>OX451738.1:1511202370-1511873284 GCA_948472305.1 Vicia faba
ACCTTCCTCACCCCGCCAATGCAGACATAGTAA
The DNA here is from genome assembly GCA_948472305.1 of Vicia faba. NCBI lineage: Eukaryota > Viridiplantae > Streptophyta > Magnoliopsida > Fabales > Fabaceae > Vicia > Vicia faba. The sequence continues at coordinate 1,511,202,404 of OX451738.1, forward strand.
AAAGATACTACGCATGAAAAAAGACCCGCTAGGCTGACATGCCTAGGCAAAAATTAGGGCTTCCCGGCGAACCAAAAGGGTTCGGGCAAAATGAAGGGATGAAATGAAAAAAATCTGTACACCCGGCAAGTCGAAAACCTGAAAAGGCGGCTTGGGCAAAAATGGGTATCCCGGTGGACTGAAAACCCGAAAGGGCGGTCCAGGCAAAAGTTAGGGATAAAAGCGTAATACTATGTCTCATTGGATCACTTTGCATCCAGAATCCGGTATCTACATCAAGTTCAGACGGCATCGATCAGTCAGCTTCACCTTCAACCAAGGTCATCAAGTGATGAGACGCTCGGAGTTATAAAGGCAATAGCAGAGTTGAAACCCAGTGGGATCATTCACTTCACACAGCTGTTTTATTTTCTTTTGTACAAAATTTGTATAAACTCTTTTGTTCGGCGGCGTTCTCTTACTAGGACGTCAGCCTCTTGTACAAAAAACGCCTATTTACAGGCCATTCAAAAATCAATACAAATATACTTTTCAGTTAAAAAGTGCCAATTGTTTTTCCTTTTCTGTTTTGTTTTGCGAAGAACGTCCAAGGTTCAATTTGTGATATATGCATTGACAATAATTTGCTAATTCATAAATATTTGCATACGAAACAAAGGATTAATTACAGGTAACATTAGAAACAGGGGCAATAAAAGAGTTGTCTAAGTACTCTAATTGTTCTGTCCTCCAAGGTATCAAGGTAAGATCAGCCGAAGAACATAATCAGATATCCTAATTCCCCAGAGAGTGAGCCAGCAAGTCAGTACACTCTCCCCGAGCAAAGTTACAATCAAACTTAAAGAAGTTGGGTATCCTCCAGTAGATCTCAACATTCCCCGACAGCATATATATTCTTAACAAGCATCCCCGACAGTCTTGGTCTAAAGATTGTTCCCCGGCGGTATATCAGACATTCAATGGAGTCATCTTCCCGATACAGCTCAAAGCTTCCCCATGAGAGTCCAACCCAATTTCCCCAGGAAAAGTTGGAATCCATCTCCCCAAGCAGTAAGCTTATCCCCAGTAGATTCTGGAAGCTTATCCCTCGCAGAGCACGAATGCGTCTCCCGGCTTTATTCAAAGAGTTATTTCCTTACTAGGATATAACTGGGTTATCCTCAACCAAAAGCCACGGAAGGATCGTCCTCGATGAAGTATTTTTATCCCCAGCGAAGTCTATTAACACTTCCAACACAACAAGGGTATCCCCAGCAAGTTATTATCAACAACTCAACGAAGCATCTCTCTCCCCACAGAGTATTACTTCCCAGCAAGATCGTCAGAGTACTTTTCTCCCCGCAAAATATTCCATTCGCCAAGTTTATCCCCCAACGGAGTCATCTTCTCCTACCGGTATTCTTGCAATTATCATCCCCAACGGAAGCAAAATCTATTCACCAACATCAGCCCAGGAGTGACTTCCCGGCACCCGTCAAGGATTTACTTTCCTAGAAGAAAAATACATTCATAAACATCGCACTTCCATACATCATTATAGCATGCATAGACGCATCATATATTACAAATCTCATTTATGTTGAGAACATCATTGCTTGGTCCATATCATGCATTGCATATGACTGACCTTTACCTTTCAGGAAAGATTCAGCTAAATTCTCAATCATATTTCAAGACCTAGACCGGTTCAGTTAATCGACTCCAAAGATTTCTTATCCAGTCAAAGGCCTTCTCTGGTCCAGTTAAATCGACCCCAAACAGATTTTTCTGATAAAGACCCAGTTGAAGACATTCCAAGACCTAGACCGGTTCAGTTAATCGACTCCAAAGATTTCTTATCCAGTCCAAGGCCTTCTCTAGTCCAGCTAAATCGACCCCAAACAGATTTTTCTGATGAAGACTCAGTAGAAGTTATCCAAGGTTTTCTCAATGATTGCCATTGAGATTGTAATCGCCTATGGTTCTCTCCCCGATCCTGCGGAGATGATAATTCCATCCAAGGTTTTCTCAATGATTGCTATTGAGATTGTAATCGCCTATGGTTCTCTCCCCGATCCTGCGGAGATGATAATTCCATCCAAGGTTTTCCCAATGATTGCTATTGAGGTTGTAATCGCATATGGTTCTCTCCCCGATACTGCGGAGATGATAATTCCATCCAAGGTTTTCCCAATGATTGCTATTGAGATTGTAATCGCCTATGGTTCTCTCCCCGATACTGCAGAGATGATAATTCCATCCAAGGTTTTTCTCAATGATTGCTATTGAGGTTGTAATCGCCTATGGTTCTCTCCCCGATACTGCGGAGATGATAATTCCATCCAAGGTTTTTCTCAATGATTGCTATTGAGATTGTAATCGCCTATGGTTCTCTCCCCAATACTGCGGAGATGATAATTCCATCCAAGGTTTTTCTCAATGATTGCTATTGAGATTGTAATCGCCTATGGTTCTCTCCCCAATACTGCGGAGATGATAATTCCATCCAAGGTTTTCTCAATGATTTCTATTGAGATTGTAATCGCCTATGGTTCTCTCCCCGATCCTGCGGAGGTGGTAATCCTAAGATTTTCTCAATGATTGTTGTTGAAGTTAAAGTCACCCAAGGTTCTCTCACCGTTCCTGTTGAGGTAGTAACCATCCCTGGTTCATTCATCATCATTTGAAGCTCCGGATTCAGCTCCTGTAACCAGTTAGGACACATCTACACCAAGAATTTGAAGACCAGCTCCTGTAATAGGTCAGGTAATCGTTTTTCTTTTGCAGGTATGCGAGTTCTCGCTAAGGAATCTCTTATGCGATCAACATCCAGATGGCATCTATAAGCCCATCCACCTTCCATCATCTCTTAGCATGGCATCTATAAGCCCATCATCCTATCCATCGATCTCCAAATGGCATCTATAAGCCCATTCCACCATCACACTGCTACTATGTGAGCGCAAATTTCTGGGCACTCTAGTGTTCAATCATCTTCCACCTTCGGATTACGAAAGGCATGCCAGCCAATCTGCATCCTCAGGTTTAAGAAGATTGAACAGGGGCAACTCTTGTACCCCAAAATTTGCCCTCCCATATTCTTCAAGAAAATTGCCAAGTCATGCTTCAAATCTCCCCAAGGGTTGCACAGTTCAAAGGCCTCCTAACAGTCAAAATTAGGGTTTTGGTTCTGACAAAGAAAATGAAGTTTCCAAGGGTCCAATCAAGTCCCACATGCCTACAAATATGGTCAAACATCCTCATACAAAGTTTCAAGACTTTCAGCACAAAATTGCACAGTCAAAACCCTAATTGCACTACAGTTAACTATAGGGGCAAAATGGTCATTTGACAGTCAAAAGTCCAAAATTTTGACCAACATCTCATTTTGAAGCCACAAACATCATTTGATCAATGCTTGATCATGATTCTCAAAGCTTGGCTCAAAAATCATCAAGATGCAAAAGTTTCCTTATTTGGACAGTTGAAAAAGTCAACTGTAAATTGACCAGGGCATAACTTTCACATGGATTATCAGAAAAATTCCATCCAAAGCTCATTTTGAAGAGAAAGACATTTCCTACAACTCCTCTTCATATTTCAAGTCCAAGAAATGCTCTCACAAAAAGTTATCAATTTCAACATTATAGGTCATTTTCAAAAGTCAACAAAAAGGGACTTTAAGTAAAAGGCCATAACTTGAGATTGGTAATTCCAAATGACATGGGACTAAAGGCATTGGTTATAGGACTCAAAGACCTTTCCAAAATGTCCAAGAACATGAGCAAAGCGTAAAAATTGAGCAAGTTATGGCTTGAGGAAGTTGGGAAATTTTTGGATATTTTGAAAAGTCAATATTGATTCAAATGACCTAAAATTGCTAATGGGCCTCTTTTTCTTCCACAATTCATCATCCAAGGCATGTGCACGACCATTTGGCCCAAAGGGAAGTTTTTTATCATTTTTATTTATTTATTTGGATTTTTAATTATTAATAATTCATTTAATTAAATTAAATATGTGAAAAATACTAAACCTAATTTGTTGAATCTTTTTGTGCATGAAATAATTTCAAGATATTGTGTATAATCAGATTTGGAAAGAATCTTGCTAATTGGTCATGATTTGGTAGAAGTTTGCATGAAAAAGATTTGAAAGCTAATGCCATAAAAACCAAATATTTGTTTCATCAATTCATGGATTTTGGATCAATTTTCTTTGACCTAATCACTCATATACATATATGCAAGCAAACCCTCGTGCTCACTGACTAAAAAAGCTGCATAACCAAGCCATACAAGAACTCAAGAAACTCACATATTTTTGAAATTCGATTTTGGTTTTACAGGTGAATTCAAGGTGCAAGAGCTGTTCAAACACCTTCCTTGAGGATCATAGAACGTTTTCCAATCATTCACTAAGTCCCATACTCAAGAGAACCTGAAATCACCATTGAAGTTGGTGAGAAAAATTCCAAAATCGTTTTCCATCATTCATGCGTTTTTAACATATATCATTGTTGTTTTTGTGTTTAGAATGATGTTTGCAAGCTACCTGCATAATTTGATTGGAGTTTCATGCTAAAACGAAGGATCCACCATGAGATTATATTAGGGTTTCGTGAAAATTGATTTAGGGGTTTCCAAACCTTGAACAATTAGGCCATGAGAGATACATCATTGGAATCGTGAGAGAGAGACGATTCTAATGGCCCTAGTCCGAAAAATTTATGAGCTGCCCTGAGCTATTCATTATTTTTGCAAAAGTGACTTTCTGGAACGGTTCAAAACCGTTGCCAGTTCTTTTTGTGTTTCAGGAAAAAAATAAGCCAAGGAAGAAGAAGGGTGCGTGGCCATCAGTAATTGGTTGGTTCAAAAATTCACGCTAAAAGTCCATTAACGCTTTGTTTTATTTGATATTAATTGATTGTTATATTGTAATCAAAGTGCGCTGGATGGCTCAGTGGTAGGCGTGTACACTGGTAACCTCTGGGACCTGGGTTCGAGTCTCAGGTCCCCACCCCCTTTCATATTATTTTTCACTTAATGTTTGTGTGCAGTTTCAACGTTAAAGAGCACCATGCATCCACGCTACCAAACGTCCACGCGTCCCACTGGACTCAATCAAAGGCCAGGATCTGAAGACTATGGTGGACCTGAGTCAACACCCCACACGCATCCTGAAAAGGTCAAAAGGGCCTGATATGAATGGGCCTGAAATATTGGACTTCACCTCTCAATTGGGGACAGACCCCCCCTAGGTTTGAATTTTTATTTCTTTTCTTTATCTTACTTATTTCAAATATTATTTTTTTAATTAGTTTCTTTAATTTAATTATTTTTATAGAAAACATAAAAAACAACACAAAAAATCAGAAAAAGACAAAAAAATTAAATATATTTATTTAATTAGTATTTTTGTAAATAAAGTTCATTAATTAATTTTAGTTATTAAATTAGGTTTAATTAATTTTTTATCCTTTTTTTCTTTTCTTTCATAATAATTAATTATTTACTATTATTTTTATAAATCAAATTGCTTTAAATAATTAGGTTAATATTAGGTTAAAATTTAATACTTTCTTAATAAACTCAAACAATTAGAATTAGGGTAAATCTTTTAATTTCATTTAATTCTTTTTTTCATTAAAATCATAAAATACAAAAATACCAAAAACAATTTCTTTTCATTTTAATTTTATTAATTTAATAATCGATTAATTTGATTTAATTAAAAAGGGTCCAACGCCCTCGTTTCTAATTTTATTTTAATTCGCATATTTATTTCTTTTTCTTGTAAATATTTATGTACTTCTCCCAAGGCCTTGTAAACTCGGACAATTTAATTTCTCGCACTTTATCTCTATTTACTTTCTGTCAAATCGGGTTCTGGAAATTTTGGCGATGTGGACCCGCGCCTTTTGTAATAGCTTTAGAACTTTTATTTCTCGCAATATTTTAATTGTTAAATAATGACATGCAAGAATGAATGAATAAATAAAAACAAACGCGTAGATCACCAATAACATGAAGATAAAATATCCGAATCTGACACACAAATCACACACCACCCCTAGGGTACGCCTCACTGTTGCCTTGCCTCGAAAGGTGATCGTCGAGTAGAGGATGTCTTAGTAAGTCCTCATGATCCGGGAACCTGGCATGAGGGTAGCTTCTAAGGTGTCTTCCCATTGCTCTGGTGATCACCATGTCCCGAACCTCGAATTGACCCGAACACCTCCAACGGTGGTGCTACCTACCTCTCAATGGTGGGATGGCACAACCTTAAAAGACATTTACACAGACGAATTCCTTAGGGTAGGTAGACGACTCTAGATACTTGCTCTAATTTCAAAACAAATCAAAAAACTTCTTTTCACACCGACACCTTTCAAAAAGCTTTCGAAAGCAATTTTTCAAACACTCTTGAGGACCGATACAAGAGTCGAACTGAAATTTTCAAAGAAACTTTTTAAAACCCACAGTTGAAAAGAAAACAAACCATTTTTGAAAACACAAGTGAGCAAGTATCTAAGAGCCCATGGATAACCATGGATAGAAAGGGTGCTAACACCTTCCCTTTCTATAACCTACCTCCCGAACCGAGAGCAATCTCTATAAGGAATTTTTCTGTGCTTTTGTCCTTTCCATTTGGAGAAAATAAAAGACGGTGGCGACTCTTGCTTCCGCGACATTTCGCGAACCAGCGTTAAACAGTCAGTTCCAGATCCACCGATCACAGTGTTAAACAAGATTTGAGGGCTGAAGAAGCCGATATGAATATCAGTAATATTGTTGGGACAAGAAAGGTCACCAGAAGTGGAAGACTCTTTTCTCCCAAGATCTCCCCTCCGGCTGTTCACAAACCTGTTGTCATTCTATCTGCTACTGTCCTGGTTCCTACTCCAGTTATCACCCCTGTCGCCGAGCCATCTGGGACTCGGGGCAAAGAAATCATAGGTGAGCCTTCCCGAACGGAGGCACCTAAGAAGATCATTGTAGAAACCTTGAAACAAGAGATATAGGAAATTTTGAAAATAATCAAGAAAAGCGACTACAACGTAGTCGAGCAGCTGGGGAAGACCTTGTCAAAAATCTCCATGTTGTCCTTGTTGTTGTGTTCTGAAGCCCATGCAAAGGCTCTGATTGCATTCCTCAAAACTGCGCATGTGCCGCAGGAAACTTCAGCCGATCAATTCAAAGATTGTGTAGCTAGCCTGACTGCCGACAATGGGTTGGGTTTCTCAGATGCAGGTCTGGCCGCTAAGGGGAGAAATCATAATGATGCTCTGCACGTCTCGATCGAGTGCATGGGCACTACTATGGCCCATATACTGGTGGATATCGGGTCCTCATTGAATGTTTTACCAAAGAAAGCGTTAGACCGTCTGGATTGTGAAGGTTTGATTCTAAAGCCGAGCAATATTGTGGTCAGGGCTTTCGACGGGTCAAAGAGAATGGTGCACGGGGAGGTGGACATCCCTGTCAAGGTGGGTTCTCAGACCTTTGGGTCCACTTTATACGTGATGGATATTAGACCATCATATTCTTGCATGCTGGGTCGTCCTTGGATTCATAAGGCTGGGGCAGTGACTTCCACGCTCCATCAAATGCTGAAATATTCGGTAAAGGGAAAGATTGTCACGATACAAGGTGAAGAGGAGTATATGGTGAGTCATCTCAATTCCTTTCGCTACATGGAGATGGATGGGGAATTCATCGAAATGCCTTGTCAAAATTTTGAAGAGGTCCTTCAGACTTTGGCATCAGCTGAAGTTGCCGCCAGCAAACCTCAATTGAAGATGGCTTCTCTCAAGGACGCCAGGGCTATTATTGAAGAAGGTGGGTGTACCAATTGGGGTACGCTCCATGATTTTAATCACAAAACTGACAAGTTTGGTTTGGGCTTTACTACAGGGGCTCAGAGGGCTGTTAGGCACGCACGGATTGGAAGACCTCATCTGCACATCTGCAATCAGGGAGTTAATGCAATTGAAGATGGTGAAGAGGATTCAGACATCTACAACTGGATCTACCCTACAACCAATGGTGGACTAAACAACTGGACGGCGAAGGACTTCATACCTGTTTCTTTTATTCTGCGGTAATTGACTTTTTGTTTTAAGATTTGTAATAAACAGCTTGAAACTTTACGGCCTGGTGCCTTGCCCGAGGCACCCTGGCTTTGCTTGTGTGGGCTTATTTTTTGTCATTTCATATATCATTAATAAAACATTGGACGTTTTTTGCATTACAAATTTTGCGCTCCCTGTTTTTCTTTTTTCTGTCTCTCGCTTTATCAAAAACAGCTATTCTCTTACACACACTCACGTATCATAATGCAGATCCATATCCACTCTAGATCATATTGGTAACAACTCTGCTACTACCAGTTATGACTTCAAAAATCCGATCAACCAAGCTGAGGACGAAGGTGAGGATGATTGTGAGGTTCCTGGAGAACTTGCTAGACTATTACTGCAGGAAGAAAGGACCATACAGCCTCATGAAGAGCCAGTTGAGTCAGTGAATTTGGGTACAGAGGAAGACAGGAAAGAAGTTAAGATATGTGCAAATCTAGAGCCTAGTGTCAAACAACGGTTGATACAGATGATGCGCGACTATGTTGAAATCTTCGCATGGTCCTATGAAGACATGCCTGGTTTGGACACTGATATTGTGGTACACTGCCTTCCGACTAAAGAAGACTGTCCTCCGGTAAAGAAGAAGGTTCGCCGTATGCGCCCTGAGATGTCTGAGAAAATCAAAGCTGAGGTCATGAAACAGTTCGACGCGGGATTTTTAGCTGTCACTTCTTATCTGCAGTGGGTTACCAATGTTGTTCCGGTGCCTAAGAAGGATGGTAAGGTACTGATGTGTGTGGACTACAGAGATCTGAATAGGGCAAGCCCCAAGGGTGATTTCCCACTTCCTCACATTGATGTTCTCGTCGAAAACACCGCGTAGCACAAGATCTTCTCCTTCATGGATGGTTTTTCTGGCAATACCAGATCAAGATGGCTCCTGAAGACATGGAGAAGACAACCTTCGTTACATAGTGGGGCACCTTCTGTTACAAGGTAATGCCTTTCGGGTTGAAGAATGCTGGGGCAACTTATCAGCGCGCCATGGTCGCTTTGTTCCACGGCATGATTCACCATGAGATCGAGGTTTATGTTGATGACATGATAGCTAGGTCCCAAACTGAGGAAGAGCACCTTGATCATCTCCAGAAACTGTTCGACAGGTTGAAGACGTATAAGCTAAGGTTGAATCCGAGCAAGTGTACCTTCGGAGTGAGGTATGGTAATCTTTTGGGTTTTGTTGTCAGTGATAAAGGTATTCAGGTGGATCCTGCAAAGGTGAAAGCCATACAAGAGATGCTGGCTCCCCGCACGGAAAAAGAAGTAAGAGGTTTCTTGGGACGTCTAAATTACATCGCCAGGTTCATTTCACATCTGACTTCTACTTGTGAGCCAATCTTCAAGCTGTTGAAGAAAGATCAAGTGGTAAAGTGGAATGAGGAATGCCAGACCGCTTTTGAAAGAATCAAGGAATACCTTCAAGAGCCACTAATTCTGATTCCTCCAGTTGAAGGAAGACCTTTGATTTTATACTTGACAGTGCTAGACTGTTCAATGGTGTGTGTGTGTTGGGGCAGCATGACGAGTCTGGCCGAGAAGAGTGCGCTATTTACTACCTTAGCAAAAAGTTTACCGACTATGAGACCTGATACTCATTGCTCGAGAAACTTGCTACGCTTTGGCATGGGCTACTCGCCGGATGAGACAGTATATGCTGACTCACACCACCTTATTAATATCGAAAATGGATCCAATCAAGTATATCTTCGAAAAGCCTGCTCTCTCCGGAAGAATAGCAAGATGACAGATGATCCTAACCGAGTACGACATCCAATACACCACCCAAAAAGCAATCAAGTGGAGTGTATTGGCGGATCATTTGGCGCATCAGGCCGTGGATGACTACCAATCCATGAATTTCGAGTTCCTGAATAAGAACATCATGTTGGTGACCGACTGTGAAGATCCTGGACCAGATGAAGGACCTGAGAAAGGATCCCGATGGTCTATGTATTTTGATGGAGCATAAAACTCATTGGGTAATGGCATTGGCGCTGTAATTATATCTCCCGAGGGCTGTCATACTCCGTTAACCGCCTGATTATGTTTTAAGTGCACCAACAATATGGCAGAGTATGAAGCGTGTATCTTGGGTCTTCGAGCTGCTATTGACCTAAGGATTAAGTTCTTGAGTGTATTCGGAGATTCTGCTCTAGTGATCAGTCAGATCAAAGGCGAATGGGATACGAAGCACCCAAATCTTATTCCTTACAAAGAATATGTACTGACATTGCTCCCACATTTTGAGGAGATAACCTTTGAACATTTCCCAAGAGAGGAGAACCAGTTGGCGGACGCACTAGCTACCATGTCTTCTATGTTCAAAGTTAGGTGGGACAATGAAGCTCCCCAGATTACCATTGAGAGGTTGGACGAACCCGCACATTGTTGTGACATCGAGACTGAAGAGGTAGCAGATAAACCCTGGTTTCACGAAGTAAAAAGGTATCTTGAGACTCAAGAGTACCCCGAGGGTGCATCTATTAATGATAAGAAGCTTATGAGAAGGTTCGCTGCGAAGTTCTTCATCAGTAATGGTGTTCTCTATAAGCGTAACCTTGATTCGACCTTACTGTGGTGCATGGACAAGAGCGAGGCATAAAGGATCATGGCAGAGCTACATGAAGGTACCTTCGTAACTCATTCCAGTGGACATACCATGGCAAAGAAGATCCTATGGGCAGGATATTGTTGGTCCACAATGGAAGCCGATTGTTATCAGCACTCTCGGACCTGTCATAAGTGCCAAGTCTATGCTGATAAGGTGCATGTACCTCCAGTTCCTCTGAATGTTTTGACAGCTCCTTGGCCTTTTGCAATGTGGGGCATCGATATGATAGGCGAGATCAGACCTACTGCATCTAACGGCCATCGTTTCATTCTGGTGGCTATAGAGTATTTCACGAAGTGGGTTGAGGCAGCTTCCTTTGCTACAGTAACCAAGAACGTCGTGGCGCGGTTTATCCGACACAATCTGATATGTCGATATGGTGTGCCAGAGAGAATCATTACGGACAATGGTACAAATCTTAACATTACAATGATCACCGAGCTCTGCAAATAGTTTAAAATACAGCATCACAACTCTTCTCCCTACTGGCCAAAGATGAATGGGGCTGTTTAAGCAGCTAACAAGAACATCAAGAAGATTGTGCAGAAGATGACGGTGACATTCAAAGACTGGCACGAGATGTTACCATTCGCTCTTCATGGGTACCGTACCTCAGTACGGACGTCGACTGGGGAAACACCTTACTCTTTGGTGTATGGCATGGAGGCAGTCCTACCCATAAAAGTCCAGATACCCTCTTTCAGGATTATGAAGGATGCGGGTTTGAGAAAAGACGACTGGATCCAGACCCGACTTAATCAGCTGAATCTAATTGATGAAAAAAGGCTTACTTCTATTTGTCATGGTCAGACGTATCAAAAGTGAATGATCAAGGCTTTTAACAAGAAATTCAGACGTCAAGAATATCAAGTTGGGGATCTGGTGATCAAACGCATCATACTACCATAAGATGATCCCAGGGGCAAATGGACCCCTACATACGAAGGCCCATTTGTGGTTAAGAACATTTTCTCGGGAGGAGCTATGATTCTAACCACCATGGATGGTGACAACCTTCCTCACCCCGTAAATGCAGACATGGTGAAAAAATACTACGCATAATCAAAGACCCTCTAGGTCGACTGGCCTAGGCAAAAATAAGGGCTTCCCGGCGAACCAAAAAGGTTTCAGGCAAAAGTAAGGGATGAAAATGAAAAAAACTGTACACCTGGTAAGTCGAAAACCTGAAAAGGCGGCTTGGGAAAAAAAGGGTATCCCGGTGGATTGAAAACCCGAAAGGGCAGTCCAGGAAAAAATTAGGGATTGAAGCGTAACACTATGTCTCATTGGATCATCTTGCAACCAGACTTCGGTATCGACTATCAAGCTCGGACGGCGCCAATCAATCTGATCCACCTTCGATCAAGCGGCAAAGTGATGAGATGCTTGAGGATATAAAGGCAATAGCAGAGTTGGAACCCAATGGGGTTGTTTCACATAGTTGTTTTTCTTTCTTTTACACAAATTGTATAATTCCTATCTTTCGTCCGTCTCCTCTTACTAGGACGTCGGCCTCTTTGTACAAAACGCCTATTATGGACCAACTTCAAAATCAATACAATTCATTTTTCATAAGAAATTTCGATTTGTTTTTCTTTTTCTGTTTTGTTTTGCAAAGAACATCCAATGATTCATTTGTTTGATATGTGCATTTGAAAATAATTGCTGCTCATAAATATTTACACAAGAAGCAAAAGACGATTACTCATAATTCCAGGAACAGGGACAAACAAGAAGTGTCCAAGCCTTACAGTTACTCTGCCCATCAGGTACAGGGACAGAGCCAGCTTGAGAACATGAGTAGTAGTACATACACTCCCCACAGGGTAAGAAGTATCCAAAGACAGTGGTGTTAACTTTCCCAACAGGATACAAATCTCCCCAGCTAAGGTCCACATTTGCAAGTGAGTCACTAAATTTCTTCCCCAAGCAGAGTTTATTGCTCTCACAAGAAAAAGTTTAATCTCCAACATAATTCATCATCACCAGTAATGGTAATTCATTCCCAGCTGAATTGTTCCTCCAAGTCAGTAGACCTATCAACAGAGTATCTCCTCTCCGACAGAGTTATTCCCCGCAGAATTATCCTCAAACAGAGGTTTGTTCGGTAGAATATTTACCAGCCAAGGGGCAAATCCCAAGTATCCATATTTGTTCACCATCCCCAACAGAGGTGGAAGAACTATGGTTTTTTATAGCAGTCAAGAATACCATTCCTCATACTCTCTAAATAGTAGTCAGGGATTTATTTTCCCGGACTCAGATTATTACGTCAGCATTTCGTTTTCACACATCATGACATATGCATACACCACACATAACATGGTCTCATTTATTTTGAGAACGCCAACACACAATGCATCTCATGCATCACATATAACTAACCCTGTATTTATTTCAGGAAAGACATTATTATCAACAATTTCTAACAAGTCCATGATCAACACTCGAAGCTAAACAAAGTAATCATCGGCGCAACAAGAGCAGCCCTACTACCCAGGCTCTCATATCGAAGAAACCATACTATCCATGTTCCTTCTCACAGCCCTACTACCCAGGCTCTCATATCGAAGTAACCCTACTATCCAGGTTCCTTCTCACAGCCCTACTACCCAGGCTCTCATATCGAAGTAACCCTACTATCCAGGTTCCTTCTCACAGCCCTACTACCCAGGATCTCATATCGAAGAAACCCTACTATCTAGGTTCCTTCTCACAACCCTACTACCCAGGCTCTCATATCGAAGAAACCCTACTATCAAGGTTCCTTCTCACATCCCTACTACCCAGGATTTCATATCGAAGTAACCCTACTATCTAGGTTTCTTCTCCTAACCTTACTATCCGGGTTCGACCTCCCTTATCCCCAGACAACAGTCCACAACTCTGTAATACTGGGACCCAATCAAACACAATTGATTTCACATTTCCCCAGCGAAGTCCCCCTCAACAACAGGTACACGGGTTCTCGCAAAGGAATCTCTTATGCGATCGACGCTTCTTCGGATGTCATATTTAAGCCTATCTTCCTTCATTAACTTCCAAATGGCATCAATAATCCCATTCCTATATCGCAAGGCAAGTATCACTTCATGCGAGTGAAAATTTCTGGGCACTCTAGTGTCCAATCATCTTCCACCTTCAGATCACGAAAGGCAGACAAGTCAATCTACATCCTCATGTTTAAGAAGATTGAACATGGGAAGTTGTTGTACCCCAAAATTTGACCTCCCATATTTCTCAATACATGTCAAGTGAGGTCCTCAAATTGCTCAAGGAAGCCCAAGAGTTGGCCAGACAAACTCTTTGCTAAGGCAGTCTACTCCAAATTAGGGTTTAATTTTGCATCAAGATACTTGAGTCCAAAGGATCCCAAATTATCACCATTGTCCTAACATGTTCTCAAGATCATCCATGTCAAGTTTCAAGCCTTGCAGAGGAAGTTTGCTCAGTCAACTACTCAAAGGCCTGAAAATCGACTGTGCTAGGGCAAAAGTCAACTGTGGCCTATATACAGTCAAACTGCAAGATTTTTGGCCAACATTCTCATTTTGAAGTGTTGTTCATCATTTTATCAAGGGTTGATCATGATTCCTCAAGGATTGCTCACAATTCATCAAAACCCAAAAGTTGCTAAATTAGGGTTTTGCAGGAAAAGTCAACCCAACTTTGACTAAGCATAACTTTCTCATACTTTAAAAAAATGACCCATCCAAAGCTCATTTTGAAGAGGATTTAATTCCCTACAATTCATCTTCATATACCAAGTTCAAAATATGCACTCACAAGAAGATATGAATTTGGACATTATAGGTCATTTTGAAAAGTCAACAAAAAACACCTTTTGGGTCAAAGCTTCATACATGAACATGGAAGACTCAATTGAGATGAGACTAAAAGGTTTGCTTAGAGGACATCCTAAGCTTTCTAAAAAGTCCAAGAACACATCTCTAGGGTCAAAATTTAAGGAGTTATGCATTGGCCAAGTTGACCTTTTTTGCAAAATTGCCAAAAGTCAAATGTGTCCAAAATTGCATTTTTTGCTAAATGGGCCCAACTTTTTATGCTTGCACTGATTTTGTAATGTGATCCACAAACCATGAGCCTTTCCACTTGTAATTCTTTTATTTTTGTTATTTATTTTGATTTTATTTCATTTAAACCAAATAAAATCAATATAAAATAATGAAAATATCAAAAATCATTAAAACCTTGAGATTTTATGCATGATTAGGTCCATTATACAGCTGGAGACAAGATCAAACCGTGCAAGGCTTCATATGGACACAAAAAGATTGAACTTTCTTGTTTTGGAAATATTTGGTGCAAGGATGAAATCATTGATCAATCCTCATAATTGGAAAAGATTTGATACAAAATTTAACCCTAATGCACTCTAGTATACATAGGGAATAAAAGAAGACTAAAGGAGGGAGGCTAGAGGCGTGCAAAGGCAGAGAAAGAATTGCAAAATTTCAAAGACAAAGTGCAGACCAAATTCCAAGTTGCAGACCATCTCAAGCCATTCTAACCATACCAATCAATTGCTGGACTCCCCAGGATCGTGTTTCAATCGTTAGCAAGCTTCCCCACGCCTTGAAATGCATCGTAGCAGTCACACGGATTGCATATTTTCTTGAATTCGAATATATTGATTTTGGCATATTTAGCATGATTAATTGGCATATTTATAATCCTTGAGATGTTTGCAAGCTAATGACTATATTCAATTGCATTTTTATTGACTGAACATGAAATTGCCATGGCTAGGGTTCGTTCTTGGTTTTTAGGGGTTTCTTGTACAGGGAAAATTGGACATTAATAATGGTACCATGATGCTCGTGAGGTTGAAACGAGTTGATTGGTACCATTGGTTTTCATTTATCATGCGTGTACAAGATTTTGGAAATGCATAGGGGCTATACCTACGCTTGATGTCCATAGGTAAAAGTCTTTTACCTAAAACGACAGAATCAATGAAGAAGACAATAGTGTGGCAGTGTGTGAGTGGCTCGTTTGAATTTCCGTGCATTTTGGGAAGCGTGGCACGTTGTTTGTATTATATTCTATTTTTTTCATTATTATCACAACTAACATGGTAGCGCAGATGGTGAGGATGCTGGCCTTTGATGCACACGTCCTGGGTTCGATCCCAGGCATGTGCATTTTATTTTCTCAACATTTTCAGGGAAATCTAGTGCTTCACCTTCTCAAGCATATTCCATATGCTCTCAACATCAGCCATTTGATGTGCTCCTGGCCAGATCCAATGTGTCCATAATGAAGGGACCACCATGCGCCTGAGTCAAGCATGCATACAGGATTGGGCAAAGTCAAAAGGCCTGAGCGTATTGGGCCAAGAGTTTCCAAGCAACACCCCCCCTCTTTACTAATGTTATCAGGCCCATTCTTTTTTCTTTTCTCTAATTTATTTCTTTTATTTAATTCAATTTGCTTAATTATTTTTAACCAAAATTAAATTCTTTTTCACAAAATCATAAAATCAAGAGTTTCACAAAAAAAATAGAATTACGTTTTTATTTTATCAAATTTAATTTAGGGAAATTCTAACTTTTTTTTATTAAAACCAATTAGGAAAAAATTAGGGTTAAACTTGTGATTTAATTTTTTATTTCTTTCTCAAAAAATGAAAAATACAAAAATAGGTTAATTTAATTATTTTTCTTAAATTAAAATTAATTAGTAATTAGGTTTTTTTATTATTATTCAATTGAGCTTTATTTTCTCAAATAACACAAAAACGACAAAGAATGATTTTTCCTTTAAACTACAATTAGGTATAGTTAGGGTCAAAACCCTAATTATTTTTGCATTCGATTCATCGCGCTTTTTTATTATCTTTTTTGCAATATTGATGTAACTGTCCATGGTATGTAATAGTTTAATCTAGGACTTTCTTTTATTTATCGTCTTTTACGGGTTTTTTTTTGCTATGTAATTAATCCCTATCCCGAAGCCTTGTAATAGCGTAGGTTTATTTTCTCTCATTTTAATTCTCGCAAATATTAACTGTTTAGATGTATGTTAATAGGATTGTATGACAAGACTGCATGATAATTTAAAACGGCTAGAAAACCCTAATGTGAAAAGATGATAATTGAAATCAAATCACTCGCACATGTGCACTCCTAGGGTATACTCTCACTTCGGTTGCCTTCGGTAAACGACCATTAAGTATAGGGTGTCTTAGTGGTTTCCCTCCTGTCTAACAAAGATCAAAGTCCGGTTCGGAAATGTCGCCTCAGAAATGTTGCCTCGAATATGATCTTAAGACTCCAGGGTTATTACTAAGACGTCCTAATATTGCTTTAGTGATCGTACGTCCCGTTCGAATTGACCCTTACAACTCCAACGATGGTGCTACATATTTCTCAATAGTAGGATAGCGCTGTCTAAAGGAAACGAGAATAGAAACAATCTTTTTTCGAGTAGGTAGATGCTAGTAGGTACTTGCTCAAATCAAAGCTTTTCACACTTACACTTTCCAAAACAATTTTCAAAACAACTTCGTCACACCTTTGAGGAATGATACAAAGGTTATCATGAAGTCAAAAATTTTCAAAACAAAGCATACACACAAGCAATTTTTAAAAGATGAGCAAGTACCTAAGAGCCCATAGAAAACCATGGATAGAAAGGGTGCTAACACCTTCCCTTTCTATAATCTACCCCCCGTACTCAGAATATCTCGAAAAAGGATTTTTTCTGTGCTTTTTTCCTTTTCGGTTAGATGAAATAAAAGTCGATGGCGATTCTTGTTTATCGCGACATTTTGCGAATACAAAACGTAAAACGTAAACCAGCATTTTAAAACAGTCGGTTCTGGCACCGCATCACACATTCCATACATAAGGGAGAACAGGGTTGCTCTTGTTGAAGTGCGGACAGATGTCTGATATCCATGTAAAGCAAAAGGGAGCATTTCATGCCAATCTTTATAAGTAACAACCATCTTCTGGATCATCTTCTTGATATTCTTATTAGCAGCTTCAACAGGCCCCATTAATCTTCAGCCTGTACAGAGATGAATTATGATGGACGATCTTGAATTCTTCACAAAGTTCTGTCATCATCTTGTTGTTCAGATTCGAGCCATTATCGGTGATAATTCTGCTTGGCACATCATACCGACATATAATATTATTCTTAATGAAGTGCAATACCACATGCTTAGTAACATTATCATATGAAGCAGCTTCCACCCATTTGGTGAAGTAATCAACTGCTACCAAGATAAAACGGTGTCCATTCGAAGCTTTGGGTTCTATCATTCCAATCATGTCGATACCCTACATAGAAAACGGCCACTGGGAAGAAATAACATTGAGAAGTGTCGGAGGCACATGAATCTTGTCTGCATAAATATGGCATTTATGGCACTTCTTTGCAAATTTATAACAGTCAGATTCCATTGGCAGCCAATAGTAACCTGCCATTAGCATCTTTTTAGCCATCGAATATCCATTGGCATGAGTGCCAAATGAACCTTCATGAATCTCATGCATCAACCTGTCTGCTCCGTGTCTATCCACACATTTGAGCAAGACCATGTCATAATTTCTCTTGTATAACACATTCTCACTGAGGAAGAAACTGCCAGTCAATCTTTTTAATGTCTTTCTATCTTTATTAGATGCACCAATCGAATATTCCCGAGTCTGGAGAAAATGTTTGATATCATAATACCAAGGTTTTTCATCTTCTACCCCTTCTGTTGTAAACACGTGAGCGGGCCTATCCAGTCGTTAAACTATAATTCGAGGTATATCATTCCAAGTATTCACTTTATATATAGAAGCTAGAGTTTCCAGAGCATCCGCCATTTGATTTTCGTCTCTGGGGATGTGATGAAATTCAACTTTATTAAAGAAGGGTAACAATCTTCTAGCATAATCTTTGTAAGGGATCAAGCCGGAGTGACAAGTATCTCACTCTCTTTTAATCTGATTTATTACCAAAGCTGAATCGCCATACACATCTAGAATTTTAATTTTGAGATCAATAGCTTCCTCGAGACCCATGATGTAAGCCTCATATTCTGCCATATTATTAGTATAATCAAATGTCAACCTTGCAGTAAAAGGAATGTGTGATCCATTTGGAGTGACAATCACAGCACCAATTCCTTTACCATAAGCATTCACAGCTCCATCAAATATCATACTCCAGCGAGATTCAGGATCAGGACCTTCCTTTGTAAATGGTTCATCACAATCTTTCACTTTCAGAAACATCACATCCTCATCGGGGAAATCATACTTCACAGACTGATAATCATCAACTGGTTGGTGAGCAAGATAATTTGCCAACACGCTGCCTTTAATAGCTTTTTGAGTGCGGTATTCAATGTCATATTCAGATAACATCATCTGCCAGCGGGAATTCTCCTAGTAAGAGAAGGATTTTCAAAAATGTACTTGATTGGATCCATTTTGGAGATCAACCAAGTAGTGTGATTAAACATATACTGCCGTAAACGTTTTGCCATCCAGGCCAGAGCATAACATGTCTTTTCCAGCATGGAATACCATGACTCACAATTAGTAAAATTTTTACTGAGATGATAAATGGCATACTCTTTCTTCCCTGTTTCATCTTGTTGTCCCAGAGTACAACCCATGGAATTATCTAACACCGTCAGATACATAATCAATGGTCTTCCTTTAACAGAAGGGAGTAAGATAGGAGGTTCAAGAAGATATTCTTTAATACTTTCAAATTCCCTTTGGCAGTCATCTATCCACACACAATCTTGGTCTTTCTTTAACAACTTAAAGATTGGTTCACACGTTGCAGTCATGTGGGAAATGAATCTGGAAATATAATTCAAACGCCCGAGGAACCCTCTGACTTGATTTTCAGTTCTCGGCGCTGGCATTTCTTGAATTACTTTGACTTTATCAGGGTCAACTTCAATCCTTCTCTGGCTAACAATGAAACCCAACAATTTCCCTGACCAAACACCGAAGGTACATTCATTGGAATTCAAGCGGAGTCGATACTTCCTCAAACGTTGAAACAACTTCGATAAATCTTCTACATGCCCTTCTTCAATTTGGGATTTAGCAATCATATCATGAACATATACCTCAATTTCCTCGTGCATTAGATCATGGAATAGGGTTGTCATAGCCCTCTGGTACGTTGCACCAATGTTCTTCAACCCAAAGGGCATCACTCTGTAACAGAATGTTCCCCGGGGTGTGATAAATGTTGTTTTTTCCATGTCCTCATGATGCATCCTTATTTGATTATACCCAGAAAATTCGTCCATGAACGAGAAAACTTTTAATTTTGTTGTGCTATCCACTAACATATCAATGTGAGGCAATGGAAAATCATCCTTTGGACTAACTTTATTTAGATCTCTGTAATCTACGCACATGCAAACTTTTCCATCTTTCTGCAGTACTGGGACAATATTGGCAATCCACTAAGGGTACACTGATGTCACAAGAAAACCGGCATTAATCTGCTTTAGAACTTCTTCTTTGATCTTCACTACCATATTTGGGTGAGTTCTTCGCAACTTCTATTTGATTGGAGGGCACTCTAGCTTCAGCAGCAAGCGGTGCTCTACAATATCTGTATCTAGACCAGGCATATCTTGGTAAGACCAAGCAAAAATATCCACATACTCTTTCAACTTCTCAATCAACCTGTTCTTCACATCAGGATGTAATAATGCTCCAATCTTGACTTCCTTCGGATCTTCTTCTGAACTCAAATTGATTACTTCTAATGGCTCTTTATATGGCTTAATGGCATTCTCCTTGCGCTCAAGAAACCGTGAGACCTCTTCTGGAATCTCATCATAGTCTTCTTCTTCGGCCCCATACACAGGACATTCAAAGTTAGGAGAGGGTGCAGGGTCATTGTATTCAACGGGTTTTTTAATTAATCTGCACATATGATTTATGATTGCTTTTAGAAACTGACATATATAACAAGTGATCATGCAGATTAAATTTCAGTTATTATTTATTTTGAAAGGTTTTTTCTGATTACCATTTTCCAAGAAAAAATAAAAAAATAAAAACACAATTTGGGAAACAAAGACAACTTTTATTATTGATTTTAAAAATCAAAGCAAACCGATAAGCCCATATAATATCAATACTTTCACCTTGGGGAGAGTGAAAGCTTTTAAAAAATATTAACAAAAACAAATTACTTTGAAACATGTATGCAAGAGGGAACATCAATGGTAATCCAGTTCTGAACCCTAACTCTGCGTCACATAATTTGGTATTTCTGGCTCTGCTTCATCTTCCACAATGGCATTAATCCTGGTAACAGTTGGATGAAGATAACCCCCACTACGAAAGATGTCTTAATACTTGCCTGCAGCAGACATCAGCTTCATGCTCTTACCTTTATCATTCTTCACAGAGAACCCCAAGCCAGCTCTATTCTTGTTTTCAGGTGGGTCAACAATCTGTCCCCATACTTCATTACGACCATTACGCACAACATGATGAGCGTCCTTAAACGAAGCCATAGAATTCTCAATTCCTCTTATATTATCAATGGATAAAGCTTGGAATTGGGTTCCAACAACAGCTTCATATGCTTCCACAATGCTGAAAGAGGACAAATGAGATATCAATAATGCATGTTCTCCATTTATAATTACCATTTTTCCTTCATGCACAAACTTCAACTTTTGGTGTAAATTCGAAGTGACAGCCCCTGCCTCATATATCCAAGGCCGTCCCAACAAACAGCTGTAAGCGGGTACAATATCCATGACCTGGAAAGTAATCTAAAACAAATATGGGCCTATATGAATAGGCAAGTCCACTTCACCAATAACAGATTTCCTTGATCCATCAAACGCTTTCACAATAATTCCACTTGGGCGCATGAGCCTTCCTTGATATTTCAACTTCATAAGTGTGCTCCTCAGTATAACGTTCAATGCGGATCCATTATCAATCAGCACATTGGATAATGAACCATTCTTGCAGTTCATAGAGATGTGGAGGGCCAGATTATGATTCCTTCCTTCATCGGGCATTTCATCGCCGCAAAAACTCAGGTTATTACATGAGGTAATGTTCCCTACCACACTGCTGAATTGGTCTATTGGCATATTACTCTCCATAAAATCTTGGTCTAATACTCTCATCAAAGATTCTGTTAGTAGAGGAGTTCATCAATAAAGCCAAGATAGATATTTTTGAAGGAGTCTGCAGTAGCTAATCCATAATTTTGTAGTCGCTCATCTTAATTATCTTCAAAATATCATCCACCTCTTTTTCTGGTGTAGCTCCACTAGATTCACTCACTGCCTTCTTGGGTTCAACAATTTTCTTTCCAGTACTAACATCTCCAAGAACAACTGGTGAAAATACACGACCATTGTGGGTCACTTTGCTAGTCTCAACAATATTTCCAACATTAGGCATTGGCTGGATGGGAACTTCCACACCATCCTCTAAAATTGTAGCATTATATTTGTAGGGTACAGCCTTGTCTGACTTGTAGGGGACATGACCCAGCAAACTAATCACCAATGGAGCAATAACTAGCTTGCCATGATATTCAACTTCAAAATGGGTAGGTGCACCAAAACAAGGAACAATAACATTTACTCCCTCTTCAACATATTCAGTCATTACAGAGTCATCTCTGGAAAACATATCTTCATCTGAGGAGAAGAACTCATCTGCAGAGGCATACTCATCATCTGACTCTTCCTCAGCCAAACAAACCTCAACTTCATTAACCTCATGATAATCATCCCTCTGGTCTGTAACTTTGACAGTTCCATTATCCAATAACAATTGATCACCTGTCCTTACAATTGAACATCCTCGGGAGTCCCGCAGCAAATTCAGCAAGATCCATACTGATGTTCTACCTGACCAGCCATATGGCAGAAAGTAGCATGCAAGTGTACAAGATCCTAATTCATATATTCCATGTCAAAGATTCTAAACTCTCCAGGACATCCAGAAACCATGTTTACTTCCTCTTCATACTCTTCCCTAGGCCTGATTATGTGGATGAGGCCCTCATCCATCATCTCCTGCAAATCAGCCTTTATCTCGTCACAACCCTATATATTTGTACTACAAATAGCACAACCAGCATGGTCATGCGTATAATAGCTAAACTCACAGAGGTCTGCATGCATTTTCACAAAATCTCCTCTAACCAATTTAATATCGAAAATCCGGAAGTCGCCGTGACAACAGGCCACCATGTTCACAGAATTTGCTCCTCCATGTTTGGGCAAAGGATTATCTTTCACATTAGGACCAACATACTTGAAAGATAAGATACCAGACTTCACCAATTTCTGTACTTCAGTTTTCAAAGGATAGCCGTTCTCAACATTATTGATCGCACTAAATCGCACTATGTTTCTGACTCAAATATCACATGTTTTCCTTAGTTTTTATTATCATTTTCCCGTATTATGTTCCTTTTTCCTTTGTTTTCAGGATTCTTTTCATTTCAGAGCCTTCTGTGAAGAAACGAGCCAAAACGCCAAGAATTTAGGGTTTTTCAAGATATTCTGCACTTATGGCGTTCAGCGCCGTGCTGGCTACAGGGAACGCGATGACGTGGCCCACTTTCACCCAGAGATCAACTGCCACGTTCCCATGATATGGCAGTTCCAGCCACCGCGCCCGCGGCCACCCCCACCGCGCCCGCGGCCTTCACAAAAAGCTTCCCGCTCAAAAGAAGTTAAGGGGCATGCTGGTCTTTACGCACCTCAAGGATCCTCTATAAATAGTTTTCGTTTTTCATTCTTTAGTTTCATCCAAGCTTAGTACAATCTTAAGCCATATACTATCAGTTTCTGTAAAGTGATAATCTCTTCACATCGGGGAGTTATTGCGGTGTAGATTGAGTTGTAATCGAGTCTTGGAGCACTTTGGTTGAAGTTCATCATACCAGCCTTACCATTCCGTAGATTTGTATCAGATTCAAGTCTCCGACTGGAGCAAGGTTCTATTTTATTGCATTTATTTACTTTAAATGCTCTTACCATAGTCTACACGTTTTATAGACTTTAAATGCTCTTACCATAGTCTACACGTTTTATAGACTTTAAATGCTCTTACCATAGTCTACACGTTTTATAGACTTTAAATGCTCTTACCATAGTCTACACGTTTTATAGACTTTAAATGCTCTTACCATAGTCTACACGTTTTATAGACTTTAAATGCTCTTACCATAGTCTACACGTTTTATAGACTCGCACTCATTATGTCTGGCTAAACTATAAAGGTTTGGATGTAATGATTGCCATCATGGTCGTGTTCAAATTATCATGCTAGTGAAAATACTCTGGGGATGTTTTGCTTTTAACTTAAGTCAATTATGTTTAAATGTTTATTGGATAAGATCGAAAGCCGTCCAAACTAATGATACGACTTGATTATTATTTAACCAAACAAAAAGAGCGAAAGCCGTTGATTGGTTAAATAGGAATCATTGACCTTTTTAGAAAACGATTTTGAAACTATTTTCAGACGCGTTTGTAGGTTTGAAATCTGACTCTTGGTCAAAAGCCAAAAGTCTCTTTAAGTTAATCTTTCCAAGTAAAATCACTTTTCTGTTAAGTCAAAACTATCAATTTCTTAAAAATAGGTTTACCTCTTTAACGCGGAAGGCACCCTTTATATGTGACAATAAAGGAATTTAATTTAAAGAGTTAACTCGGTTCTTAGTAGTCAAAAGCTACAAGTTCCCGTTAAATTGATTCTTTGCTATCAATAGAAAATACTGCCCCATAAGTAGGTTCATCTACGCATGACCGGACCAATATCTGATTGCATCATTTACATTCCAACCTGTCTTTTAAACTGTTATTTACCTCGCTCATTTACTTTGTGCACTGCACTCACATCAACATTCTTGTTTGCCTTAGATAAGCACCTTAGCAATAGAGTTGATAGATTGACAATTGGTCTATGTGGTTCGATAATCTTATATATTACTTCGATAGGCTGTACACTTGCAGTACTACATTTAGGCTATACGTTACAGATTAAACCCATCAAGTTTTTGGCGCCGTTGCCGGAGACCAACTTCGTCAAATTTTGTACCCTATTGTTATCCCGTTTAGACTAAGGCTATTCTAGCCGGTAGATGCGTAGAAATCGTAGCACCGGTAACCTAATAGATCCTTTAGTAAAACCTGAACGTTACGCTCGTGCCCGTCTTTTTATACGCAAGATAAGAAGAGTTATGGCAGAAGATCGTAACCAAAGACCGCTCAAGGAATTCGCCCAACCATCTAACGAGGAACCTAGTTCTAGTATAGTAAACCCTGCTATAACTACCAACAACTTTGAACTAAAGCCCTCATTATTACAATTAGTACAACAAAACCAATTCGCTGGTCTCGCTACCGAGAACCCGAATCAACATTTAAAGGTATTTATCCAGTTAGCTGACACCCTTAAGGCAAATGGAGCCACACCCGAAGCTATCCGTTTAAGACTGTTTCCTTTTTCCCTTAGAGGTAAAGCTCACGACTGGTTAGACGCCCTTCCAACTAACTCAATAACAACTTGGGAAGACCTTAGGAGAGCTTTTCTTGCGAGGTATTTTCCACCAAGCAAGACCGTTATTCTTAGGAACCTGATCACTTGTTTCACCCAAAACCAAGGCGAATCACTTTTTGATGCCTGGGAGAGATATAAAGAACTTTTAAGAGCTTGTCCGCACCATGGCCTGGAGCAATGGTTAATCATACATACCTTCTATAATGGACTCCATTACAACACAAAGATGTCCATCGACGCTGCCGCTGGCGGAGCATTGATGAACAAACCTTACCCTGACGCTTGTGCCCTAATAGAGGACATGGCCCAAAACCACGCCCAGTGGGGATTAGAATGAGCGACAGTAGAGAAAAAGGAGAGCCATGGAGGAAAGCATGAGGTAAGTTGCATGGACATGATTAATGCCAAAATGGACGCCCTAGCTTTGAGAGTCGAGAACATGTCTCAAAACCCAACCACAGTAGCAGCAATCCAATCGGAATGCGAACTCTCCGGAACTCAAGGACATCAAACTGTTGACTGTAACCTTTTGAACGAATCTAGCTCAGACCAAGTTAACTATACCCAAGGGAACCCTTTCTCGAATACCTACAATCCTGGATGGAGGAACCACCCGAATTTCTCTTACAAAAACAATAACCCTATCCAAAATCCCGGACCTTCGAGACCTCAAGGATTCCAAACGCAAAAACAAAACCAACCTATGCAAATAGTTCCCCCAAGACCAAACCTTAAAGAAACCATAGACACCTTTATTCAGGCTCAAACCCAGCAAAATAAGGAGTTTATGAACCAACACATTCACACGAACGAACTAGTTACTCAACTGGCAACCAAGTTTGACCAGATAATAACCCATACCAAAATGCTTGAGACTCAGATTTCCCAAGTAGCACAAAACACCTCTGTACAAGTTGCACCTGGAGGACAATTTCCTGGACAAACTCAACCAAATCCAAAAGGCCAAGCAAATTCTATCACATTAAGAAGTGGAACTGCTTATGAAGGGCCTAGAAATCCTAACTTAAGCACATCAGAAAAACCTATGGAAGATGCTACGCCTAAAGACCAGGTAGAGGAACCAGAGAAACCAGAAAAGCAATCAAAACCAGAAGTAGGGAATAACACTCAACAACCTTATAAACCACCTATTCTGTTCCCACAGAGGCTGAAAAACACCAAAGTAGAAAACCAGTACCAAAAGTTTATTAAGGTAATAGAGAAACTCCATGTAGAGATTCCTTTTACTGAAGCTATAACCCAGATACCATCATATGCTAAGTTCTTGAAAGATATTTTGACCAATAAACGGCGACTCGGTGATCCTAAGCCTTTAGAATGTCATTCTATATCCAAAAATAAACTCTCCAAGAAAGATAAAGACCCTGGAAGTTTTTCTATCCCTTGCATCCTAGGTAACCATATGATAGACAAAACATTTTTAGACCTAGGAGCAAGCGTAAGTCTGATGCCTCTGGCCGTCTGTAAGAGGTTAAAATTAGGAGAACTTCAACCTACTAAGATGTCCTTACAACTAGCTGATAGATCTGTCAAATATCCCATGGGTATTTTAGAAGACATACCTGTCAAGATTGGTCAGTTGTACATTCTGACCGACTTTGTCGTAATGGATATTAAAGAAGATGAAGACATCCCAATCCTCTTAGGAAGACCCTTCCTATCGACCGCCGGAGCTATAATAGATGTTAAGAAAGGGAAACTGACTTTCGAGGTGGGAGATGAAAAGATTGAGTTCATTTTATCAAAATTTCTAATGGCACCAGTGATAGGAGATGCGTGTTATGCCATCGACGTCATTGACGAATGTGTAAATGAGCTCGAACTAAACGAATCTTTAATCAAATTACCATCAAACCCTATTTTAGAGGATGACGGATTTAAGAGTATCGAACCGTACATTGACGACAACCTTTTCGAATGCTTAGCTCTTACCCCTGACCTCATGCCGCGTACTGAGAAACCCACTATAGAACTTAAGGAACTACCCAAGAATCTAAGATATGAGTTTTTGGATGAGGAGATGAATAGACCTGTTATAATTAGCGCCGCTCTAAACCAAATAGAAACAAATCAACTCTTAGATACCTTGCGAAAATATCCCTCAGCTTTAGGGTATAAAGTTTCAGATTTAAAAGGTATAAGCCCATCCGTATGCATGCATCGGATTATGCTAGAAGAAGATTCAAAACCCTTAAGAGAACATCAAAGAAGAATAAACCCTATCATGAGTGATGTAGTCAAGAAAGAAGTTCTTAAGTTATTAGAAGCTGGTATCATATACCAAATTTCGGATAGTGAATGGGTAAGCCCAGTCCATGTGGTACCCAAGAAAGGAGGTATCACTGTTCTGAAAAATGAGAAAGGTGAGCATGTGGCAAAACGAACAGAAGGAGGATGGCGTATGTGTATAGATTACAGAAAGTTGAATAAGGCAACGAGAAAAGACCATTTCCCTCTCCCATTTATAGATCAGATGCTTGAACGTCTAGCAAGACACTCATGTTTCTGCTATCTTGATGGGTATTCGGGGTTTTTCCAAATCCCTATTCACCCAGAGGACCAAGAAAAAACCACATTTACCTGCCCTTATGGAACATTCGCTTATAGACGAATGCCCTTTGGACTCTGTAATGCACCTGCCACTTTCCAACGTTGTATGATGTCAATTTTCGCAGACTACCTAGATGGAATTATGGAAGTATTTATGGACGATTTTTCAGTGTGTGGGTTTGATTTCAAAAACTGCCTCTCGAACTTAGAGAAAATCTTAAAAAGATGTGTGGAAGTAAACCTTGTGTTGAATTGGGAAAAGTGCCACTTTATGGTAAATGAAGGGATAGTCTTGGGACACATTATTTCTGAAAGAGGTATAGAAGTCGATAAGGCCAAGATAGAAGTTATAGAAAACATAAACCCACCTAAGACCGTTAGGGAAGTAAGAAGTTTTCTAGGACATGCCGGGTTCTACCGACGTTTCATCAAGAATTTTTCCGGAATAACAAAACCTTTAACTAACTTATTGATGAAGGATGTCGAGTTTGAATTCGACCAAAAATGTCTTGAGGCCTTTGAAGTTTTAAAGCAGGCTCTTATTTCAGCACCTATCATAAGACCACCTGATTGGACACAACCCGTTGAAATCATGTGCGATGCTAGTGATTTCGCTGTAGGAGCTGTACTAGGGCAAAGAAAAGACAAGAAACTGCATGCAATTTACTACGCTAGTAGAACACTAGACGCTGCCCAGCTAAATTATACAACCACAGAAAAGGAATTGCTAGCCGTAGTTTTTGCTATTGATAAATTTCGATCTTATTTGGTGGGAGCAAAAATAATAGTATACACAGATCATGCAGCAATCCGGTACTTGTTAAGTAAGAAAGATGCTAAGCCTAGATTGCTCAGATGGGTACTTTTACTCCAAGAATTTGACTTGGATATTAAGGATAAAAAAGGAGCTGAAAACTTAGTAGCTGATCATCTCTCTAGGTTAGAACACCTTAAACCTGAACTTATACCTATAGACGATCACTCTACTTATGAAAGATTAATAGCTGGGATAAACTCAACTGAAGAAGAGACCTATGAGGAAATCTCAACCATGAACAACATACCATGGTACGCAAATATTGTGAATTATCTGGCCGCTGATATCATACCCCCTGACTTAAGCTACCAACAGAAGAAGAAGTTTTTTAGAGATGTTAAACACTTCTTTTGGGATGAACCCCTCCTATTCAAAAGAGGAATAGATAATATATTTAGACGATGTGTACCGGAAGAAGAAGTAGGCTACGTCATTAAACATTGTCATGCTTCACCTTATGGTGGACATGCAAGCACATCTAAAACATGCGCCAAAATATTTCAAGCAGGTTTTTATTGGCCTACTGTATGGCGCGATGTCCACACTTACATTACAAAATGTGACCGATGCCAACGCACTGGGAACATCTCAAGACGTGATGAAATGCCTTTAAGTAACATCCAAGAAGTGGAAATATTTGATGTCTGGGGTATAGATTTCATGGGACCTTTTCCTTCCTCAATGGGTAACAAGTATATCCTAGTAGCTGTCGATTATGTCTCAAAGTGGATAGAAGCTATTGCATCACCCACAAAGGATACCAAGGTAGTTATCAAACTGTTTAAGAATATTATTTTTCCTAGGTTTGGAACCCCGAGGTTAGTCATAAGTGATGGAGGATCGCATTTTATATCTAAGATATTTGACAAGCTTCTAAGCAAATACGGAGTAAAACATAGAGTAGCAACACCATATCACCCGCAAACCAATGGCCAAGTAGAAGTATCGAATAGGGAGATTAAGCAGATCCTAGAAAAAACCGTATCATTATCCAGAAAAGACTGGTCTAGAAAACTTAAAGACGCCTTATGGGCTTATAGAACGGCTTATAAAACCCCTATTGGAACAACTCCTTATCAATTGGTTTATGGAAAGTCCTGTCATTTACCCTTCAAACTAGAACATAAAGCCTATTGGGCCATTAAATCCTTGAATCTAGATTACCTAAAAGCCGGAGAAAAACGTATCCTGGACATTCACAAGCTGGAAGAGCTTCGCTTGAATGCCTATGAGAATGCCATCATATATAAGGAAAGAACCAAGATGTGGCATGATAAAAAAATCATCAAGAAAGATTTCAACATTGGTGACCCTGTTCTCCTATTTAACTCAAGGTTACGACTTTTTCCTGGTAAGCTTCGTTCAAGATGGACAGGTCCATTTGAAGTGTCAAAAGTTCTAAAGTCTGGAGCAGTAGAAATCAAAAACAATTCATGCGCTCCATTTGTGGTAAATGGACAAAGACTGAAGCTATACAAAGGAGGCGATTTGCCTGTTGACTACTCTAGTCATATTCTTATAGACCCACCAATACCCACATAAAGTAAGATCTAATCGTCAAGCTAACGACGTTAAACAAGCGCTGCATGGGAGGCAACCCATGGTTTATTCTTAATTTTATTTTATTTTATTTTAGTAATTTATATATGTTTTATCTGGACTAATTTCTTGTGTTTATATTTTCAGGATGCATTACCCCGATGGTATGGTTGTGATTTTCAGAGATGAAGCACAAAAAGCCCGATTTGCTACCTTATCTGCTAGACCTATGGTACCCACTAGGTACCCCGATCAGAGCTGCATGGAGGAACTCGGGATTGAGCCAAGTATTAGGTATCTGTGCAACCAACTTGGCTGGGATTCTTATGCTGATGATGTCCACAAAACCTACAGGAACCTTACTCTGGAGTTTCTTAGCTCTATGGACTATAACCCACGAGTGGGTGAAGGAGATGAGCGAGGATGCCTAAGTTTCAGATTGTTTGGTACCGAGTATACCCTGACTACCAAAGAATTTGGGGATTTGCTTGGTTTCCAAACTGGACCGACCGCTATCACTGAGTTTCCATTGAGTTACTATATGGACAGAGATATTGATAAATTTTGGCAGGACATTACTGATAGAGTCAGCCTTGACCCCTCTACCCAGCTGTCCAGGAAGATCCATAACCCGGCTTTCCGATACTTCGAGATGATTCTGTGCCACACTTTCTTTGGGAGGAGTTACTGTGACCACTTGGTCACCGCTGAGGAAATCCTTTTCCTATACTGTGCCAGTCAGTCCAGACCTATAGCTAGTGGAGGTTTTCTGATAGAGAGCCTCGAGCAGACTGCTCGATCCGCTGTAGGGCTCATTCATTCCGGAGGGAATGTGACACAGATAGCTTCTGCTTTGGGTTTGGACAGTATGATAACACAGCTGACCCCATACTGTGGATATACTTTCCTGGATTTAGACTTTTGCATGGATCGTGGGCTCATAAGGAGGGCCTCTTTCCACCCATATCAGTACAGATTGCTCATCGATGACCAGACAGTTTACACCTTCACAATGCCAGACCCTCAGATGACTTGTGTTTCCAACCCTGCTAATTGGAACTATTCTGTAGAAGGTTGGGGTGAGATATTAGAGTTCACTCCAGAATATACTCCTGCTTCCGAAGATCTCACTCCAGAATACACTCCTGCTTCCGAAGATTCTACTCCAGAATACACTCCTGCTCCCGAGGACTCTACTCCAGATCACACATCCCGACCCGAGGTTACACACACTACTGTTCTTACTAATAACCTCAGCTTGCAGGAACCTGATATTCGCACTCTGTTGACTGCTATGCGCACTGAGATAACCACTCTCCGCAATGAGGTGGCTGACCTTCATTTACAGTTGGAAGT
The DNA here is from genome assembly GCA_948472305.1 of Vicia faba. NCBI lineage: Eukaryota > Viridiplantae > Streptophyta > Magnoliopsida > Fabales > Fabaceae > Vicia > Vicia faba. The sequence continues at coordinate 1,511,233,972 of OX451738.1, forward strand.
TAATGATGTTACCTTTGCTGGTGAGCTAGATGAATTAGCTCACGAGGTGGCAGAAATTCGACGCCAGCTGACTGAGCTGCGTGGCCCAGACACTCCTGCAGAGCATCCTACCGGTTGGCAATAGATCTGCGTTGTTCACAAGATATCTAGTTCCAGTGCTATTACTATTATGTTGATTTCCTTTTCAGACTCATTTTTATTTGCATTATCTATTTCCTGCATTATTAATAATTATTTTGGTGACCCGATGTCCGTACCTATATATATATATATATATATATATATATATATATATATATATATATATATATATATATATATATATATATATATATATATATATATATATATATATATATGCATGTGTTTCATTCATTTACTAATGTTTTTGTTTTTCTGGTCACCATAATTTTAATATAAAAATAAATAAATATACATGTATATATGTATTCACATACATATATGCACATTCATAAGAAAAATAGGTACACCTCCAAAAATTGAAGCTAATGGCAAGGAAGGAAAAGCCCAATGGAAAGGAAGCCAGACCGGCCCAACTTGCCTCGACCTCACCGCGCCTGCGGTAAGCCCTGTCGCGCCCGCGGTGACGCAACGGTCACCTAACGGCTAGTTGCTCGTTTTTCCCCCCATTTTACCACTTTTTCCATTTCCAATCCCATTTTCTTCCATTATTAACCCACCATAACTTCCTTTATTACCCATACCAACCCCACTACATTTATTCCCATTATTCCCATCATAAATAGTTACAACCACCATTTTTCTTCACTACCTATAAATACCCCCACTATTTCATTTTCTTCCTCACACCTTCATTACTTCTACATCCCATTCTTTCTCTTTATTCATCCACAAGAAAATCCTATGGAGTATCACGGCTACATTTTGCGAGGTGGCCAAGCCGGAGAAAGGCAACAAAAGCGGCTTGAGAAATTGCTGACAACACCAATACACTCTACCAGGTATATCGATGAAAACTGTCTATATTCATTAGGTATATACCATAGTGTATTTTTCCTTCTCGACAAAATAGGCATGCATGACATTTTTGCTACTCAAGCACCAACCTACCCTAGGCTGACGTTCGAATTTTTGAGTTCTTTAATTTATAACGTCTCTCCTAACACTGCTAGCACCGTAGGTGGAGTCAAATTTAGAATGTTTAATGTTGAATATGACTACTCCACTGACGGTCTAGCCACCATGTTAGGATTGCCTTATGGGGATGGTGCCATTTGTGAAGCACCTTTAGACACGGATTGGGCATTTGAAGCATTTTGGGCCAGAATTACTAAACAAAATGCAACATCTTTTGATGGCCTACTTGCTTCTCACATCCACAATCCTGCCCTTCGTGTCTTTCGATTTCTTTTAGCATCCACCATCTTTGCTCGGGAAAACCCAAACAAGGTGAATGCTAAAGAATTAATTATCATGCAGAGCTGCCTCACAGACACCAAAGTTAATCCAGTCCCATTCATGATTGCCCACATGCACCATGTTTTAAGAAAAGGTGGGCCGATTTCCTTTGGTGGACTGATTACTACTATTACCCGTGCCATAGGATTGGATACGGAACTTGCCACCCTTGAGCCACTTCCTCCTCGTATTGAAAATCTTAAATTTTTCAGGGATATGCGTTTATGCAAGACGAGGAAGGAAGGTGGTTACTTCCTCATGGTTGGAGGTGTTGTTGTACCCAGTGTTGTTATTCCTTGCACCCGTCGTACTGATATTAGATTTGAGCGTAACTGGACCTACGATCTCAACGCTCCTGCTTTTATTGGTCCGTTGCCCCCAAATCTACCTTTAAATGAGGGTAACAACACTGATGATGAGTACGATTTCCAAACGGAAGAACCACCCCACTTTTCACCACCACACACGACACCATCTACTTCTAACCCACATGCAGGTACAGCTCCTAGTTTCCATGTCACTGAGGACATGTGGCGTGAGCATATGGCCCGAGAGGCCCAGAGGGACACCCTCCTATCTACTTTGCAGCAACAGGCGGCCGATAACATGGCCTTCATGCAAGCATCCCAAGAGCAAAATGCTAGCTCTCTGCGCACTATTATGGAAAGTCAGCTGGCTTTCCAGAGAGAACAGCACCTACACCAGACCACATACGCTCGTCACTTCCACTTGATGGAGGCAACCCAAGGCACCCTCATTGGTCGGACCCAAGAGCTACAAGCGGCAAATGCCGCCTTGACAGAGAGATTAGAGCAGCTTGTTTTGGACCGAGATAGCCACCGTCGCAGCCGTAGCCGCCGTTCCGGTCGTACCAACCAGGATGGTGAAGGTCCTAGTGGCCCCCACTAGTGTTTTCAGGTACCTCCTCCTACCTTATTTTGGAACATTGAGGTCAATGTCTGATTTAAGTGTGGGAGGAGCATTTATCGCTTTTATTTCCCGTTTTCACTTTTATTTCCCATTTTTCCTGCTTTTATTTCCCTTCCGCATTTTTTCTTTTAGGTATGTTATATTCGTAGTTAATAAAATGCATGTGATAGGCGAGTCTTTCTGCGTAGTGTACCCCTTCATTTCCCCCACCTTTTAGCCTTACAAAATTTTTCTTTTTCAAAGAATTGTGGTTGTTTTTAAGGATTTGGGCTATGAGACAGGTCCTAGATAGGGTCAATTTCTTGGGCACTCACTTTTTGAAAAATTCGTTATCGTTTTAACACCGTAAGCCTTTTTGAACATCTAGATTAGATCCTTTCTTCCCAATATGCTATGATTTTGAATAAAACTGTACAAATAGGTCTTCAAGTAGTTTATCTTAGCAGTCAGCTCCGGCCTAAGCATGCTCTAAGTGTAGGATCGATGAATCTAAGTGGATGATCTCTATTTTGCCTTAAAAATTATAAAATAAAGTATGAATACGACTACGAGTTGGGTGATCCTCACGAAGATTACTCAACTCAAGAAAGTTGTAAGCACCAACAAAAACAAAGAAAAAAAATATATATAAGGCACATCCGTTGTAGTTGGTCCAGAGGTATCTGGTGCTGGACTTGGTAGGGCGGACTACGGTCCGATCCCCCGCAACTGCAAATGGATAAAATAAAAAGGGGTTAAACCAACTCTTGTACCAGAATCCCATCACTTGAGATCAGAGTCACTAACCGGTCACTACACCATGAGTATGTACAGATAACGGGCTTAATGTGATTGCGCCTGAATGAAAAAGGACCTCGTACAAAAAGAAGTCTTAGCATAGTAAGGATATTAGGATCGATCTGTATACTTATGAGGTTTATGTCCGCATTTCTGCGAGTAGTGTAATTACGATACCCTTGGTTCAAATAGTTAGTGCCTGACAACACACCCTTACTCGGACTTAGAAGCCCTCTTTGCCCAAAACCTGTATACACCATAATTTTCTTTCATCTACTTCTAAAGAGTTGTTGCTTGAGGACAAGCAAAGGTCTAAGCGTGGGAGGATTTGATCGCACTAAATCGCACTATGTTTCTGACTCAAATATCACATGTTTTCCTTAGTTTTTATTATCATTTTCCCGTATTATGTTCCTTTTTCCTTTGTTTTCAGGATTCTTGTCATTTCAGAGCCTTCTGTGAAGAAACGAGCCAAAACGCCAAGAATTTAGGGTTTTTCAAGATATTCTGCACTTATGGCGTTCAGTGCCGCGCTGGCTACAGGGAACGCGATGACGTGGCCCACTTTCACCCAGAGATCAACTGCCACGTTCCCATGATATGGCAGTTCCAGCCACCGCGCCCGCGGCCACCCCCACCGCGCCCGCGACCTTCACAAAAAGCTTCCCGCTCAAAAGAAGTTAAGGGGCATGCTGGTCTTTACGCACCTCAAGGATCCTCTATAAATAGTTTTCGTTTTTCATTCTTTAGTTTCATCCAAGCTTAGTACAATCTTAAGCCATATACTATCAGTTTCTGTAAAGTGATAATCTCTTCACATCGGGGAGTTATTGCGGTGTAGATTGAGTTGTAATCGAGTCTTGGAGCACTTTGGTTGAAGTTCATCATACCAGCCTTACCATTCCGTAGATTTGTATCAGATTCAAGTCTCCGACTGGAGCAAGGTTCTATTTTATTGCATTTCTTTACTTTAAATGCTCTTACCATAGTCTACACGTTTTATAGACTTTAAATGCTCTTACCATAGTCTACACGTTTTATAGACTTTAAATGTTCTTACCATAGTCTACACGTTTTATAGACTTTAAATGCTCTTACCATAGTCTACACGTTTTATAGACTTTAAATGCTCTTACCATAGTCTACACGTTTTATAGACTTTAAATGCTCTTACCATAGTCTACACGTTTTATAGACTTTAAATGCTCTTACCATAGTCTACACGTTTTATAGACTCGCACTCATTATGTCTGGCTAAACTATAAAGGTTTGGATGTAATGATTGTCATCATGGTCGTGTTCTAATTATCATGCTAGTGAAAATACTCTGGGGATGTTTTGCTTTTAACTTAAGTCAATTATGTTTAAATGTTTATTGGATAAGATCGAAAGCCGTCCAAACTAATGATACGACTTGATTATTATTTAACCAAACAAAAAGAGCGAAAGCCGTTGATTGGTTAAATAGGAATCATTGACCTTTTTAGAAAACGATTTTGAAACTATTTTCGGACGCGTTTGTAGGTTTGAAATCTGACTCTTGGTCAAAAGCCAAAAGTCTCTTTAAGTTAATCTTTCCAAGTAAAATCACTTTTCTGTTAAGTCAAAACTATCAATTTCTTAAAAATAGGTTTACCTCTTTAATGCGGAAGGCACCCTTTATATGTGACAATAAAGGAATTTAATTTAAAGAGTTAACTCGGTTCTTAGTAGTCAAAAGCTACAAGTTCCCGTTAAATTGATTCTTTGCTATCAATAGAAAATACTGCCCCATAAGTAGGTTCATCTACGCATGACCGGACCAATATCTGATTGCATGATTTACATTCCAACCTGTCTTTTAAACTGTTATTTACCTCGCTCATTTACTTTGTGCACTGCACTCACATCAACATTCTTGTTTGCCTTAGATAAGCACCTTAACAATAGAGTTGATAGATTGACAATTGGTCTCTGTGGTTCGATAATCTTATATATTACTTCGATAGGCTGTACACTTGCAGTACTACATTTAGGCTATACGTTACAGATTAAACCCATCAATTATGCCCTGGTGCTCCCTGATGAAAATCACATGTTTGGTCTGCCTTGTAATACCAAGGCAATGGTGATGGTATAGCGGGAGGTGGTCGGGTCTGAACCAACTTCTTCTGAATTAACGCCGGGAGTAATTCTGTGTAGCTCATAGGAATAGGGTCATAAGTCTCCCTTCTCTGATTATACCCTTGATTCCCCTGATGGGATGGTCTCTGATAGGCAACGATGGTTGGATCTACACCAACAATTGGAGTTACTAAGGTGACTTGGTGATGACGCTGATAATTTATTCTAGAAGGATTAACCCCCCTCTCTTGCATAACAACATTTGTATCTCCTTCCTTCTTTTTGGAAAACCCATAGGATGGCTTCTTCGTACTTCCGGAACTTTCACTTTTTGATAAACGACCCTCTCTTATAGCTTCTTCCAAACGGATACCCATGCCCACCATAGTAGAAAAACACCCAGAGTCTTTAGGAAAATCTTAGTCATCTCCTTCTCTTTAATGGGAGGAATCACTTGGGTGGCTACCTCACACTATCTCTGCATATTCTTTGAATGATTCCCTATTGTTTTACCCCTAATTTTTCCCTCTCATTTATCAAATATTTTCTCACAAGATCTCCTTGGATTCAAGACTGCACAAGGATTGATCAGCTCAAGACACCTCCTTAAGCATTGATGATTGAAATTAGAGTTTGAGATTTCACAAGGAAATTTGGACTTTTAATGCTCCATATGACTTTCATGGATCATTATGGACCTCCAATATTACTCATGTCAAGTTTCAAGCCTTGGATCACATTTTTGCTAAGTCAATTGAGCAGTTGACCTAAAAATCAACTGTATTAGGGAAAAAATCAACTATGGACAATTTACAGTCAAACTTCATAATTTTTTATCCAGATCAACATTATAAACTCATATGTATCATTTGATCAAGTTTGGACCATAATTCCTCAAGAAATTTGATCAAATCATCAAAAGGGCAAAATGGTCAAAATTAGGGTTTTGATTGAGAAAGGGCAATTTCTAATTTTTGACCTAGAAAATGGTTAATTGGTTTGAGGCATGATCTCAAGAGTTCAATTGCATCATTTTTACCTAATGACATGACTCAAAACATTGCTCAAGATCAATTGGATTGATAGTTGATTTTCAGTCAACTGATCAAAAGTCAACTGTACACTGAAAAGTCAAACATTGACTTTTTGGTCAAAATCAAGTGTCAAAGATCACAATTCATGAAAACATGTCAAAATATGAAACTTGTTCATCAATAAATCAAAACGTCAAGATTTCATTTTGAAAAGTCAAAGTTTTCAAACTTAGAAATTTTTCCAAGTGTTGAAAACTTCATGTTTTTTCACAACTTTGAGCCAATTTTTCACCATGATGCAAGATGATTCAAAAGAAACTTTAAACATAAAATTTGTAGATCTCCATGATATCTACAACATTTCTTTACACAACTTCTCCTAAAAATGCTTGGATCTCAAGTTATTAATCCATGAAGTCATGGTCTTGAAACTAAACACTTAGTGAAATTTTGAGCATTTTAGGTCAGGATTTTGACCTAACTTATGACCCAAGTTTCACATAGTTCCATTTGGATTTTGCAAAAGTGATTCAAAGAGGTGTTGTATATCTCATTACAAGCTTTCCAAAATGACCAATAACTCCTAGAGATCATTTGTGAGCAAGGAGAATCGAAGGTCATAAGTTGGGGTTTCAAGTTGTTTTAAAGGCAAATTTTGTGATGAACAAAATTCAAATCTCAAACCTATGCTACATAATCTTTGATTTGCAGGCCTCAAACTTGTTAGGAACTCCATAATTAAATGCTTGCACAGTTGTGTTTACCGTGGTTTTTGGTAAACAATCGTTGATCCTCCAAAAAGGAAAGTCTCTTCGGTTACTCGCGGGATCGATCAGTTTGATCCCAGAACATATGCTAATTTTTATGTTTGGTTTGGTGTGAAAAATATATGTCCAGGAAGAACGCACGTTCGACCAAAGATAATATGCTTGTTGTTTTTAGAAAGTAAGGAAGTTAATAGAAATGCAAGTAAAGAGGTAAAAAGTGCAGGAAAAGTAACTTTGCAAAATAAGATAAAAGCAATGTAAAAAAGACTTTATTAATGAAAAGTGGTGTTTCCAACGTACATTTCTCAGTTTATCCTTTCACACACAGTGGGTACTTGGACAATATTTGAGTAACTAGCACAATAGGTTGAACACACGGAAAAAACTACACAGACTTCCTATTTTATACTAAAACTATGTAACCGTCGAGGGGTAGCTTTGCTCTAAGATGAAGACAAGTGTCCTTTGCATGTCCCTCAACCTCTAGTTTCCAGCCACATTACTTTCCTTTAACTACTGGCGAAAACCTTCTTTCCCTCCAATAATTCAAATTCAAATGTCCCTCGCTTTTGGTGTCGACGCGAAGATATGTTCTCCTAGTCGAAGGTCATCAGACCTTCTCAGTCAAAATCTTGATAGTGATTCCTGATCGAAGACCAATATGTAACTTAGGTATTTCCTCTAAGCCATTTCACCCATCGAAACATTCTCCAGCTTGGTTTTCTTTGTTCCATTTTTGATCTATAAGACCAATATATAGTAGGTGTCGAATTCAGGAGCTAACAAATTTCCCCCCAAGAATGTTTATTTCGACGCCAAAAGAAATAGTCATTCTTTGATCTTTCTGTTTGACACGTGTCTCTCTTGTTGCCCACAAAGGCCTGACGTGCGCTTTTCGTCTTCCAACAGCTTCCACTTTCGAAACCCATCATTACTCTCTTTTTCAAGACGTATCTTCAAACTGTCGTTACCACGCTGCCATGATGACCATTATTCCTAGAACCTAGGTAAGCATGTCAAACGTTTCCCATCATCTGCACGATTATTGCCTTGCAGCGTGCCACGTGCCCCACTATGTTCACAGCATTAAATGGCTTTGACGAGACACATTTCCCTTTGAACGCTATAAGTAGTCTTGGGCCTCTTCATTTGGAACTTTCACGACACTAAGTATTTTCAAATCTTCTGCATAAAACACCTTATATTATCATTTTCGCTCCTCACCAACCTTGCAACAATGGATTTCCTTTCTAACGCACCCAACAACCCCAAAACTAAGAATGCTACTGATACACAACGCCAACCAGAAATCTTTCCTACCAACCCTTCTCCTACTTCGACTGACGGGCCACGGTTCGTTTCTGAACCTACAACTAGCGAAAGACGAAAGGTATATGATTTCCAGCTTCTAATTCTTATTAGATACTTTGAAGACATATACGCTATGTTTGGTCCTCTGTCCACATGTGTCGAGAATCCTATGAATAATCGTGCTTTCTTCTTCACTCACCCAAGACTCAGACCTATAGGCTTTGCGAAAAAGCCCAAGGACGATCCTGAGGATGCGACTCCAGCTAACCAGTAACACGCTCAGACCAAAGAGGACATCAACCTTCAATTCATGAACAAAGGGAACAATATCTTTCGATCGTTCCCTAATCTCTCTTCAGAGTATTCAGATAGGTTAAATAAGATGGAGAAGGCACAGACCTCCATCTGGAAGGAAATGGGGATTTACGATTTGGTGATGCTGTCGAAGAAAGGATTGTCTTATTGTCCTCTTATGCTGGTATCTTCGCTATACTTATGGGATAGCACCCACTTCACATTTCATCTTCCCTGTAGAATGGTAACCCCAACCCTCTTCGACATAACAGCGATCACCGGTCTTCGACCGACTGGCGATTATTTTGACCTAGAGGATCTATCTGAAGATGTCATTGGGTTTTCAGCTACCAAACCCATATACACCACCTTCATCAACCACTTCCATGACAAATCCTCCAGCACTGTATCGGAGGTGGGACATATAGCTTTTCTAGCTATGTGGTTATCTCATTTCATCTTCTGCACCAAGTCGCTTCAGGTGACTAAGAAGATGCTCACGCTCGCGACGCAGCTTCATCACGGCTACCCCCTCTATCTGGCCGAATTGATTTTGGCCGATCTATATGAGTCCATTAGCAATGGTGTGACTCAACTCAAGGTCATAGGAGATAGGGCAAGCTTTCTTATTTCTGGCCCTTTCTGGCTTCTTAAACTTTGGCTCAACGCCACCTTTGAATATTTTCTTCCTCAGAAGAACAAGATCAACGAAGCGGCCCCAGAAATTCTAAACAGGAGGGTCGAAGGTACTAGACTTGCTTTGCTGACTCCGACTGCCGAGGGTCAACAATTTCAAAAGGCTTTCATAAGCTTTGTGATTATGTTTGCAGAACGCAAACATTTTGTTTCGACCATGGCTCCTTTTGCAAGTCGAAAAGTCGGCCCAAAATGGTTTACTAGACCATTTCCTTCGGGTGATGAGGAGCACTTGGAGGACGAATAAATGGGCATCTGGGAGTCGTTTCTTCTACCCAGAATCATGCCACTGAGATTCAAGAGCTCAAAGAATCAATTAAGTTTGATTTCCTACCAACCAAATCTTGTTTCCCGATAATTCGGCATTGTCCAATCACTCCCATCACCCATCTATCCTCGAGAGAAACTGCTGTTATTTTACAACGCATATTACTCAGAAGATGCTGCTACCAAGCATATTGGTAGGTACGTTGGTCGGGCCGTACTAACCATGTTCGACTTTAATCTCAATTTTTTGTGCTCCAGCAATTTTGAAGGGTGGTGGAGGCAGTATTATACTGAGGAGTTCTTCGATGAGAAGGACTTCTCCCATCATATTCGCGAGGCGTTTAAATTGGTCCTTGACAAAATTAAGAAAGGTATTATGTTCTTTCCTTTTTTTCTCTTTGTCTTAGATTTAATCATTCGAAGCTCGATTTATCTTTGCTTTCTGTATAGCTGTCAAGAGGACCAGTACAAAGAAGGCTGCTAAAAGCGCCAAAGGGGGAGACCCTTCTGTTGATCCTTCTCTAAAGGTATTTACTTTCTATTGTACCTTTCCCTCTTTATATTTTCTGATACAGATGGTGATGTCTTCGACTCTCATCTTTCTGTATGTTTCAGAAAACCACTCCCAAGAAAAGGAAGGTTCAGGAAATAGAAATCTCTAGTGATGAAGAAGAAGAGTCTCCTCATGTTCCTCTGAAGAGACAAAAATTGAAGAAAGCAATTCCCGCACCTGAGCCTCGTTCCAAGACCAAAATTAAAATTACGGCCACCAAGTCAAGGTCTCCTCCTATAGTTATTAGAGAGCCTACTGAGCAAGAAGTAGCTGCCAGGATAAATAATCCTAGTGAGAGCGATAATTCTAGCCTGGCGTCGAAGTTCTAATTCAGGTATTTGCTTTGACAGTCAATTGCTTGCTTACTAAACTAACCCTTTTCTCTATAAAAATTTTGAGATTAAAACTTCTTTTAATCTTCAGGACAATACTGGCACCTCTAAACAAGTTCCTACTCCCGCTGAAGGATCTGCCACTCTATTAAATAGTGAGAGAGATCCTACCTATAGGCCTTCTTCAGCGAGAGGTTCTTTTGTGAGTTCAGCTGATGAGGTGAATCAAGTTTCTGAACCTCATTACGAGACCATAGAGGAAGTCAATGAAGAAGGCCCTCTAGGAAATCAGGAGGAAAATAAGGCTCCACTGGTTGACGTACAAGAAGTCGAAGAAGAGGAGGTGGCCACTGATATCGTAGTTGTAACAGAATGGTAGAATATGCTGGAGGGGGAAAAACAAGGTGAAAAAACTCCAAAAAAAATTCCAGATGTTGATGGCATCGAGGGCTTTACTGAAGGGGCCCAAAACCTGGCAAATGCTGAAACTGCTTATATTCCCACACAGGTGGTTAATGTGGTTGCTGCCAATAATGAGGGTGCCCCTTCGACGGGGTCTCGAACCAAATAGGCTTTGGCCTTGATGAAACAACAAAATCCTCTAGGTTATCTGACCGCCATTCTCGAAGGGCGAGAAAGTTCTTTCGACCACAGTGTCTCGACTGCATCCGGAAAGTCTACTTCGACCTCCCCTCTCGATGAGGCACTTCAGAAGGTTAAAGCACAAATTTTCAAAAGAGACTTAATTCTAACCTTGGAGGGAGAACCTACTGCTCCTTCCTTTATGAAGACTACCTTGAGGGTTATTGATCTCCTCATTGCTTCTCCAGATGTAGCCAGCGTCATTCTGGATTTAACTTCCATTATTGACCAAGTGTCGGCAGACTACAATCATCGAAGGACTCTTGTTCGCGAGATCGAAGAGGCCAACAGCCATGTAGCTGCCGCTTGACATGCTGCTACTGAATCAGCTTCCAAAGTCAAAGAATTGTCGAGGGCTCAAGAAGCTATGCAGAAAGAAGCTGAGGAAAGCGATCGAGACACGGATAAAATGAAGGTACAGATCAGATAATTGGAGGATAAAATTGTCGCCAATGATAGAAGGAAAGAAGAACTTCTTGCCACAAACACTGAGTTTGAAAGTCAAGAGGAACTTGCTGAAGGGTTGAAGCATGCTGATCGAGCTCAAACTCTTGATGCTAAACTTGAAACCCTTCATCAGTCGAAGGCTCTTTGCGAACGGCGTCTAGAATTGCAAAGTATTAAATATCTCCAGATCAAGGCTAATTTCCCCTTCTGAATCCTGTTTCTACATATTTATAATCACTCATTGTAATGACGTTAAGGCCATCTTGGGTATTTTTAATGAAATTTAATTTTCCATTTCGGCATTTTCATTATTCGACTGTGACTATACATTGGATATTTAAACCTCTTGAAGCATAGGTCTATACCTTTTCAGGTATTTACCATTTACTCTCAGAAGTCTTTGATCTTCACCTAACTCCTCGATCTCATAGGCTCCACCAGAGAAAGTTTGAATAATTTTGAAAGGTCCTTCCCACTTAGGGGACCATTTTCCCATAGTTCTATCTTTTCGATCCATAGGAAGAATTACCTTCCAAACTAAATCTTCAGGCAAAAATGCCTTAGGTTTTACTTTTCGATTATAGGATTTCTCGATCCGTTTCTTTTGTAACCTTAAGAGGTCTAAGGCTTTCAACCTTTCCTCATCCAAATCCACTAATTCATCTAACATCATATTCCAATAAACTTCAGAAGGAATATCCTGATGCTTTTGAACCCTCGTCGACTGTAGACAAATTTCTACAGGAAAAACTGCATCATGACCATAAGTTAGTCGAAATGGTGTTGTTCCTGTGGCCTCTTTAGGCGAGGTTCGACAAGCCCATAGAACTTGATCCAACGTCTTATGACAATTTCTTGGTTTCTTTCCCACGTGTTTCTTTATTAAACTGATTACTACCTTGTTTGCTGCTTCGACTTGGCTGTTAGCTTGTGCATAATAAGGCGTAGATGTTAACAGTTTGAATCTCATTTCTGTAGCAAATTCTTGCATTTTTCGACCAGTAAAGACTGATCCTTGATCTTTCGTTATTGTCTCAGGGGTCCCAAATCTATATATAATGTACTTTTGAATAAATTCAATGACATTTTCTTGGTCTACATTGACTAAAGGAATTGCTTCGATCCATTTAGTAAAATAATCAATGCCTACCAATATGTATTTTTGGATTTTAGAGGATGTTGGTCGAATCTCTCCAATAAGATCTAAAGCCCAACCTCTAAAAGGCCAAGGCTTCACAATCGAATGAAGTTCACTTGCTGGTATATGCTGGATGCCTGTGTGCACCTGACATTCTTGACATCCTTTTGAAACTCAATACAATCTTTTAACATAGTTGGCCAATACAATCCTTGTCGAAACAACAACCATTTCATCTTATGGCCTACGTGATGTGCGCCACATGCTCCGAAGTGTGTAGTCGAAAGAGCTATGTTTGCTTCTGTTTCGCTTAAGCATTTTAGCAGCACACCTTCAGGCGTTTTCTTGAACAATTAATTTCCCATTAGTATATAGCTTAGTGCCCTATATTTTATCTTTCGCTCCGTCGAAGCCACTGGATTTTGTAAATAATCCACTATAGGCTTTCTCCAATCTTGTTCTGTTAGATTATCTATGAACGAAATCTCGAAGTTTTCGTGATCAGTGTATCCCAACGTTGTTGTTTCCAAGTCTATTGGAGACAACTTAGTGGATGCTACTCTTCCTCTAACTTCGATTGCTTGTTGTAGTTTCTCTTTCGAAACTCTATACCTGAAAGCAATCTGTGCTAAATCATTAGCCACTTGATTTTCTAATATGGGTATATGTTGAATGTTAACCACTTCGAAATTCTTCAACAAACGCATAGTTATTACAAAATACATGATAAGATTTTCTCTTATGCATTTGTATTCTTTCGTAACTTGTTTTAGGACTAATTCTGAGTGTGATCGGTGGATCTGGAACTGACTGTTTAACGCTGGTTCGCGAAATGTCGCGGAAGCAAGAGTCGCCACCGTCTTTTATTTTCTCCAACATGGACAGGACAAAAGCACAGCAAAATTCCTTATGAGATAGTTTCTCGGTTCGGGAGGTAGATTTATAGAAAGGGAAGGTGTTAGCACCCTTTCTATCCATGGTTATCCATGGGCTCTTAGATACTTTCTCATTGTGTTTTCAAAAGTGTTTGCTTTTCAAAGTGTGAGTGGGTTTGAAAAAGTTTCGTTTAAAGATTTCAGATCGACTCTTGTATCAGTCCTCAAGAGTGTTTGAAAAATTGTTTTGAAAGCTTTTTTTGAAAGTGTCGGTGTGAAAAGAGTTTTGATTTGTTGTTGAATTGAGCAAGTATCTACGAGTCATCCACCTACCCTAAGGAATTAGGCTGTGTAAATGTCCTTAAGGTAGTGCCATCCCACCATTGAGAGGTAGGTAGCACCACCGTTGGAGGTGTTCGGGTCAATTCGTTTGTTAGGGACAGTGTGGTCACCAGAGCAACAGTAGGACACCTTAGAAGCTACCCTTATGCCATAGATCATGGACATAAGGACTTACTAAAATGTCCTATACTCGACGACCACGTTTCGAAGGCAAGGCAACAGGTGAAGCGTACCCTAGGAGTGGTGTGTGAATTTGTGTGTTATTTTCATGTCAAGTTTATCTTTGATTATGACATTTGTGAGCTACGGATTGATTTTATTTGTCATTCAGTCTTGCATGCATATTAACAGTTAATAGTTGTGCAGGAAGTAAATTGCGGGAAATTAAATCTAAGCTATTACAAGGCGTCGGGTATTTACATCGCCAAAAACAAACCCTTTAATTTAAATTGCGGAAAGTAAAATAAAGCGGTAAATAATTAAAGTCCTAATTAAAAGCTATTAAATTCCGGGAAATAGATACAATAATATGATAAAATGGATCGCGTGCGAGAAATTAAATCGGATGTGAGTTTTTTGGGTTTTGACCCTTTTTTTAAAAGGAAGTGATTTTTTGGTTATTTTTGGATTAAAAGAAATTAAATTAAGTTAACAATTAAATTAATAAACTAATTAATTAATTAAAATATTTTTGGATTTTTGAGTTTTTAAAGAAATAAAATAAATTGAATTAATGCTAATAAAAACTTAATATTCTAAATTGATTTTAAATATTGCAAAAAATATTAAAAGTTAAATCTAATTAAAGCTAAATTAATTAAATTAATTTATTTACAAAAATAAAAGTGATGAAGTTAATTTTAATAAATAAAATATTTTTTTGTGTTTTTGATTTTATTAGGAAAAAATGTTAATTGGTTAGTGATTAATAAAAATAATAACGATTAATTAATTAAAGGAACATAATACAAATAGAGAGAGAGTTTAGGAGTATACGAGCCTGATTGGAGGAGTGAAACAGCTATTGGCGTCATGTGTAAACTGTTTTGTTTTGGCCATTTGTGTTTTAGCTTTTGGCCATTTGTGTTCTGGCCTCAACGTCCTTAACCTTCTCAGGATGTATGTCTCGCCATGTATTGGTGTCATGCATAAGTTGTTCTACTTTGGCCATTTGGCTTTTGGCTTTTGGCCATTTATGTTTTGGCCTCAACGTTCCTTAATCTTCCTGCATGGGATCCTGTCTAAATCTGCAGTGTTGAATCTCATGAACACATTAAATAAAATCATAAAATGTAAATAAAGCCAATATATGAAGAAATTTAATGTTTAGGCACAATATGGCATGTATGAATGATTATACCCTTTTGATCATGGAGATCAAATCAATCTTACCCTTACTGGAAAATTAGTGACATGAACGCTTTTATGCCTTTTGGATCATGGAGATCAAGTCAGCCTTATCCTTACTGAAGAAGTAGTGAGGTGTTGGTTTGTAACTGTGATGGCTTGTTTGTAGTGAGAGAGGGATTTGTAATAAGGATTTCAAGGTTTTAGGGTTCTTGAAAGAATTTGATATTCTAACGGTGTTGTGGCAAGGTTTTTTCTCTCTTTTCCTCCTCTTTTTCCTCCTCCCTGGTTTGTGTGAAAAGAAGGTGATTATATAATGGAAATTAGGGTAAAGAAAATGGGCTTTGAATGTGCAATTGGGCCTCCAATGTTCACTTGAGTTCGTCACTTTCCAGGCTAAATCGCAGGGACTTAAGTGCAATTTTTGAAGTTGAAATGTGAAAACAAAATGTAGCCGACATCGATAACTAACTCCTGTCCGAAAATCGGCTCAATCGGATAAACGGTGAATTAGTTATGAATTTTTGAAGTTTCAGCTCAGACAAACTTATTTTGGGCTCCAGTGTCGACTCTGACACGTTCTTCAATAAAAAACTGGTATTGATCGGAGCATAATCCGGTCTCGACTTCTGAAGCAAAGTTGTATATCTATGAGTCAGGGACCTTGTGTAAAAATATGAGCCCAATCCGATAAAAATTGACCGAGTTATGAATTTTCGAAGTTTCGGCCCAGATGAAATAATATTCAGCATTCAGGATTTTCAGCGTGTCACGCACTCTGAGAAAAAAACGAAGCCCTTTTGAATACCGTTTGAACTCAATACCTTCTGTGAAAATGTAGACAACTCAATTTGTGAAATTTTGGCGCCGGAACCAGCTCGATACGATGAAAATCGACCAAGTTATGATTTTCTGAACATGACGCAAATAAACTTCTGTCACAAATTCTCTGTATGAAAATACTTGATAAATCCACATTTTTGAAGACCTTCTGATCGAAATTGGCTTCCAGCCGTGAGAGATGAAAACGTAGATAATGTCAAGATGGAATTTTGGCCACCGGAACGGGTTCAAAACGAGTCGCGATCTTCAAGTTATGAATTTTTTAGCGCGTAAAAACTGCACTTTCAGCACACTTTTTCACCATATTTCTTCAAGAAAACTCGCACATTCTGATACCTTCTTTAAAGAATTGACTCTTGAGCCGAACCTGAATTTGAGAATACGTTATCAGAGATATCTTGGTGAAAGAACACCTGAATATGACGCGCCGGGTTGGACTTGTGAATTTTTCTTGAAATGTTTTGAGAAATATGGGAGGGCAAATTTTGGGGTACAACACTGAGTCTCCCATTATTTCGACTCAAGTTGCCCCCAATTCCAACAAGATTTTAAGATCTACAATTAAAGCTTCGTATTCGGCCTCATTGTTTGAACAATCTCCTTCGATCTTGTACTTAAATGTTGTTGGAATTTTGTTTGGAGAAATAATGAGAACCCCGACTCCAGTTCCGTCTTTATGACTAGAACCGTCGAAGTATAACTTCCAAGGTTCAATCTCCAAATAATTTATTGGTTCTTCTGTTATTTAGTGGTCAACTATAAAGTCTGCTACTACTTGACCTTTCACATCCTTGAGAGGCATGAAGGTTAACGAGTACTCAGTTAATGCAAGCGCCCATTTTCCAATTCTGCTGTGCAAAATGGGTTTCGATAACATATATTTGAAAACATCAAAATGAGACAAAACATAAACATTAACTGGTTTAATATATTTCTTGAGTTTTGTACATGAAAAATAAAGACATAGACATAGTTTTTCAACTTCGTTATATCTGGTTTCCGCATCATTTAAAACTCTAATAAGGTAATAAATGGATCTTTCGATACCATTCTCATCCTATTGAGCTAAAATGCTCCCTAAAGTTTTGACAGGTGCGGCTATGTACAATCTCATACTCCTATCTCTACAAGGAGGTACCAGAATTGGCGGTTTGATGAGGTATTCTTTGATTTTGTCGAAGGCCTCTTGCTGTCCTTGCCCTCATTCAAATCCTCATCCGCGGAGTCAAAGTAATGGTGAGAAGGCTTGCATTTTCCCACCGAGGTTGGAAATAAATCTCCTTAGGAAATTTATCTTCCTGAGTAGAGACTGCAATTCCTTCTTATTGGTTGGCGCTTTGGCTTCTAAGATAGCTTTGGTCTTGTTTCGATTTATCTCGATTCCTTTTTTATGGACCACAAAGCCTAAGAAATTCCCCACTTTGACACCAAAAGCACACTTCAGAGGATTCATTTTCAAACCATAGCGCCTCATCCTTTCAAAGGACTGTCGAAGATGGCCCATGTGAGCTTGCCCTGAAACAGATTTGACAACAATATCATCAATGTAAATCTGCATAAAAATTTCAATGAAATCATGGAAGATAGAATTCATTGCTCTTTGATATGTTGCCCCTGCGTTTTTTAGGCCGAAAGGAATCACTACCCACTCGTAAGTGCCTAAGGCCCCAGGGCAACGAAAAGCTATTTTCGACACATCTTCTTCAGTAAAAAAAATATGGTTATATCCAGAGTATCCGTCAAGCATACTCATGTACTCAAAACCAGCAACAGAATCGACAAGCATTTCTGCCAAAGGAATTGGATATTCATCTTTGGGTGTTACAGGATTCAGATCTCTGAAGTTAATGCACACCCTAAAAGTACCATTTTTCTTAATAACAGGTACAATATTTGCAATCCATTCGACATACCTGGTCGTTCAGATGAACTTGCATTTCAGCAGTCTTTCGACTTCCATTTTTATCTTCGACAGAATCTCCAGTGCAAAGCGCCTTGGAGTTTTCTTGACAGGATTCTTTCCAGGTTTTATTGGTAGCTGAAGTTCCACCAAGCTTCTGCCGAGGCCAGGCATTTCGTCATAATCCCATGCAAAGCAATCCTTGAACTCTTTTAACAATTGGATCACTTTGACCCGGAGCTCTGGATCTAACTTTGTGCTGATATATGTTGGTTTTTTTTATCGGACCTTCGCCTAGATTTACTTATTCTAAGGGGTCATGTGCTAGCATCCTAGCACCATCTACCAACAGATCTTTTTCGAAACCCAGAGGTTCATCATCATAAATGGCATCTAACCTCTAGTTTCGCACTTCTTTATCTTCCAAGTCAGGAGGTTCTGGGTTGAAATCTTTCACAGGGCCTTCTTTTGGAGATACCTGCTCATTGGCCTCACGAGCCATGTACTTGACCTCAGCCCTAAGGCTGCTATCATTCTATTTTCGGATGCATATGCCTAAATCTTTTGAAGAGCTTGTGACTCAGTCATCGTCATCAAAATCACTTCCCCAGCCTATTGGCCGTATATCATCAATCCCTCTGTAGTCGATGTTGGACAAATCTTCTCTATCCCACTGAAACCCATAGTCAGAGTGAAGGTACAAAGAACAGAAGGCATTGGGTGTCAGAGTTAGATCGAATTCGGGAGGATTACATGGCCCTATATGAGCCAAATTTATGTCGAAACTATTCTTCCCGACGCTGTTGATTTCGCTTAGGTAATAGCTTTGATCTGCCTCGATATTTTATACAATGCCATCGGGGCACCAAACTGTAACCCTTTGATGCATTGAAGACGGCACTGCTCCAATGCCATGTATCCACTCTCGACCTAAGAGCATATTATAGTTTGGCTTTGTTGAGATCACCATAAACATGGTGGGTCAAAGGATTGATCTCACCTTGAGATCTAGTTGTATGACTCCTATTGTGGTTCCAATGCCTCCTTCATAATTAGAGAGGACCATGTTATGAGGTTTGATGTCAACATCTCCTTTTCCTAGTTTTTCCAGCATAGATTGAGGAATTATGTTTATGGTCGCTCCGCAATCAACCAGGATTTTATTTACAGCCACTTCCCTTATCTTCGCTCTGATGAACAAGGGCTTGAGGTGATTTTTCATCACCTCAGTTGGTGGCTCGAAGAAAGCGTTCTGTTCTTACATGCAGCCATTATTCATGACATAGTAACACATTGGCCTGTGTCGGCCCATCTCTTGTTCGACCATCAAGTCAGTTTCCTCAACTTCCACTTGATGGTTATATTCCCTAGGCAGCACTGATATGACGTTCACCGTGATGTCTAGAGTATCGTCAGAGTCGGAGTCACCTTCTTCATTCGACCCACATTCTTCTGGGCACGCCAGAGGTTTTCTTTGCACGTTGGTGCTAGCCTCTGGGTGAGGCTCTGCTGCAGCTTCCCTCTCGGATTTTCGCCGTCTTTGGAATCTCCGCCATTGTGAACGAGACATGGGGTTCTTCCCCTTGTAATTTCTTGATATGTGAGCCGTTTTTGATGTAGAAGCATGGTACTCTTTTCTGTAGTTCAAAGAGGAACCCCTTGGCACGTCGAACGTCTGCCATTTCCCTTCATTGGGCTATTTTTTACCCATGGTGTTAAGCCAAGTATCTATAGGCACATTAGTTGGAGGCCTATAAGTTGGTGGCCTCTTTACTTGGTTCATAGGTCCTCTTTGATGTCCCCTCCTAGGATCGTATCTTTCTTCTGGACCCATTTTTGGTGGAGCATTGCTGCCCCACTTTGCTTTTACAGCCCTCATAGCTTGTATGTGTTCTGTGGCTTTCTTATCGAAAATAGAGCTGCATCTGGGACACAACATTACTTTTGATTTCTTCTTATGGAATCTATGTAAAAAGTCTGCCAGATCTTCATCTTCTTTAGGAAATGCGGTTTTGTTCACTTCCTCCTGTCGAATAGCCTTTTCTGAAGCCTTAGCATCAGAGATTTCGACCATGTTGACATCCATGTTGCTCTCGGCAACGAGATTCATTTTCTGCATTTTGGCCTCCAAGTTCTCTGTCGAACCTTTCACGACAGCCAAGTAAGATCCTGCGGTGGTTCTTTTGTCGGAGCTTTTAGCAACTCCCTTGTTTCTATGTGGGCCTTCAGTAACCTTTTTGCTCGAACTTTCAGTAGTTCCTTTATTCAGTTTCAGACCTTCAGTGGCCTTTTTGTTTGAGCCTTAGGCAGCTCCTTTGTTCAGGTTTAGGCCTTCAGTGGCCTTCCTCACTCCTTCAATAGTCTTTCTGGATATGTTTCCAGTAAAGCCACCAAAGATGGGCTTGTTAATGAAATCTTCGGAAACTTCCACCATATGAATTCTGACTGGCTCATCATATGTGCCTCCATCTGTAACGGGTTTGCGTCAATTTTCATCGCTGGCTTATCAGCAAATTTTAGCCTTCCTTCTTTAAGTGCTTGTTGAACAAGATCCCTGAAAAGAAAACATTGTGAGGTTTTATGACCCAAAAAATTATGGTATTTACAAAAACCTCTTTTCTTTCTTTGGTCTAAAGGAGGCAACTTTGCCCCTGGGGGCACTATCATTTGGCCATCTTTGACCAACAAATCAAATATTTCATCACATTTGGATATGTCAAAACTATATGTTTTCTTAGGGAATTTATCACTGTTTCTTTCAGACTCTACAGGATTTTTCCATTCGATGGTACTAGCAATTTACAAGAATATGGCGGTCCTTGTTTCAATTCTGCTAAGTCTATCTCGCCTTCTTCGACATCTATAGGATCACTAGATGTCTCTGGATCGTCATCGTCCATTTCGACATAGGCTACTCTTTCTCTTCGATGAGTTTTGGTGTCTTTAGCCTTTTCAGCTTTAAGGCGTTCTACTTGTCGAACTCTATCGGCCAATTGGGCCATGCCTCTCAAGTATTGAGTATCTAACTTTTTCCTAATTGAATAATCCAGGCCCCCTGCTGCCATTTCGACCAATTCATGTTCAGGCACTTGGGTAACGCATCTGAATTTAACTAATCGAAACCTATTTAGATACTCATCTATTGGTTCGGTGAATCTTCTCTTCACACTAGCCAATTCCTTTAGACTTATTTTGGTTTGTCCCATGTAAAATTGTTTATGGAACAATCTTTCCAATTGATTCCAGTTGTGGATCGAATTGGCTGGGAGGGTGGTGAACCAAGTAAAAGCGTTCTTTTTTAGAGAACTTGGGAAATATTTAATCCTAAGGTTTTCATTGTTTGTTATCTCCCTAGCCTCTATCAAATATCTCGCCACGTGTTCGACAGTAGATTCTGTCGTATCCCCTGAAAATTTGGTAAACTTAGGGACTTTTCCCCTAGGAGGTAAGTATGTTTGTAGAACATATTCTGACAATGGGGATATGAAGTTTGGTCTATGAAAACCAACGTTCATCCCATTCTGAATCATAATCCTTTCGATCATGGCAGTCAAATTATTGTCTGTTCCATAATTTTGGTGTCGAACTTGTTGTATCAATTCATCGACATTTTGGTTCCTATTCACGATAATCACTCCTTGATCGATTTCTCTAGGGATTGGTGGTGGATTTCTGGGTATTTCGACCCTAGGTTGCTCTATTTCTACTCTAGGGATCTGAGGATTTTGATCAATAGTCAAATCCTCTTCTACGATCACTCCTTGGTTTACTCTCATTGGTATTCTTTGGGGTTGTCGAACGGTTTGGGGTACCCCAAAGAATTCAGCCATGCGCGTCATTTGTGCTGCCATTTGCTGATTTGACTGGGTAGTGTTTTGAATTAGGGGGTTCAGCACTGTACTTAAAGTTTGTGCTAACATTTTCACCATATCATGGTTGCTTTCGTCCATCTGTTGCCTCAAAATTGCTGTAGAAGCATTTGTGAGGCTTGGTATTGCATTCGATGGTCCTCCTAAAATCTGGTTTCTACCCAAATTTGCTATACTGGCTCCAGATCCCTGTGATGGCGATGATGCACTCACCAACGGTTCTGAAAAAGTAGACGCAGCGTTCATAAGGCTAGCCATTTCAGTGGTTGGCATGCCATATGGCTGTTCTCGACCCATCCAGGCCGTCGAGAATCCTGAGGGAATGTATGGTCGAGATCCTGGATTTTCCCTTGGTGGGGGCGTTCCTAAAGGACCTCTAGGACCCACATACGTTAGTAAGGGTCCTGTTTGATTTATGGTCAACATTGGTATTGAACCAACGGAAGTCGAGATATTTTCTCCAACGGTGGTAATAACCTCCGTTCCAGTAGTATTTGGTGGAGGTATTTCTCCATGATTTGGCTTATTATCCATTCTACTTTCGTTATTTCTCTTCCTAACAGTATACTCGTTGGTTATTCTACCACTTCTTAATAACATACAATGTTGTATACTTATAAAAAGGAAAGCAATAAAATGAACAAATAGACGATAAAAACTAACAACATCCCACCGGGTGTGCCAATTTATTTACCGTGGTTTTTGGTAAACAATCGTTGATCCTCCAAAAAGGAAAGTCTTTTCGGTTACTCGCGGGATCGATCAGTTTGATCCCAGAACATATGCTAATTTTTATGTTTGGTTTGGTGTGAAAAATAGATGTCCAGGAAGAATGCACGTTCGACCAAAGATAAGATGCTTGTGGTTTTTAGAAAGTAAGGAAGTTAATAGAAATGCAGATAAAGAGGTAAAAAGTGCAGGAAAAGTAACTTTGCAAAATAAGATAAAAGCAATATAAAAAAGACTTTATTAATGAAAAGTGGTATTTCTAACGTACATTTCTCAGTTTATCCTTTCACACACAGCGGGTACTTGGACAATATTTGAGTAACTAGCACAATAGGTTGAACACACGGAAAAAAATACACAGACTTCCTATTTTATACTAAAACTATGTAACCGTCGAGGGGTAGCTTTGCTCTAAGATGAAGACAAGTGTCCTCTGCATGTCCCTCGACCTCTAGTTTCCAGCCACGTTGCTTTCCTTTAGCTGCTGGCGAAACCGTCTTTCCCTCCAACAATTCAAATTCAAATGTCCCTCGCTTTTGGTGTCGACACGAAGATATGTTCTCCTAGTCGAAGGTCATCAGACCTTCTCAGTCGAAATCTTGATAGTGATTCCTTGTCGAAGACCAATATGTAACTTAGGTATTTCCTCTAAGTTATTTCACCCATCGAAACATTCTCCAGCTTAGTTTTATTTGTTCCATTTTTGGTCTAAAAGACCAATATATAGTAGGTGTCGAATTCAGGAGCCAACAAGTTGTTAGACGCTTCAACTCAAGCATTCAATGCAATGCCCATGCTTTATGTCCATTTTAAGAAGAAAGTGCACAATGCCATTTTGAAAAAGTAGCTTTATACACAAAACTTGTTCTTGAGCCTTGCAATTGTTTTCTTCTGATCATACACAACCTGTAACTCAAAATAAGTTTGTCTCATGCCTCATAATCACTCATCCCATGCTTGTACTTCATCTTGGAACCATACTCCCACTTTTCTTCAAAATCAAGTAACACGACAATCAGCCTATATCTTGTACTTTTGACCCTCTCAAGCACTCAAGCCTTCTCCTTACTTATGCACAAGTTATTTGCATCAAAATAGACGCACACACAAGCCCAAAAAACTCACAAGAACTCAGAGTTGTAACACATACTTCCATTCTTGCATAACCTGACCAAAAACTTGAAACTCACATCTCCCTCGTGTGTTTTCAAGCCTTTTGGTTGCTAAAGCTTTTAAACATTATTTAGAACTCATCCCACACCCTGTTACAAGACTGTAACACCATTAACACCATCTTCCATTTTCAAAAATAGAGCTTTGCACTTGGACTTCTCCAGCACGATTCAGCCATCTCCAGTACAAACTAAACATTACATTAGCTTCCTGGGACCTTAGTGGAGCTATTCTGATCATCACAACACCTTGAAGAGTGCTCAAACTCAGAATACGATTTCCAGTTTTGAGGTAAGTTTCCTTAACTTGGAACTCTTCATACAAGCATCATTAATGGTTTATTTGTGAATAAGAAATGTAGATATCATTTTCTTGAAGCTAACCATGTCCTTAGATTTCATTATTATTGCTTGAATAGTTAGAATTTTGAATCTGAATATCCTGGGAAAGTTAGGTCAGAATTTGGTACCATTCAAAATTCATGTTCATCTTTGATTTATAGTTTTAATAATTTATATTTCTGGAATCATTGTGAAATTTGGAATAAGTTTGATGTTTACATTTTTGCAAATGGATGAGAAATGAGCAAGTTACAGGTGGTCTGGCTGAAGGTTAAAGATGAAGTGTGTTCAGGGCTTGTTTTACATTATATATTTATCATTTCGGTTATATTAATGGATGTATAGCCACCCCAGTGGTAAGGCAGCGCGCTAGTAACCAAGAGGTCATGGGTTCGAACCTTAGTGCGCTGCCTTTTGCTTTCTCTCTCATTTTCTTACATTTTTTTATCCTTCCAGCGTGCATGGGCCTTCCCCTCCTGGGCTTTGCATTTTTTGCTCCACCTAACCCCCTTGTTTTCTCATAACACACAACCCTTATCCTTTTTTTATTTTTCTGATTTCTAAACAAAAACTTCATTTTGGGCCGGATTCAGAAAACTGTTTTTTATTATGATACTTTTTGGTACATTTTTATTTCCCGAAAGTACGGGAAATAGTGTAAATTTCATGTACTTACATTTACTAACAAATTTTGAAAAAACTAGAAAATATAGTTGGGGTTTTGCAGTATTAGCCCACCTGTACAGTTCCTTGTGCAAAAACGCAGTCAAGGAAAAATGTACATTTTATGGGTGCGCATTTTTACTACAAGCCTGGGGTTGGTGGAGGATGGAGTCCTTAAACCCCATCAACAACAACACTTTTGGTTTCCCGTACGCAACAAAGTAAGTCATTAAGTTATAGCATTTATAACTATTCTGCTCTTTCCAAAATATATGCTAAAAATAACATGTTTCTCATTTCCTTTAGGTACTGCGTGAGGGGTATGGATCACGGCAAGAATCCCAGATTCAATGTCGCACTCTACCGGAATCTGTTGGATCACTTAGGCCCAGATGACGTACGTCGTAGCTTTTAACTTTTGTTCATTTTAATTATTTATACATTACTTTTGCGCTTACCTGATTTAAATTTTATCGCAGTTCGTCTGGAGACCATATTTGGGTTTGGGCCATTCTCCAAACCCAGAGGATGCAGCAACTTGGACTGCAAAGACTGCACTCATTCGGTTCAACATTGTGGAGATGCACCACAGCGACCGTGTGAAGATGCAGTTCGGAATGATCCAAGAGATACCAAGTGATCCAACAGATTTGTCCCCCTGGCATCTAAAAAGGGTCGACGCCCAGTGGGGTCTTACCAACTGGAAAGACTTTGCTCCAGAATGGTGTAAAATGTGGCAAAGGCGTCACCGCTACATCTTGCAATCCCCGGTTTTCCTTACTCAAGGTAACATGCGACACACTGATCAATATATGTCGTGGTACAGGTCGGTTAGTAACCCAGATATGCACGTGTCTCATCCGAGGTACTTGGTTGACCCACGCACACAATGGGCACAACCCTCGATTCCCCATCAACAAACCCAAAATCCATCAACCTCAAACCAACCCCCAAGAAGAAACAGACCAACAAACACACAACCACATTCCCCACCACAACACAACTACAATCAAATGCCGTACTACCAACCACAATCACCGCCAAACTACCAATACCCGGATATGCCTCAAACCCAACCACAATACCAACCCCAATACCAGCACACCCACATACCCCAGACACAATTTCAGTCTTCCACATATCCCAATATGGCGCCCTCAACATCCAGCCTTAGCCCTGATATGGGAATGTCAGAAGATTATGACCAAGCCGACCAAACCTACCATCAACCACCATATCACCAAACAACTCAACATCCACAATACCAAACACCCCAAGATCCATTTCCTTTCTACCCCCCATACTCAGACGACCAATGCTACCGACCAACCATGGAACCCCACCCACCGCCAACACGACCAAACTTTGAGGGTATGGGTAACCGACTGTACCAGAGCGGATCTTCGAGATATGGAGATCTTACTGATTTTATGGATTCGGATCGCATTGACTTCGCTGGGCCATCGACCTTGCCGCAGCAGGAAACGAGACGGCACCCAACAAGAGAAAGGCAAGGACGGGGATGCGGAACTGGGGGTCATTACCGGGTTCCTGGGGATCACTGATGTATCTTTTTTTTTCCCAGTATTTTTTGTATCCATTTTTTTACTGTTCTTTTAATGTAAACAGTTGAATGTAATTATTTTTTTTTAAATAAAAAATCAATTTTGTTGATCTCTGTCTAATAGGCAACGCGCAGGAAAGAAAATAAAAAAAAAAAAATTTTGCCCTAATTTTGTACATAGGCGCCATCTCACTTGGCTTAGGGCTTGCCCTAAGCACTTAGGCGCCAAGTGAGATGGAGCCTCCCTTAAAAAAAGAGGTGCATGCGCCAATTGAGATGGCTCCTCCTTTGTGGAGCCATCTCAAACATGGTTATTTGCGTAATTTTTTCCGAAACCCAGTTATTTGCGAAATATTATTTTAATACTTGGTTATTAATAAAAAAAATTCTCATTTTTAACCTCCCTGACTTTAATTTTATATTTTTATTTTATTTCATATTTTATTATTATTATTAATATTATTATTATTATTATTATTATTATTATTATTATTATTATTATTATTATTATTATTATTATTTTCATTAATAAAAAAATCCAAAAATATTTATATTTTATTATTTATATTTATTTAGTTTATTTTTCTTCACAAAAACAAAAGAGCAAAAACATTTTTCTTTAATAAATTAATTTATTTTTGTTTAAATATTTAGATGATTAGTTTTAATTATTATTATTATATTACTTTGTAAATTAAAATCAATTTAGAATTTAGGATTTTTATTTAATTATTTTTATTCACTAATTTAATTAAATTCACCAAAACCCTAAGAATTTGTTTTCTTTCTTTAATAAATTTATTTTTTTTCTTTTATTCTAACTTAATTTTAATTTTATTATTTTTAGTTAATTATTTTGTTTCAACTAATTAAGTCAAAAACCCTTTTCATAAAAAACCAAACAAAAATCATATTTCTACTTACATTTTACATTCTTGCATTTTTTCTTTATTTTGTATATTTATTCAAAATTCAATATGGTTGTAATAATTATTTAGATTTAATTTCTTGTAATTCCCCATTTTTAATTTGTACACCCCCTCCCCTAAATCATGTAATAGCTTAGTATTTTTATTTTCCGCAATTTAAATACTTTATATATAAATGCTAGTAATTAGGGTTTTGTATGGAAAGATTAAAACCGACAATTAGCAAATCCTAATCAAAGACAAATCAAGCATGTAAATCAATACACTTGCACACAAACACCCTTAGGGTAAATCCACTTGGTTGCCTTACAAAAATGGCCATGTTATGCATGTGAGGTATCTTAGCAAAAACAAGCAAATACAAGATCATAATCCCTCGATGACACTATCCATGTTGTCTTTCAAAATGATCTTAGTCCCTAAAGAAAATGCTAAGATACCTTGAAACATTTCTAATCATGGTTATACGATGACCCACGCCCGTCCCTTTTACATCCAAAGATAGGGTTACTTACCAAATCAATGGTAAGATAACAATGTCAAAGGAAAGAGGAAATGAATATGAAATACTTTTGAGTAGGTAGAATGTTCCTAGTTACTTTCTAAATTTTAAAACAAGAACATCCTTGCTATTTTCAAAACAAACACCAACACTTTCAAAAACATCTTTCAAACTTGAAAACATTTTCAAAAGATCAAACACTTTGTATACATTCTTACGAACGAGAATCATTACAAAGTTTTCCTAAATAATGGCATCTTTACAAAATACTTTCAAAAACCACACAAAGCACATTGTCAAACAAAATCAAGTGATCTAGCAAGTAACTAAGAGCCCATGGAAAACCATATATGAAAAGGGTGCTAATACCTTCTCTTTTCATAATCTACCCCCTGAACTCAAGAAAACATCTCAAAGGTGTTTCCTGATCTTTTCAGCCTTTCCTTTTGGATAAAAGAAAAGTCGGTGGCGACTCTTGCTAACTGCAATATTTGCGATCAAACGCAAAACAACCAAGTCAGTTCTCCCACCGCGTTACACCTGTCTTTATGGACCATGGCCCTGAGTTTATCGTGGTCAGGTGCCATGTCCATGTTGTATTTGTATTGTCTGATAAATGCTTCTCCCAAGTCATTGAAAGTATGGATATTGGCGTTGTCTGAACTCATATACCACTTCAGCGCAGCACCAGTCAAACTATCCTGAAAAAAGTGAATCAACAGACATTGATCATCAGTGTGGGTAGACATTCTTCTTACATACATCACAAGATAAGCACGAGGACAAGTGTTTCCCTTGTACTTCTCGAATTCTGGGACATTAAACTTCGCAGGTATCTTGACATTCAGGACCAAGCATAAATCATTCACATTCTGCCCAAAAAATTCCTTTCCCCTGAGGGCCTTCATCTTCCTCTGCATCTTGTCAAACTGCTCTTGAAAATCATCCATTTTATCATAGATACCCAAGCCTTCACTTGGTGGAGGAAAAGGATGACACATATCATCATTAGCAAATGGGACCATATTCACCGAAGGAGGTGAAACAGGAGTAGCATGCACCACAGGAGGTGAAGGAGTAATAGTAGTCTGAAAAACTGGAGCATCTTAAGGACCAAGATTGAAACCTTCAGGCGCAAATTTCTCTAGCATTCCCCATGGATAACCTTGAGGCATGCGATTTTGAACAACAGCTGGAGTAGCAGACACAGTAACAGTCAGAGCTTCAATAGTAACCCTTGTCTGTTGAGGTTGAACACTCGGTGGATGATTCTGAGTAACCACCATAGATTCCATCAGAGCAGTAAGATTGGCCATGTCGGCCTTCAAAGCATAAACTTCCTCGCGCAACTCGTGATTCTCTTGTTCTAAGTTGTCCATCTTCCTTCTGAAATTAGCTCGAGTATTGTAGTGGTGAGACATCTTGCTGAAAGAATTAAAAGAGCTTGGTAAGACACCTGGATAAGCTTAAAAATGCAAGAAATATGTGCAATATGATGCATGATGTGTAATGCACATGATTTATTTTATTTATTAATATTTCAAAGGACTTAAAAATTTATAGACACATTGCAAATATCAAAGTAATATCACATTTGAAATACTGAAAATTTTTATTATAAGAACTTCAAAATGGATTACAAGTTTAAATAATCCCAAGTACAAGATGAAAATAAAGTTCAAAACCCTAAGAAGTAAAGCTGATGGAGTTCACTCTATAAGCTGACGCTTCCCTGTAAGCCTGGAAATCTGAGCCTTCAACCTCCGGTTTTCTTCCGCATATCTAGTGGAAATCTCTTTCCAATCATCTGAATCAGGAAGTGAGCAACTAGCATCTGACTGAGGCTTAGAGGAAAATAAATCCCCTTGCCTCTCCATGGTCTCTACAACTCGACTCTCAAGAATCTCAATCAAGTCGTCTTTCTCCTTCAAGTTTGCTCTATAGGAAACCTCTAAAGTTTGGCACTTATTCTTCCAAGCATCCTTTTCCTGTTGCATCCTGACCAAAGCAAGTTGTATCTCTTCCACATCATCCAATAGGGTAGGAGTGGTCTTCACAAACAAGTCAGGCATATGTGTTTCCCAGGAATACGGAATCTTTAACTGAATAGCTCTCGTTTGGACCCACTGAAGATAAGGCTCTAAAGAAACAGCCCCCTAGGTCCCAAGTCTTTCCTACTCTTCTTATGAATGTGATTCCAGGCCTTCACAATCTGCTCCCTAGCTTCATTATAGTCTTCTCCCTCCTTCATAAAGAAACTACTCAAATGAATACTATTTGGTTTATCCCTCATCGGATAACCAATCTATCGTCGTGCAAGAACAGGGTTGTAGTTAATTCCTCCCTTTGTACCAAGAAGACGTACATTGGGGAAACTACCATAACTGTTAACAATCTCTACATCCTGGTAAGCCAGATGATACCAATCAATATCTGAGTGAGTAAGTGCCATGATCTTAGGAGCCCAACGGGGTTTCTTTCTGACATCCTAAAAAGCATCATACTGGGGCATATGAGAAATGAACCACCGGTACAACAGAGGCATGCAACAGATAATCAGGGGAAGTAAAGCAATGATACATCGGATCATAGAACTGGACCAAGGGCAAGAGAATACCCTCCTTTATCCTAAGCTTCATGAGGGGAATGATGGATCCATACTTCTTTCGAAAATCTGCAAAACACTCAATCTCGGGAATTAAACTGATCAACTCATCTATCTTGGGATCTTTAAAACTGTATTTTCCGGTCTTTCTTTTTCCAGAATCCATGGTCAAAAGGTACCTGAGATATTCACAAATGGTCAACTTTCAAGTCCCTTGAAATAAAATTTCTTCAAAAGATGCTTATGATTGCATGGATGCATGATGCAACAATCACACACAAGATCACAAACATAAGGTTTATAGGTTCAACGTCACGAGCATAAGGTCAAAGGTACTACCCATAAGGTATGGTCTAAAAGTTATCACCTGCCAAACAAGGTTCTAGAGGTTCCCAGAACCTACATCCTTCCTTCGGATATTACCAACTTCCCGATTAACTCAGTAATTAGTAATATTCTCAAGATAAACTCGTCCGAGCGTAGTATCGCGTGACAACTATTTCCGAATTACTCCGTCATAGCTTCCCACTACACCTAAAAGGCCAAGATGGGTCAGGTATTCTACGGTCCTCAACTTCAGCAGGCTCCCAGGTCAAAAGAAGTACGTCTTCTCTATTACTCAGTAAACGACACTACAGTCAAAGGGGCCTCCACTGAGTGGGGGATCTCATGCCTCCTTTTTTGGGATTACTCCCTCAAGGTTAACATGATTATACCGTCTGTCCTATCTTAAAGTCTGCCCAAGTCTGGTTATAGGACTTATAAGTAATCACCAAGCACCCTGAAAACCAGGAAAAACCAGACAAACATATACAACATATAACACATAAACAACAATAGGACATATATAGATATAGACAAAGATAGGCTCAACCCACTTAGGGATGGACCAGCAAGAGGTCAATCTTTCCCCAGTGAAGTCGCCATTTTTCTATAGCAGTAGTGTTGTACCCCAAAATTTTCCCTCTCACTTATCAAGAATTTTGCTCACAAGATATCCTTTGGCTCGAGACTGCACTAATGTTGATCAACTCAAGACACCTCCTTAAGCATTGATGACCAAAATTAGTGTTTGAGATTACACAAGGATATTTGAACTTCCAGTGCCCCATATGACTTTCATGGATCATTATGGATCCCCAAGATCACTCATGTCAAGTTTCAAGCTTTAGATCACACTTTTGCTCAATCAATTGAGCAGTTGACCTAAAATTCAGTTGTATTGGGGAAAAAGTCAACTATGGCCATTTTACAGCCAAACTTCATAATTTTTTATCCACATCAACATTTTAAACTCATATGTATCATTTTATCAAGTTTGAACCACAATTCCCCAAGAAATTTGATCAAATCCTCAAAAGGGCAAAATGGTCAAAATTAGGGTTTTGACTGGGAAAGGGCAATTTCTGATTTTTGACCTAGAAAATGATCAATTTGTTTAAGGAATGATCTCAAGAGTCCAATTGCATAATTTTGACCTAATAACATAAGCTCAAAACATTGCTCAAGTCCTATGGATTGACAGGTGAATTTTCAGTCAATTGATCAAAAGTCAACTATATACTGAAAAGTCAAACTTTGACTTTTTGGTCAAAATCAAATGCCAAAGATTACAATTCATCAAAACCTGTCAAAATATGAAACTTATTCATCAAGAATCAAATTTCAAGATTTCATTTTGAAAAGTTAAAATATCTAAACTTAAAAAATTTTCTAAGTGTTGAAAATTTCATGTTTTTTTACAACTTTGAGCAAAATTTTCACCATGATGCAAGATAATTCAAGAGAAACTTCCAACATGAAAGTTGTAGATCTCCATGAAATTTACAACTTTTCTTTACACAAATACTTCCAAAAGTTCTTGGATCTCAAGTTATAATTTTAAGAACACGTGGTCATGAAACAAAACACTTAGTGAAATTTTTGCCCTAATTTGGTCAGGATTTTGACCCAACTTCATGGAAATTTTTCATATATCTCCAAGGGGAATTTTAAAAAGTGATTCAAAGCTGGGTTGTAGAGCATATTGTAAGCTTTCCAAAATGTCCAAGAACTCCTTGAGATCATTTTTAGTAGGGAGAATCGAAGAGATGAAGTTAGGGTTTTATCACTTGAATTATAAGTCATTTTGTGATGAACCAAATTCAAAATTCAAAGTTATGCTACATAACCTATAGTTTGCAGGCCTAAAACTTGTTAGGCACTCCACAATTAATTTCTTGCACAACTGTTAGAGGTCTCATTTCAAGCATTCAATGCATGGCCATGCTTTATATCCATTTTGGGAAGAAAGTGCACATTGCCATTTTGATAAAGTGACTTTTTGCACAAAACTTGTTCTTGAGCCTTACACTTGTTCTATTTTGATCATACATGTCTCCTAACACAAGAGAAATGGTTTAGACACTTACAATCACCCATCCCATGCTTGTACTTCACATTAAAACTTGTTTTCCAGTTTTTCTTGAAAATCAAGTAACCTAGCAATTAGCTTGAATCTTGTACTTCTGACTTGCCAAACCACTCAAGACTCTTTGCTTATAGATACACAAACCATTTTCCACAAAACACATGCATGCTTGACCCTTAAAAAACCCCAAGAGCTCAGAATTGTTTCACATACCTCCATTGTTGCCCAGCCTGACCAAAATTTTGAAACTCACATCTCCCTCGTGCGTTTTCAAGCCTTTTGGCTCCTAAAGTTTCTAAACATCATTTAGAACTCATCACACACCCTGTTACAAGACTGTAACACCATTAACACCATTCTCCATTTTCAAAAATATAGCTTTGCACTTGGACTTCTCCAAAACTCCTCAGGTACTTTCAGCTCAAGCTAAGCATCCCATTAGCTTCCTGGGAACTTAAGGAAGCTAACCCAATCATTGGAACTCACTGAAAGCTGCTCAAACTCCAAACCCGATACCCTCTTACAAGGTAAGTTTTATAACTTTGGAACTTTTCATACAGGCATCATCAATGAATTATTTGTGAATGAAACATGTAGATATCATTGCCCTAAAGCTAACCATGTCCATAGTTTCCATTAATTTTACTTGAGCTTAGAGAATTTTAAGATTGAAGTTTCTGAGATTTTTAGGGTTCAGAATAAGGCCATTAAAATTCATGCTTATCTTTGATCTATAATTATTTTGCTTTGAATTTCTGAAATCATGGGGAAATTTGCTACAAGTTTCATGTTTACAGTTTTCATTTTTGTTGAGATTTGAACAAGTTACAAAGGTTCTGGCTGGGTGTGAGGTTGAAGATGAAGTTGGCCTCAAGAACACGTTTGCCATATATATTTATGGTTTGATTTATATAAGCGGGTGTATAGCCACCCCAGTGGTAGAAGTGTGCGCCTGTAACCAGAGGGACCTGGGTTCGAGCCCCAGTGGTACCCTTTTGGTTTTTTTCATATTTTTTCCTATTCTGACTTTTGGGACAAGCGCTGGGCCTCCTCCTTTGGGCCTTATGTTTTTTTTTCTTACCTCTAACCCCCTTGCAGGTTGTTCATACCCCTGGCCCAATTTTTATTTTCTCTTCTTATTTTCATTTTATTTATTTTCTTAATTACTTTTCTAAGACTAAAAAATCATAAAAAATATAAAAATAGTAGATTTACATTTTGATATAGTTTATTTATTTTTCTCACACAAAAAATTATTTTATTTAATCATACTTTATTTATTTTACTAACTATCTTTGTAAATTTAATTAAAAAATAGTTTTTTTTAGTTATTTTCTTTTAAACCATTTAAATATATTATTTTAAAATATAAAAAGACCAAAAATATTTTATAATACTATAAATTATTTTTAAGACAAAAATACCAAAAAATATTCCTTTTATAAACTTAATTTCTTTTTAATCAATTAAAAACTAGGGTTTTTATTTAGATTCTTTTTCTAGTAAATTTAAATTTCAATTTTAATTAATTATTTTTCTTTAGTTAATTAGGTTAAATAAAAATCCCTTTTCTCTAAAAAATCCAAACAAAAATATCCATTTTCTTCACACTCACATGCTTGTATATTTCTTCATTCTTGTACATTTATTCATTCAATTCTTGTATAAATTCAATATGATTGTAATAGATTAATTAGGTTTATTTTCTTGCAATCCCCATTTTTAATTTGTACTCCCCCTCCCACAAGTATTGTAATAGCGTAGTAATTTTAAATTCCGCAATTTATCGCTTTATATACAAATGCTAGTAATTAAGGTTTATATGGTAAGACTAAAAACCAATCAATTAGAAAACCCTAATCAAAGACAAAATCAAGCATAAAAACAATACACTTGCACACAAGCACCCCTAGGATAAATCCACTTGGTTGCCTTATTAAATGGTCATATTACGCATGTGAGGTATCTTAGCAAAAAACAAGAAAAAAATACAAGATCATAGTCCCTCGATGGCGCTATCTAAGTTGCCTTTCAAATGATCTTAGTCTCTAAAAGAGAATGCTAAGATACCTTGCAACATTTCTAATCATGGTTATACGATGACCCATGTCCGTCCCTTTTACATCCAAAGATAGGGTTACTTACCAAATCAATGGTAAGATAACAATGTCAAAGGAAAAGGAAATGAACATGAAAGACTTTTGAGTAGGTAGAATGCTCCTAATTACTTGCTCAATTTCAAAACAAAACTCCTTGCTATTTTCAAAACAAACACTTACACTTTCAAAAACATCTTTCAAACTTGAAAACATTTTCAAAAGATCAAACATCTTTGTATTCATTCTTACGAACGAGAATCATTACAAAGATTTCCTAAACAATAGCCTCTTTACAAAATACTTTCAAAAACCACACAAAGCACAATTTCAAACAAAAGCAAATGATCTAGCAAGTAACTAAGAGCCCATGGAAAACCATGGATGAAAAGGGTGCTAATACCTTCCCTTTTCATAATCTACCCCCCTAACTCAAGAAATAATCTCAAAGGTCTTTCCTGTGCTTTTTCACCTTTCCTTTTGGATAAAAGAAAAGTCGGTGGCGACTCTTGCTAAACCGCAACATTTGTGATCAAACAAAAAACCTTCAAGTCAGTTCTCCCACTGTATCACAGAACTGACAACTCTGCTGGGGAAGATTTTAAAAGTGGGGTTACCTTAGGGTTAGATCACATTTACTTGCTTTCATTGTTTGACTTGTATGCTTTACATTATGGTTCTTTGTTTGGGTTTGAATCCTATACCCAGATTTGGGATACCTTATAGGTAAGTAGCAATACGTTGTAGAAACTGTGTGGGGTATACCGACATGGTATAAGCAATAGCTACGTTAGTGCGACATATTTGTGGGTACCGGTAGCCTTTGAGTTAATCAATGAGAATACGGGGCCGCTGAGTGATGTCATGAAGCACTAATGAATTTTTAGAACCTTTACTTGACCAACTTGTCCTTTAGAACGTAGTGAGATGACCGGCTTTGGTGCAGTCTGAAGTTGGTAGATACTCGATACTACATTTATTGAGGTTTATTTTTTTGGGATATTTCGGTCTCCATTAAAGAGGCTTGTGCTGAAACAATGACCAAGGAAACGTGATATTGAGCTCCTTAGAACCCGGTTACTATTGCTAGGATAGGTTTGAGCCAACTAAACTTCAAGAGGATACTTACCTATGAGACTCCATGCAAGCCTAAACCTAAGGACTTGTTTACTTTTTTTGTGTATATTTACTTGTACATAACATCATGAACATCATAACATCATTCATTAACCATTTCATAGATCTTAGGATTTATCTTTGTTCTGTTTTGTAGGACATGGATTTTATTCGCAGGAAAACTATTCAAGTCAATCTTGTAAGGCCTCCACAACTTAAGGAGCTAACTTCAAGGATTCTAGAAAATTCTCCATTCACCGAGAGACATGGTCGCCTATCAACATGGTCACTTCCAACACTGATGAAGACATGATGGAGGTGCTCTTTTAGTTCTTTGATCCTTTACACCATTGCTTCAAATTTCCTGATTATCAACTTGTACCAACTTTGGAAGAATTCTCTCAACTCTTGAGGATTCCTATTCTCAATCAACTACCTTTCAACGGTACGGAAAGAGATCCAAAGCCATAAGATATTGCTCAAGCTCTACACTTGCAATCATCTGATGTCACAACTAATTTGGAAACAAGGAGTGGTGTCAAAGGTTTCCTAGCAAGTTCTTGTTTGAGAAAGCCAAAAATTGTTGGAACTCCTTGGATTTGTAAGCCTTTGAGGAAATTGTGGCTATCCTCATCTATGGGATGGTTTTGTTTCCAAATCCTGACCAACTCATAGATGTGAATGCCGTCAAAATATTCATATCCCGCAACTCGGTGCCTACTTTGCTAGGGGACATTCTACATTCTTTTCACACTCGCACTATGAGGAAAAGAGGTGTCCTTATGTGTTTCACTCCTCTCTTGGCAAGATGGTTTATTTCGCATCTTCCCCAATATGTATTAAAGAACGAGCAAGGTTCAAGGTGGTCACAAAGGTTGATTACGCTCAAACATTCAAGCATCTATTGGTGTTCCCGATCTATAGAGAATGTTACAATTGTCGATCATTATGGAGAATTCCCTAATGTCCCTTTACTTGGCATTAGGGGAGGTATCACCTACAACCCCTACTTGGCCTTAAGACAGTTTGGTTATGCCCGAAGGGATGGTCCTCATGAGATGCTCATTCAAGGTTTGGTATTTGACTACGAGAACGACGATCAAGGTATTCGCCAGAGGTTTATCCGAGCTTGGAGGATGTTAAACAAGGTAGATAGAAAGACATTGGGGCACAAGAATTCCATCCCTCTTGAGCCTTACCTCAAATGGGTATGCACTCGTGCTCAAAGTATTATGATGCCTTATCCCTCCATTCTCCCGGTAATTATGGAGCCTGTTATGGAAGGAGATGTTCCATACACTATCCTACATCCTAACATGCCCACATCTCTTGAATACTTACAAAGAGATTGGATACAACTCAAGGGGGAGCGAGACACCTTCGAAGCTCAATTCTATGCTAGCGAGAAGAAGGTTTTGGAACTCACTAAGAAACTCCATGAGGAGCGGAACTTGAGTGCCTACATTGCACCAAAGAGGATGCGTACAACTTTTTTATCTTAGAGTTGTTGTATTTTTTTTGTTTCCCAAAGAGGCATTGATGTACTCAAGCTTTGATTTATTAATGTAACGTGTGTTTCCTTTTTGTCTAAAACAAATTTGAAACTTTAAAATCCTTGAAATCATTGCATAAGCATTTACCATTCATCATAACATAAGCAGGTTTCTTACAACAAGTCTCCTCATCTTTATATTATTTATTTCAGTAAGATGGATCTCGAGAAAACGGTGAAGGACCTTCAAGCTCAAAATGCTCAATTTCAACAGATGTTCTTAACTCTAGCCAAAGGACAAGAAGAGTTTAAGACCTTGTGATCAGTGCATTTTGATGCACATTCCTCTATATTTATACTTATGCATTTCTATATTTTAGTTTGATTATTTTTCCTTTTTATTGTATTTTTATAATTTATTTTATTTTTGCACTTATTTATTTTTCGCACTTTATTTTCAGCTTTCGCGAATAAATTCATAACTTGAGCTTCAGGAGTCGGAATGAGGCGTGCTACCAGTCGTTGGAAAGATAAGAGAAAGAGGTATGATTTTATTTCAGAAGTCGAGAGCTGAATCAGACTGTAGCAGGGCCAGAAATTTCGTTGAAGTTGTAGCTTTAGAAATATTTCTTGTTTTGGATCATTTGTAATGGGCTTAGGTTATATTTTTTACCTAGTAGGGTTGTAACCGAAAATTCATGTTTCAATATATCCCAAAACAGAAGTGTACTATTGACATATTCATTTTTGACAAGAAAAAATATTGTTCACGAGAAAACTATGACTTTGTACGAATCATCCATGGAGAACTAAATTCCAAGAATCAATCGGTTGTATTCGAATTCCACTTTGAGGTTTTTATAAATCCCAATTTATTTTGTTTCCTTTGAATCTTTCTTATAATTTCAATTATTTATTTAATTTGATTGTTGTTATAGGACAAAATTCTTAGATTCGATTGTTGATTGATGATCCTGAATCAAATTCGTGATTAGTGTAGCTTTTACATTATCGCGTCCGATCATGTTGCGTTTGCTTAATTTGCAATAATTTTTATTTGTTTGCTTTACTCGGAATTTAGGGACAGACATCGTTCAATTGCTATTGCGCTTGTCACTAGCTTTTGTGATCGAATAGGAACGGACCCATTAGGGAATTTGGATTTTATAGGGATCGATGATAAGTCGAAAGTCGATACAGTAGATTGGTTCGTTTTAGCTTATTTCGAGAATCACTTATTTTAAGCGCTTATTTTTCATTTTCGTTTTTGAACCCAAACAAACCCTCCCCCCCCCCCCCCCCAATTCGATTTACCTTCAGTTAATAAAATCAAGATTCCTTGTGATAATGATATTCGTGTTACAGTTGTCCTTATATTACCGTTTCGCAAAAACACTCGTTTTGATTCGCGCGCGACAGCTGATCAAATTGGCGTTGTTGCCGGGGAATCTTGATATTATTGATAATTTTTTGAGTCATAGGGTTAGTGTCCTTGAGTCTAGGCCTTAGTTTCCTTTCGGTTTTGTCCAATTCGTGTTTTAGAGTCAAAATAGTAAAAAAATCGGTTTTGGGGAAAATCGCGTCCGAATCAAAATCTGTCCCGACAATCCCTTGCAAACAAATTCTCCAATCATTCATCGCGTACTACGGAGTAGTTACGGGACTTTCGTTTCAATTTCATAAATTTATCTTTTTTCTATTTTTAATGATTTTTTTCCGTTTTCATAGAGTCGAAAAAAATCGAAAAAATCCCAAAATTATCTTTTTGAGTCATTAGATTAATTTTAGTGTTATTTTATTTTTTCGAATTTTATTTAATGGATTTTCTTCATTGTGTTTGTTTCTGATTCTTAGGGACATTGTTGGCATTATGAGCGTTGTGTTTGTTGTTGTGTTTTAGTCCTGGCTACTAGGTCCTGCTGTTCCAAACTTGTTGCTTTTGATCCTGAAGTAGAAAGAACCTTGCACACACAACGTAGAAAAGTCCAGGTTACCACTAGCACACCACCCACAATTGAGTCTGACTCTGAGTTTGAATATTTGCACCACTTGTTATTGATATGGCTGACCAAAGAACCTTAAGGAAATTGGCTGCCCCTGATGTGAATTATAATGGCATGTGTATTGATTATGACGATATTGCTGCTCCTTTTGAATTAAAATCGGGTTTAATACACTTGTTGCCAAAGTTTAGTGGTCTTGCAGGTGAGGATCCGCACAAACATTTGAAAGAATTCTAGGTCGTATGCTCCACACCGTCAAAGCCTGAAGGGATCACTGAGGATCATATCAAACTTCGAGCTTTTCCTTTTTCACTGCAGGGTGCAACGAAGGATTGGTTATACTGTCTTGAGCCAAACTCAATTGCAACTTGGAATGCTTTAAAAAAGTGTTTTTGGAGAGATATTTTCCTGCCTCTAGAGCTGCCTCAATAAGAAAGGAAATTTGAGGTATTAAACAAGGTAATGAGCCACTAACTGAGTATTGGGAGAGGTTCAAGCACTTGGTATCTAGCTGCCCTCAACACCATATTACCGATCAACTACTCATCCAATACTTTTATGAGGGGTTATTACCAATGGACAGGAACATTCTTGATGCTGCTAGTGGTGAAGCACTCGTCGATAAAACTCCAGCTGCTGCCAAGGCTCTTATTGAGAATATGTCTCTTAATTCTCAACAGTTCACCACTAGAGACAATTCTATTCAAAGTAAAGGCGTGAATCAAATTCAAGCTTCTTCCAACAAAGCTACCACTTGAAATTTCTCCACCTTCTGTTGTTGCGGTGGAAACAGACAAAATTAAAGAAAAGGAGTATGTTCCACCAGTTCCTTTTCCGCAGAGTTCTGAAAAACAAAAGAATTGAGGAGGGAGATAAAGAAAGAGAGATATTGGATGTTTTCCTAAATGTTGCGGTAAACATTCCGCTTCTTGACGTAATTAAGCAGGTTCCTAAATATGCGAAGTTCTTGAAGGATTTGTGTACCAACAAGAGAAGGATTAAGGGAAGTGAAAGAGTAAACTTGGACAAAAATATTTCTGCTTTTATTCAGCCCAAACCTTCATACGAAAAAGTTGTGGGCGGGCAAAATGTTTCAGCCCTCACTAATTAGGTTCTGCCACAAAAACAAAAGGATCCAGGAACATTTACTATTCCTTGCACCATCGGGAACAGTAAATTCGATAATTGCATGCTTGATTTGGGAGCGGGAATTAATGTTATGCCTACTTCTGTTTATAATAACCTTTGTCTTGGTCCTTTGTAGCATACAGGTTTAATCATTCAATTGGCGAACAGGAGCAACGCTTGGCCAGCCGGCATAGTCGAAGATGTTCTTGTTCAAGTTAACGACTTGATTTTTCCTGCAGATTTCTACTTTCTGGACATGGAAGGAGAAACAAAGTTCAGAGCTCTCGTCATTTTAGGCAGACCGTTCATGAAAACGGAAAAATTAAAATTGATGTTGACGATGGAACCATGTCCGTGGAATTTGGTGACATTGTCGCAAAATTCAACATTTTTGACGCCATGAAACATCCCTTGGAGGAGAATTCTGTTTTTCACATTGATTTGATCTCCAGTTTAGTTGATGACACTTTTTCTGATTTATTTTCCATTGATTTTTGGTCTTTATCTGGATTTGATGATGTTTATTTATGTTTTGATTGTATTGAAAATAACTTGTGTGTTGTTTGTGCTGAGATTGAAGCTGCCTTACAGGCTGATGTGTTTCCTACAAGCAAAGTTGTTACTGATGAATCTGTTTTTGCAGCTGATGCTCTTGACATCCCGGCTTCCCCGAACGCTCCATCCATAGAGCAACCCCTGTCCTTAGAGCTGAAACAACTCCCGGAGAACCTGAAATACGTTTATTTGGAGAGTAATGAAAAACTCCCTGTTATTATTTCTTCTAACCTTGATTTAGATCAAGAAAATAAACTTTTGCAGGTTTTGAAAAAGCACAAGAAAGCAATCGGATGGAGTTTATCCGACCTTCCTGGTATTAG
Organism: Vicia faba; assembly: GCA_948472305.1. Taxonomy (NCBI): domain Eukaryota; kingdom Viridiplantae; phylum Streptophyta; class Magnoliopsida; order Fabales; family Fabaceae; genus Vicia; species Vicia faba. The sequence continues at coordinate 1,511,275,508 of OX451738.1, forward strand.
CCCATCGATGTGCATGCACAGAATTTTACTTGAAGAAGGAGCGAAAACAGTAAGGCATCCCCAAAGGAGGCTTAACCCTTTGATTCTTGATGTTGTGAAGAAAGAGGTAACTAAACTCTTGCAAGCAAGTATCATTTATCCTATTTCTGACAGTAAGTGGGTGAGTCCGGTGCAGGTTGTACCTAAGATATCTGGACTCACAGTGGTGAAAAATGAAAAGAATGAACTTGTTCCCACTAGAGTTCAGAACAGTTTGAGAGTTTGTATTGATTACAGGATATTAAACCAAACAACAAGAAAGGATCACTTTCCTTTGTCGTTCATTGACCAAATGCTTGAACGGCTAGCTGGTAAATCACATTATTATTTTCTTGATGGTTTTTCAGGTTACTTTCAGATTCATATTGCACCGGAAGATCAAGAGAAGACCACTTTTACTTGTCCCTTCGGTACGTTTGCTTACAGGAAGATGCCTTTTGGTCTTTGCAACGCTCCTGGAACCTTCCAGCGATGCATGATTATCATTTTTCCGATTTCATTGAAAATTGCATGGAAGTTTTTATGGATGACTTCACTGTTTATGGTTCTTCTTTTGGTGCATGCTTGAGTAGTTCGAATATGGTTTTAGAAAGATGCATCGAGACTAACCTTGTTTTAAATTACGAAAAATGTCATTTTATGGTTGAACAGGGAATTGTTCTTGGTCACATAATCTCTGAAAAAGGTATTTCTGTTGACCCTGCTAAAATTGATGTGATTTCTACACTGTCTCACCCTTCTTGCGTTCGCGAGATTCGTTCTTTTCTTGGTCATGCAGGTTTTTACAGGAGCATCATTAAGGATTTCAGCAAGATAGCTCTTCCGCTGTCAAACCTGTTGAAGAATGACGTTAGTTTCAACTTTGATGACAAATGCAAACAAGCGTTCGAGTTCTTGAAGAAAGCATTGACTTCCGCTCCAATAATCTAGCCCCCTGACTGGACCCTCCCTTTTGAGCTTATGTGTGATGCTTCCAATTATGCTGTTGGGGCTGTCCTTGCACAAAGAGTTGAAAAAGTTGCCCATGTTATTTATTATGCTTCTAGGACTTTAGATTCTGCACAATCAAATTACACTACCACTGAAAAAGAACTTCTAGCTATTGTTTTTGCTCTTGATAAATTCATATCATATTTGCTAGGTTCCAAGGTTGTTGTTTTCACTGACCATGCAACTTTAAAGTACTTGCTGAAGAAGTTGGATGCAAAACCAAGATTGATTTGGTGGATGTTGTTGCTCCAAGAGTTCAATGTAGAGATTAAAGACAAAAGTGGAGCTGAGAACTTAGTGGGTGATCACTTGAGCAGGATAGAAAGAGGTGAAGATCATTTCCCCATTCAAGATGACTTTCCTGATGAGAAGCTTCTACTTTTGCATGGGGTAACTCCTTGGTTTGCTGACATTGTTAATTATCTTTTTGCTGGTGTTTTTCCTACAGGTGCATCCAGGTCACAGATTCACAAACTCAAGAGTGATGCCAAATATTATGTTTGGGATGATCCATATCTTTGGAAGTTTGGTAGTGATCAGGTGATTAGGAGATGTGTCCCTGACTATGAGGTTGAATCTATTTTGAATTTTGCTCATTCATCTCAAGTCGGAGGACACTTTGGTCCACAAAGAACTGCAAGAAAGATCCTAGACTCAGGTTTTTATTGGCCCGCTATCTTTAAAGATTCTTTTGAGACTTATCGCTCTTGTAAAGAGTTCCAGATAGCAGGTACAAACATCACTCATAAGAGCGAAATGCCTCAGTAGCCTATGGTTTTCTGTGAGGTATTTAATGTATGGGGAATCGACTTCATGGGTCCCTTCCCTGTATCATTTGGTTTCATTTACATTTTACTTGCTATCGATTATGTTTCAAAGTGGGTGGAAGCTATCCCCACTAGGACTAACAATTATAGAGTTGTTGCAGATTTTGTCAGGTCTAATATCTTTTGCAGGTTTGGAATATCGCGAGCTATCATAAGTGACCAAGGCACTCATTTCTGCAACCGCACCATGGAAGCTTTGCTCCGGAAGTATGGAGTTGTGCATAGAGTTTCTACTGCATATTACCCACAAAGTAATGGGAAAGCTAAGATCTCAAATAGAGAGATCAAACAGGTTTTAGAGAAAATGGTGCAACCAAATAGGAAGGACTGGAGCCGTCGTCTAGAAGACGCACTTTGGGCTTAAAGAACAGCTTTCAAGACACCCATTGGGATGTCTCCTTATCGACTTGTTTTTGGTAAGGCGTGTCATTTTCCTGTTGAGATAGAACACCGTGCTTATTGGGCGGTGAAGAGTTGTAATTTGGAGATGCAACAAGCAGGTATTGAAAGAAAACTCCAATTGCAACAGCTTGAAGAGCTTAGACTAGAGGCTTATGAAAGCTCTAGGATTTATAAAGAGAAAACAAAACACTTCCATGATAAAATGATTTCTAGGAAGGAATTCTCTGTGGGTCAACAAGTTTTATTGTTTAACTTCTGCCTTAAGCTTATGGCTGGGAAACTCCGATCAAAATGGATTGGCCCTTTTGTTGTTACTAATGTTTTCTCTCATGGTGCAGTAGAAATTAAAAGTGCAGGTACTGACAAAATTTTCAAGGTCAATGGGCAGCGCCTAAAGCTATTCCATAAAAGTGAAGTAGCTGAAGATGCAACCATAGAAGACCTTTCTTTGGAAGCACCCAACTACTCTGCAACTTGATCAGGGAGTTTTTCTTCTCTTCTCTCTACTTTAATAGTTATGTCCTTTCATTGAGGATAATGCTTGTTTTAAGTGTGGGGGAGGGAATCCTTTGTTTTATTTGTTTTTATTTCTTGTTTTCTTGTTTTGTTTTCAATTAAAAAATTAAAAAATATAAAAAAATTTGCATCTTTTTGAAAGTTCTGGGTTAGAGATTAACCCGAGGATAGTTGTGGAGACTTGGGAAAAGTTCACAAGATCGGTATCGTCTTAACATTGTAAGTCTCCTGCATATGGAAATTTATTTAAATTCTTATTATGTTTTTAGCCTTGAATTCTCATTCTCTGACAGCCCTTGAGTAGTTTATTTCAGCAGTCAGCACCATCTCACACACACTCTACGCAAGGAAGCCGATGAATATAAGTGAGTGTTCCGAAAAAAAAATTGAAAAAAAAAAAGAAAAAGGAATGGGCCTTCTAAGTTTGGTGACTCCCACCCGGTCACTTAACCCAACGGTCGTAGAACCTACGAAAAAGTTGATAATAAGACTCGTTGTTAGTTGGTTCAGCGGTTTCTGATGCTGAACTTGGTAGGGCATATTACGGTCCGATCCCCCGCAACTACAACTGAGTATGCAAGGGTTATGCCACGTAAGTACCAGAACCCCGTGCAAAAAGGATCAGAGTCACTAACCGGTCGCTTTGCTATGAGTATGTGGAGATAATGGGCTTAATGTGATTGCGCCTGAATGAAAAAGAGCAAGAAGGAGGATGAGTAAGTTAGGCTTTTGCATAATAATATGATTCGAATTGGTTTGTATATTCAGGAGGCAAGATTAGTGTTCCTACGATATCCTTAGTGTGCAAGATTAGTACCTATTGATGCAACCTTAACCAAAGAAAAGTTTGTGGCCTAGAATGAGTAGCCAATGATGTGTTTGTGTTTTCTTTGTTTTGTTTTATTTTAATTTTGCTCGGAGTGCAAAAGTTCAAGTGTGGGAGAATTTGATCAGTGCATTTTGATGCACATTCCTCTATATTTATACTTATGCATTTCTATCTTTTAGTTTGGTTATTTTTCCTTTTTATTGTATTTTTATAATTTATTTTATTTTTGCACTTGTTTATTTTTCGCACTTTATTTTCAGTTTTAGCAGCTTTCGCGAATAAATTCATAACTTGAGCTTCAGAAGTAGGAATGAGGCGTGCTACTAGTTGTTGGAAAGCTAAGAGAAAGAGGTAGGATTTTCATTCAGAAGTCGAGAGTTGAATCAGATTGTAGCAGGGCCAGAAATTTCGTTGAAGTTGTAGCTTTAGAAATATTTCTTGTTTTGGGTCATTTGTAATGGGCTTGGGTTATATTTTTGACCCAGTTGGGTTGTAACCGGAAATTCATGTTTCAATATATCCCAAAACAGCCGTGTACTATTGACATATTCATTTTTGACGAGAAAAAATATTGTTCACGAGAAAACTATGGCTTTGTACGAATCATCCATGGAGAACTAAATTCCAAGAATCAATCGGCCGTATTCGAATTCCACTTTGAGGTTTTTATAAATCCCAATTTATTTTGTTTCCTTTGAATCTTTCTTATAATTTCAATTATTTGTTTAATTTGATTGTTGTTATAGGACAAAATTCTTAGATTCGATTGTTGATTGATGATCCTGAATCAAATTCGTGATTAGTGTAGCTTTTGCATTATCGCGTCCGATCATGTTGCGTTTTCTTAATTCGCAATAGTTTTTATCCGTTTGCTTTACTCGGAATTTAGGGACAAACATCGTTCAATTGCTATTGTGCTTGTCACTAGCTTTTGTGGTCGAATAGGAACGGACCCGTTAGGGAATTGGGATTTTATAGGGATCAATGATAAGTCAGAAATCGATACAGTAGATTGGTTCGTTTTAGCTTATTTCGAGAATCACTTATTTTAAGCGCTTATTTTGCATTTTCGTTTTTGAACCCAAACCACCACCCCCCCCCCCCCCAATTAGATTTACCTTCATTTAATAAAATCAAGATTCCTTGTGAGAACGATATTCGAGTTACAGTTGTCGCTATATTACCGTTTCGCAAAAACACTCGTTCTGATCCGCACGCGGTAGCGGATCAAATTGCTCAAAAACGGTGAAGGACCTCCAAGCTCAAATTGCTCAGTTTCAATAGATGTTTTTAACTCTAGCCAAAGGACAAGAAGAGTTGAAGACCTTGTTGGTTGAAGAGAAGAAAAAGAAGACAAAGAAAATAACCGGAGTTCTAAACATGGGAAGAAGATTCCAAGGATAAACAAGAAGGACCTTAGACTTTGCAACGTCATCTGGCGAGAAAGACAATCAAGATGGGAAAGGCAAGGAAGAAATTGTTCAGCCTGATTCAGAAGAGGAAGAGGAAGAAGAAGATTATTCTGAAGAACAATACCCTCCAGCGGCGACAAGTATAAGCATCTAGAAGAACGGTTAAGTGCAATGGAAATCCAAAAAGTTCCTGGATTGGACTTTGAGGAGTTGGGATTAGTATCAGGGATTGTCATTCCTCCAAAATTCAAAGCACCTGTGTTCGCCAAATATGACGAAGTTTCATGTCCCAAAATGCATCTCTGGTCTTATGTGAGGAAAATCCAGCCTCATACCACTGACAAGGATTTATGGGTACACTTCTTTCAAGACAGACTGTCTGGAACTCAAGTTGATTGGTTTTATCAGTTAGAAAGAGCCAATGTTCCTAACTGGGAAAATCTGGCCGCCGCCTTTTACAAATAATACTAATACAACGCTGATCTTGCGCCCACCGGTACTCAACTCCATAGTATGGCCATGGTTTCAAGTGAAGGCTTTAAGGACTACGCGCAAAAATGGAGGGACTTAGCAGGAAGAGTCCAACCTCCCCTATCTGAAATAGAATTAGTAGACATGTTCTTGGGAACCTTGTCTGGTCCTTTCTTCAACCACTTAATTGGGAGTTCGTCGGCAGGTTTTACCAAATTGATATTGACCGAAGAAAGGGTGGATGCCGGGATAAAGAATGGGAAGATTCAAAAAGATGCATCTTCTGCTGCTGTAAGGAAACCATTCATCGGAAAGAAAGAAGTTGTTGTTGTATATCCTCAAAGAAATCAAGATGGTACTGAACGCCGTCCAATGGTGGGGGCTGTCATGATTCCTAAACCTGCGCCTGATCAGCAAAGAAGCAACCAGCCAAGAACGGAAAGACCAGTCAGACAGTTCACCCGAATTAATATGACCCTATCTCAAGTATTGCCACATTTGTTAAGATCTAATCTAGTGACTTTGAAAGAAGCTCCAAAGAACCCTAACACAACCTCTCCTCACTATCATCCTAATGCCCGCTGTGCATACCATTCCGAGAGTCTCGGCCCTGACACTAACAATTGTTGGGCTCTGAAGAACAAAGTACAAAACCTTCTTGAAGCCAAAGAAATTGAATTCGATGCGCCAGAAATTCCCAATGTCATTACTGCCCCTATGTGTTAGAACAATGTTTGAATCTAGTACCCTATATTTAAGTTTTGATGATAACAAAGTGAAAAGATATAGTATTTATATATTTCATGTTTGAACTATATGCTACCTAAAATTACTATGCTCTGACTTGCAGATACGCTGATTAAAATAAGCAAGATCACGTTTTCAGCATCAGAATTTGATTTGATACACCAGCATCAGAAGTTGCTGAATCAGAACGTGAAGATCAGATGATCAACCCACGTACATGCTGAAGCTTGATGAACAGAACTGCGCGTAAACACTCTGATATAAAAACAATAGTTCATCAGCAGCGAAGCAGAATCAGAATGAGCCAAGCCAGAACGTGCATTGAAGAAGCAACGGCACTGTGCATTGAACGCTAATTAATTCCAACGGCTTCATTCCAGACAAGATCTGCTCAAAAAGGAAAGCTTGTTATTAGCATTGAATCAAGAATATTGCATTCAACGTTCATCTTCTCAAGTGCTATATAAACAAGGCTTCTAAGATTATAATGGCTAATGCTCTCCAATTCTCTACACGCACAAAGCTGAACAATAATCTTCATCTACCAGTTTTGCTAAACCACAAACTCTGATACTCCATTAGTGTTTAGCAATCTAAGTTTCTAAGCTTCATTTGTGTATACATCACAGTTGTGATAAAGTTTTGTAGAAAACATTCACACACATTGTTTTATACCTTTGTAAGAAAGTGTTGCCTTGACAAACCGGATTGTGGTTTGAATCAAGAAGGCTTTAGCAGTTGTTAAAGCAGTCTGTAATATTCAGTTGAATATAGTGAATTAAGACCTCGTTGGAGAGAGGCGAAATCACCTTGACGGGTGGACTGGAGTAGTTTGAGATCAAATGAACCAGGATAAAAATATCTTGTCAATTGCTTTAAGATTTCAGTTTTACAATTCAACCCCCCCTTCTTGTGTTTTTCACCCCTTCAATTGGCATCAGAGCGCCTGGTTCTGAGCTAAAACACTTAACCGTGTCAGTACAAGATCCAGCGTCAGAAAAACACAATGGCAGGAAACAACTCTCATTTCAGCAATGACAACAATGAGGACAGAGACAGATTCAGCGGCAAACCTCCAGTCTTTGATGGAGAAAACTTTGATTACTGGAAAGACAGAATTGAAAGCTTCTTTCTAGCACATGATGCTGATCTGTGGGATATGGTGACAGATGGATACACGCACCCTGTGAATGCAACTGGTCAGAAGATTGAAAGAAAATCAATGACTGATCAACAAAAGCGTGACTTCAAGAATCACCATAAGGCCAGAACCATCCTCCTCAGTGCCATCTCCTATACTGAGTATGAAAAGATCTCCAACAGAGATACAGCTAAGAACATCTTTGATTCTCTCAGAATGACGCATGAGGGCAACGTTCAAGTCAAAGAAACAAAAGCTCTGGCGCTCATTCAGAAGTATGAGGCGTTCAAAATGGAAGAATCTGAATCCATTGAAACTATGTTCTCTAGATTCCAGATTCTGGTAGCTGGTCTCAAAGTTCTGGACAAAGGATACTCTACTGCTGACCATGTCAAGAAGATAATCAGAAGTTTACCCAAGCAGTGGAGGCCTATGGTTACTGCTCTGAAGCTAGCGAAAGATCTCAACAAAATCACTCTGGAGGAACTTATAAGCTCCCTCAGAAGTCATGAGATAGAGCTAGAAGCTGACGAGCCTCAGAAGCAAGGTAAGCCTTTAGCTTTAAAATCTAACAGAAAATCTGAGTCTAAAGTTTTGCAGGCAGTTGAAGAAACATCTGATGGATCCTCATCAGAAGAAGACGAACTTTCCCTTCTCTCCAGAAGAGTAAATCAACTGTGGAAGCAAAGACAAAGGAAGTTCAGGAATCCCAGAAGATCTGATCAGAACGAGTCTTCTTCCAGATACAGAAGGACAGACTCTTCCTCTGGATACAGAAGATCTGAAGGCTCCTCCAGTAGCAAGAAGCCAAACACAAAAGACATCATCTGCTACGAGTGCAATGAGCAAGGACACTACAAGAGTGACTGCCCAAAGCTTCAGAGGGAAAAGCCCAAAAAGAAGTTTGGAAGAGAAAAGAAGAAAAGTCTCATGGCCACATGGGATGACTCTGACTCGTCTGAAGCTGACTCAGAATCAGATGATGAAAGGGCAAACATAGCGCTCATGGCTAACATTCCAGATGACAGTGAAGCTTCTGAATCAGACTCAGAATCAGACACAGAAGAGGTATTCCCTTACTTCGCTGTTAATTTTACAAAGGCTGAACTTGCTGAAAGCCTCAATGAAATTCTGGAACGTTATCAGCAGATTAGAGCTAAATTCAGAGACCTGAAAAGGAATCTTGAATCTGACTCTAATAAGTCTGAGAGTCTCAAATTGGAAAACTCTGAGCTGAGAGATAAAATTTCAAAATTAGAAAACTCTTTACAAAACTCTCAGAAGGAACCAATTTCTGAAACTCCCAGCAACGCTGATGAGATCATCAAGGAGTATGATCATAGTTTCCAGAAGTTCCTTGCTAAAAGCATAGATAGAAGCAGAATGGCTTCAATGATCTATGGAGTTAGCAGAAACGGCAGGAAAGGAATAGGATACCTAGGTAAGGTTCCTACACCTAAAAATGTCATGGATTTAACCATTAAACACACTCCTCTAAATTCACACTTTGTGTATGGTCACACACACGACATCAAATATACTAGCAGTAAGCACTCTGTGAAACCAAAATTCAACCAGAGTTTTGGTAAAACTAACAAGTCAGGACCCAAGAAGATCTGGGTACCTAAGGATAAAATAATACATGTTGCAGATATCTTTAGCAGCAAGTCAGAAACACCAGTCATGGTACCTGGACTCTGGCTGCTCACGACACATGACGGGAAGAAGGCATATGTTCCAAAGCCTGGAACTTAAGCCTGGAGGCCACGTTGGCTTTGGAGGCAATCAGAGGGGAAAGATAATTGGCTCTGGAACTGTAGGTAATGGAAATCTTCCCTCTATTAATAATGTTCTGCTTGTTGATGGATTGATGCATAATCTGTTATCCATAAGTCAATTAAGTGATAACGGTTATGATATAATCTTTAATCAAAAATCATGTAAAGCTGTTAGTCAGAAAGATGGGACTATCCTGTTTAATGGAAAGAGGAAAAACAACATTTACAAAATCAAACTTTCTGAACTAAAGAGTCAGAACGTAAAATGTCTTCTGTCTGTTAACAACGAGCAGTAGATCTGGCACAGAAGATTGGGGCATGTTAGTATGAGAAGAATATCTCAGATTAACAAACTCAATCTGGTCAGAGGACTTCCAAATTTGAAGTTCAATTCAGATGCTCTGTGTGAAGCATGTCAGAAAGGCAAATTTGCAAAACCTTCTTTTAAATCCAAAAATGTTGTTTCTACCTCTAAGCCATTAGAACTTCTGCACATTGACTTATTTGGACCAGTTAAAACTGCTTCAGTCAGTGGTAAGAAGTATGGGTTAGTAATCGTAGATGACTATAGCAGATGGACATGGGTAAAGTTCTTAAGACACAAGGACGAGTCACACTCTGTGTTTGTTACCTTCTGTAACCAAGTTCAGAATGAAAAAGATCTTAGAATCGTTAAAGTCAGAAGTGATCATGGTGGAGAATTTGAAAATAAAGATTTTGAGTCATTCTTTAATGACAAAGGCATTCGGCATGATTTCTCTTGTCCTAGAACTCCCCAACAAAATGGAGTTGTAGAACGAAAGAACAGAACATTGCAAGAAATGGCCAGAACCATGATCAATGAGACAAACGTTGCTAAGACTTTCTGGGCAGAGGCAATAAACACAGCGTGCTACATTCAGAATAGAATCTCAATAAGACCTATTCTGGAAAAGACTCCATATGAATTGTGGAAGAACAGAAAGCCCAACATTTCGTATTTTCATCCATTTGGATGTACCTGCTTTATGTTAAATACAAAGAATTATTTGAACAAGTTTGATTCTAAGGCACAGAAGTGTATTATGTTAGGATACTCTGAACGCTCAAGAGGGTACAGAGTATACAATACAGAAACACAGATTGTGGAAGAATCAATCAGTGTTCGTTTTGATGACAAGCTTGACTCTGAAAAGTCAAAGCAGAATGAAAATCTTGCAGGTATAGAAATTGAATTTGCAGGTTCTGAAGACAAGTCATCAGAAGCTCTCAACACAGACATTCCTTCAACGTCTGAAAGGAGCAATGCTAGAAATCCTTCAACAGCTGCTGATCAACCTCAGAAGAGATTGCCCAGAAGCAGTTTGGATCACCCAGAAGAGACTATCCTAGGAAGAAAGGAAGATCCAATCAGAACAAGAGCAAGCTTCAGAAACTCTGAAGAAACTCTTATGGGACTTGTGTCTCTGATTGAACCTTCTTCTATTGATGAAGCACTTCTGGATAATGACTGGATTCTGGCAATGCAAGAAGAGCTGAATCAATTCACCAGAAACGACGTATGGGATCTCGTTCCCAGACCAAAAGGATTCAACGTCATTGGAACAAGATGGGTGTTCAGAAACAAGTTAAATGAACAAGGTGAAGTCGTCAGAAACAAGGCACGACTGGTTGCACAAGGTTATAGTCAGCAAGAGGGGATAGACTATACAGAAACCTTTGCCCCAGTCGCCAGGTTAGAATCTATTAGACTTTTAATTTCATTTGCTGTTAATAGAGGCATCACTCTGTATCAGATGGATGTCAAAAGTGCATTCTTAAATGGTTATATAGAAGAAGAAGTCTATGTTCACCAACCCCCAGGTTTTGAAAATACAAAACATCCAGAACATGTTTTCAAACTGAAAAAGTCACTGTATGGTCTGAAACAAGCTCCCAGAGCTTGGTATGAAAGGCTAAGTAACTTTCTGCTTGAAAATGAATTCACCAGAGGGAAAGTGGACACTACTCTATTCTGTAAAACAGTTAAGAGTGACATTTTAGTCTGTCAAATTTATGTTGATGATATAATCTTTGGTTCTACTAATCCTTCTCTTGGAAGAAAATTTGCTAAGTGTATGCAGGCAGAATTTGAGATGAGCCTCATGGGGGAACTGAAATTCTTTCTAGGAATTCAGATCAATCAAACTCCAGAGGGAACTTACATTCATCAGAGCAAATACATCAGAGATCTTCTGAAGAAATTTGACCTCTCAGAATGTAAGCCATCAAAGATTCCAATGCATCCCACGTGCATTCTGGAAAGAGAAGAGGTAAGCAAAAGTGTAGAACAGAAAGTCTACAGAGGTATGATTGGTTCTCTCCTTTATCTGACAGCTTCAAGACCTGATATCTTATTCAGCGTATGTATTTGTGCTAGATTCCAATCAGATCCTAGAGAATCTCACTTAACAGCTGTTAAGCGAATTTTCAAGTATCTGAAAGGTACTACTAATCTGGGTTTGTTTTATAGAAAATCTAGTGATTACAGCTTGGTAGGCTACTGTGATGCTGATTTTGCTGGAGACAGAGTGGAACGTAAAAGTACTTCTGGAATCTGCCAGTTTCTGGGAGAAAATCTGATCTCGTGGTCCAGCAAAAGGCAATCAACAATTGCTCTGTCAACAGCAAAAGCTGAGTACATAGCAGCAGCAGGATGTAGCACACAAATGCTCTGGATGAAAAGTCAGCTTGAAGACTTCCAGATTTTTGAGAGTAACATTCCTATTCTTTGTGATAATACTTCTGCTATTTGCTTAAGTAAGAATCCTATTTTACATTCTAGAGCTAAGCATATAGAAATAAAACATCATTTCATTAGGGACTATATTCAGAAAGGTATTTTAAACTTGAAATTTATAGATACAGACCATCAATGGGCTGATATCTTTACTAAACCCCTTTCAGAAGATAGGTTTAATTTCATTCTGAAACATCTCAGCATGAAAGTATGCCCAGAATGAAAATGTTTTAATTCCATGTATTTATCTTCAGAATGTAATTATTTTACTGTGAACTTCTGATCAATCTTCTTTCAGAAAGATAGAACATGCAGATTGTATCAGATGCAAGTCTAAAGATCTGAGAGTCTAATCTCAAAGACAGACGTGCTGATCACTACATCAAACAAGTGTCATCCAATCATCAGCAAATCCCTGAAGCAGAACGCGTGCACGCTTCTGAGAAGGCAAAGCGCTGATTGGGTGCATTGAGACACATGTCTGGTAACCGTTTTTAAGTATCTTTCTCAAATCCCCCAAAATCAGCAAGCATTTAATGAAAAGTAATCACGCTTGTTAAATGGCAATCATTATTTTTTTTCTCTCTCTTAAAAACGTTTAAATTTTCAAAATAATTTTTGAAAACTCTATTTAAGCACATTAATCCTTCATTTTTATTCTTTACGCTTTCTCATAATCTCTTAAGCATTCTCTGCATATTTCTGAGTTTATCTCCTACAAACCTTTTTCTCTCAAATCATTCTCAAAGCTTTTCTGTGAGAACAATGGCATCCTCCAGCATTTCTGCAGGCAATCAGAAGAAAGAAACCTCTGAACAATATCAGGTGCCCCTCAGAACTCTTCTCACACCGGTAAAGAATCTTGAAGTTCTCTCTGAGTTCTCTCAGGACAGCAAGATTGACACTGTTGTCAACATGGTTCAGAAGCAGAATGAAACTTCTGAAAAGATTCAAGCAATGCTGGAAAGCCTGTTCTCACGCATGCCACCTCAACCTTAAATCTTTTTCATGCATAACTTTTTCATGCTTTCTTCATTTTCTAATGTACTGTTTTGACTATGTTTTGTAATGTTCTTTTGCTCTGATTATGAACTATTTTAATATAATTTGTTTTTCTGATCTAAATTGTTTTAGCACATCACCAACACTTTTTGATTGCTGACAAAAAGGGGGAGAACAAGAATGATATTTAAAATCAATAACGGCTAACTAGACAGAAATTCTCAAACATTCTAACTCTATTACTTGAAATGTTTTTCTGTTTTGTTTTTAAGTCTACAGGCACAAGGAAGCTCCTGAACACTATGAAGACTAGAAGCTAGAAGCTCTGATCAAAATGTAGAAGCTCATATTGCTCTGATCAAATATGAAGTTCTGATCGACCTAACACTCTGATCCGAAGCAAAGCTCTGACAGGAAAAGCTCTGAAGCTCTGCTCTCTGATAAGTCAAAGACCTATAATCTGATGCTCAAAGATAGAAAAAGATTTGATCCTGAAGAACACGTATATCAAAGGGAAGTAACAAACTCAGGGGGAGTATCTCTTAACTCTGATTTCTCCTTACTTCTTAACTCTGAAACATTTCCTAGATACCTTTTCACATTATTTTTTATTTAAAATATCTAGTTTTTGTCATCATCAAAAAGGGGGAGATTGTTAGAACAATGTTTGAATCTAGTACCCTATATTTAAGTTTTGATGATAACAAAGTGAAAAGATATAGTATTTATATATTTCATGTTTGAACTATATGCTACCTAAAATTACTATGCTCTGACTTGCAGATACGCTGATTAAAATAAGCAAGATCACGTTTTCAGCATCAGAATTTGATTTGATACACCAGCATCAGAAGTTGCTGAATCAGAACGTGAAGATCAGATGATCAACCCACGTACATGCTGAAGCTTGATGAACAGAACTGCGCGTAAACACTCTGATACAAAAACAATAGTTCATCAGCAGCGAAGCAGAATCAGAATGAGCCAAGCCAGAACGTGCATTGAAGAAGCAACGGCACTATGCATTGAACGCTAATTAATTCCAACGGCTTCATTCCAGACAAGATCTGCACAAAAAGGAAAGCTTGTTATTAGCATTGAATCAAGAATATTGCATTCAACATTCATCTTCTCAAGTGCTATATAAACAAGGCTTCGAAGATTATAATGGCTAATGCTCTCCAATTCTCTACACGCACAAAGCTGAACAATAATCTTCATCTACCAGTTTTGCTAAACCACAAACTCTGATACTCCATTAGTGTTTAGCAATCTAAGTTTCTAAGCTTCATTTGTGTATACATCACAGTTGTGATAAAGTTTTGTAGAAAACATTCACACACATTGTTTTATACCTTTGTAAGAAAGTGTTGCCTTGACAAACCGGATTGTGGTTTGAATCAAGAAGGCTTTAGCAGTTGTTAAAGCAGTCTGCAATATTCAGTTGAATATAGTGAATTAAGACCTCGTTGGAGAGAGGCGAAATCACCTTGACGGGTGGACTGGAGTAGTTTGAGATCAAACGAACCAGGATAAAAATATCTTGTCAATTGCTTTAAGATTTCAGTTTTACAATTCAACCCCCCCTTCTTGTGTTTTTCACCCCTTCACTATGCCCAAACGCGGCCGTGATGTCAACACCGTTGAGGAAGATATGTTTGTCACCTCAGTTGATGAACTTGTGACCCCACTCCTGACTATCAAAAAGAACTTGTTGAATACCGGTGTATTCCCAGACTGTGATAAAAGCTGTCATTTCTATTTATCCTCACCAACCATTTGTCCGTTGTTAAAAGCAGGCGTTCAATGCCTAATATATAACAAAGAGATTTTATTCGAGAAAACTTTAATTCCAACTGTTTTTTATAATGATGTTTCCATCGTGACCATTTTCTACAATTCTTCCAGGGTCTCCACCAAAAGACCCGTTAGAATTACATCAGTTCCTAAAGTAGCTTCGTTGATAATTACAATGCCTGGACCAATCCCGTATTCGTCAGACAAAACCGTCCCTTAGAATTATGGAGGGGATGTCTACTACCACAGTATCAAGCAAGATTGGCCAGCTGCTAAAAATTCAAGTTCTGAGAAGTTTAACTCTGATATCATAATATTGCAAGGACTAGTAAGATAACCCGAAGTGGAAGGGTTTTCTCTCCAGAAATTGCTCCTCCAAAAGTTGTTTCTGGACCCGTAATCATTCATGTTGTTGTTGCTCCTCCAAAGGTTATTCCCAATCCTACAATCATCTCTGCTAATACTCATGTTGACAAAACTGTTACGATCCCTGTCATCACCCCTACTGACATTCTTGCTGCCGAGTCAACCGAGACTCGAGGTAAAGGAATTTTGGTTGAGCCTGTCTAGACGAAGGCATAATCAGTAGCTATCCCTGAGACCTCCCGAAAAGAGATGGAGGAAATTCTAAAGATCATAAAAAGAGGCGACTACAATGTAGTTGAGCAACTGGGGAAAACTCCATCAAAAATTTCCATGTTGGCTTTACTGTTATGTTTCGAGGCTCATGCAAAGGCCTTGGTAAAATTCCTTAAAACGGCCCATGTACCCCAAGAAACATCTGTCGATCAGTTCCAAGACTGCGTAGCCAACTTGACTACAGATAATGGTTTAGGTTTTTTAGATGTTGATTTAACGCTAAAGGGGACGAAGCATAATGAGGCATTGCATGTCTCAGTCGAATGCAGGGGCACAACTCTGGCTCATGTCTTGGTTGACACCAGTTCGTCTCTGAATGTGTTGCCTAAAAAAGTTATTGATAGGCTTGTGTGATACGGTGGGAGAACTGACTTGAGGTTTTGCATTTGTGTTCGTAAACGTTTCAGTTTAGCAAGAGTCGCCACCGACTTTTTATTTTATCCAAAGGAAAGGTCAAAAAGCACAGGAAAGACCTTTGAGATGTTTTCTTGGGTTCGGGGGGTAGATTATGAAAAGGGAAGGTGCAAGCACCCTTTTCATCCATGGTTATCCATGGGCTCTTAGTTACTTGTTTAGATCACTTGCTTTTGCTTTTCAATTGTTTGAAATGGTGCTTTGTGTGTGGTTTTGAAAGTATTATGAAAAGAGGCCATCATTGTGGCAACCTTTGTAATGATTCTTGTTTGAATGTATAAAAAGATGCATTGTCTTTTGAAAAATGTTTCAATGTATGAAAGTTTGTTTTGGGAAGTGTATGAAATTGTGTTGTGAGGTGTGTTTGAAAATAGCAAGGATGTTTTGTAAGTTTTGATCAAGTAACTAAGAGCATCTACCCTATCTACTCAAGGATCTTTCCTACACATTTTTAACTCTTTTGACAGTGTTGTTTTACCATTGCATTTGGTAAACAACCTTGTATTTGGATGTTAAACAGGACAGGCGCAGATCATCGTATTGACCATGATAGAAATAGTGTTAAATATCTTAGCAAATTTTTGAGGGATTAGATCATTTTGTATAGGCAACCAAGATAGTGTCATCGAGGGACTATGATCTTTTTGTTTTGTTTTTGTTTTCCAAGATATTCAACATGCATACCATGGCCATTTTAAAGGCAACAAGTGGGTGAAACCCTAGGGGTGCATGTGTGCATTGTGTTGTCAATTTACATGCTTTTATGTCTTGTATTAGGTCTAATTATTTGTTTTGATTTTGGATATTGCATACAAACCCTAATCTCTATCATGCATATTTTGAAAGCTATAAATGCGTAAAAGTAAATCTACAACTATTACAACATTGATATGGGGAGGGGGATACAATTTTGAATGGGGAGTATTTGCAAGAAAATAAAACCCTAAGATTAACTATTACATCCAAATTGAATTCCTTGTATCAAACAATAAAGAAGCAAATATTTAAATAGACAATTAAATAAATATGCAATATATTATAAATATGTAAAAAAAAAAGTCTTTGTTTATTTTTATGTATGTAAAAATAGAATATTTAATGTATTAAAAAAAAAAGAAAATAAAAGGTTATTTTTGTTAAGGGTAAAAACCCTTATTTTTTGGTTTAAGAATATGTATATATTATAATATTTGTTTATGTATAATAAAATAAAAATATATACAAATGTCAAAAAAATAAAAATATGTTAGAAAAATATTATTTGAGTATATAAATAATAAAAATAAAAGTATAATATTTTTTGTAGTATTTACAAGTTTATTTAGAAAAAATAAAAGTATATTATTTAAGAAAACTATTTCTTATGTTAGAAAAAAATACAAAATAAAATGTGAAAATTTATGAAAATGTTTTTTGGTAATTTTTTATGTTTAGAAAAATAAAATAAAATCAGAAATGTAAATGAAATAGAAAAAATAAAAAAATGATGAAATGGGCCAGGGGGGTGCAATCAGCAAGCTGGGGGAGCCAAAAGTGAGAAATAGCTAGGCCCAGCCCAGCTACTTCATCTTCAACCTTCGTTCAAACAAAAACGCGCGCCTTCTGTGTACAAATTCGTATCTCATGTTTCAGTGCTTAAAAACAAAAACTTGTAACATGGAAGTTGTAGAGCACAATCACACGATTCCAACCATGTAAAAAACTTAATCTAACTCTCAAAGACCAGAGAGAATTTCTCTGGCCCTAATTTCTAACCTAACTTTTTCAGAATGTTCATCAATTAAATTCTCTCAACACATTTAACTTAAATGAAATTTATGCTTATGTACAGCTTAAGGGCAATGAGTACTACATTTTTTATTAACAAACCTAAGCCTAATGATTCCTAAATAGAGAGATAGAAAGTTGAAAAATACCTGTTTCAGTTGAACTCGAGTATGGCAATGCAAGGGTTTTCAGTGAAGCCTGAGATGTTTGTGAGCTTTCCTGAACTTCCTCTGACCTTCCCCAATGCTTTGTTTGCTTTGAGCTTGCTTGAATAAGCCTGTAGAAGTCAACCTGCACAAGGTGAAATTATAAATGGTGAAGCTTGCAAATGGAGTTACAGTCAATGGCCAATGGTTGGGATAACTTAGGTGGGTTATATGGAATGTATTGGAAGAGGTTTGGGGAAAAACGCACGAGTAGTTTGTGAGATGGAAACAAAAATGCAGAAGCTTCCCTGTTTTGCAAGAAGAATGTGTTTTTATGTTCTGGAAGGATTGGGATGTGGATAGCTCGTGTTTCTGGCTCAAGGCAATATGCAAAACTGTTTTGAATGCTTACAAGAGTTGGTTATAACAAATACACGAGTTGTGTAGACTTTTGCACATTTCTTGGTTTTGAAGAAAAGTGTGAAGTGATACAAGGCAGGCCTGTACAGGCTAGCTTCAAGCATGCACAAGATTGTTGTACCTTTGCCTAAGTTTATGGAACTTGTTTGCTGCAAAGAGAGGGGTTCAAGGCTCAATGGAAGCAAGTTGACATAAAGTTGTGCTTTATGAAAATAGCAATGTTCACTTTTTGCCAAAAATGGATTAAACTTTTGTGTAAACTTCCATTGATCAGAATAATTCCTTAAACCAATGAGTTTGCATTCAATTTTTGAGTGTGGAAGGGTTTAGAGACCTGTATTCAAGTACAAGCAAAGTTGGACAGATTTCGCAACTTGTGTCAACATGAAAATGCCATGGATCAAAGTGAGTTTTTGCCAAATTTAAACCTTTGATTCTCCCTAACCATAAATGATTTTGGAGAGTTCTTGGACATTTTGTAAATCTTGTAACATGCTATACAATCCATATTTGAAATTCATTTTGAGATTCTAAGTGGAACTAGGTGAAAAATTGCCATGAAGATAGGTCAAAATCCTGCCTAAACTAGGGCAAAATTTCACAAAGTTAAAAGTTTCATGGACCCTTGTTCCAAAACTCATAACTTGAGATCCAAGCTTCTTTTGGGGAAACTTTGTGAATCAAAGTTGTAGATTTTGTGGAGGAATACAACTTTCATGTTGGAAGTTTTGTTTGAATCCAATTGCATCATGGTGAAAAAGTTGGGCAAAGTTGGGAAAAATAAGAAAATTTCATAACTTAGAAAATTTCTAAGTTATGAAATTTTTCAATCTTAAACCCTAATTTTCAAAATTAGGTTTCTTTGTGAACAAGTTTCATGTTTTGACTCATCTTGATGAAAAATGACCCTTGGCACTTGATTTTGACAAACAGTTGATTTTTGATCAGTTGACTGGAAAATTCATTTGTCAATCAAATGCTTTTGAGATCTTTTGAACCTTGTGATTAGGTCAAGATGATGCCATTGAGTCCTTCAATCCATACTTGAACCCAATTTTCTATTGGCTAGGTGAAAAATCAGAAATTGCCCTTATACAATTAAAACCCTAAAAATAACCATTTTGCCCTTTTGATGATCTGATCAAATTTCTTGAGGAGTTGTGGTCCTAACTTGATCAAATGGTTCATATGAGTCTATAATGTTGATGTGGATCAAAAATTATGAGGTTTGACTGCAAATTGGCACAGTTGACTTTTTCCCTAATACAGCTGATTTATAGGTCAACTGTCCAATTGACTGGGCAAAAATTTGATTCAACGCTTGAAACTTGGTATGAGAAATCTTATAAGTCCAGCATGAAGTATGAAAGTCACATGGGGCATTAGAAGTCCAAAATTCCTTGTGCAAACTCAAACCCTAATTTAGGTCATCAGTGCAAGGAGATGTCTTAAGCAGAGCAAACCCTAATTTGGTCTTGAGTTCAAAGAGTCTTGTGAGGGGAAATCTTGATAAAATAAGAGGGAAAATTTTGGGGTACAACAGCTGCCCCTGTTCAATCTTCTTGAAGCTGAAGAGTAAGATTGGCGAGTTTGCCTTTCGTGACTCGAAGGTAAAAGATGATTGGACACTAGAGTGCTTGTAAATTTGCACTCGTCAAAATGTAGGTTGAGGAAATGGGCTCAAAGATGCCATTTGGAGATGATTGAATCTTATTGGAGATGGGCTTAAAGATTCCATCCAAAATGTTTGTTGAATATCAGGAGAATGAACATCAGAATGGTATCTGTATCTGGAACGTATCTGAGTTGTATCTGGAGATTGGATTTGTAAGAGCAAGGGAATGGCGTCCGTGCCGGGAGCGTATCTGAGCTGTAACTGTATCTGATTCTTGAATGAGTATCATAATGACTGCCGTGTCTAGAGTGTATCTGTATTGTATCTGAATTTTAAATGGGCGATAGAATATCATCCGTGTATGGAACATCTTTGAACTGGGGGTCTGAATAAGCAATAGATTGACATCCGTATCTGGAAGCATCCGTAAGCTGTCTTCAAAAGTTAAGTCTGAACAAGCGATAGATTAGCATCCGTGTCTGGAGAATTCGTAAACTGTTTTCAGGAGTTGAAGAATCTGAACAAGCGATAGGTTGACATCCGTATCTAGAGAACCCGTAAACTGTTTTCAGAGGTCTTGAAGTTGAATAAGCAATAGATCAGCATCTATTGTTGGGAAGCGTCCATAAACTGTTTTCAAAAGTTGAGTCTGAACAAGCGATAGATTAACCTCCGTGCTTGGAGAATCCGTAAACTATTTTCAGAAGTCTTGAAGTTGAATAAGCAATAGAGAAGCATCCATGTTGGGAAGCGTCCGTAAACTGTTTTCAAAAGTTGAGTCTGAACAAGCGATAGATTAACCTCCGTGCTTGGAGAATCCGTAAACTGTTTTCAGGAGTCTTGAAGTTGAATAAGCAATAGAGCAGCATTCGTTGTTGGGAAGCGTCCGTAAACTGTTTTCAAAAGTTAAGAAGTGGAGAAGGAACCAGTGTAGGGTTTCCTGATGATGAGTCCGTGTAAAACTGCATCCGGATGAATCTGGGATAAGTATCAGAATGTCGCCGTGTCTGGGTCACATCTGAACTATCTCAAGAAAGAATCTCGGAAGAGGATGATCTTTGTCTGTTGACTGATCTTTCCTGAAAAGGTAAAGAGTTAGTTGTATGTAATGTCATGACGCATGATGCAATGTATGTTACATCAATGTTTATGATATGAATGTGATGAATGCGCATGTAAGCTGATGAGCTGTCTTGCTGAGGATAGATGAATCCTGGATGGCTGGAGATAAAAGAATCTTGACTGCTGTCGGGGAAAGTAATTCCTTGACTGCTGCAGAGGATTGCAAGAATCTTTGATTGCTGAGGATAAGAAGTCCTGGGACCACTGTTGGGGGATCAGGAGCTTGGGTTGTATGCCAATCTACTGGGGATTCCTGTCTTGAGGAGATCTTCACTGGGGAATATCTGAATATCCTGTGAGGAACTGAGAATGAGAGTCTTCATTCTGCTTGGGGATTGAAGTTGGAAGTTTTAGCTCCGCTGGGGATTGCAAGAATCTTTTGATTGCTGCAGGTATTGATCTGGGATAAGTATCAGAATGTCGCCAAATATGGGTCACATCTGAACTATCTCTAGAAGGGAATCTGGAATAAGTATCGGAATGTCGCCAAATCTGGGTCACATTTGAACTATCTCTAGAATGAAATCTGGAATAAGTATCGGAATGTCGCCAAATCTGGGTCACATCTGAACTATCTCTAGAAGCAAATCTGGAATAAGTTTCGGAATGTCGCCAAATCTGGGTCACATCTGAACTATCTCTAGAAGGAAATCTTGAATAAGTTTTGGAATGTCGCCAAATCTGGGTCACATCTGAACTATCTCTAGAAGGAAAATCTTGAATAAGTTTCGGAATTTCGCCAAATCTGGGTCACATCTGAACTATCTCTAGAAGCAAATCTGGAATAAGTTTCGGAATGTCGCCAAATCTGGGTCACATCTGAACTATCTCTAGAAGCAAATATTGAATAAGTATCGGAATTTCACCATCTCTGGGTCACATCTGAACTATCTCTAGACGGAAATATGATCTTGATTTTGTTAAGGGTCAGAAATTGGGAGTATACCAATCTTCTGAGGTGATGAGAATCTTCAATCTGTTAACGGTCAGAAACTGGGAGTATACCAATCTTCTGAGGTTTTAAGGATGAGAGTTTTCATTCTTGAGAGAAACAGATTTTTAGGAGCTTCAATTGTCCGTTATTCTGTTGGTGGTTGCAACTTCCAGCAGGTGATGATGGAAATTTGATGACCTTGGTGATTGACATTCGAATGCCCCAAGTGATGATGACGGAGACTTGCCCCAAGTTTACTGAACTTTTGAGAGATTTGTTGAAATCTTGACTGGACTGCCCCAGGTTAACTGAACTTTGAAAGATTTGTTGAAACCTTGGCTGGACTGCCCCAGGTTAACTAAACTTTGAAAGATTTGTTGAAACCTTGACTGGACTGTCCCAGGTTAACTAAACTTTGAAAGATTTGTTGAAACTTTGACTGGACTGTCCTAGGTTAATCGGATAGTGACATGTCATGCCCCCTTGTTGATAGGAGATTTTGTAATGGAAGTGTCGTTCCTTTTGAAATGATTTTTCTCACTGAGAGGGCTTTCGTTCATCGGATATTCATTGTGTGAATTTCTCTGCTGTCAAACAAACAGCCAAATGCAAACAATGATATTCAGGTAATGCAAAGTTTATGTCTATCTCGAAGTTTTTTTTTAAAAAAATGCGTTTTTTAGCAGAAAACTTTTTATAAGACAAATTCAACACAAGATTGAGGGCAAAGCCTTACAGGATTCAGGATACCTTTTGTAACAGTATGGTTTCAAACTAACCCATGCTTCAATTAGGACTTTTGAAGGGTTGTAACGTGGCCTGGTTCACGGTTTAAGAAACAAAGGATAAAGGCTCAAAGTATATTTGTACCCACCCGCTCTTCGTGATGTTCTTCAATCCTAAACTCAGTTAATTGTGCGTTGCACTCTATTCGAGTTTGGAACGACATTTTTGGTGATGGTTCACACCAGTTGAATTTGGAAGGCAGTCATTTTTTCCTTTTCTTTTGCAACATTTTTCATCTTGTTTGAGGATTTGTAATGACCTCTTTCTTTTGATTTGTTATCCCTAACTTTTGCCTGACTGTTCCTGTTTTCGAGATTACAGTCAGCGGGATGCCCCAGTTTTCTTAAGCCTCCTTTATGGGTTTTGGCTTAGTGGGCTTTTCTCTTTTGAGAGGTAATGACTGCCTATGAGATAAGGAACCATCACTGTCTTTTGATTCCAAAGGAATGTCTTTCTTTTTTGATGTCGTTCGTTGTATTATGAACTGAGAGTTTGCGACTTCAATGCGCATCTTTTTTTTTTGAATTAACTGAGAGATTACCCTGCCCCAGGTTTCAATTTGTTTAGAACAGAAAACTCCTACTTCTTTGGCTCGAAGGGGTTGACTAGGGATTATCTTCCTTATAACTCCAGTGTTTGGGAATTGAAAGAAATGCCTGTACATCATCAGCAAGGTCTGTTCAAAAGCATACTGTATGAGAATATGGTATTGTTTCGTCATCCTCCCTCTAAAGGCTTGCAGCTTTTTATCAAGAGTTAAATATCATAAAGAAAGCATAAGAGTAGTGAAAACGAATGAATTCAAGACAAACATATGCAATGCATTAATGAAACAGAGTTTGACATCAACAGATAATTGTTTGAATAACAAAAGAAATTACAACTTTGAAAATTCAAATGAAACAGAGACAATATCAATGATTTGGCATATGAGGAGTGATCATGCTAGAGTCTCCGGAGGGTCAAACTCGATCTCCTTGGCATCGATCATGTCTTGGATCTTGTTCTTCAGAGGCCAACAATTGTTTGTGTCATGTCCCGGACTGTCAGAGTGGTATGCACACCTTTCATTGGGATGATAGGTAGGAGCAGAAGTATTCGGGTTCCGGAGGGGAGCCCTCAATGTAATCAGATTCATCTTCAACAAGTGTTGCAATGCTTGAGACAGCGGCATGTTGATGTTGGTGAACTGTCTTTTAGGTGCGACCTCCTTACGCTGATGCCCCTGTCTTTGTTGAGCAGGCGTAGGATTAGAGATCAAGATTGCTCCTACGTGTTGGTCATGACGACCCTTTTGACTGTTTGCAGCATTGGACTCTTTCTTTCCGTTGTAGGGAATTATCTGAGTATCCAAGGGTGTAGCTCCTTGGATCTTTTCACTTTTGATGCCAGCTTCGACCCTTTCGTTGGTCAGTATTAGCTCGGTGAACCCGGCTGAGGAGCTCCCAATTAAGTGATTGAAGAAAGGCCATGTCAAAGTTCCCATGAAGATGTCAATCAGCTCCCTATCAGTTAAAGGAGGTTGCACCCTACCAGCCAAATCTCTCCACCTTTGAGCATACCCTTTGAAGTTCTCGTCAGAACCCATGGTCTTGTTCTGCAATTGCACACGAGTTGGTGCAAGATCAGCATTGTACTGATACTGTTTGTAAAAAGCAGTAGCTAAGTCCCCCCATGTGTGGATGCGAGAACTCTCCAATTGATAGAACCACTCGAGTTGAGACCCTACCGGGCTTTCTTGGAACAAATGGATCCAAAGCTTTGGATCAGTTGCGTATGGTTGAATCTTGCGGACATAAGACATTAGGTGCATCTTAGGGCAAGAAACTCCATCGTACATGGCAAAGGTAGGGACTTTGAACTTTGGCGGGATGACCAATCCAAGAACCAAACCCATGTCTCATAAATCCAAGCCGGGTATTTGTTGAATCTCCATAGCATTGAGGCGATCCTCCAACTGTTTGTACTTGTCATCAGCGAGAGGATATTGTTCCTCGGGATAGTCAGCTTCAACAATCTCCAAATTGTGGTCTTCTTCAAGACTGGCCCCTATGCTAGGTGGAGTTGAAAGATCCATGGTTTTAGGTCTTCTCCCCAAGTTCAGGATGCTCGTTGCCTTCTTGGACTTCTTCTTCTTGTCTTTGAGAAGGAGAGCTTTCAGATCCTCTTGCCCTTTTCCCATAGCCAGAAGCATTTGTTGGAATTGAGCGTTTTGAGCTTGGAGATCCTTCATTGTTTGTTCCATATCCATCTTACTGAAATAAACAGTAGGAAGATAAGGAGACCTGTATGGGAGAAACCTGTTATGCAATGATATGTATGATATATATATGCAATGTTTTCAAGGATCTCTTGGGGTAAACACAAGAGAATGTTACAGGTTGAACTTTGATCTTTGATTGGAGAACTTTGCACTGGTGGATGTATTTCCACAAGAATCAATCTCACCATGTCAAGTGGGTCATAGCCCCTGATTCAAGTTGTTGCACTTGATCTTTGATGGCATTTGTTTAGAGGAGAAAACCTCTGGCCCCTTGGTAGACGTCTGGTTCAACGTGACCCTGCATCAAAAGAACCCTCGAGATCCTTGAAATGGTTATTGAAAATGCTATGGTATGATGTCATGATGTTATGTACATGTATGCAAAAGCAAGTAAGTGTATATACAGGTAATCATATTCACACAAAGCAAACAAGTCCTTAGGTTTAGGCTTGCACGGGGTTTGTAGGTAAGTACCCTCTTGAAGTTAGTTGGCTCATCCTGTCCTAAAATAGAAACCGGGTTCTAAGGAGCTCAATATCATTGGATTATTTTCTGTGTTCACTGTTTTGGTTTAGCCACTTAACTGGCGACCAAAATATTCCAAGAAAACAACCCTCAATGAGTGTAGTATCGAGTATCTACCAACTTTGGACTGCACCAAAGTCGGTCATCTCACTACCCCTAAAAAGGCTAAGATGGTCAAGTAAGGTTCTAAGAGTTCGTTAGTGCTTCATGACATCACTCAGCGGCCCCGTACTCTCCTTGATTGAACTCAAGGGTTACCGGTACTCACAAATATGTCGCACTAACATAGCTTACTGCTTCAACCATGTCGGTATACCCCGCACAGTTCCCTCACAGTTTTATTGCTATTTACCTAAGAAGGTGCCCCAAATCCGGGTGTAGGATTTACAAAAAACCCAAACAAGGACCCAAAAAGTAAAGCAATCAAAGCAAGTATGTATAGGTGATCTAAAACCCTAAGGTAACCCCACTTTTAATTTAGTCCCCAGCAGAGTCGCCAGTTCTGTGATACGGTGGGAGAACTGACTTGAGGTTTTGCGTTTGTATTCGCACTTGTTCGGTTTAGCAAGAGTCGCCACCGACTTTTTTATTTTATCCTAAAGGAAAGGTTAAAAAGCACAGGAAAAACCTTTGAGATGTTTTCGTGGGTTCGGGGGGTAGATTATAGAAAGGGATGGTATTAGCACCCTTTCTATCCATGGTTATCCATGGGCTCTTAGTTACTTGTTTTAGATCACTTGCCTTTGATTTTCAATTGCTTGGAATGGTGGTGTGTGTGTGTGTGTGTGTGTGTTTTGAAAATGTTTTGAAAAAGATGCCTTGTCTAGGCAACCGTTGTAACAATTCTTTACTCGAATGTTTTACAAAGGTGTGTGTCTTTTCGAAAAGATGTTTCAATGTTTTGAAAGTTGTTTTGAAAGTAGGCAAGTGTGTTTTGCAAGTTTGATCAAGTAACTAAGAGTTGTCTACCCCTAAATTTACTCAAAGATCTTTCCTATGTTTTAACCCTTTTAACAGTTTTGTTCCACCATTGTATTTGGTGGACAATCTTGTGTTAGGATGTTAACGGGACGGGCACGGGTCGTCGTATAGACCATGAATGCAATGGTGCCAAGTGTCTTTGGTAATTTTTCTTGAGGGACTATGATCATTTTGTTTAGGCAACTTTGAAAGCGTCATCGAGGGACTATGATCATTTGATTTGTTTTGTTTTTCCAAAGAAACTCAACATGCAAGCATGGCCCATTTTTGAAGGCAACAAGGGGGATTACCCTAGGGGTGCAAGTGTGATTTGTGTATTTATTATCATGCATTTGTCTTGTATTAGGTTATCTAGCGGTTGATTTTGAATCTTCGCATACAAACCCTAATTACTATACAGTATATAGAAAGCGATAAATTGCGGGAATTTAAAGTCTAAGCTATTACAAATAAGTATCCGGGGATGGGGGTACAAATATTTACAAATGGGGATGAGACTTATCAGAATAGTAGTGTCCAAATATATTTACAACCAAATCGAATCGCAATCTCAATGTAAAATGTAGCAATGTATAGGAATCAAAGAGAAATAAAATGTGTATTGTAAAATGCGTATGTGATTTATTTACAAGTGATAAAAATGTGAACCTAATGTATTATTAAGCGTTTATTTATTTTTATGTTTTTGTTAATATGTTATATAAACAAAAGGTTTAATAAAAGAAAAGAAAAGAAAATGCTTAAGAAATTCTATTTTTATGTATTAATGTTTTTATGTATGAAAAAGATTTATTAAAAAGAGTTTTAAGATAAAAATCCATTTAACTAATTAAATCTAATATTTATGTATTTTTTAAATGTAATAAAATAAAAGAAAATTTTTGTATAAAAATAATGTATTGTTTTATTTAACAAAATAAATTGTGTTATATAAAAAAGAAAATAAATAAAATGATAAAAGAATATTAGTTTATAAAAAAAAGAAGAGAAGAGAAAAAAAAGTTAAATGGGCTGTAAAAAAAAAGGGGTGGCCCAAACAATTAATCAGAATTAAAAGAAAAAAGGGGGGCGTTCCAGATTTAGGGGTATAGCGCCAGAAAACAAATGGGCTTAGGCTTTTTGATGGGGGGAACCGGCCCAGGGTGTTTTGATAATTTTCTTAGGGTTCGCTTAGGTTTGTTTCAGAAAGGGTTTACAAACTTTGAGCGGCGCCGTTTCCATTCATCGTCTTCTTCGTCTCCTTGAGCCAAGATTCTGACTTAATCCTTCCCTGCCTGGCCACCGGACGCAACCTCCAGCTTATCCTCTCTTCACAGCTTGCTCAAGGCGGTACTTCAAAGAGGGTAACGAATTTTTTTCCTTTTTTACGTTTTAGGTTTTGAATACTATGCATGTTTTTAGCTTTTTCATGTCCTGATCTTTATTGTTATTTCTGTGAGGTGTGAAAAGGAAAGAGGACAATACCTTTGTTGGAGAGAGGGAGGAGAGCTTGGACAGGAGGCTCCTTAGGCGGCCAAGGCAGGGAGTATGATGTTGTGCTAGCTTTGTGGAAAAACTGGTATTTTGTATCTTGTTTTTATGGTTTCATGATGAATACTGAAAACCTTTGTACAACTTCTTTTCCTCTGAAACTCATTTGCTTATTCTACTTGCTTGCCCTTTGCTTCTGTATGATGATGATGCTTGGAATATGAGTATTGTTGTTGAACCCTGTGATGAGCCTAGCTCTGAGGGTTGCTGTTGCTTCAGTTGTTGTTGATATGTTAGTTCTGAGTTGCCTTCGATATGCTTGCTCAATGATGAACCTAGGTTCTGAGAGATTGTTTGGATTGCTTTAGTCTTTGATGCTGAGTTTTAGTTGCTTGACATATTGGTTCTGAGAATGTTTATGCTATTGTTGGCCCTATGATGAGATTACTCTGAGGGTTTTTGGGATTGACTGCTTTGTTCTTTCTTTTTTTTTTGGTTGGGCTTGAAGTTTCAGGTTTGGTTGGAATTCTGTTTGGATAAAGGCTTGAGGTTACAGGCCTTTAGAGCTTGTAGGCTTCTGGTTTGAAGGTTGTTAAGCTTGTGTTTACTTACTTGTGCTTTTTTCTGGTTTATGAAGCTTGTATATTGCAGGATGTTTAGGCTTTGGCCACAGGTTTGTGGTTGAATGTTTGTATGGTTTTAAACTGGGTTTTTAGGCTGGTTAAGGCTTGAAATAGTTTTGACAGGTTTTTGAAAGGGCTTGTGTTTGAGATTTATGCAGGTTTGTGGCCATTTCTGGTTTTTATATTGGTACAGGCTTATGTCTATGCAGGTCTGAAACAGGTTGGAGGCAACTTGTGTTAGTGTTTTTGATACAAGCTTGAGAGCTTGTTCTTTTTCTTTATATTTTTCTGCCTCCCCTTTGTTCTGTTCAGAACTGTTCCAGAGCCATGAAAACCCTAATTTTGTCTGACTGGTGAGAAAAGTCTGTTTTGACCGATTCTTAGGCCAATCTGAAAAATCAGGAGAAGCCCGAGGCTGTGATTTCTTGTGAAAAAGAGGAGGGCAAATTTTAGGGTACAACACCATCCATGGTGGTTAATATCATTGCCCCACCATAAAAGATGTTTTTGATCACAAATGGTCCTTCGTAGGTAGGAGTCCATTTGCCCCTGGGATCACTTTGCGGCAAGATGATCTGCTTGATTACAAGATCCCCAACTTGATATACTTGTCTTCTGACTTTCTTGTTGAAAGCTTTGATCATACGTTTCTGATACGCCTGACCATGGCAAACAGCAATAAGTCGCTTTTCATCAATCAAGTTAAGTTGATCAAGCCGGGTCTGAATCCAATCGTCTTCACTCAAACCAGTATCCATCATGATTCTCAAGGAAGGAATCTGAACCTCGATAGGTAAAACAGCTTCCATGTCGTATACCAAAGAATAGGGTGTTTCCTCAGTTGATGTGCATGCCGTGGTACGGTACCCGTGTAGTGCAAACGGTAACATCTCATGCCAGTCCTTGTAGGTGACAGTCATCTTTTGAATGATCTTCTTGATATTTTTGTTCACAGCTTCAACAGCACCGTTCATCTTATGCCGATAGGGAGATGAATTGTGATGTTGAATCTTGAATTGCTCGCACAGAGCGGTGATCATAGTATTGTTCAAATTTGTACCGTTGTCAGTGATAATCCTGTCGAGGATACCGTACCGGAAAATGAGGTTCTGCTTGATGAAGCGGGAAACCACATTCTTTGTAACGGATGCAAAGGAAGCTGCTTCGACCCACTTGGTGAAGTAATCAATGGCCACCAGGATGAAACGATGTCCATTGGATGTTGTAGGCTTGATCTCTCCAATCATGTCGATTCCCCACATCGCAAATGGCCAAGGAGCTGTTAAGACATTGAGAGGAACTGGAGGTATGTGTACCTTGTCAGCATAGATTTGGCATTTGTGACAAGTACGGGAATGTTAATGACAATCAGCTTCCATGGTAGACCAGTAGTAGCCTGCCCTTAGAATCTTTTTGGCCATCGTATGTCCGCTCGAGTGGGTGCCAAAGGTACCATTGTGTAGTTCAGCCATAATCTTCTCAGCTTCAACCTTGTCTCCACAATGGAGTAGAATGCAATCATGATTGCGCTTGTATAGGATACCATTTCTCAGGAAGAACTTAGCTGCGGACCTCCTTAAGAACTTTTTGTCATTGACTGAAGCTCCTTCAGGGTATTCTTGTGCTTCGAGATACCTTTTGACGTCATGAAACCACGGTTGGTCCACTACTTCTTCGGTATTAACCTCATGACAATGTGCGGGTTCGTCCATTCTTTCAATGGTGATTTGAGGAGCCTCATTATCCCAGTTAAGTTTAAACATGGATGACATTGTAGCTAGCGCATCTGCTAGTTGATTCTCTTCTCGCGGGAAGTGCTCGAAGGTGATCTGCTCGAAATGTGGTAACAATGTCAGGACATGTTCTTTGTAAGGGATGAGGTTTGGATGTTTAGTATCCCACTCTCCTTTGATTTGACTGATAACCAAAGCTGAGTCCCCGAATATAATCAAAGATTTGATTCCCAAGTCAATAGCGGCCTTGAGACCAAAGATACAAGCTTCATACTCGACCATGTTGTTGGTGCAGCTGAAGCAGAGTCTAGCAGTGAAAGGTGTATGGCAACCTTGTGGAGAGATAAGTACCGCGCCGATTCCGTTTCCAAGTGCATTAGAAGCACCATCAAAGTACAGGGTCCATCGGGATCCTTGTTCAGGTCTGTCATACGGTCTATTTTCTTCAATGTTGCTCAAAGTCATGATATCCTCATCGGGAAAGTCGAACCTCATGGATTGGTAATCTTCGAAAGCTTGATGGGCCAGATGATCGGCTAGCACACTCCCCTTTATAGCTTTTTGGGTTGTGTATTGTATATCATATTCATTGAGGATCATCTGCCATCTAGCAATTCTTTCGGATAAAGCAGGCTTCTCGAAGATGTACTTGATCGGATCCATCTTAGAGATCAGTAAAGTGCTATGTGTCAACATATACTGCCTTAGCCGGCGAGCAGCCCATACCAAAGTGCAACAAGTTTTCTCGAGTAGTGAGTAGCGAGTCTCACAGTCGGTAAACTTTTTGCTAAGGTAATAAATGGCATGCTCTTTTCGACCAGAATCGTCATGTTGGCCCAGTACGCACCCCATTGAATTCTCCAGGACGGTCAGATACATGATTAACGGCCTTCCTTCGACGGGTGGCATCAAGATAGGAGGTTCCAGTAAATACTCCTTGATTTTATCGAAAACAACTTGACAGTCATCATTCCATTTAACCACCTGATCTTTCTTCAACAGCTTAAAGATTGGTTCACAGGTAGATGTTAGGTGAGACATGAACCTTGCAATGTAGTTTAGGTGTCCCAAGAAACCTCTGACCTCCTTCTCAGTGTGAGGGGCAGGCATTTCTTGTATAGCTTTGACTTTGGCAGGATCAACCTCGATGCCTTTGTTACTGACGATGAATCCCAAAAGTTTACCGGACCTGACTCTGAAAGTGCACTTATTAGGGTTCAGTCAGAGTTTGTACTCTTTCAATCTGACAAATAGCTTTTGCAGTTGGTCGAGGTGTTCTTCTTCTGTCTGTGAACGGGCTATCATGTCGTCTACATAGACTTCAATCTCATGATGTATCATGTCATGAAACAAAGCTACCATGGCGCGCTGATAGGTTGCCCCGGCATTCTTCAGTCTGAATGGCATCACTTTATAGCAGAACGTACCCCACTGTGTAACAAAAGTAGTTTTCTCCATGTCTTCCGGGGCCATTTTGATCTGGTTGTACCCTGAAAATCCATCCATGAAAGAAAATAACTTATGCTGAGCTGTATTATCAACCAAGATGTCAATGTGCGGTAGTGGAAAGTCATCTTTAGGGTTAGCCCTGTTTAAGTCTCTGTAATCCATGCACATTATGACTTTGCCGTCCTTCTTAGGCACGGGCACAATGTTAGCAACCCATTGTGGATAGGAAGTAACAGCAAGGAAGTCAGCATTGAACTGCTTCATCACTTCAGCTTTGATCTTTTCGGACATGTCGGGCCTGATTCAGCGGACTTTCTGTTTGATTGGTGGACAGTCTTCTCTTATAGGGAGACGGTGAACCACAATATCTGTATCCAGTCCCGGCATGTCTTCGTAGGACCAGGCGAAGATCTCAACATATTCATTCAACAACTGAACTAAGCGCTCCTTGACATTTGGCTCTAGGTTGGTACCCACTCTAACTTCTTTTCTGTCTTCCTCTGTACCCAAGTTGATTGTCTCTAACAACTCCTCGTGAGGTAGAATAGCCCTTTCTTCCTGTTGTAGCAGTCTAGCCAATTCTCCAGGCACTTCACAATCTTCATCACCTTCGTATTCGGCATGGTAGACCAGATCTTCAGAGTCACTGAAGGTTATTGCAGAATTGTTACCCATGGAATCCGGAGTGGATGAGTACCTGCATTGGTGAGTGTGGGTGTGTGTAAGGGATAGCCACCTTTAAACAAATAAAATGTAAAAAGAAGGAAAATGAACATAAAAGTTTATATATGAAAACGTCCATGATTCATTAAAATGGCATATGAAGATGAAAAATCAAACCCTTACAAATGGACCTATGTACCTCAGGTAAGGCACAAGGTTAAAAGTGTACGAATTGTTTAGGAATTATTATAGACCAACAGAAAATGTTCGAAAGATAAATTACTGATTGATGAAAGTAATGGGAACGAAGTCTTTCGCCTCCCAGTTGTTCAGCCCTCCTTCAACAGTTGGAAAGATCCAGTCTTCAAAGTTGCTCTCATCTTCACCATCCTCCAAAGCATGAACTCCATGATGGCTGATCTTCAATGGTGGCCCTCCAGCCCAGGAGCGGCGCACAGCCTTTTAAGCAGAAGCAGTGAAACCCAAGCCGAATTTATCTGTCTTGTAAGGAAAATCCGGCAGCTGACCCCATACTGTGCTTCCTCCTTCCTCAATCACAGCCTTTGCATCTTTAAGGGATGACATCCGGGACACAGGTTTGGTAATGATGGGCACAGAAGTCATTATCTTGGCTACCGCAACTTTAGGAGAAACCTATTCAAATTGTTGAAAGGGGGTCTCGATGAATTCACCATCTAATTCAACATGGCGGAATGAATTCAAATGGCTTATCATATACTCCTCCTCGCCACGAACTGTCACAATTTTCCCCTGGAAAGGGTACTTAAGCTTCGGATGCAGGGTAGATGTAACGACTCTAGCATGATGAATCCAGGGCCTTCCCAACAAGCAAGAGTAGGAGGGACGGATGTCCATGACATAAAATGTGGAGTTGAAAGTTTTTGTACCCACCTTAATCGGGATGTCCACCTCCCCGTGGACCATCCGCTTAGAACCATCAAAGGCTCTTACAATGATGTTGCTGGGCTTCAAAATTAGATCTTCACAATATAGTCTATCCAATGCTTTATTTGGTAAGACATTTAAAGACGACCCAATATCAACCAGAATGTGAGCTAAAGTAGTCCCTCTGCATTCCACCGAGACATGCAGCGCGTCAATATGCTTTCTCCCCTTAGATGTTAAATCGGCATTGGAGAAGCCAAGACCATTGCCGACTGTTAGGCTGGCTACACACTCTTGGAACTGGTCCGTGGAGGTTTCCTGAGGCACATGGGCCGTTTTCAAGAACTTGATCAAAGCTTTGGCATGAGCTTCGGAACAGAGCAATAGGGCCAGCATAGAGATTTTTGAAGGGGTTTTCCCCAGTTGTTCTACGACATCATAGTCGCTTTTCTTAATTATCTTTAAAATCTCCTCTATTTCCTTTTGAGTGGTCTCGGGGATGACCAAAGGTTGCACCCTCGTCCTGATGGGCGCTTCTTGGATCCCCTTACCTTTATCAGTAGCAACAACAAAGGGTACAACTACGGGAGTATCAATTTCTTCAATCACTGGAGTTCGCACAAATATATTGACAGGCACAGGAGTAACCTTAGGAGCACTTGAGGGCCCGAAGACTGCCCTTGGGGGAGCAATCTCCGGAGAGAAAATTCTTCCGCTGCGGGTGATTTTACTCGTCCCAGCAATATTTCCTATGTTATGAGTCTCTTCATCGGAACTTTTTTCCACTGATTCAATCTGCTTAACACCGTGGTAGAAGTTCTCTCCTCCATAATTCCACGGTATTGTTTTGTTGGACTTGTATGGGATAGGCCCCGGCATAGTTATCTTCAGAGGTATAATCTTTGGATTGGATGTAATCTTAACAGGTCTTTTAAAGACCTTGGAAAGATTGGTGGAAATGGTAATTATAGCAATATCATTGATAGGAGTTGGAGTAACAGGAGTTTTCTCAAAGAGGATTTCTTGATTATCCATTAGCGTTGGATACCTAACTTCAATAATGGACAGTCGGATTGTAAGGACGAATAAAGGTAGCAATCTTTTTCACAGCCCGGGAAAATCCCGGCTCTCAACAGATTCATCTTGATCATTGGTAATGGGGTCATTAAGTCATCAACAGTAGCAACATAAAGATCTTCTACAACAGCATGGACATTGTGACCATGTTTTGGCATTGGGGAAGAGATCACATTAGGTTTTTTGGGGGCGTCGAATTCCACCTCTTTGGCATCTATCAAGTCTTGGATCTTATTTTTGAGGGCCCGACAATTGTTGGTGTTGTGCCCCACGCTATCCGAATGAAAAGCACACTTTGCATTTGAATGGTAGTAGGGAGAAGAGGTATTCGGATTCTTTGGCGCCTCTTTCAACCTTGCAAGGTTTAACTTTAACAGATGAGGGAGAACCTGAGCAGGTGTCATATTGATCCGGGTGAATTGTCGTGCAGGCCTTTCCACCCTTGCTTGGTTGGTTCTAGGTTGACTGTTTTGAGGCTGATCAATTGCAAATTTTTGAATCATTACAGCCCCCACTACTGGGCGGCGCTCAACTCTTCCTTGACTTCTCTGGGAGTAAACAACTGAGACTTCTTTCTTGGCTGGAAAGGTCTTCTTGATAGCAGTGGAAGCAGATGCATCCTTTTGAATTTTACCGCTCTTGATTCCAGCTTCAACTCTTTCACTGGTCAGAATTAAATCGATGAACCCCGCAGATGAACTCCCGATCAAGTGATTAAATAATGGACCCGACAGGGTCCCCAAAAACATATCCACAAGCTCTCTCTCAGACAATGGTGGCTGCACCCTTCCAGCCAAGTCCCTCCATTTCTAAGCATACTCCTTAAAACCTTCATTGGAGACCATACCCATACTCTGTAATTGAGTATGAGTATGTGCTAAATCCGCATTATATTGATATTGTCTATAGAAGGCAGCAGCCAAATCCTCCCAATTATGCACATCAGATCTCTCAAGCTGGTAGAACCAATCCAATTGCGTACCCGATAAACTATCTTGAAAAAAGTGGACCCACAGATCCTTATCAGAAGAATGAGGTTGGATCTTTCTGACATAAGACCGTAGGTGCATCTTCGGACAAGACAAACCATCGTATTTAGCAAATGTGGGCACCTTGAATTTAGGGGGAATCACAATCCCAACAACCAAACCTAGCTCCTCGAAATCCAGTCCAGGCACTCTTTGTACCTCTATGGCGGCCAGACGTTCTTCCAGATTCTTGTACTTGTCATCTGCAGAAGGGTACTGCTGCTCAGAGTAGTCTTCATCCTCCTCTTCTTCTTCTTCTTCTTCCTCATACTCGGAGGGCACTGCAGCTCCCTTTCCCTTTCCTACCCCTTCATCAGATGTTGAGGGGAAATCCAAGACCCTTCTAGCTTGGCTCTCAAATCTTCTTCCCATAGTAGTCACACCAACTCTTTTCTTTTTATTTTTCTCCTTTTCTTTTTCCTTTTCCAGCAGTGCTTTAAGATCCTCCTGACCCTTTGCCAAGGTCATGAGTAGTTGTTGGAACTGTGAATTCTGTGCTTGTAGGTCTTTGACCGTCCGCTCTATATTCATCTTGCTGAAATAAACAGCAGAGAGATAAGGAAACCTGGTGTGAAGACCTGCTTATGCATATGATGAATGAGATGTATTCATGTAATGCATTCAAGGATTCAGAAATTCAAATTTGTTGTAAACAAAAAGGAACACACGTCATATTAATAAGATATAATTTTTTAGTACATAAGTTCCCCATGGGCAAAATAATACAAAATTCTAAGGTAAAAAGACGTTGTGCATCCTCTTTGGCGCAATGTAGGTGTTGAGAGTCTGCTCTTCATGGATTCGATGAGTATGTTCTAAAAACTTCTTCTCACTGGCGTAGAAGCTGGCTTCAAAAGTGTTTTGTTCTTCCTTGAGTTGTATCCAACTCTTTTGCAAATCTTCCAATGATGTTGGCATGTCAGGATGTAGGAGGGTGTATGGAACCTCTCCTTCCATAACAGGCTCTTTGATCACAGGGAGAATGTAGGGGTAAGGCATCATAAGACTCTAGGTGCAGGTTCGTACCCACTTGAGGTAAGGCTCAAGGGGGATGGAATTCTTGTGCCCCAGTGTCTTACTGTCTACCTTGTTGGGCATCCTCCAAGCTCGGATAAACCTTTGTCGAAGTCCTTGAGCATCGTTGTCAAAGTCAAAAACCAAGTCTGGAATCAGCATGTCATGAGGGCCATCCCTTCGGGCATACCTGAATTGTCTCAGAGCCAAGCAGGGGTTGTAGGTAATGCCTCCCCTAATGCCAAGTAATGGGACATTAGGGAATTCCCCACAATGATCAATGATGATGACATTTTCTCTGGACCGAGAACACCAATGAACATCAGAATGTGTAAGAGTCATCAACCATTGTGACCACCTCAAGCCTTGCTCATTCTTCAAGATTGATTGGGGAAGGTGAGAAATAAACCACCTTGCTAGAAGAGGAGTACAACACATGAGAACACCTCTTTTCCTCATTTTTCGTGTGTAAAATGAGTGGAGGATGTCCCCAAGCAATGTAGGCATAGGATTCTGAGATATGAAAATCTTGACAGCATTCACATCTATAAGCTGATCAGGGTTTGGGAACAAGACCAACCCATAGATGAGAAGTGCTACAATCTCCTCAAAAGTTTGCAGATCTAGAGAATTCCAGCAGTCTTGTGCCTTCTCAAACAGAAATTTTGCCAAGAAACCCTTGACACCACTTCTGGTTTCCCAATGACCTTTGATATCAGATGGTTGCAAGTGTAAGGCTTGAGCAACATCTTCAGGTTTTGGTTCTCTTTCCGTACCGTTGTAGGGTAGTTGATGGAGAATAGGAATCCTCAGGAGTTGAGAAAATTCCTCCAAAGTAGGCACTAGTTGGCAATCAGGAAATATGAAGCAGTGGTGTAGGGGGTCAAAGAACTGGAAGAGAACTTTCACCATGTGTTCTTCAATGTTGGAGTTGACCAAGTTGAGAAGTATACCATGTCTTTCAGTGAAGGGAGAATTCTCTGGAATCTTGGAAGCAAGCTCCTTGAGTAGAGGAGGGATTCTCACAAGGTTGACCTGGATTGTTTTCCTGCGGAGTGTTTCCATAACCTACAAAACAGGAACAAAGATTAAGATCCAAACCCTTGAAATGGTTAGTGGATGCATATGATGCTTCATGATGTTCATGATGTATGCACAAGTATATGTACAAGCAAGTCACACAAGTTCCTAGTTTCAGGCTTGCATGGGGTTTCATAGGTAAGTACCCTCTTGAAGTTTAGTTGGCTCAACCTGTCCTATAAATAGTAATCGGGTTCTAAGGAGCTCAATATCACTGGATTATTTTCCGTGTTCATTATTTCAGTTTAGCCACTTTACTGGCGACCGAAATATTCCAAGAAAACAAACCTGAATAAGTGTAGTATCGAGTATCTACCAACTTCGGACTGCACCAAAGCCGGTCATCTCACTACCCCTAATAAGGCCAAGATGGTCAAGTAAAGGTTCTACAAGTCCATTAGTGCTTCGTGACATCACTCAGCGGCCCCGTATTCTCTTTGATTGACTCAAAGGCTACCGGTACCCACAAATATGTCGCACTAATATAGCTATTGCTTTAAACCATGTCGGTATACCCCGCACAGTTTCCACACCGTATTGCTATTTACCTATGAATGTTTCCCAAATCCGGGTGGAGGATTTCAAACCCAAACAATAGAAACAAATGTAAAGCAATCAAAGTAAACAAGGTAAGCATGAAAAGGTGATCTAAACCCTAATTAACCCCACTTTTTAGATTATTCCCCATAAGAGTCGCCAGTTCTGTGATACAGTGGGAGAACTGACTTGAGGTTTTGCGTTTGTGTTTGCAAAGGTTTCGGTTTAGCAAGAGTCGCCACCGACTTTTTATTTTATCCAAAGGAAAGGTCAAAAAGCACAGGAAAGACCTTTGAGATGTTTTCTTGGGTTCGGGGGGTAGATTATGAAAAGGGAAGGTGCAAGCACCCTTTTAATCCATGGTTATCCATGGGCTCTTAGTTACTTGTTTAGATCACTTGCTTTTGCTTTTCAATTGTTTGAAATGGTGCTTTGTGTGTGGTTTTGAAAGTATTTTGAAAAGAGGCCATCATTGTGGCAACCTTTGTAATGATTCTTGTTTGAATGTATACAAAGATGCATTGTCTTTTGAAAAATGTTTCAATGTTTGAAAGTTTGTTTTGGGAAATGTTTGAAATTATGTTGTGAGGTGTGTTTGAAAATAGCAAGGATGTTTTGTAAGTTTTGATCAAGTAACTAAGAGCATCTACCCTATCTACTCAAGGATCTTTCCTACACATTTTTAACCCTTTTGACAGTGTTGTTTTACCATTGCATTTGGTAAACAACCTTGTATTTGGATGTTAAACGGGACAGGCGCGGATCATCGTATTGACCATG
This sequence comes from Vicia faba, assembly GCA_948472305.1. Lineage (NCBI taxonomy): Eukaryota > Viridiplantae > Streptophyta > Magnoliopsida > Fabales > Fabaceae > Vicia > Vicia faba. The sequence continues at coordinate 1,511,314,189 of OX451738.1, forward strand.
ATAGCAATAGTGTTAAATATCTTAGCAAATTTTTGAGGGATTAGATCATTTTGTATAGGCAACCAAGATAGCGTCATCGAGGGACTATGATCTTTTTGTTTTGTTTTTGTTTTGCCAAGATATTCAACATGCATACCATGGCCATTTTAAAGGCAACAAGTGGGTGAAACCCTAGGAGTGCATGTGTGTATTGTGTTGTCAATTTACATGCTTTTATGTCTTGTATTAGGTCTAACTATTTGTTTTGATTTTGGATATTGCATACAAACCCTAATCTCTATCATGCATATTTTGAAAGCTATAAATGCGTAAAAGTAAATCTACAACTATTACAACATTGATATGGGGAGGGGGATACAATTTTGAATGGGGAGTATTTGCAAGAAAATAAAACCCTAAGATTAACTATTACATCCAAATTGAATTCCTTGTATCAAATAATAAATAAGCAAATATTTAAATAGACAATTAAATAAATATGCAATATATTATAAATATGTAAAAAAAAAGTCTTTGTTTATTTTTATGTATGTAAAAATAGAATATTTAATGTATTAAAAAAATAAGAAAATAAAAGGTTATTTTTATTAAGGGTAAAAACCCTAATTTTTTGGTTTAAGAATATGTATATATTATAATATTTGTTTATGTATAATAAAATAAAAATATATACAAATGTCAAAAAATAAAAATATGTTAGAAAAAATATTATTTGAGTATATAAATAATAAAAATAAAAGTATAATATTTTTTGTAGTATTTACAAGTTTATTTAGAAAAAATAAAAGTATATTATTTAAGAAAACTATTTCTTATGTTAGAAAAAAAATAAAAAAATAAAAAATAAAATGTGAAAATTTATGAAAATGTTTTTTGGTAATTTTTTATGTTTAGAAAATAAAATAAAATCAGAAATGTAAATGAAATAGAAAAAATAAAAATAAAAATGATGAAATGGGCCAGGGGGTGCAATCAGCAAGCTGGGGGCGCCAAAAGTGAGAAATAGCCAGGCCCAGCCCAGCTACTTCATCTTTAACCTTCGTTCAAACAAAAACGCGCACCTTTTATGTACAACTTCGTATCTCCTGTTTCAGTGCTTAAAAATAAAAACTTGTAACATGAAAGTTGTAGAGCACAATCACACGATTCCAACCATGTAAAAAACTTAATCTAACTCTCAAAGACCAGAGAGAATTTCTCTGGCCCTAATTTCTAACCTAACTTTTTCAGAATGTTCATCAATCAAATTCTCTCAACACATTTAACTTAAATGAAATTTATGCTTATGTACAGCTTAAGGGCAATGAGTACTACATTTTTTATTCACAAACCTAAGCCTAATGATTCCTAAATAGAGAGATAGAAAGTTGAAAAATACCTGTTTCAGTTGAACTCGAGTATGGCAATGCAAGGGTTTTCAGTGAAGCCTGAGATGTTTGTGAGCTTTCCTGAACTTCCTCTGACCTTCCCCAATGCTTTGTTTGCTTTGAGCTTGCTTGAATAAGCCTGTAGAAGTCAACCTGCACAAGGTGAAATCATAAATGATGAAGCTTGAAAATGGAGTTACAGTCAATGGCCAATGGTTTGGATAGCTTAGGTGGGTTATATGGAATGTATTGGAAGAGGTTTGGGGCAAAATGCACGAGTAGTTTGTGAGATGGAAACAAAAATGCAGAAACTGCCCTGTTTTGCAAGAAGAGTGTGTTTTTGTGTTCTGGAAGGATTGGGATGTGGATAGCTCGTGTTTCTGGCTCAAGGCAATATGCAAAACTGTTTTGAATGCTTACAAGAGTTGGTTATAACAGATACAAGAGTTGTGTAGACTTTTGCACATTTCTTGGTTTTGAAGAAAAGTGTGAAGTGATACAAGGCAGGCCTGTACAGGCTAGCTTCAAGCATGCACAAGATTGTTGTACCTTTGCCTAAGTTTATGGAACTTGTTTGCTGCAAAGATAGGGGTTCAAGGCTCAAGGGAAGCAAGTTGACATAAAGTTGTGCTTTATGAAAATAACAATGTTCACTTTTTGCCAAAAATGGATTAAACTCTTGCGTAAACTTCCATTGATCATAATAATGCCTTAAACCAATGAGTTTGCATTCAATTTTTGAATGTGGAAGGGTTTAGAGACCTTTATTCAAGTACAAGCAAAGTTGGACATATTTTGCAACTTGTGTCAACATGAAAATGCCATGGATCAATGTGAGTTTTTGCCAAATTCAAACCTTCGATTCTCCCTAACCATAAATGATTTTGGAGATTTATTTGACATTTTGGAAAGCTTGTAATATTCTCTACAATCCATATTTGAAATTCATTTTGAGATTCCAAGTGGAACTAGGTGAAACATTGCCGTGAAGATAGGTCAAAATCCTTCCTAAACTAGGGCAAAATTTCACTAAGTTAAAAGTTTCATGGACCCTTGTTCCAAAAATCATAACTTAAGATCCAAGCTTCTTTTGTGGAAACTTTTTGAATAAAAGTTGTAGATTTTGTGGAGGACTACAACTTTCATGTTGGAAGTTTTATTTGAATCCAATTGCATCATGGTGAAAAAGTTGGGCAAAGTTGGGAAAAAATAAGAAAATTTCATAACTTAGAAAATTTCTAAGTTATGAAAATTTTCAATCTTAAACCCTAATTTTCAAAATTAGGTTTCTTGGTGAACAAGTTTCATGTTTTGACTCATCTTGATGAAAAATGACCCTTGGCACTTGATTTTGACCAAAAAGTCAAAGTTTGACTTTTCAGTGTATAGTTGATTTTTGATTAGTTGACTGGAAAATTCATTTGTCAATCCAATGCTTTTGAGATCTTTTGAACCTTGTGATTAGGTCAAGATGATTCCATTGAGTCCTTGAATCCATACTTAAACCCAATTTGCCATTGGCTAGGTGAAAAATCAGAAATTTCCCTTATACAGTCAAAACCCTAAAAATGACCATTTTGCCCTTTTGATGATCTGATCAAATTTCTTGAGGAGTTATGGTCCAAACTTGATCTAATGGTTCATATGAGTCTATAATGTTGATGTGGATCAAAAATTATGAGGTTTGACTGTAAATTGGCCACAGCTGACTTTTTCCCCAATACAACTGATTTCTAGGTCAACTGTCCAATTGACTGGGCAAAAATTTGATTCAAGGCTTGAAACTTGGTATGAGCAATATTATAAGTCCAACATGAAGTATGAAAGTCACATGGGTAATTAGAAGTCCAAAATTCCTTGTGCAAACTCAAACCCTAATTTAGGTCATCAGTGCAAGGAGATGTCTTGAGCATAGCAAACCCTAATTTGGTCTTGAGTTCAAAGAGTCTTGTGAGGGGAAATCTTGATAAAATAAGAGGGCACATTTTGGGGTACAATAGCTTGACTGTGAAGGATTGACCTTGAATCCTAGAATCATAGTAGTGAGAGCCTTCGACGGCTCAAAAAGGAAGGTGCATGGGGAAGTGGACATCCCCATAAAAGTTGGAACCCAAACATTTGATTCAACTTTTTATGTAATGGATATTCTCCCTTCATACTTCTGCTTATTAGGCCGATCGTGGATTCACAATGTTGGTGTTCTTGCCTTTACATTGCGTCAAATACTGAAATATCCAATTCAGTGGAAAATCATCACTGTTCATGGAGAAGAAGAGTATATGACCAGCCATCTAAATTCCTTCAGATATGTGGAATTAGATGGTGAATTTATGGAAACTCCATTCCAGCACTTTGAAGAAGTCCCACAAGATGTGGCAGTAACCAAGGCTATTTCTCAAGTTCCAAAGATCACAAGGCCTCCACTCAAGATGTCGTCTTTAAAGGATGCCAAGGCAGTGATAGAAGAAGGTGGGTGCATTATTTGGGGCCAAATCTCAGATATCCCATACAAATCTGACAAGTTTGGTTTGGGTTTCACTTCAGGAGCCCAAAAAGTTGTATGTCGCGCTCGTGCCGGAGGACCACCCTTTAAGATCAGTAACCACCAAGTCAGCACCGTGGTGGATGATGAAGACAACTATAACTTAGATGATTGGATTTTCCCAACTGTCAGTGGAGAGCTCAACAACTGGGAAGCTAGAGATTTTGTCCTGATCACATTTATCCCACAGTAATTTGTCTTTACATTTTGTCGGATCTGTAATATTAAAACAACTCAGACTCTTAAAACCTTGTGTCTTACCCAAGGCACAATGGTCCATTTGTAAGGGTTATTATCTCATTTCCATATGACATCAATGAATCATAGACGTTTTTTCATACAAACTTTGTGCTCATTGTTTTTCTTTTTTACATTTTCATTTCTTTCAAAAATAGTTATACTCTTACACACACTCACACTCACAATGCAGGTCTACATCCATTCAGGACCCCATGGGTAACGATTCTGCTATGGCCTTCTGTAATTCTGAAAATCTAATCTACCAAGCCGAAGACGAAGGTGAGGAAGATTGGGAAGTGCCACGGGAACTCGCCAGGTTACTACAACAAGAAGAGAGGACCATTCAGCCTCACGAGGAACCAGTGGATACAATCAACCTGGGTACCTAAGAAGACAAAAGAGAAGTTAAGATGGGAGCCAATCTGGAACCCAGTGTCAAAGACCGTCTTATTCAGTTGCTACATGATTATGTCGAGGTCTTTTCCTGGTCGTATGAAGACATGCCAGGACTAGATGCAGATATCGTAGTACATCGTCTACCTACAAAAGAGGATTGTCCTCCGGTAAAACAAAAGGTCCGCCGCATGCGACCAGACATGTCAGAGAAGATCAAAGCAGAAGTCATGAAGCAATTCAATGTCAGATTCTTGGCTGTCACTTCCTATCCACAGTGGGTTGCCAATGTTGTTCCCGTGCCCAAAAAGGACGGCAAGGTAGAATGTGTATGGACTACCGAGATTTGAATAGGGCAAGCCCTAAGGATGATTTCCCACTTCCCCACATTGATATTCTAGTTGACAATACGGCACAACACAAATTGTTTTCCTTCATGGACGGTTTCTCAGGCTACAACCAAAATAAAATGGCGCCTGAGGACATGGATAAAACAACCTTTATCACACAGTGGGGCATATTCTGCTACAAGGTTATGCCATTCGGGATGAAGAATGTTGGGGCAACCTATCAGCGTGCCATGGTAGCCTTATTTCACGACATGATACATCACGAAATAGAGGTATATGTGGACGACATGATAGAGAGATCTCAAACAGAAGAAGAGCATCTTGATCATCTACAGAAATTGTTTGAGAGGCTAAAGAAATACAAGTTGAGGTTGAACCCAAATAAATGCACGTTTGGAGTAAGGTCTGGTAAACTCCTAGGCTTTGTCGTTGGCGGTAAAGGTATTGAAGTAGATCCTGCCAAAGTGAAAGCTATACAAGAAATGTCTTCTCCTCGTACTGAGAAGGAAGTCAGAGGATTCTTGGGACGTTTGAACTACATTTCCAGATTCATTTCTCACCTGACAGCTACTTGTGAACCAATCTTCAAATTACTGAAGAAAGATCAAGTAGTAAAATGAAATGATGAGTGCCAAACTTCCTTCGAAAAGATCAAAGAGTACCTGCAAGAGCCTCCTGTTTTGATGCCACCAGTTGCGGGAAGACCGTTGATTATGTATCTGACTATTTTGGAAAATTCAATGGGGTGTATGCTGGGGCAGCATGAAGAGTCTGGCCGAAAAGAGCATGCTATTTATAACCTGAGCAAAAAGTTTACCAATTGTGAAACAAGATATTCACTGCTCGAGAAAACTTGTTGCGCTCTGGCATGGGCTGCTCACTGGCTAAGACAATATATGCTGACTCATACTACCTTATTGATATCTAAAATGGATCCAATAAAATACATCTTTGAGAAACCTGCTCTCTCTGGGAGAATAGCGAGATAGCATATGATCCTGACAGAATATGACATACAGTATACTACCCATAAAGCAATAAAGGGCAGTGTACTAGCTGATCACCTGGCTCACCAAGCTGTAGAAGACTAACAGTCCATGAAGTTTGAATTCCCAGATGAAGACATCATGATGGTGAATAACTGTGAAGAATTCAGACCATATGATGGACCTATACAAGGATCCTGATGGACACTAGTTTTTGATGGGGCATCCAACACACTCGGCAATGGCATAGGTGTTGTTCTCATATCTCCTGAAGGGTTTCATACTCCTTTTACTGCAAGACTCTGCTTCAATTGTACAAATAACATGGCAGAATACGAAGCGTGCATTTTTGGTCTCAAAGCTGCCATAGACTTGGGGATCAAATCCTTAAATGTATTCGGAGATTCAGTTTTGGTCATCAGCCAAATCAAAGGGGAATGGGACACCAAACACCCTAACCTTATCCCCTACAAAGAGCATGTTTTGACATTGCTCCCACATTTTGAGAAGATTACCTTCGAGCATTTCCTGCGAGAAGAAAATCAGCTAGCAGACGCACTAGCCACAATGTCATCCATGTCTAAACTTAAATGGGATAACGAGGCTCCCTAGATCACCATTGAACGAATGGATGAACCAACTCACTGTCATGAGATTAATACTGAAGAAGTAGTGGACCGACCTTGGTTTCACGAAGTCAAGAGGTATCTCGAGGCTCAAGAATATCCAAAAAGAGTTTCAGTCAATGACAAGAAGTTCTTAAGGAGATTCTCTGCTAAATTCTTCCTTAGTAATGGCATTCTCTACAAACGCAACCATGACTCTGTTTTTCTCCGTTGCATAGACAAGGTTGAGGCAGAAAAGATCATGACTGATCTACATGAAGGCACTTTTGGCACCCATTCCAGTGGGCATACGATGGCAAAGAAGATCCTACGGACAGGCTATTACTAGTCTACCATGGAAGCAGATTGCTATCAACACTCTCGAACCTGCCATAAGTGTCAGATCTATGCTGACAAGGTGAACGTACCTCTGGTTCCTCTGAATGTATTGACGGCTCCTTGGCCTTTTGCTATGTGGGGTATCAATATGATTGGGGAAATCAAACCAACAGCCTCTAATGGACACCGCTTCATCTTAGTGGCCATTGACTATTTTACAAAGTGGGTTGAGGCAACCTATTTCACTTCCGTCACCAAGAATGTTGTCGCCCGATTCATCAAGCAAAATCTCATCTGTCAGTACGGTATCCTGGAGAGGATCATCATGGACAATGGTACGAATCTAAACAATACTATGATCACCGCCCTGTGCGAACAATTCAAGATCCAGCATCACAATTCTTCCCCTTATCGGCCGAAGATGAATGGTGTTGTCGAAGCCGCAAATAAGAACATCAAAAAGATCATACAGAAAACGAAAGTCACATACAAAGACTAGAATTAGATGCTACCATTCGCTCTCCACGGGTATCGTACCACAGCGCGCACATCAACTGGGCAACACCTTACTCTCTGGTATATCGCATGGAAGTTGTCTTGCCTATTGAGGTCCAGATCCCTTCTCTGAGAATTATGAAGGACACAGGGCTGAATGAAGAAGATTACATCCAGACTCGACTTCATCAACTGAACTTGATTGATGAGAAAAGCCTTACTGCTGTCTGTCATGGTCAAATGTATCAAAAACGGATGATCAAGGCTTTCAAAAAAAAGGTCAGACGCCAAGTGTATCAAGTCGGGGATTTGGTGATCAAATGTATCATACTACCACAAGGAGATCCCAGGGGGAAATGGACTCCTACATACGAAGGACCATTTATAATCAAAAGCATATTCTCTGGTGGAGCAATGATCTTAACCACCATGGATGGCGACGACCTTCCGCACCCTGTGAACGCGGATATAGTTAAAAGATATTACACATAAGAGACCCGTTAGGTTGACACACCTAGGCAAAACAAGGGCATCCCGGCGAACCAAAAAGGTTCGGGCAAAAATTAGGGATAAAACAAAAAAAAATATGTACACCCGGCAAGTTGAAAACCCGAAAGGGCGACTTGGGAAAAAAAGGGTATCCCGGTGGACTGAAAACCCGAAAGGGTGGTCCAGGAAAAAGTTAGGGAATTAAAGCGTATGACTATGTTCCGTTGGATCACCTTATGGACAACCTGCAAACTCGACGGTTCTGATCAATTCAATCAGCTTCGGACAAGGCAATAAACAGATAAGATGCTCAGAGACACGAAGGCTATAGCAGAATGGGAACCCCATGGGATTATTTCACATAGCTATCTTTTCTTTGTATCAAATTTCCATTTTAACGACGGCATTATCTTACTAAAATGTTTGTCTCATTGTACAAAAATACTTACTCAAAGCCAATACAAAGATATCCCTTTGAAAGTGCAAAACTATCTGTTTTTCCTTACTCTTGTGTTTTGTTTACAAAAACGTCCAACGATTTATTTTTGAACATATGCATTTGAACATAATTATTGTTTACAAATGAACAAAATAAAAAGATAATCTCTGATGGATTTAAGAGGTAGGGAAATCTCTCCAAGCTATTTCCATAAAATCCACCGCAGTGTGCAGTTTAATCCCCAGCGGAATAAAACTTCCAGTTAACAATCTCCAGTAGAAGTCACCAAATTTCTCAGGATTTTACAGGCAGCACACGACATTTCCCTTACAACAGAGTTTATTTCTATAAGCAGAAATTCGTCAACACTTCAACTTCACAACATGAAGACTTACACTCCATATCCTGAGCAGCAGTCACGGGTTTATTTCCCCCAATCTAACAAGCAGTACAACAGATTAGCTCACATACGCATACATCACATTCGTATATCATAAACATCGATGACACGAATGCATTATACCTTGCATTTCATACAACTTGACATTTCATATTAGATACCATTTTACCCTTTTAATGATAAGGTTAATTAATAGCTACCATTATCAATGTTCAAAGGCTTTTCAGATACAGTTCAGATACGCTCCAGACACTGATGCCATTCTGATACTCATTCAGAGTCAACTTTCAGATACAATTCAGATACGCTCCAGATACAGATGCCATTCTGATACTCATTCAGAGCTAACTTTCAGATACAGTTCAGATACGCTCCAGATACGGATGCCATTCTGATACTCATTCAGATTCAACTTTTAGATACACTTCAGATATGCTCCAGACACGGATGCCATTCTGATACTCATTCAAATTCAACCCTCAGATACAGTTCAGATACTCTCCAGATACGGATGCCATTCTAATACTCATTAAGATTCAATCCTTATATACAATTCAGATACACTCCAGATACGGATGCCATTCTGATACTCATTCAGATTCAACTTTCAGATATAGTTCAGAAACGCTCTAGGCATGGATTCCATCCTGATACTCATTCAAATTCAACTCTCAGATACAGTTTATATACAGTTTAGATACGCTCCAGACACGGACGCCGTTCTGATACTCATTCTGTTTCAGCTTACAGATACGGTTCAGAAATCATTTCTGGATGGCATCTACAAGCCCATCTCTAGCAACTTTCCATAATCCCTCCAAATGGCATCTTTAAGCCCATTCCCTATACCATCAACCTTCACATCACCGAGTGCAAATTTATGGGCACTATAGTGTCCAATCATCTTCCACCTTCGAGTCACGAATGGCAAAACTAGCCAATCTAACTCTTTAAGATTAAGAAGATTGAACAGGGGAAGATGTTGTACCCCCAAAAGTTTCCCTCTCACTTATCAAGAATTTTGCTCAAAGGATCTCCTTTGGCTCGAGACTACACTAATGTTGATCAGCTCAAGACACCTCTTAAAGCACTGATGACCAAAATTAGGGTTTGAGATTGCACAAGGATATTTTAACTTCCAATTCCCCATATGACTTTCATGGATCATTTTGGACCCTCAATATCACTCATGTCAAGTTTCAAGCTTTGGATCACATTTTTCTTAGTCAATTGAGCAGTTGACCTAAAAATCAGTTGTATTGGGGGAAAAGTCAACTATGGCCAATTTACAGTTAAACTTCATAATTTTTTATCCACGTCAACATTTTAAACTCATATGTATCATTTGATCAAGTTTGGACCATAATTCCTCAAGAAATTTGATCAAATCTTCAAAAGGGCAAAATGGTCAAAATTAGGGTTTTAACTAGGAAAGGGCAATTTATGATTTTTGACCTAGCAAATGATCAATTGGTTTAAGGCATGATCTCAAGAGTCCAATTTCATCATTTTGACCTAATAGCATAAGCTCAAAACATTGCTCAAGTCCTATGGATTGACAGATGAATTTTCAGTCAATTGATCAAAAGTCAAATGTATACTGAAAAGTCAAACTTTGACTTTTTGGTCAAAATCAAATGCCAAAGATTACAATTCATCAAAACCTGTCAAAATATGAAACTTATTCATCAAGAAATCAAAAATTCAAGATTTCATTTTAAAAAGTTAAAATTTCTAAACATGGAAATTTTTCTAAGTGTTGAAAATTTCATGTTTTTTCACAACTTTGAGAAAAAAATTCACCATGATGCAAGATGATTCAAGAGAAACTTCCAACATGAAAGTTGTAGATCTCCATGAAATCTACAACTTTTCTTTACACGACTCCTTCCAAAAGTGTTTGGATCTCGAGTTATGATTTTAAGAACACATGGTCATGAAACAAAACACTTAGTGAAATTTTTGCCCTAATTTGGTCAGGATTTTGACCCAACTTCATGGCACTTTTTCATATAGATCCAATTGTAATTTTCAAAAGTGATTCAAATATGGGTTGTATAGAACATTGCAAGCTTTCCAAAATGTCAAAGAACTCCTTGAGATCATTTTTGAGTAGGGAGAATCGAAGAGATGAAGTTAGGGTTTTATCACTTGAATTACAAGTCATTTTGTGATGAACCAAATTCAAAATTCAAAGTTATGCTGCATAACCTCTACTTTGCAGGAATCAAACTTGTTAGGCAATCCATAATTAATTGCTTGCACAGCTGTTAGAGGTTTCATTTCAAGCATTCAATGCATGGTCATCCTTTATATCCATTTTGGGAAGAAAGTGCACATTGCCATTTTGATAAAGTGACTTTTTGCACAAAAATTGTTCTTGGGCCTTGCACTTGTTCTCTTCTGATCATACATGTCTCATAACACAAGAGAAATGGTTTAGACACTTACAATCACCCAACCCATGCTTGTACTTCACATTGAAACTTGTTTTCCCATTTTTCTTGAAAATCAAGTAACCTAGCAATTAGCTTGAATCTTGTACTTCTGACTTTCCAAACCACTCAAGACTTTTCTTATAGATACACAAACCATTTTCCATAAAACACATGCATGCTTGACCCCTAAAAAACCCCAAGAGCTCAGAACTTTTTCACATACCTCCATTGTTGCCCAACTTGACCAAAAGTTTGAAACTCACATCTCCCTCGTGCATTTTCAAGCCTTTTGGTTCCTAAAGTTTCTAAATATCATTTAGAACTCATCTCACACCCTGTTATAAGACTGTAACACCACTAACACCATCCTCCATTTTCAAAAAGAGAGCTTTGCACTTGGACTTCTCCAGAACTCCTCAGGTACTTTCAGCTCAAGCTAAGCATCCCATTAGCTTCCCGGGAACTTGAGGAAGCTGACCCAATCATTGGAACTCACTGAAAGTTGCTCAAACTCCAAACCTGATACCCTCTTGCAAGGTAATTTTTCTAACTTTGGAACTTTTCATACAGGCATCATCAATGAATTATTTGTGAATGAAACATGTAGATATCATTGCCCTAAAGCTAACCATGTCCATAGTTTCCATTAATTTTGCTTGAGTTTAGAGAATTTTAAGATTGAAGTTTCTGAGATTTTTAGGGTTCAGAATAGGGCCATTAAAATTCATACTTATATTTGATCTATAATTATTTTGTTTTGCATTTCTGAAATCGTGGGGAAATTTGCTACAAATTTCATGTTTACAGTTTTCATTTTTGTTGAGATTTGAACAAGTTACAGAGGTTCTGGTTGGGTGTGAGGTTGAAGATGAAGTTGGCCTCAGGAACATGTTTGCCATATATATTTATGGTTTGATTTATATAAACGGATGTATAGCCATCCCAGTGGTAGAAGTGTGCGCCTGTAACCAGAGGGACCTGGGTTCGAGCCCCAGCGGTACCCTTTTGGTTTTTTTTCATATTTTTTCCTATTCTGACTTTTGGGACAAGCGCTGGGCCTCCTCCTTTGGGCCTTATGTTTTTTTTCTTACCTCTAACCCCCTTGCTGGTTGTTCATACCCCTTGCCCAGTTTTTATTTTCTTTTCTTATTTTCATTTTATTTATTTTCTTAATTATTTTTCTAATACTAAAAATTCATAAAAAATATAAAAATAGTAGATTTACATTTTGACATAGTTTATTTATTTTTCTCACACAAAAAATTATTTTATTTAATCATACTTTATTTATTTTACTAATTATCTTTGTAAATTTAATTAAAAAATAGTTTTTTTTTTAGTTATTTTCTTTTACACCATTTAAATATATTATTTTAAAATATAAAAAGACCAAAAATATTTTATAATACTATATATTACTTTTAAGACAAAAATACCAAAAAATATTCCTTTTATAAACTTAATTTCTTTTTAATCAATTAAAAACTAGGGTTTTTATTTATATTCTTTTTCTAGTAAATTTAAATTTCACTTTTAATTAATTATTTTTCTTTATTTAATTAGGTTAAATCAAAACCCCTTTTCTCTAAAAAATCCAAACAAAAAATCCACTTTCTTCACATTCACATGCTTGTATATTTCTTCATTCTTGTACATTTATTCATTCAATTCTTGTATAAATTCAATATGATTGTAATAGATTAATTAGGTTTATTTTCTTGCAATCCCCATTTATAATTTGTACTCCCCCCTCCCACAAGTATTGTAATAGCATAGTAATTTTAAATTCCACAATTTATCGCTTTATATACAAATGCTAGTAATTAGGGTTTATATGGTAAGACTAAAAACCAATCAATTAGAAAACCCTAATCAAAGACAAAAACAAGCATGAAAACAATACACTTGCACACAAGCACCCCTAGGGTAAATCCACTTGGTTGCCTTACAAAATGGCCATATTACGCATGTGAGGTATCTTAGCAAAAATACAAGATCATAGTCCCTCGATGACGCTATCTAAGTCGCCTTTCAAATGATCTTAGTCCTTAAAAGAGAATGATAAGATACCTCGCAACATTGCTAATCATGGTTATACGATGACCCACGTCCGTCCCGTTTACATCCAAAGATAGGGTTACTTACCAAATCAATGGTAAGATAACAATGTCAAAGGAAAAGGAAATGAACATGAAAGACTTTTGAGTAGGTAGAATGTTCCTAATTACTTGCTCAATTTCAAAATAAAACTCCTTGCTATTTTCAAAACAAACACTTACACTTTCAAAAACATCTTTCAAACTTGAAAACATTTTCAAAAGATCAAATATCTTTGTATACATTCTTACGAATGAGAATCATTACAAAGATTGCCTAAACAATGACCTATTTACAAAATACTTTCAAAAACCACACAAAGCATAATTTCAAACAAAAGCAAGTGATCTAGCAAGTAACTAAGAGCCCATGGAAAAACCATGGATGAAAAGGGTGCTAATTCCTTCCCTTTTCATAATCTACCCCCTGAACTCAAGAAATAATCTCAAAGGTCTTTCCTATGCTTTTTCACCTTTCCTTTTGGATAAAAGAAAAGTCGGTGGCGACTCTTGCTAAACCGCAACATTTGCGATCAAATGCAAAACCTTCAAGTCAATTCTCCCACCGTACCACAGGTAGAAATTTTTAAGACTAACCCATTGGATTGACTAGACTTATACAGATCAAAATAAAAATCGCCACCACGCTTTATTGTTTCCAAAGGAATGGGAAAAGAGCGAGTAACCCAAAAAGAGGGGGAAATATTCAAGGTAAGGGGGTTGGTTATGCAAAGGGAAGGTATTAGCACCCTAAACATCTAAGGTACTCCATAGGAACCTCTTTGAAAAAATCTGTATATTTTGGCTATAAAATGTTGTATAAAAAATAGATGGTGGAGGTGAGAAAAGAAATATATTTTTTATTATTTTTGCACCCGCTGCGGTTGCGAGCCTTTAGTGTCTACGTACCACCTTCCGTGCAATAGGGGATCAGGGTACACATAGTTCATCTTTTAAAAAATTTAAAACACAAGTGTGTTGGTTAATTTTATGAGATAAGACATCATCGTCATTTTCCGTGTGGAAAACATACTTACTACCCACAATCATGAGAAAGGAGAATTTGCATCATCTCAAAGTGGAGGATATGGCTTGGATTTTAAAATCAACAATGCCTCACTCAACACCCAAGTGGAAAATATATCTCTTCACTACATATTGTAGAAGTATAGTTGTTTTCATCACTACAATGATTGACAAGAGTCTAATCTTTTGAGAAAGGTTTTAAAATAAAAAAGCCAAAGCGGAAAAAATGGTTTGAAATGAGATTGATTGACTTTTAGTCTTCTCACAAAAAATGTCAATGTATTATTAAATTGATTGAAGTTTATTTATGAAAAGGTTTTGAAAATGCATGGACCTAAGTCCAAGTTTATTATGAAAGTAGTTCAAGTTTAAAAACAAGAAGAGTTTTCAAAAGGAGGGAGAAGATTTTTGAAATTAAAGAAGATGGGAGGAGAAGAAGAGACTATCCTAAAGCATAAGGTAAAAGCTAGGGATAAGAACCATCTAACCAACAAAAAGCCAATACATGACATTATGAGTCAAGATAGAATTATCATTCTTTAGATTTGAAACCAAGCAAGTAAAGATATTAGACCTCTTGAGAGAACTAAACTTCAAGTGTATTAAGTCTTCACAAAAATTAGGCAGAGTAACGGCTGTATACGGGTGAATTCCAGATTACAAATAAAGTATGTAATTATAATAACCTGCACACAAAACAAACAAAAAACCCAATGTCTTGAGGTAAATCTCAAGAGCTCCAGACAAAATATTCATTAAGGTCACAAGGTCTCCAACATAGGCCAAGGTTTCTAATCCTAAGTCCAAGAAGTCCAATACTCCATAATGCCAAGGATAGTAACCAATTAGTCTAAGTATCATTAAAGCTTTTTATGGTTCATGTTGATTATTAAGTATCTTAAAAAAGAAAAGAAAATCCCAAGTGAGCAAAATAAGAATGACAAGAAAGTAAATGCTCAAGGGAGCAAAGATGAAAATAGTATGAAATGTAATGCTTAAAGTAAATGGTACATAAAGCATAAAAATAAAATCATGAAATAAAGTCAATTGTTAATAATTAGTGGTTAGTTGGATGACCATCTCGAAACTTGCATTTAGAACTCATTAGAGGATTGGTAAGACCAAAGCCTCCACAAAATAAGTTGTATTTGCTTTTTATCAAGTATATCATCCATTTTGGAATCCTCAAAAGTACTATTTAATGATCAACGATGTTTAAGTGATCCGCGTTGACCAAAAGTGATGTAGGTCCATTAGAGGATTGGTAGAACCAAAGCCTCCACACAATGAATATCAAGGTTATTGGATCAAAGAGATCAAATTAACATACTTGAGCTTGTAAACATATGTTTGGTCCATGAATGATTATTTATTCGAATCGGAACAAAATTTAGTGCTATGTTAAGCAATCGTAAGTAGACTTATATAGAAGTCACACCTATTTTGAGGTCGGTCAATAGCAATCTATGCACCATTTATTTTGAGACATGATATAGAGATCATACTCCAATAACACTTAGTGCAATAAGAAATGGATGAGATGAAGAAGGGTGGGAAAGAATGTACAAACCACATTTGAACTAAAATTTAATCAAACTATTATTAAAATCATTTATCCATTTTTATGGAGTTAGACTCAACACCATGGATCCAATGATATTAATAAAGTTCATGATTAAAATTTCAATCCAAGATCAGCCAGAATATAATCACAAAATAATATTACATTTAATATATGCATTAAAAAGGGTTTTTAAATATTTTAAAAATAGAAATAAAAGAGAAAAATATCAACTATGTTCAAATTAATCAAGACAAATTAAGTAAGACCATAGAAAAATCAGAAATGGACTCAAATATTTTTATAAAATTTTTAGTAATTTTTTAAAATCAGAAACTATTTTTAAAATTAAAAGAAATGAGTAAAATAAACCAAAAATGATAAAAAAATAACAAATTCGGAAATAAAAAATAAATGAGGTCACCAATATTTGTCACAATATGATTGGATCATTCTATATTTTTTTCAGAATTAAAAAATGCATAAAAGTATTTTTAAACATTTAAAATGATTCAAATAAAGTGAAAATTTATTAAAAAAAATCAAAATATAGAATAAATTTGTGAAAAAATAAAAATCAGAAAGAGAAAAATCAAAAATATTTTTCATAATTGTTTCAGATTTTTTGGACTTAAAATGAATTTTCTATGATATTTTGAAGTTTAAAACAATTTAAAGATAAACATCAGAAATAAAAATAAAGTCAAAAATATGTGGACCAATGGGAACAAGGCCTTTTTCAACCATGACAACTTCTTCGACCAACCCCCTTGTACTTTTGAATTAATCTTGATGACTTTGAAATGTGGTGAACCAAAATAAACCTTGCCATGCCTTTTCTTCCAAAACAACTTCAATGGTGAGGTTTGAATTTCTCAAGCTTTATTGACTAGGGCATGGAAATAAACTCATGAACCCATGGATCAACTTGCTAAGCCACATTTCCTTTACCTACATTATTAGTAAGACAAACCAACATTGCATTTTATTAATTAGAAAGAAAGTCAAAATAAAACACGCATGATCACAAAATAAAAACAAGTCAAGGTGCTTGGTGATTCCTCAAAGAGCAAAGATAAAGATAGGGGGAGAGCCAAAATCCCTAATGTGATCTTGTTGTGATTGAATAAATATGGTATGATGAATGGATCTTAGGAGCAAAAATTAGGGTACAACACATGGCAGACAAAAATTCAGGATCGATAGTCAGTCGAGGGATGGGGTTTGATTGTTATTGAGGTTCACTTTATAATTGTTTTGTTCATGAGAATGTGTTCATGGAGAGGTTGTGGGTGTTTGAAATTAATTAGTATTACAAGAGAGCGATTGGTGCATGATTCCATTGATTTATAATTTTAGATTTGCTCAATTAAAATTCCATTTCGACTTTCTTCTAGATGGCACAAATACCAAAAATAATTAAATTAAATAAATACAGTACGTAAATTATTTATGAATTTTTGTATAATATAAACTATACAGTATAATAGAAAATGAAAATCAATCAAGGTAAAAATAAAAAGGTGAAATTACGTCGAAGGTCCTTTAAGTTATTCTCTTATAACAGGATGATTTTTTAAGTTTTATTTGTAATAATATGGTTTTTTAAGTTAGTAAATGTGCATTATTACCATTTTTTAACATAGTGAAAGTGCTAATTATGGTTGCAATTATTTTGAGTCATATGAAAATGATGAAGTACAACTAGAAATACAACATTTGCACATTTCTAAATAATCAAAATATGAAAAAAGGATGTAGAAATCCCGCTAAAGGACTAAGTTGTTGAAATTTTTTTTAAGGATCAATCTATTACAAAAAATAACTTAAAGGATCCCGGATATAATTTTACCAAATAAAAATGATTGAGAAAACATAAAAATGGAGTATGGAGTGGAAATGTTTTTTTTTTGGTTTCTCCACATCATCAAACTTGTGTTGATAAATCATAATTATAGTACATGGGTTAAACCCAGTCAAACCCTCCAAAAAAGTGGATTGGGTCGAGTAATTGAGTAGGTATGAGTTTAAAAACTAAAAAGCTCATTAATTAAAAAATTGGGTTTCGGGTAAAACCATACCCCAAACCCAAAAAATTCACCAATCCACTAATCAAACATTTATTATTACAATTTTAATGATTTTGGTGAATATTAACTTAGTTGTTACAATTTTCATCTCTTGAACATTTATTATTTTAGTGAACCATGGTTTTATTTAATTTTGGATATTTCACTATTTTGTTATTTTGATTCTAATACGATTTTATATCATACAACTTTAGTTTGTTGCTAGTATTTTATAATAATTTTTATTAGTTGTTATTATCCTTTATTATTTTATGATCCTAAAAATTAGTAAAAATATCTTCTTTAAAAAAACATATAACATATTTTTACTTATTTTTAGGATCATAAAATAATAAAGGATAAAACAACTAATACAAATTATTATAAAATACTAGCAACAAACTAAAGTTGCATGATATAAAATCGTATTATAATCAAAATAACAAAATAGTGAAATATCCAAAATTAAATAAAACCATGGTTCACTAAAATAATAAATGTTCAAGAGATGAAAATTGTAACAACTAAGAGGAAGAGGAAGAGTCAGTTGTAGAATTCTTCTCAAGATTGGTATTGTTAATCAATCAGATTAAGGCATGTCGTGAATCAATCAATGACTTGCAAAAGATTGAGAAAGTGTTAAGATCTTTGGCTGCAAAGTTTGATTACATCGTGGTGTCAATAAAGGAGTCTAAGAACTTACCTTAGATGAAATTAGAGGAACTTTGAACCTCATTAGAGGCTCGTGAGATGAGATTAAAGCAAATGAGCTCAAAGAGGGAGAAAGTAGTTGAATAGGCACCGCAAGCGAAGTTCATCAAGAATACTTGAAAGGGAAAAGAGAAGCAAAGAAAGAATCATGCAATTGTTGATAATTCAAGAAAGAATTCAAAGAATCAAGATAAGTTAACCAAGAAAGGCATGTCAAAGAAGAATATGAGAAAGAAGACAAACATGACAGAAGTGCAATGTTATAGTTGTCAAAACTTAGCAACTAAACAAGAGAATTTTTTTACCTAAACAAGGATTCAAGGGCAGAAGATAAGGATGAAGTTCAACATGCACGTGCAGGAGAGGGTGATTTTGATGATGTGTTGCTAAAGGCAAACACTCAATCTAGTGATGATCAAACAAAGATTTTGTATCTAGATTCAGGGTGTAGCAACCACATGACAGGTAACAAGAACCTATTCATCATGCTAGATGAGTCAGTACAGAATGTGATAAGGTTTTAAGATGGTAGACATGTCACATCAGAAGGAAAGGGAAACATAGATTTAGTGATAAAAAATTGTCAGGAGGCTACTATTTCTGATGTATTATA
Source organism: Vicia faba (assembly GCA_948472305.1). NCBI lineage: Eukaryota > Viridiplantae > Streptophyta > Magnoliopsida > Fabales > Fabaceae > Vicia > Vicia faba. The sequence goes on from OX451738.1 coordinate 1,511,333,348, forward strand.
TTTTCCCTCTATGACAAGTAACTTGATAAGCATAGGTCAATTACTTGCAAAGGGCTACAATATGAATATGGAAGATAATCAAATGAAAGTGTATAATGGTGAAGGAAAATTGGTCTTGAAAGCACCATTATAAAACAACAAAACCTTCAAGATAGAGATCAACATGTTTGATCATCAATTCCTAGACTTAACTATGAGATAAAATAAAGAATAATTGTGGCACCACATGTATGGACACTTGGACTTAAGAAGTCTAAGTCTTCTTAACATGGAGAAGATGGTGTATACACTACCTCGGATAATGAAGCCAATTCAGATATGTGAAGAATGTTGCAAATCCAAACAAGCTAGAAAGTCATGCAAAAAAGACTTCCCTATGAAGTCAAAGAAAAAGATGGAGCATGTTCATTCTTATGTGTGTGGACATTTTGAAGTAAGGTCAAATGAAGGTAAATTCTATTTCCTAAATTTCATATATGATTTATCAAGATACATATGGATTTTCCTGATTTAAAGAAAGAGTGATGTATTCACCCAGTTCAAGAGGTTTAAATTGCTAGTTGAAAAGCAAAGTGAATGCAATATTAAGAAATTAAGAACTGATGATGAAGGTGAATACACCTCTATGGAATTTGCAAAATTTTGTAATGAAGAAAGAAAATAGCATGAGATCATATCACCCTATACACCACAACATAATTGAATAACATAAAGGAATAATAAAAGTGTATTGAATATGGCCAGGAGCACTTTGAAAGCTAAGGATATGCCAACAAAATTTTGGGGTGAAGCAGTTTCGACAACTATGTATATCCTTAACATATGTCCAACAAAGAAGATGTTGCACAAAACACCTTATGAGGTCTGGACAAGGTTGAAGCCAAATGTTGGTCATTTCAAGGTATTTTAATCAATGTGCTTGAGATATGTATCTGAATAATTGAGGAGAAAGCTAGATGATAAAAGTCAAGCTATGGTTTTCATAGGTTATCACTGAACTGGTGCTTACAAACTGTATTCACCAAATAAGGATAAGCTTGTGATCAATAGAGATGTTCAATTAGATGAAAGCAAGAGTTGGAATTTGACTCCGAAGACAATCCAACATGATCAAGATACTGTCAGAACTGTAGTAGAAGATGATCAAACAAGTGAAGTAATAGATGTTTAAAATGAAAGAACATATTCAAAAAAAATGCAAGAATGTCCAATAAAATAAGAAATGAATCAGTAAGACTAATTGGTTATGAAAGATTTCCATACCAAGCAATTGATGTCGAAGGTGACTTAATATAAGAGAAAATGATGGCTGAGTTATAACCAATTTATTTGAATCAAGCCATGGCTTATTTAAATGGGTTTCCATATATGCATGAAGAGCTTATATAAATTGAAAGAAACAAGACCTGGGAGCTCATGAACAGATCAAGAAAGAAACCATTTGATGTAAAGTGGGTCTATAATTTGAAACTTAGACCACATCCTAAGATTGATAAATATAAGGCTAGACTAGTGGCAAGAGGCTTCTTGCAAAAACCCGATATTCACTTTAATGAAGTCTATGTACCTGTTACAAGATTGGAAACCATCAGCATTGTTGTAGCTATGTCATCATACAAAGGATGGAAGATGCATCAGTTAGATGTAAAATCATCATTTTTAATGGGCCACTAGATGAAGAGGTATATGTTAACCAACCACCAGGTTTTGGGATTAAAGGTTATGAATTGGAAGTGTACATGTTAAGAAAGTCCTTATATGGTTTAAACAAGCTCCAAGAGATTGGAATAAAAGGATATATGGCTTTATAATCAAGATAAGATTCACAGAGTGCACTTCAGATCATGGTGTGTATGTTAATGGTTTAATCAAGCTTGATCTGATCATCATATGCCTGTATATAGATGACTTAATAATCACATGATAAAATGAAGATGAGATCATGAAATTTAAGGCAAACATGATGGAAGAATTTGAAATGCCCGATCTAGGGAATTTGTCATATTTCATGGGAATGAAGTTTTAAGACACAAGAAAATGAGTGTTCATGCACCAAAAGAAGTATCCACAAGACATTTTGAAAAGGTCCAAGATAAGCAAGTATAATAAAACAGTCACACCATTGGATACATGAGATAAGTTAAGAAAGGATACAATCGACGAGCTTGTAAATTCAACATTGTACAAGAAAATCATCAGATCCTTGAGATATTTCTACAATACCATATCAAATATTTATTCAAGTGTTGGGATGATAAGCAAGTCTATGGAGAAACCAAGAGAATTTCATTTAACTGCAGCCAAGTGAGTACTTAGGTACACCAAAGGCACAATTGATCATGGTGTATGGATGCCAAGGAAGGAGAACACAAGTATGAATACATTCGTATATGGCTACATCAATTCAGATTTCAATGGAGATCAAGATGATAAGAAGAGTATTATAGGCTACTTATTCATGATTGGAGGTGCTCCAATTTCATGGAGTTCAAAAAAAGTAGGGAATAGTAGCATTATCATCTTATGAAGTTGAATATGTAGCATCTTCATATGCAACATGTTAAGTTGTATGGATAGAAATGTTGTTGATGGAACTTAAGATCATGGAACATGAGAAGATGAAGTTGTTTGTAGATAATAAATCAGCTAGGGTGGTAAAACATGTCCAGTCAGTTGGATGTGTCTGTTTTACCCACACTTTAGTGCGGAACTGGAAAAGGGTTTAGGTTTGCACTCTCTAATGTGCTCGCCCACTCAATATTTTTACGGGTTTTTGCGAGCACATGCATTTACATGATTTTTTGTATTTTTGGTCTAAAAAGAGCAGTTCCTGTGGGCCAAGGTTTTAGGCCTGCATCCTCAAGTATGCCCACCTCGCCCCGCCTTATTTTTTATGGGCTTTTGTAGGGTAGACCTAAAAGGGGTAGACATGCATGTTTTCCACCCCTAAAATCAGCCATAGACTTAGCCAATCATCAAATGAGTCATGGAAGAAGTAAGCAAATAGATATGAAGTATCACTTTCTTAGAGATTGAGTGAATAAAAGGAAGCTCAAGTTGGAGTATTCCAAATCAAAAGTGAAGTTAGATGACACAGTCACAAAACCATTGAAGAAGACAAGGTTTGATGAGTTTAAAGAGCTTATTGGAATAAGAAGTTTAGAGATTATGAATTAGGTGGAGTGTTGAGTATGTATAATTCATATTATAGTTTTTCTGGTAGTTACAAAGTTTGTGAGATTAATTACAAAGATGTGAACTAATTGAGACTTGTAAACATGTATATATACATGTCACTATGTTGTAAAAAACAAATTCTTTCTCAGTAAATAAAAATTACAACAATATTTCCTTACAATCAACTTAACCTCTTTATTCTTCACTCTCAAGAAAGACAAGATTGTTCCAATAATATAATATTTATTAATTTGTTTTACTTTTTATTCTATATTGTGATACGGTGGGATAACTGACTTGAGGTTTTGCGTTTGTATTCACACTTGTTCGGTTTAGCAAGAGTCGCCACCGACTTTTTATTTTGTCCTAAAGGAAAGGTTAAAAAGCACAGGAAAAACCTTTTGAGATGTTTCGTGGGTTCGGGGGGTAGATTATGAAAAGGGAAGGTATTAGCATCCTTTTCATCCATGGTTATCCATGGGCTCTTAGTTACTTGTTTTAGATCACTTGCCTTTGATTTTCAATTGCTTGAAATGGTGGTGTGTGTGTGTGTGTTTTGAAAATGTTTTGAAAAAGATGCCTTGTTTAGGCAACCGTTGTAACAATTCTTTACTCGAATGTTTTACAAAGGTGTTTGTCTTTTCGAAAAGATGTTTCAAAGTTTTTGAAGGTTGTTTTTGAAAGTTGTGTTTGTGAAGTGTGAAAAGAGGGAGTTGAAAGTTATACCTTTGGAGGGTTCGTTGCTTGGAGAGGAGGAGAGAACTGGAGGCGCTTTAGGCGGCCAGGGGCGGAGGAATACGTGATGCTATGAGCTTGTCCTTCCTGGTATCCTCGCATTTTGCTTTTTTTTAGGTTTTGTGATGAACTTTCTTCTGAAAACGCTTTGCCTATTTGCTTCTTTTCCTCTATTTTGCTTGCTTGCTCCTGGATATTAATGATGACAGCTCTGAGATATCTTGTTGGTTTGAATGCTTCAGTGTTTGATTTCTGGCTGCTTGAATGCTTGCCTATTTGCTTCTTTTCCTCTTCTTCTGTTTGCCTCTGATTGATGGCTTTGAGTATTGATGATGTGTTGATTTTGAGTATTATTTTTGTTGGTTATTGGCCCTATGGTGAGGTTACTCTGAGGGTGTTGGGCTTGAATGCTTGCTAGACAGTTTTGAGGCTTGGTATGCTTGTATGGCTTTTTCTGGTTTGATACTTGCTGTCCTGGTTTTTGACAGGCTTCAGGCTTGATAGGCTATGTTTGCTTTGGGCTTTTGATACTGAGTTAGTTTGAAGGCTTGAACAGGTTTGAGGTTTAATAGGTTTCAGGATTTTGGCTTGTTTGAAGGATGAGGCTTGTGTAGTTTGACAGGTTATGAGTTTTTAGGAAGCTTTGGTTGTAGTTTAACAGGTTAGCAGGCTTCAGGCTTGGTTACAGGTTTGAAGTTTTAGGCTTCAGGCTGGTTATGCAGGTTGAAGCGTAATGTGCTTGTATTGATGAAACAGGTTAAGCTTGAAACCTCTAATGCAGTTTTGTGGCCATTGTTAAGTAACAGGTTTTGAGGCAGTTTGGAATGTTTGATTCAGTTTGTGTTATTATTTGTGTATTCTGCCTCCTTCCTACTGTGTTCTGATAACTTGTTTATATCTTAAGCCTAAGCCCTGTAAGACTTCCCCTTCTCTCTCTCTTTTCTCTCTCCACAGAGTGAGCATATTATATTGCTTAAAATTGTACTTTCTGAAAAAGTAACTGGCTGGAAAATGATGAATTTGAATGTTTGCTTGCAATGTATCTTTCCTCTGCATACTTTCCAGATTTCCTGCATATTGTGTACTTCTTGATATCTTTTTGACAGCCTTTTGATAGCTTTTGGACAGTTGGTTGACATTGGACTTGGTTTGCCATGTTTTGGTTTGCAATTTGTGCAGTTCAGTTTGCCTTTTGGACTTGGTTAGGCATGTTTTGGTTTTACAGCTTTGTATGACATTTTGCACATGCTGTTTGTTTGGCATTTTGCAAATTGAAACTATGCAGCCTGTTTGACAATTTGAATTTGTGCAATTCATATCTTTTTTGCAAGCATATTTCTCTTTCCCTCTTTGTGAACCAAGAGTATTTCTTGTGATTTGCAGAGAGGGTGAACAACTGATTCCGGCCAGTCACTTTTAATGATGAGCCTTTTTTATGATTAACTGTCTGCTTTTTTTTTAATTCATCTGCATTGACTTCTCTTCTTTTTTGTTTTTGCAGATAAAAATTAATTGAGCAATGGGGAGCATCAGTAGAAGATGAAGACTTAGGATAATTAGGATACAGTTTTATTTCATTTTAATTATTTGTAATATTATTATTGTAAACAAAATGTAAATAAATTCACAGTGTTCCAATAATAATTTGTAACAAACAATTAAATATGAATAAAAATCCTTCTTTGCCAGTTAATTCTTTTTTCAATTCACTGTCCATTTAATTATTTAAGTTTCTTAAATTAAAATAACTGGAAGTAAATCCCAACTATTCTAACTTAGAATAAATAAATAATTAATAAACATTGTGGTCTTGCCACTTAGCATCAATCAATAATAAACCCGACGTTCTAATTAGCCATGAGCATTGCACAGTTAATCAAACCAACATCCATATGCTTATCTCTTTACTGATTAAATCAAACACTGCAAATTCTCAATTCAAATGCCTCAGCTTTTATCCCATCTCAATTCAAATCCTCATCTTTTATCCCAGATGTTTAGACAGAAATCTTGAACAAACGTCAAAATAGTGTAACAACCAATTAAAACACTGTGGATTCAAAAACACTGTGGATTCAAAAACACCGTGGATTCAAACTCTTCTAACACTGCACGCGCAAACCCTAATTCTTGATTTATTGTCAAAGAAGCGCCTGCCTGATCAAACCCTGAGCCAAACTCAACCAAACCCTAATAATTTGCTTGAACTGTTCCAGAGTCCATGAAAACCTTAATTTGGATAGACTGATAAGAAAAAGTCTGTTTGACTGATTCTTACGCCAATCTGAAAAGTCAGGAAAAGCCCGAAGCTGTGATTTCTTATGGAAAAAAGAAGAGGGTAAATTTTGGGGTACAACAGTTGCCCCTGTTCAATCTTCTTGAACCTGAAGAGTTAGATTGGCAAGTTTGCCTTTCGCGACTCGAGGGTAAAAGGAGATTGGACACTAGAGTGCCCAAAAAATTTGCACTCGGTGATGTGATGGTAGAGGGAATGGGCTTAAAGATGCCATTTGGTGATGGGCTTAAAGACGCCATCTGGAGATGTGACATAATCTTGTCGGAGGATGGGCTTAGAGATGCCATCTGGAAGTTATTGGTAGGAGGATGGGCTTATAGATGCCATCTGGAAATGTGACAGAATCTTGTTGGGGGATGGGCTTAGAGATGCCATCTGGAAATGTTTGTTGAACTGCATGTCGTTGGTGAGTGGACGAGTATCAGAAAGGTATCCATGTTTTGGAACATCTCTGAACTGGGGGTCTGAACAAGCAATAGATTGACATCCATGTTTGGAGAATCCGTAAACTGTTTTCAGGAGTTGAAGTTGAATAAGCAATAGATCAGCATCCATGTTGGGAGGCGTCTGTAAACTGTTTTCAAAAGTCTTGGAGTGGAGAAGGAACCGGTGTAGGGTTTCCTGATGATGAGCCCGTGTAAAACTGCATCTGAATGAATCTGGAATAAGTATCAGAATGTCGCCATGTCTGGGTCACATCTGAACTATCTCTGGGTGAATCTGGAATAAGTATCAGAATGTCGTCATGTCTGGGTCACATCTGAACTATTTCTAGAAAGAATCTCGGAAAATGATGATCTTTGTCTGTTGACTGATCTTTCCTGAAAAGGTAAAGAGTTAGTTGTATACAATGTCATGGTGCATGATGCAATGTATGTTATATCAATGTTTATGATATGAATGTGATGAATGCGCATGTAAGCTGATGATCTGTCTTGTTGAGGATAGACGACTCCTGGATGGCCGGAGATAAAAGAGTCTTGACTGCTGTCGGGGAAAGTAATTCCTTGACTGCTGTAGGAGATTGAAAATCCTTTGATCGTTGAAAATGAGAAGTCCTGGGACCACTGTTGGGGAATCAGGAGCTTGGGTTGTATGCCAATCTGCTGGGGATTCCTGTCTTGAGGAGATCTTCACTGGGGAATATCTGAATATCCTGTGAGGAACTGAGAATGAGAGTCTTCATTCTGCTTGGGGATTGATAGTTGGAAGTTTTAGCTCCGCTGGGGATTGCAAGAATCTTTTGATTGCTGCAGGTATTGATCAGGGATAAGTTTCGGAATATCGTCAAATCTGGGTCACATCTGAACTATCTCTAGAATGAAATCTGGAATAAGTTTCGGAATATCGCCAAATCTGGGTCACATCTGAACTATCTCTAGAATGGAATCTGGAATAAGTATCGGAATGTCGCCAAATATGGGTCACATCTGAACTATCTCTAGAATGGAATCTGGAATAAGTATTGGAATGTCGCCATCTCTGGGTCACATCTGAACTATCTCTAGAATGGAATCTGGAATAAGTATCGGAATATCGCCAAATCTGGGTCACATCTGAACTATCTCTAGAAGGAAATCTGGAATAAGTATTGGAATGTCGCCATCTCTGGGCCACATCTGAACTATCTCTAGAAGGAAATCTGGAATAAGTATCGGAATATCGCCAAATTTGGGTCACATCTGAACTATCTCTAGAAGGGAATCTGGAATAAGTATCGGAAATGTCGCCATCTCTGGGTCACATCTGAACTATCTCTAGAAGCAAATCTGGAATAAGTATCGGAATGTCGCCATCTCTGGGTCACATCTGAACTATCTCTAGAAGCAAATCAGGAATAAGTATCAGAATGTCTCCATCTCTGGGTCACATCTGAACTATCTCTAGAATGGAATCTGGAATAAGTATCGGAATGTCGCCAAATCTGGGTCACATCTGAACTATCTCTAGAAGGAAATCTGGAATAAGTATCTGAATGTCGCCATCTCTGAGTCACATCTGAACTATCTCTAGAATGGAATCTGGAATAAGTATCGGAATGTCGCCATCTCTGGGTCACATCTGAACTATCTCTAGAATGGAATCTGGAATAAGTATCGGAATGTCTCCAAATCTAGGTCACATCTGAACTATCTCTAGAAGGAAATCTGGAATAAGTATCAGAATGTCGCCATCTCTGGGTCACATCTGAACTATCTCTAGAAGGAAATCTGGAATAAGTATCGGAATGTCGCCAAATCTGGGTCACATCTGAACTATCTCTAGAAGGGAATCTGGAATAAGTACCGAAATGTCGCCATCTCTGGGTCACATCTGAACTATCTCTAGAAGGAAATCTGGAATAAGTTTCGGAATGTCGCCATCTCTGGGTCACATCTGAACTATCTCTAGATTGGACACTGGGAAGGTGATGATCTTGATTTTGTTAGGCTCAGAAATTGGGGGTATACCAATCTTCTGAGGTTTTAAGGATGAGAATCTTCATTCTGTTAACGGTCAAAAACTGGGAGTATACCAATCTTCTGAGGTTTTAAGGATGAGAGTCTTCATTCTTGAGGGTCAGATTTTTAGGAGCTTTAATTGTCCGTTATTCTGTTGGTGGTTGCCGCTTTCAGCAGGTGATGAAGGAAATTTTGAACGACCTTGGTTTTGGCATTCGAATGCCCCAAGTGATGATGAAGGAGTCTTGAATCAGGTTACTCTGCAAATTGAGAGATTTCTTGAAATCTTGACTGGACTGCCCCAGGTTAACTGAACTTTGAAAGATCTGTTGAAACCTTGACTGGACTGCCCCAGGTTAATTGGATGGTGACATGTCATGCCCCCTTGTCGATAGGAGATTTGTCGCGGAAGTGTCATCCTTTTTGAAGTGATTTTGTTCACTGAGAGGGCTTTCGTTTATTGGATATTCATTGTGTGAATTTCTCCGCTGTCAAACAAATAGCCACATGCGAACAATGGTATTCAAGCAATGCAAAGTTTATGTCTGTCTCGAAGTTTTTGAAAAATGCGTTTTTTAGCAGAAAACTTTTTATAAGACAAATTCAACACAAGATTTAGAGCAAAGCCTTACAGGAGTCAGGATACCTTTGTAACCGTATGCTTTCGAAGTAACCCATGCTTCAATTAGGACTTTTGAAGGGTTGTAACGTGGCTTGGTTCACGGTTTAAGAAACAAAGGATAAAGGCTCAAAGTATATTTGTACCCACCCGCTCTTCGTGATGTTCTTCAACCCTAGACTCAGTTAATTGTGCGTCACACTTTGTTCGAGTTTGGAACGACTTTTGGGTGATGGTTCACCAATTGAATTTATTGGGAAGGCAGTCATCATTTTTTGCAACATTTTTCATGTTGTTGAGGATTTGTAACGACCCCGTTCTTTTGATTTGTTATCCCTAACTTTTGCCTGACTGTTCCTGTTTTCGAGATTATAGTCAGCGGGATGCCCCAGCTTTCTTAAGCCTCCTTTGTAGGTTTTGGCTTAGTGGGCTTTTCTCTTTTGAGAGATTGACTACCTATGAGATAAGGAACCATCACTGTCTTTTGATTCCAGAGGAATGCTTTTCTCTTTTTGATGTCGTTCGTTGTATTACGAACTGAGAGTTTGCGACTTCAATGCGCACCTTTTTGAATTAACTGAGATACTACCCTGCCCCAGGTTTAAATCAAAGGTTTCAATTTGTTTAGAACAGAAAACTCCTACTTCTTTGGCTCGAAGGGGTTGACTAGGGATTTTCTTCCTTATAACTCCAGTGTTTGGGAATTGAAAGAAATGCCTGTACATCATCAGCAAGGTCTGTTCAAAAGCATACTGTATGAGATTATGGTATTGTTTCGTCATCCTCCCTCTAAAGGCTTGCAGCTTTTTATCAAGAGTTAAATATCATAAAGAAAGCATAAGAGTAGTGAAAACGAATGGATGAATTCAAGACAAACATATGCAATGCATTAATGAAACAGAGTTTGACATTAAAAGATAATTGTTTGAACAACAAAATAAATTACAACTTCGAAAATTCAAATGAAACAAAGACATTCTCAATGATTTGGCATAGGAGAAGTGATTATGCTAGAGTCTCTGGAGGGTCAAACTCGATCTCTTTGGCATCAATCATGTCTTGGACCTTGTTCTTCAGAGGCCAACAGTTGTTCGTATCATGCCCCGGACTGTCAGAGTGGTATGCACACCTTTCATTGGGATGATAGGTAGGAGCAGAAGTATTTGGGTTCCGGAGGGGAGCCCTCAATGTAATCAGATCCCTCTTCAACAAGTGTTGCAGTGCTTGAGACAGCGGCATGTTGATGTTGGTGAACTGTCTCTTAGGTGCGACCTCCTTATGCTGATGCCCCTGTCTTTGTTGAGCAGGTGTAGGATTAGAGATCAAGATTGCTCCTACGTGTTGGTCATGACAGCTCTTTTGACTGTTCACAGCATTGGACTCTTTCTTCCCATTGTGGGGAATTTTATGAACATCAGAGGGTGTAGCTCCTTGGATCTTTCCACTTTTGATGCCAGCTTCGACCCTTTCACCGGTCAGTACTAGCTCAGTGAACCCGGCTGAGGAGCTTCCAATTAAGTGATTGAAGAAAGGCCCTGTCAAAGTTCCCATGAAGATGTCAATCAGCTCTCTGTCAATTAAAGGAGGTTGCACCCTACCCGCCAAATCTCTCCACTTTTGGGCATATCCTTTGAAGCTCTCGTCAGGACCCATGGTCATGTTCTGCAATTGGACACGAGTAGGTGCAAGATCAGCATTGTACTGATATTGTTTGTAAAAAGCAGCAGATAAGTCCTCCCATGTGTGGATGTGAGAACTCTCCAATTGATAGAACCACTCGAGTTGAGCCCCTACCAGACTTTCTTGGAAGAAATGGATCCAAAGCTTTGGATCAGTTGTGTATGGTTGAATCTTGTGGGCATAAGACTTTAGATGCATCTTAGGGCAAGAGACTCCATCATACAGAGCCAAGGTAGGGACTTTGAACTTTGGAGGGATGACCAATCCAGGAACCAAACCCATGTCTCCTAAATCCAAGCCAAGTATTTGTTGAATCTCCATAGCATTGAGGCGATCCTCCAACTGCTTGTACTTGTCATCAGCGGGAGGATATTGTTCCTCGGAGTAGTCAGCTTCATCAATCTCCAAATTGTGGTCTTCTTCAAGACTATCCTGTATGTTGGATGGAGTTGCAAGGTATAGGGTCTTAGGTCTTCTTCTCAAGTTCAGGATGCTCACTGCCTTCTTGGACTTCTTCTTCTTGTCTTTGAGAAGGAGAGCTGTCAGATCCTCTTGTCCTTTACCCATAGCCAGAAGCATTTGTTGGAATTGAGCATTTTGAGCTTGGAGATCTTTCACCGTTTGTTCGATATCCATCTTACTGAAATAAACAGTAGGAAGATAAGGAGATCTGTGTGGGAGAAACCTGCTATGCAATGATATGTATGATATATGTATGCAATGTTTTCAAGGATCTCTTGGGGTAAACACAAGAGAATGTTAGAGGTTGAACTTTGATCTTTGATTGGAGAACTTTGCCCCGGTGGATGTCTTTCCACGAGAATCAAGCTCACCATGTCAAGTGGGTCATAGCCCCTGATTCAAGTTGTTGCACTTGATCTTTGATGGCATTTGTTTAGAGGAGAAACCTCTTGCCCCTTGGTAGACGTCTAGTTCAACGTAACCCTGCATCAAAAGAACCCTCGAGATCCTTGAAATGGTTATTGAAAATGCTATGGTATGATGTCATGATGTTATGTACATGTATGCAAAAGCAAGTAAGTGTATATACAGGTAATCATATTCACACAAAGCAAACAAGTCCTTAGGTTTAGGCTTGCATGGGGTTTGTAGGTAAGTACCCTCTTGAAGTTAGTTGGCTCATCCTGTCCTAAAATAGAAACCGGGTTCTAAGGAGCTCAATGTCATTGGATTGTTTTCTGTGTTCATTGTTTTGGTTTAGCCACTTAACTGGCGACCAAAATATTCCAAGAAAACAATCCTCAATGAGTGTAGTATCGAGTATCTACCAACTTCGGACTGCACCAAAGTCGGTCATCTCACTACCCCTAAAAAGGCTAAGATGGTTAATTAAGGTTCTAAGAGTTCGTTAGTGCTTCATGACATCACTCAGCGGCCCCGTACTCTCCTTGATTGAACTCAAGGGTTACCGATACTCACAAATATGTCGCACTAACATAGCTTACTGCTTCAACCATGTCGGTATACCCCACACAGTTCCCTCACAGTTTTATTGCTATTTACCTAAAAAGGTGCCCCCAAATCCGGGTGTAGGATTTACAACAAACCCAAACAAGGACCCAAAAAGTAAAGCAATCAAGGCAATCAAAGCAAGTATGTAAATGTGATCTAAACCCTAAGGTAACCCCACTTTTAAATGAGTCCCCAGCAGAGTCGCCAGTTCTGTGATACGGTGGGAGAACTGACTTGAGGTTTTGCGTTTGTATTCGCACTTGTTCGGTTTAGCAAGAGTCGCCACCGACTTTTTATTTTGTCCTAAAGGAAAGGTTAAAAAGCACAGGAAAAACCTTTTGAGATGTTTCGTGGGTTCGGGGGGTAGATTATGAAAAGGGAAGGTATTAGCACCCTTTTCATCCATGGTTATCCATGGGCTCTTAGTTTCTTGTTTTAGATCACTTACCTTTTATTTTCAATTGCTTGAAATGGTGGTGTGTGTGTGTGTGTGTTTTGAAAATGTTTTGAAAAAGATGCCTTGTCTAGGCAACCGTTGTAACAATTCTTTACTCGAATGTTTTATAAAGGTGTTTGTCTTTTCGAAAAGATGTTTCAAAGTTTTTGAAGGTTGTTTTTGAAAGTTGTGTTTGTGAAGTGTGAAAAGAGGGAGTTGAAAGTTATACCTTTGGAGGGTTCGTTGCTTGGAGAGGAGGAGAGAGATGGAGGCGCTTTAGGCGGCCAGGGGCGGAGGAATATGTGATGCTATGAGCTTGTCCTTCCTGGTATCCTCGTATTTTGCTTTTTTTTAGGTTCTGTGATGAACTTTCTTCTGAAAACGCTTTGCCTATTTGCTTCTTTTCCTCTCTTTTGCTTGCTTTCTCCTGGATATTAATGATGACAACTCTGAGATATCTTGTTGGTTTGAATGCTTCAGTGTTTGATTTCTGGCTGCTTGAATGCTTGCCTATTTGCTTCTTTTCCTCTTCTTCTGTTTGCCTCTGATTGATGGCTTTGAGTATTGATGATGTGTTGATTTTGAGTATTGTTTTTGTTGGTTATTGGCCCTATGATGAGGTTACTCTGAGGGTGTTGGGCTTGAATGCTTGCTAGACAGTTTTGAGGCTTGGTATGCTTGTATGGCTTTTTCTGGTTTAATACTTGCTGTCCTGGTTTTTGACAGGCTTCAGGCTTGATAAGCTATGTTTGCTTTGGGCTTTTGATACTGAGTTAGTTTGAAGGCTTGAACAGGTTTGAGGTTTAATAGGTTTCAGGATTTTGGCTTGTTTGAAGGATGAGGCTTATGTAGTTTGACAGGTTATGAGTTTTTAGGAAGCCTTGGTTGTAGTTTAACAGGTTAGCAGGCTTCAGGCTTGGTTACAGGTTTGAAGTTTTAGGCTTCAGGCTGGTTATGCAGGTTGAAGCTTAATGTGCTTGTATTGATGAAAAAGGTTAAGCTTGAAACCTCTAATGCAGTTTTGTGGCCATTGTTAAGTAACAGGTTTTGAGGCTGTTTGGAATGTTTGATTCAGTTTGTGTTATTATTTGTGTATTTTGCCTCCTTCCTACTGTGTTCTGATAACTTGTTTATATCTTAAGCCTAAGCCCTGTAAGCCTTCCCCTTCTCTCTCTCTTTTCTCTCTCCACAGAGTGAGCATATTATATTGCTTAAAATTGTACTTTCCGAAAAAGTAATTGGTTGGAAAATGATGAATTTGAATGTTTGCTTGCAATGTATCTTTCCTCTGCATACTTTCCAGATTTCCTGCATATTGTGTACTTCTTGATATCTTTTTGACAGCCTTTTGATAGCTTTTGAACAGTTGGTTGACATTGGACTTGGTTTGCCATGTTTTGGTTTGCAATTTGTGCAGTTCAGTTTGCCTTTTGGACTTGGTTAGGCATGTTTTGGTTTTACAGCTTTGTATGACATTTTGCACATGTTGTTTGTTTGGCATTTTGCAAATTGAAACTATGCAGCCTGTTTGACAATTTGAATTTGTGCAATTCATATCTTTTTTGCAAGCATATTTCTCTTTCCCTCTTTGTGAACCAAGAGTATTTCTTGTGATTTGCAGAGAGGGTGAACAACTGATTCCGGCCAGTCACTTTTAATGATGAGCCTTTTTTATGATTAACTGTCTGCTTTTTTTTTAATTCATCTGCATTGACTTCTCTTCTTTTTTGTTTTTGCAGATAAAAATTAATTGAGCAATGGGGAGCATCAGTAGAAGATGAAGACTTAGGATAATTAGGATACAGTTTTATTTCATTTTAATTATTTGTAATATTATTATTGTAAACAAAATGTAAATAAGTTCACAGTGTTCCAATAATAATTTGTAACAAACAATTAAAGATGAATAAAAATCCTTCTTTGCCAGTTAATTCTTTTTTCAATTCACTGTCCATTTAATTATTTAAGTTTCTTAAATTAAAATAACTGGAAGTAAATCACAACTATTCTAACTTAGAATAAATAAATAATTAATAAACACTTTGGTCTTGCCACTTAGCATCAATCAATAATAAACCTGGCATTCTAATTAGCCATGAGCATTGCACAGTTAATCAAACCAACGTCCATATGCTTATCTCTTTACTTATTAAATCAAACACTGCAAATTCTCAATTCAAATGCCTCAGCTTTTATCCCAGATGTTTAGACAGAAATCTTGAACAAACGTCAAAACAGTGTAACAACCAATTAAAACACTGTGGATTCAAAAACACTGTGGATTCAAAAACACCGTGGATTCAAACTCTTGTGAAACTGCGCGCGCAAACCCTAATTCTTGATTTATTGTCAAAGAAGCGCCTGCCTGATCAAACCCTGAGCCAAACTCAATCAAACCCTAATAATTTGCTTGAACTGTTCCAGAGTCCATGAAAACCTTAATTTGGATAGACTGATAAGAAAAAGTCTGTTTTACTGATTCTTACGCCAATCTGAAAAGCCAGGAAAAGCCCGAAGCTGTGATTTCTTGTGGAAAAAAGAAGAGGGCAAATTTTGGGGTACAACATATATAATAAATAATTAAGAGTAATTTTTATAAAACATATAACTAATATTATTTTAAAATTTGAAAAAATTATAAAAGAACAAAAATTAAAAAAATATTTAAGAAAGAACTAAAATGTCTCGGCTAGATCTTCTATTATTTCTTGTTTTCGAACTTTTTATGGATAAATTGATAGCAATACTATAATGGTCAGGGACAACTTGGGTCGTGGCGAGAGGGTTATTCAAAGGTTTATTCATTTTATTGATTATTTTATTTACTAAATATATTCTCTATAGAATATTCTATGTATCTCTTATTTATAAAGCGAACAGAGTTAGGAAAACCTTAACCCTAATCACTTTTCCTTCCACTTTTGCAAGTTACACATTAGCAAAACAACATTTAATTTCTGAAACTATTATTGTATCAATATATATATATATATATATATATATATATATATATATATATATATATATATATATATATATATATATATATATATATATATATATATATATATATATATATATATATATATATATATATATATATATATATATATATGTCTCCCTTTTATTGGATACATCACCTCTCTCTAGAATAATCACTTTTCCTTCCACTTTTGCAAGTTACACATTAGCAAAACAACATTTAATTTCTGAAACTATTATTGTATCAATATATATATATATATATATATATATATATATATATATATATATATATATATATATATATATATATATATATATATATGTCTCCCTTTTATTGGATACATCACCTCTCTCTAGAATAAGTTGTACGACGTAGGAATTGATAAGTGTCCTCATTCTGTAATAACACAAAAGAATTCATGGGAGAGATAGATACACTCCTTTAAATATTAGGAGATAAATTTTCCGTTCCCTAAATGGTTGCTATTTTTAAGGAAGCCTTGGATCCAGACCCAATGCAGCTATGAATATCTCAATATCATAATTGAGAAGAAAACCCTAACTCTAATACAGAAAGACACGTATATAGAGCTTTTCATCCCTACGTGAGATAACTATTAACCTTATAATGAACCTTAAAGTCTCTAACAACCATTAATTGTTAGGGGTTGTCACACATTTGTACTATCAACAAGTACAATTTCCGTCCAGCCCATAGTAAAACTGACCAGAGCCACCATAACACCATCCTACCAAATTATTTTCCTTAAACCCCTCTAACTACCATGGTGAACAAAAAGAATCCAACTTCGGTGAGTGAGGAGTCTGAAGGCGAGAAAAGTGTCAGAACCAAACTTTAAAGGATAACATCCTCTATATCCAAAGCATTAACATGAGACAGAAATGGTGGACGAATTGGAGATATTGGATCCCCAAACTTTATCATATGAGATATGGGAGACGCCACCTCCTATAGAACTTTAAGTCGTGTTATTGGCTAAGTTAGATGGGTATAATGACCCATTTTAAAATGTCGCCTCCATCAACACTCAGATGGCCATTAATAGGGTACCTGGGTTTTTGAAATACAAACTTCTATCTGGCACCTTTAGAGATACAACTCTAAGGCAATATGTTCCTCCCCTAGATATATGTCACCAACTATCAGGACTTAGTGAAAAATCTACTCCATTAATTCGATGCAAACAAACATAGAAAGATGACCATACCTCGTCCTAGTTCCCCTTTTACCGAAGTACGATTGAAAGTGAAGATGTTTAAGAAAAGATTCATGAAAGGATTTTGATCCCAATATTTATAATAATACTATAGCATCTTGATGAAGGCTCAATCCACTGAATGTAGCTGAGAAAAGGGAAATCCTTAAATGCTTAACTACTCTCTCATATAATCCAGTAAGAGGAAATATGAGTTTCACCCAAGAGAGAAAACACTCGTAGAAGGAATAAAACACCATTCAAAAGTCTGTAAATTCTTTTATTAGATTTAACACGAGAAATTGACTAGTCGAAATATGTATCGATGTCCAGGCATGCCTCTTCTAGCCTTGCGGAACTACCATAACAGGAAATCATCCCCAATAAGCTTGTGTTCACCCATCAGTTTTATTCAACATCAGGAGATAGGACTTGGCCTTCATGATCATTGCAAACCATGTTTACATGTATGTCATGAAAAATAAATGCAAGTCAAGAACTGCATAATGGTTTTGAAAACTAAAATGATCCCTGTTTGTCAGTAAGGTCTTGACCATTCACAACCCTAAAATATCTCCCGAAGTAACGAGTAATAGAATCTTAAAGAGGTGGAGTAGTAGAATAAGAAGGACCAACAAGTACAACTATTGTAATAGAATTATCATAATTCAACCATTCATCCTCTTGAGAAGGCTCACTGATACTCTTGTCAGAAGAGCCACTACAGGGTTTGTCACCATTTTCAATAGAACCCACACCATACCCACAACTATCGCTAAGTACGATAAGATTGGGATTGGGTCAATTAATCTCTAAAGATTTAACATTTTGAACATTTGGGTTTTCAATTCCAATGGATGATGAAAGATCACCACTATCAAAATTGTTTATCATGTTTGTAGGTATATCCTCTCTATGTTCCATTACAAGAATGAATGAATAAAAGACAATAAAATGTGAGAAATAAGAAGATAAATGGTACATGGAAATGAAATGAAGCTAATAAACGATTAAGAGCAAGTGAAATGCATATATGATAATGAATCAAAGAACATAGAATCCAAACAGAAAGAGAAGACAGTGGAATCAAAAATCATTGAAGCTTAGAGGAGAAAGAAAGAACTTATAGAGAGAAAAGTAAATACCAGTTTGAAAGAGAGATTAAAATCATTTAAAAGACTAAAATAATCCTTATATAGTAAAGTAAAAAAGATAAATCAATGACCTAAAATAAAATAAAATGGGAAGATGAATAACAACAGTCATATTCCACCATAAAAATATAACAATGCTTGAGTACACTTGAGTATTCTAGGCATAAGCACCTTGCCCTAACATATGAACCAATGGCAATGTGTAAAGAAATCTTATGAAACATCTCAATGATGAAATTGGCATTTAATAATACACTTGTTCCTTAGATCTCTTTCACTTCTCCATATAAAAAATTCCCAGATAGAAGACTTGTCCCTATTTTTGAAAGGCTTCCCATACACTAAGCCACGACAAGTCTTGGAAACAATTATCTTGGATCGGGCATAAGCCGAAGACTGCATAATCCTGATTACCATCTACCATATATAAACCCCACTTATTCAAGAAAAGGTATGATTTTGATCATAATTCACGCTATCCCTTTTTGTTCACTCATTAACTTGGGTGTTGGAGTGCTAACTTTATAGGTAGGGATGTAAATGGTGCGATTTGGATCAGTTTTGAGATAAACAATCATCTGATCTAAATATAAATTTAGGCGTGTTTCAATTCATTTTGAATGATTGATTAAAAAATCTGATCCGATCTGATTCAATTTTATACGGTTTAATTTGAATTAATTTTTGGATATCCAAATTACAAATTATATTTTTTATTAATATTATAAAAGTTATAATAAAATATATATTAGATATAATATATAACATTTTTTTTGTACTAAAAATTAATATGTGATCGATTATAGTTGAAATAAATGAAATAATTAAAAAAATAGATTAAATTTAATTAATAAAATTAAATTAATAAATATGATTAAAAAATACCTATTATTAAATAATAAATTAACTCAATATATTATATTTAATAAAAAAATAAGTATAAAAATATAAAAAATATGAAAAATTAATCTGAAATTCAATAGGAACCGAGCAGTTTATCAGTTTTATATTTATGATTTTTAAGTTTATCACACAATGTTATTATTTGCTGGGTGTGGCAATCTCCTCCTCCTTTAATCCTAGTTGTCGTCACTTTTCTTCGTCTTCTTTATCTCTTAGAGAGGGGTGATTTAGGATCAATTTTGATCAAAAAATCATCCCTCTAAATAGTTTATGTTTCTCTATTAGTTAAATAAGTGATTTTCACATATAGTTAGTGTTTCTTTTGTTTTTTTATGATTTCATCATTTTAGTGCGTCAATGTTTTTTTTTCTTTCCGTTTGTGCGGTGCATTTTATTTTCTCGTCTTTGTGCGGTGTTCATTTGTTTCAGGTTGAAAGATTAGTTTCGATCTAGTGCATATCTAATCTATGATTGTTGTGCCATTAAGGCTACAGATCTGAAGGTATGAATATTTTAGATATTTCAATACAATCATATTCATATTTGTAGGCTTATGCAATTTGTTATTTTATGCTATTAACATGAATGTTATGAGTTTGTTCACAGATTCATTCTTTTGGTTTTTGGTGATTTTGATTTTGTATTGCAACGATGTACTCTAGTAATTTGAATGACTAAATAGCATTTATTTTTAATAAAAAATAAGTTTATTGCACAAGTTAAGAAAATAACCCGTTCATAATTTTTTTAAGAATACAACGAGTTTTTAATTATAAATCAACAATTTCTTTTTTAAAAAATGTTTTTAATTAAATTAATAATTTGAAATTTTTGATAATTCAATCTAAGTTAATTAAATTTGTTCAATTATTTTATGTTTGGATTAAAATCAAGAGAGAAAATATATATTAATAATATAAAATATTTTTATATTATTAATAATTGAGAAACATGTATCACAATAAATTATATTTGTTATTTTTAAAATATTAAAACGACATGGAAAATATAAGAATCTTAATTAATTATATGTGTCAAATTATTTTATATTGACAATGGACAATCTTTAAACTCTAAAATCAATTTATTAAATTGTACTTTTATTAATTTGGATATCAATAATACTGTGAAATTATTTTAATATATAAAAATCAATACTCAATAATACACATATATACACAAATTACAATTTAATTGTATTCGTATAAAATAAATAGAGAAAAAAAGTATGCTCACCTACCAAGAATGTCCTCACGACTTTTTAGTGTGTGAGTCAACTCCTTATCAATTGAGTCAATTTTCTTTGATATTAATCAGATATTATCTCCGATCCAAATTAGACTATGTATAATGGAATGTTGAAAAATTGTTAAATAGTTGAATTGTTATAATAGGATATTGAATTGAACGTTGAAAGTGAGGTGTATTAATTGGTGTTGAAAATATTCAATATGTTGAATGAGTAGGGAGTGGAGTCACATGAAATATTTTATAAAATCTTATTGGTTGTTGTTAAAAGTGGCAAACGTACATGTCCGCTCCATTTAAGCCTATCCCAAAAAAGCCTACAAAAAATGAGGCGGAGCGAAGCGATCATAATTGAGGATGAGAGTCTAAAACTTAGGCTCGCTCCGCAAAAAAAAAGTGAATACGGGGCAGGAAAAACTCGCAGGCACTATACCTTTTAAGTCAAAAAATATAAAATTTTATGTTAATAATCATGTTCGCAAAAGTCCGCGAAGAAAACGGAGTGGGATAGAACAATTACATTAGAGGGTAAAGGTCTAAATTTTTGATCCGTTCCGTACTAAAGTGCGGGTAAAACAGACATGCTTAATAGACCGTACCCGTTTTACCATTCCTAGTCACCGTGAATATTTAAAATTTTATCTCATCTTAATTATTTGAGTTTAAATATTTTATCGTAAATCAATTTTGTATTTATTTTTATTTTTACCACATCATTTTTTTATTGATTTAGACAAAAAAATTATATTTATTAAAAAAATATATAAAAAAAAATAAGAATATGAAATAAAAGTGATGGATAAGGTGTTGAATTTTATTAAATAAAATTATTGTAGTGAATAAAAGTTAAATGAATGTTAAATTATTAGGTGAAAGAGAAAAAATGATGTGCAGTTTAAAAAGTAAAAAAAAAGTTAAATATATAAACTATTGTACAGACATTTTGACCATTTCCCACTATATAAAAAATACAATTATTACAAAAAATGAAATGATATACTAGTTATTTTACAAAAAAAAAAAATCTTAGAAATACGAAATTAAAAGAATAGAAAGAAAGAAAAATCATAAATAATATATTAGATGTTATATTAAAATAAAAAAGTAAATTCGAAATATGTATGTATGTCCATTTCTGACTATATACCAATTATGTTAGCTTAAGGAACATTAATCAGACTTTTTAATATATAATTGTTTTACATGAATGGAAGAGTATCCATTGAACAAAACATGTCTCATAAACCATTCTTCATTTCTGCTCCGTGGTCACATGTGAAGCTTACTTTAAATGTGTTTTTCTCATCAACATTATAAAAAGAGAAAAATATTCTTCCATTTGTTTTATTGAAAACTTTATTAGTATTAGTACTGCACACCCTCCTAAACAACAAAAATAATTCAATTTTTAGTCATTATAAATAAAAATAAATTATTATTACATTATTTAATACTGTAAATCTTAATATTTCATTTTCCAACATTTCATTAAATTTAATAAAATTAATATTTTTACTAAAATCTAAAATATTAACTACATTTAATATATCCAATACTAATTTTATGAACAAAACAAAAAACTTTATTGCTCTCTCGCCGCTTCGGGAAAGGGAATCATGAAAATATGACGCACATAACCTTTTCATCATTTTGACTCATTTTTCTCCTCAAAATTCCTTGGATGAACACCGAATACCGCTAAAAAAGTTAATATAGGCAAGTTGCGTCCACATTTGATCTTACATTCATCAATAGTAATCACTTGCAACCTTAACTAATATGAATAGACTACTTTAAATGTTTAAGGGCCAAAATAGTGTTACTGTTTAGCATCCTACCCTCCCAAATTTTGTGACCTTTTGATCATGTCATAGTGCAAGCTAGAAACAAACAAAAATATGATATCAGTTGGCTCAGAGTGACCCAAATATCTAATATGAAACTCTTGATTGAATAATGTAATAAGTTTAAACTAATTATAAAGTAGCTAAATAGCTTCTCCTTCATACATATACATAAATTTTAGCACAAGGAGTTACACATGAAAGTAAAGTAAAGAAAGCTATACATGGTGCCTAATAGTATATACACATATATAGTAGTTTATCTACAGCTAGCTAAGAGACAAGAAATTAATTACTGATACTATAGATTACACTAGTCCAAACAAACTATGTGCAAAGTTTCAATTTTCATGCATTACAACTGGATTGAGAACGAGTATGAAACCTCCATGTGAAAACATAGTCCCTTGATTGATCACAAGACAAGCGCACAACATCACAAAAAGCATTCACACAGTTTTTCTTGTTTCCATTATTTTCCCATTCAATCCTCACCCAACAAGAAAACCCATTTGAAGAAATAATTGGTATAATTGAAGAATCTGAGATTTGCAATGTTACCCCACCACTAATCCTCTTGCATGAGGATGATGGACCACATTGAACTTCTAGCCATGGACATTCTGGTTGACCCACCATTTGTTTGTATGCTGAATTTACCATCCTAACTCTGTTGTTTGAATCTGATATCACAGCTGGCAATTCCTCTGACTCAACCTCTTGTTCCAATTCCTCTGATTTTTTAGGTTTTTGTTGTGTCAAAGATGGTTTTTTTGAAACTTGATTAATGTTAATGCAACCAACACTAATGCATGAACCTATAGGTCGAATCGGTTGCGGCGCAATTACATTTATGACATTGTTGGAGGAGCTAGAAGCTGGTTTTTGAAGCTGTTGCAAGAGGTCTATCTCTTGTGGAATTTCACCTTTGGTTTTGTTCAAATCTATCACCTCTAATTCAATTTTGGATGCATTATTATTATGATGAGGTGATGAATTAGGAGAATTAGGAGAACAAGGAAGAAGAGGGAGTGTAACCAAATTAAGATTTTTCTCCAAATGATTGGAATTGAGAACTCCAATTCCATGATTTGGATGAGATAGTTGAGGAAGTGAAGTAGGAGGAACAAAATGATTACCTTGTAAAGAAAGGTTTTTCATTGGAGATGTTACATGCAAAGGTTGACAGAAACCTAAGACATGTGTTTTTTGTCTCTTCAAAGAAGAAGGTAGTGAAATAGGAGCTCTACCTCGTTTCCTTGTCCTTGTGGGTCTTGCTTGTAACTGTGGCCAAAGATTCCTAAGATAAGGAGATTGTTTGAGTTTATGAGAAAGTGAGTTAGATGAAGAAGATCCATCACTCATTGAGTTGTTACTTGATAATGTTTCTGGCTTTGGTGCAATAGGTCTATACCTTGACATAATCTCAGCTGTTTTAGCTGGATTTGGGTAAGGATTTAAGGTTTTGATCATGGTTGATGTACTATGTTTGTTACCTTAATATCTCCAAAAGAAAAACTTGTTGGATTGGATTGGATTTGGATTCCAGGTAGTGAAGGGTTATGGGAAGAGAGGTTGTTATAAAGACGGAGAAGATTGGAAGAGAGGTTAAGGTGAGAGTATAGTGTTGATGAAGAGGTTATGAAAAGTGACCTATGAGAAAGAGGCAACATGAAGGAAGAAAGAAGGGGAAAGGGACACTTGGAAATGTAGGGTGGGTACGTGTTGGTTGGAGTGATGAGAGATGAGATGTGGAGATTGGGTAGAAAAAGTGGGGTCATGCATGGTTACACATAGTGATGTTATTGGATAAGAACATACTAGTACTATAGTGGTAGTTTAGGAATTTTGAATACCATGCATGACTTAAATGTGTGTAGAGACGTGGACAATCATTTTATGACCCTTGATTTAATACTAGACTAGACTCGATACTAGAAACTGTGCTTGTAAAAAAAATATGGACAGTGAGGATTCATCGATGACTTGTTGTTAATTGTAGAGAGAAGGAAAAAGGGGGCGTGTCAATACAAGTAACGTGTGTAGTGGAGGTAATTGGCATGCATGAAAACACCTATTAGTATTACAATTGGTTTCTTGAAAACTGTAATGTTTTTAGTCGGTTACATTTGTTGTATTTCCAGATGTCGCGTGCATGCTTTTCCATTACATGCAATTTTATTGGATACTCACTCAGTATTCGGCGCCGCGCCATCATCACTCAATACTACACTACTACACTACTCCTACTACTACCGAGTAATGCTGCTCTTTTTATTTATATTTTATAACTCTGTTTTAAAAAATTACCCTAAACTATTCAAATAATAACTTTATTATTTGATAATTTTGATGACTTTATTTTTATTTCTCGAAATTTATTTTAATTATTCATACATCTTTTAATTTATTAAAATTTATCAAATAATTAGGTCACTCAATCAATTCCCAAATTATTCGTAGTACCATATTAAAATAAAAGTTTTTTTTAAAGTTATACACCTATTAAGAAAAAATCTGTATTATATATATATATATATATATATATATATATATATATATTGCAATTGAATATATATTGTTCAGGGAGAGAATTAAAATTGATTGAAGATTTATGGTTGTGGATTGCAACGGTAAATTTGAGTTTTCGGTATGATGGAAGAGATGTAGATTTGTAAAGATAATATTTCAACCTTCAAATTAATACAAGAGTAAGATGAGTGAATGAAAATTAAACTTAAGTTGTACTTTAAAAATTGCGTGATGTCTTCTTATATAGTAGAACAGTTAAATAGTTTGCCAATTTTTGGATGTAAGATGCGGGAATTTGTTGGAAAGATCTTGAATTTGGATCACCTGTACTTTAATCCAAAATAGCATACCTGCTCCGCGAGTGATTTGATGAATCAATGTATTCTTTGGTCGCGACTATTGAACCTTCAAGCCCTTACCTCTGCTCTATAGAGCGATGGCTTTGTTGCGTTTGTCTTTTCTTATCGCCCGCAGCCCGGGTTGAATGGAAAGTCAATATGTGACATAATTGTCATTGGAAACTCGAGCCTTAAATGTGTTTCATGCTTTTTATGTCTTTTTATATGCTTTATCATAATGACCTTTGGAAACTAGAGTACTTAAGTTTTTTTAGGAAATCTGGAACGTTGATAATGTTTACCATCTTTCTTTTGGTAAGACATTGTGTGATCTTTGTGAAATCAATTATACAGTTTCTTTGGATATTATCTTTGTTCTTTTTTGTCATTTGTATTTCTACAACACATTATTTTCTCAATCGATGGAAGTGGTGTCCACCATGAGTTAAAAATTGGAAGAGGATACTTCTGTCTCTTGGGTAGATCTTATAATTTGAGTAGTTTTTTCTATCTTTTCTCGCGAAGGTAGTCTCAAAAGAGCTTTCCTTTACGTGGATCCTTCTTCTGACTGGGGTGTATTGATCCTTAAGAAAGATAAAAGGATTTGCAGTGAATACAACGAGTGTGTTATTCATTTTTAAGAGTGCACTTTTCAATTATAGGTTTCCACTTACCCTCAAATAGTTTTAAAATAGAAGTCATGAACCATTTGATGATTGCTCCCTCGCAACTGAACTTGTGAGTTGGACATATATTAAAGTCTTTCAATATTGGTGTGACTATTGGGGAGGAAAGCCATATTTGTCACTTTTCTTCCATCATTTTAGGATATTACGGAGTATGATAAATCATGTTCAAGGCTAAGGTATGATTTTACTAGCACAAGTTACTCATTACTTTGAATAATTTTCCGTGGCATGAAACATTTCGAAGATCGATTATTTTTTGTTATCCCCTCAAAGAAGAGGCTCGTGTGAAAGTATGTGCCATAGAGCTCGAAACACGAAATTGGTGTATGGATTTGTTTCTTTTAGAACCAAGGCCACTGTTTACTAGGGAATGGGTCGTACCAACTACAATGAGATTAACTAGTCACTATGCCAGAAATAACCTACGAAAGCGCTTTTTTTGGGCTTTAAAAGCGCTCTCGTAGGTGGCGCTGCTAAAGGTTTTAGCAGCGCTTTTTGTTCAGAAAAAAGCGCTCTCGTAGGCCTACCTATGAAAGCGCTTTTTGGTAAAAAGCGCTTTCATAGGTAGGCCTACGAGAGCGCTTTTTTCTGAAAAAGCGCTTTCATAGGTGTATTCAGAATGCGTGTCAGGCAATCTAAAGTAGGCCTATAAGAGCGCTTTTTGTTCAGAAAAAAGCGCTCTCGTAGGCCTACTTATGAAAGCGCTTTTAATCAAAAAGCGCTTTCATAGGTAGGCCTACGAGAGCGCTTTTTTCTTAAAAGCGCTTTCATAGGTTTTCTACTGAAAAATCTAAAATTTAAAAAATTTCTAAACCTGCATTTTTTTGCAGCAAACCTGTAATTCTTAAACCGGTATTTTACAATCTAATCTAGAAATACCAATATATATTAGTTTTAATCCAAATACCAAATGTAATTCAAATACCAAATATTATATATATATATACAAATACCATTATAATCAATTCATATCCAAAATATATATACACCATGGTAATTCAATATTAACATGTTTTTAAACGTAACAAAATACACCCTAAGAAATCAGCTATATAACACTAAGTAAATCAATCCTAATCTACATATATATCCAAGGTCCTGATCCTGCAATATGAACATAATAACACGGTCAGTGTTGTATACACAAAACAATATATTCATAATTAACCAATTTTCACACAACAATGTATTCGTACCTTATTATAAGATTCTTAGCTCAATAAAATATTGGCACAACTCCTCTTTGAGTTCTTCCAATTGACGTGGCGAGTAATATGGACAATTGTATTGATCAAAATACTACATTACAAAACAAAATATATGCATGATTTAGTTTAATGTAATAAATTATATGCAAAATCCGATAAGTAATAAAACAAAGTATAAATCCATACCGTGATTGGAATCTCGATTTCATTCATTTGAATGATTTCTTTGATAAACTTCAAAACGAAGTATCCGCAATCTATGCCGTTTTGTTGTTGAGGGCACTACATAGAAAAACAAATAAGATTATACACATCTATTGATTTATCAAGTAGCATAAATATTATAAGCAAAATTGTTGAAATTTATATACCTGCACTTTGATCCAATTAATGTTGTTTGATTTAGACCGTGGTACTCGTGCTTCCCTTTGACATCGGAATACTTGTATTGAACTGATGACAAAATTAAAATATTTATTTAGAACAATGACATTGAAATAATTAAATATATAAACACAAACGAATATTTAGAATAATGTCACTTACGTATCAATCAATAGCTTCATTTCCGGATAATTTGTCCAATCACCGTCAACCGAATTCAGGTAATAGACCACTTCTTTTATGGGATTGATTGCAAGCAACAACCAGTGACATCTATAAATTAAAGCAACAATTTAGAAGCGAATTTTAATGTAAAAAATACAAATATTAAAAGGAGCTTAGAATGAAAATCTAACCCTTTATTATAAGGCAAAAGATACAAGCTCTCTGTACTGGCAGTTGTCATGAATCTTTCGATCAAGTGTTCTCTTACTGAATCAGGTTCCCTAGAAATTGTTGCTCCGCTGACACGGGAGGAAGACACGAAATGAAATCTATTTGACAATTGATTCTCGCGCATCAATTTGTCAAATAACATCCTTAAATAAAAACATAATTAATATTAGACTATTTCAATTAAATGTTTAAAAAAAATGTTCAACCAATTAAATAATATATTGATCGGGTTACCGGATGTACGAGTGCATCACACTGATGCCTAACTCTCGATGATGAAAGATTTGTTCCATGTCCTCTAATCCAATTGTTTCGGTACATGGAAAACCAAAGACAATTTCATCCACATCGATTTGACGAATTCCATCATTCATCAAATCTGATGTGCCAACTAGTGTCTCCAGACACTGTCGATACCTAGGCACAAATTTACGGACAGGAACCTTCTTCTTAGGTGGAACCCTACTAACTTTCTGGCTCACCTGCTGTGACTGATCTTGAGAAGGTACCTTAAAAATCATATAGAATTATGTAAGATACAAAGTTATGCAGTTTTTTATTCCGATCATAAATGAAACACTTTAAAAGTACCTGTCTTTGCGATGCAATAGACTCGCCGCGCTGCAAAATCCCTTTATCCTTAGATGCGGGTTTTGCAGGAGTCTAAAATTACCATGTATAAAATTCAGGTCAGAACTGTCAGTTGAATACTTAAAGATTCATAATGGTTTTCAACATACCTGATCATCTATGCAGATGAGGTCTGATGGCCATGCCACAAAAGATCCTACTGCATCTCGCAGCAATGTGGTCTCCGCAACAATGTCAGGTACCGGTAGCAATGCATTCATATCTAAAACAACATCAACCGATACCTTCATGTGGCCATCCGGGAGCGGTCTATGGTGAATTAAATCTCCCGAGGTGTTGTGCACTTTTCCCTTGCCAACTACCCGATAAGTCGGAGACGCTAGATACAGCTGACAACATGAAATGCCCTAAACCAATAATAACCGTTAGACTTCCTTTAATGTTGACAATAATAACCGTTATAATTATACTTTCTCTAAATATAATGGATTATCATCTTAATTACCTCGGGAAAATTTTGTTGACAGTTGATACTAGCCTTGTCACTAGTTTCTTTCAACTGTGAACTGCTCCTTTCTGCCATATATCTCTCTTTGTCACTCTGCAGTTCACGGACTTGTGCTTGTAAATCCTGCAATGTTTGCATCACTTCTGCATTGCTAGGATTTCTTTTTCTTGGATTGTTATACAGAGAGGTAGGAGTCACACCATGGCCCTTACCCCTCACTCGTCCCGGATACTCAGCAACACATAGTGCTCGACTGAGTACGCTCCTGATATCCCGGTCATCACCCGTGGATACCGATTACGATATAGTCTCCTGTAATTCATTTAAAAATCGATAATTAAAGACACAACGTTAATTATATATTAATTAAAGACATAATGGTATACTTACACACTCATCATAAATATGTTGCAGATCGGGGTTAACAACTTGATCTCTGCCAACACGAGCTTCCTTCCACAGCACATGTGCAGGTAGTGATGTTTCGTCACTCTGCGTCTCCTCCAACTACGCATTGTTACAAATAATAAAATCATCAATACACATTGTTACAAATTAATAATACACATTGAGATAATTAATAAGATCGTAGAATTGAGATTTACTTACAATTTTTTCCTGTAAGCGTGCATATCCCAAACGACCTTTTTTATATGGATATGCGGGTTTTGACGCTCTATCCCGATTTACAGCACTCACTTTCTTGAAATTCTCGTCTCTTCTTTGGCCCACAAAAGCAACCCATTCTTCGGGTGTAATGAAGCTCTCATATTTATTTGGTCGTTCAGGATCCTCTTCAACAAAATTTCCTTCATCGTCTTTAAGAAACTTATTTGTCAAAGAATTTCTCCACCCTCTATGTCTTTTTCCGGCCAAGCCCATTATATACTTTTTGCGGGCATCTTCAATGTTAAAAGACCTCTATAAAAAAACATACGCATAGAGGGTGTTAGTATATGTAATTTAAAAACAATATTTTCGTCAAAATAAAGCAAATAACAACAACCATATATGATACCTTTATCTCGGTCCAAATTCTTTCTTTAGCATCCAACTCTCCTTTTTTCCAGCTAGGAGTGGTGATCGGAATGTGCATACGAACAAGCGTACCGATGTAGCTTGTCAGCTTTGCAGAATTAGGCCCAATTAGTTGGTCATCATTATTCCAATCTACATTATACTTAATACCTCTATCTCTATCACGGATGATTCCCCGCATGATAGTTATGCCTCGTGTGATGTCCTTATCTGAAGTGTCTTGTGGAACATTATCTTGTGGAACATCTCCTTGTGGAACATTTTCTGAATTATCTTGTGGAATATCTCCTTGTGGAACATTGTGATACATTTTCTGTCAAAACGTAAAGTATACACGGAATGAATCCGTATCAAGAAAATGTAACATACGAAAGACAATTTAAGACAAATTCATCACAATATATACCAGTAATTTGAGGAAGAAAGTTACCTCTCAGATGTTTCGAACTCTAAGAAACGCGGAGAATGAGCGTCGTACGTCGAACTAGGCCGGGAAACGCTGCAAATTCATAGAATGTTATTCAATATAATCCAAAACACAAACCATTTCAATGTTACCACCAAAATTATGTAGCATGCACCCGGAGAAATAAAACATACATCAACCCACAAATAAGAAACATATAAACAAAAAATAAGTAGAATGTGCGTAAGTTTCTTCCTGTATCATAACGTTGGTGTTTTCCAACAAGAATCCAAACATATACTAACAGCATTATCTATCCCTAGAAATACTCAGATAATGGAAGAAGAAATCGGAACAGGCCAGAACATGCATAACTAAACGGTCAAATAACGGAACAGATAATGGAAGAAGAAGAAACTTACCAAGATGGACAAGAACGCAGTGAACGGCGGCGACGACTGAAGAAGAGGGAAGAACGACGGCGACGAAGGAAGACGAAGCAGCAGTGAACGAACGCAGCAATGGGATTCTGGAAACGCAACAATGGGACGAACACAAACAGGAACAGGAACGGAATGCAAGGAAGAGGAACAGTAACAGCGACGGCGAGAAACGGAACGGGAACAGGAAGAAGAAATGAAGAAGACGAAGAAATGAACAAGTGAGGGAAAATTTCGTATTTAGGGATATAACCTACGAAAGCGCTTTTAAAAGCGCTTTCTAAGACCCATATATGAGAGCGTTTCTGAGGTAAAAAGCGCTTTCGTATGTCCCCCATATAAGAGCGCTTTAGAAAGCGCTTTCGTAGGTCCCCCTTTCAGAGCGCTTTTCAAAAGCGCTTTTATAGGGCCACCTATAAGAGCGCTTTTCAAAAGCGCTTTCGTAGGTTAGATATTTCAAATACCTATGAAAGCGCTTTCTGAAAAGCGCTTTCGTAGGTTAGATATTTCAAATACCTATGAAAGCGCTTTCTGAAAAGCGCTTTCGTAGGAAACCCTATAAAAGCGCTTTTTTTAAGCGAATTTTTTTTAAAGGCTACGAAAGCGCTTTCTCTTAAAAGCTTTCGTAGATGCGCTGCCAAAAATTGTTTTTTTCGTAGTGAGTCATGTGAGGAGTTTTACCTGAAAAAGTGGTTAGGCACCTTTTCAAAGATTTGGGTTATGTTGGTGGAGTTGTTTCTCGAGATAAAGTCTCAAAGAAATGCTTGAAATGACATATTAAAACTCGCTTATTGATGGATGATAATACCAAAGAAGAAAGGAAGGTTATCTTCTGTAAACTCCAAATGTATCTATCTTTCAACGTCAGTTATTGTTACTTGTAACGCTCTTGACGTTTTGATAATTTTTATATGTAAATTTAATGAAGAGCAAGGAAATAATTCACCAAAGGAAGAAGGGAGTTTGAGTTTCCCCGCCGATTTTGAATGCTTCAACACTAGTTAATGTTCCAGCGTCGATTGGAATGGTGAGGAGTTTGTCTCGCCCCTCTCGGTCGAATTTTCGAGAAGGATACACCTTAGGGCCTACCATTGATGTTGAGATTATCGGAAACATCCGTAAGGTGTCACTAACTTTAAGCATTTTCGCTCCTGTCTCCTTGGCTCGGTCAGGACCTCATACTCTAAAAGAACATCAGACATCTATTTTTGTAGAGGATTGTTCTTACATCGCCAATCTGACCAACAAAGCTTCTGTCATTCTGGCCATTAGTGGGACCGGTCATTGAGACGTTCTTTTAGATGACCGACGTGATAAAGAGAGACAACTATTAGAGAACAATGTATGTGATGTGACTCTTTAGTGTTATACGTACCTGCAAGAAGTACAAAAGGATTTTATTTCTCTTATAGGGATAGGCGATGTCTTGAGTGCTTTTAATATCCCTGGTTCATTAGTTGATCATGTAAAATTATTAGCGAGGGAAGTTGAAAAGAAAGATAAAGCTTTGGCTTCTTCTTAGGCTTCAATATCTTCTACAAAGGCATCTCTTTCAACCACTCAGAAGATTGCGAGAATTTGCACCTTGAGAATGTCTCTTTAGCCCTAAAACTAGATGAGGCATATCATGTCGGTCTTATAGTTGTCTCTGACTCTTTTGAGAATGCTTTACTATAAGTATAACATTTATACTCTCTTTCTCACATCTCAAGGGAACAAGTACGGTTGGATTAGATAGTTAAGGATGAGAAAGTCGTCCTGCTCAAAGATTAGTCATGCCATACTCCACCTTTTTTAACGTATTTGCTTGGTTTAATTATGTAAATGTAACACCCTACATTAGGGATCATAAATATATAAACATAAGATTTTGATATCATTGTTACCTAATTAAAGTGTGTGTTAGATCATGTGGATATCACTGCAAAATTTTCTTTAACTTATGATTTTTCTTTCTAAGTTTATTAGACATCTTTGGACCTATGCCCGGTCAAGGGTCGGTACCCTTTCCTCCTCAGGGGAAAAACTAGTTCAAATTTGACGTATGGCAGACCCACTACGGTTATTAGAATGGCTAGCGACCAAGAGGGGACAGGCCAGTTATTTCCATTTGAGTGATTTTTCCACTTTACTTGTGTGTGTTTTCCATCGTGGGGTTTTGATTATTTAATCATACACTTGTGTATTTTATGATAGCATCCATGAGTATTTATATTTGGGTTTGGATCTCTTAGGTATTTGGGTCTGGATCTCTTAGGATGTATCTTGTATTCGTCATTACCTTTCATAGTCACAAAGAAAAGAAATATTTCAAAAATATATTCTTGTTCATTGAAATGAAATTAGCATGATATGTCGTGATGACGTAATTTAATTATACAAAAGATTGATAATATAACTAGGTGTACTTGCCACCGCTTTTTGGCCCCGCCGTGTAGTCTGTTGCATCAGCCACTCTCGATAATCTGGATGGTCGGGCCCGTTTTACCTGTTGGGGGGTGACTATTCATATCCCTTAATTGGCTTGTGATAAAAGGTAGATTGATTTCCATATATATATATATATATATATATATATATATATATATATATATATATATATATATATATATATATATATATATATATATATATATATATATATATATATATATATATATATATATATGTATGCATTCCCCTTCCTTTTGATTGTGTTTTAATGCCTGGTGAAACCTTTAAGCTCCGTCAAGATCGATATTAATTAGGATTAGTTCACCGTGAAGTTTATTAAATTTCTGCTTGAATTGAACTAGAGATGTTATGGCGTCTAGGGCGTCGCGAAAGGTCTACCAAGTATACAATTTTAGACCCTCTTCAGGGAACCACGAGGAACTGCAACTCGATAGTCTTAACATATTTCCCCTTACCTACGATAATCATTAATTCAATGTACCACCAAAATGGACCCTTGTGTCGTTGAATTCCTGCAATTCAGATCCCTCATACGACCACAAGTTTTCCTTCTTATGCCCATCATTTCGAACATATTTGAGTACACTATGTCACAAGAGTTATTGCCATCAATCGATACCCAGGACACATCAAAGTGAACAATCGTGGTAGTTATAACCAATGGTAAGATGTCATTTGGGATTCCATCGATCTTTTCATAATCCCCTTCTATGTCTACTTACGATTTTTTACATTTTTCTCTCACTGTAACAGATCCAAAACTTTTCTATTTCGCCTATTTGGATCCATAACCACCCAAAATTGCACACAAAGTTAACCATATGTAATAGAAATCGAAAATCATAGATTCCTATTCTCGCCTTATCTTAAGGTGTCACCATATTTCATCTAATCAAATCTCGCCTTATCAAAAGACATCAACACAGTTTAAAAATTTAACTCTCTCCTTATCACAAGATAATTAATTCAATTCTCACCTTATCACAAGGCGTCAACAAACATCAGTTCAACCTTTGCCTTATTGCAAGGCGTTAACATAATATGTTATCAATTCAAAAACTACAATCAAAAGGGTAAAGAATGAAAATCAAATTATATTAACCGCCTTAGGAAGATTTTGCACAAACTTTCTTTGACAATAAACATTATCACAGAGAAAAGAAAAGGGAGAAGGAATGAGGGTAAATAACACTCACTACCTAACTGCTTAAACACACATACATGAATAATTTCCACCATTACCTTGAATTTGCAGAAAACTTCAAGCTATGACTATGGAGCCTCCCATCTCCTTGAAAAAACTTCATAGGGTTTGCTCTTATCTCCCTTGCCTTTGTTCACAAGTTTTCACGTACTTCCAACTTTTCTTAACAACCCATAATTATCTTAAGAATATGAGTTATAGTCTCAACAATCTATAACTATCTCAACAACCCATAATTATTTCATTAATATGAGTCATATTCGACAATTAACTAATGATTTCTTAGTCCTTCGTATGATTTTTATTTTACTAATTAATTATGTATTTATTTGCACTCTTGATTAATGATTTTTTTTTGCAGTGTTATTAATTTTTTTTAGTGGAACTACAAATGAAAAAAATAATAATAATAATGATGACAATAAAAATAAAAAATAAATAATTTGTAATTATATTTAATATTAAAAGTTAATAATTCATAATAATATTAATTGTTGGTGATCTTTCCACTATTCAACCATTGTTAATAACTATACGATTAATCGTGCGATGCACGAATATATTTTATTAAAGTAATTTTGGTAATTGTTATAGTAACATAAAAATAATTTAAAATAGAGATACTAAATGCTTTTATATTGGTCATATTTATTTTTTATGAAAATAAATTGACAATAATTTTATAATTTTATTTTTTAAAATAAAATATATTAGCATAATTAAGATGAAGAAAAAAATTATAAGAGTGTAAAATAATATATATATATATATATATATATATATATATATATATATATATATATATATATATATATATATATATATATATATATATATATATATATATATATATATATATATATATATATATATATATATATATATATATATATATATATATATATATATATATATATATATATATATATATATATATATATATATATATATATTATAAATTTTTGAAAAATGAAAATGACTCATGAGCTTTAGTTATTTCATCATCTATCTATTTAATTTAGTCAGAAAAAATATACACTTTTAAATAGACTAAATTATTATATTATACATTATATATAATGATAACAGATAAAGATAAAATTATAAATTATTTAAAATTTGTAAATCAACAAACAGTAATATTAGAAAGAAAAATAGAAAAACAAATTTTCTAAGGAATAATGGAAGAAGGAAATAAAAATCAAAAAAGTAGAAAAATTGATTGAGAAGGGAGAAAAAATTGAGAATCTCCAACGTGAAATTTTATGATATATTATTTATTTTGTCTTTTCTTTTAGGTTAACATATACTTAAAAAATTGCATATAATAAATAGATTATAAATAGTTGTTGAATATAAATTTTTTATGAATAAACTCTGAATTAATGGAATAGTGGAATTGTCTGTAGGACGACTAAAAAAATTATATTTTCTTTCTTTAGTTATGAGAAAAAAACTATATATCTTATTTTTTTAGTTAATATTTAAATTATTTAATTATTAATAAATATTGAGTAAAAAATAATATCAACTTATAATAATAAGAATAATAAAAAAATAAAATATAACACATAGTAAGTGGATACTTTTTATTATTATTTAGAAACATGATTTTAATATATTAGATTTTTTCCTTTATTTAATTATTATTTAATCAAAAACACAAATATCAAAAAAAGAAAATAAAAAATTTTAATGCCAAAGTTTGTATTATAAAACATATAATCGTCGGTCTTTTATAAAAATTATATAGAATTTTTCAACAATATATATATATATATATATATATATATATATATATATATATATATATATATATATATATATATATATATATATATATATATATATATATATATTATATTATTTTACACTCTTATAAGATGAAATAAAATATAACGTACAAGATGAAATAATAGTAATTTTTTCAAGAAAACTTCAGTTTTTGATCTATCTCTTATCGGGGCAGGATTGTCTCTCATAAGGTGCAAATTCAGTGGAATCAAGGCATATAAAATATTCAAATTTTAGATAAAAGAAAAATTTAATAGTTAAGATGCTAATTGTTGCTCTCTCTCCGGTAAAAATTAGACTGGAGAAAATCTCTTCCCATTTCTCATCACATAGAGGTTTGGAAGAAAGACATTATTAATAATTAATTTTTTCTTATTAGCTAATAGAATTATATGTTAAGTTTCTTTCTTTATGTTTTATTGGCCCTTTTGGTGGAAAGACTTATTAAGGAATATTTATCCATATTACTAGCGTATTATCAAAATTAAATATGTTTGTTTGCTCAATGGTTTTTCATAAATCACTTAATAATTATCATTATCACAATTAATCGAATAATAATATCACATTGAAAAATTTAATGTTTTAAAAATTGAATTGTTCATCAAATCGATGAGGGTCACTATTTTATTAGTTGGATTATTGGATCATTAGTTGAACTGCATTATTAAATCTGATTAAATCGATTAATTCGATTGAATAAATCACTCTAAACAAAATTATATATTTATTAAATCGGTGAATCAGATGACTCGGTGGCTAAAAAATATCACGATAACTACAAAATTTCAAATTTTCACACATGTGTATTCTTTAAATTTGAATTTTAAATATAATCCTCACTCACAATAAAAAAATACAAAACAGAAATTTAGATAAAATTTAAACCATGTCTAGTTGCAAATAAGAGAAAATTGTTTTAAATCAGTTTTGAATAAAGTCTAATTATATTTTAATTTTATCTATAAAAAATATAAAAATGTCGATGTTTTGTTTGAAAAAAAAACATGCATTTTTGTTTTCCAAAACCGCTGGTTCATCGATTTTATCAATTTTGACTTGTTTTAGTCGATTCCCAGCGATTCAATAGTATATTCGATCCTGTAACACCTTTCTAAAACCCACACTTAAATCATAAGTAATTTAAGAATAATTCAATTAACATCACCGCACAAGGGTGTCACGTCTCATAAGAAAACATCATAATCACAATCTTGCTCTGTAACACGGGTTACAACAAGTATACTAATATTTCTTTTATAATATCAACACATTACACATCAATTAAAACATCGCAGCGGAATCATTACCATAAAATAACATCATTTATCTTCAAAACCCAAAGTATTTTAGTCTCATCAAAAGTTAGAAATTTAGATTAATAAACATCTCAAAATGCTCATAAAATATGTTAACAAAAGTAACATGACATTCTCAAAAAAAAATGTTCCCAACCCGATGTTACATATCAGAGCAAGACACCTATAATTAACAGAAACTAATAAAATACTCCAAAGATATCTTCAATGCTCCTACAAGCTACTCTTGGGCATCTGCGTGTTATCCACGTGGAGGCAACATTCAAACAGAAATGGTGAGTAATCACAATTCATTATGAAAGATATAAGGAAAAAGTTAGTAGTTACATCATCTTTAAATCAAGACATATCATTTAGCAACTAATCATACTCACACCTTTACATCATAATAGCATTTATACATCTTTCGTCAGAAATATCATCATATAATTACTTAGTTCACAAGTATCATCACATCATATTTTATCAACAAAATTCATGCAATGTCACATAGGATGTTAATGCAACAACACTGACTCAATACATTTGATACCAAATTTATGAGCACTTGGCTCGTCAGCCTCCATAATCCCCATCATAGGATCGATTCTCTCTTGAAATCAGAGCATATCATAAAAAAGTCACTACCATAACATAGGTAATGCTTCACTAAATCCCCGAACAAGGATCCAACTACTCGCTCCTAATCCGCATAATGGGATTGAGGCTCATCACCAGTGGACCACCGTTTAAAAATTCTATGAATGTATGATGCACAACGATGTCACCTATAAGTTCGACATGACTAGTAAATTGCATCATCATTAATATAAATCATATTCATATAGCTTGTATATACATTTTAACATGCACGTCATTAAAACATCATCACAGTACCTTCATTAACATCACAACAACCTCATTGCAACAACACTCAATTTTCATCATTCACAACAAGACATCATAGTGCAACATATAATTACATATCTTACAACACAATTACACATCATCTAAATTATTTCCAGAAACATGAAACTATTTTTAAATGAAAGTACGTTGCCTCAGCTGTCTACAGCTTCA
Source organism: Vicia faba (assembly GCA_948472305.1). NCBI lineage: Eukaryota > Viridiplantae > Streptophyta > Magnoliopsida > Fabales > Fabaceae > Vicia > Vicia faba. The sequence goes on from OX451738.1 coordinate 1,511,371,916, forward strand.
AACGGCGCGTCAATCAGATACTCGAAACTAAAGTTTTGAATTTTTTGAAGTTTTTATAAAATTTTTGACCAACTGCCCTATACTGAGCAAGTTTCTCTTCATGCCTGGTATGTACAATACATTGGAAATTACTGACTTTTTTCCATCTTTCCTCACAACCATAACATCACCAATACCTTCAACTGCTAGGATATTATCAAACCAATCTTTTCTTCCAGACATGTGTGATGAGCATCCTGAATCCAAGTACCATTGGTCCTTAAACTTATTTTCATCTCTTGTTGTGACTATTAACACCATCTCTTATTCTTCATACTTTGCGAACTTTGCATCAATTTATTGATTCTTTTTCTTTTTGGCCAATCACTAGAATATTGACCATACTTCTGACAATTGTAACATGGAATGTGACTCTTGTCAGGTTTTCGACCACCACATCTTCCTCTACCTCCAACACCACCTCTTTGGTTGCCTTGGTATGAGGGTCTTCTTTGATTCAACACAATTCATTCCCGCTGGTTTCCTCTACCAGTCGAATTGTTGTCGCCACCTCTACCATTGTCAAACCACTTTCCTTTGCTTTTACTTTCTCTTGCTGACTGCGCCTGCAAAGCCACATCACTATTCGACTTGTCTGCAGATCTTTCAAGCATTATTTGTTCATAAGATTCAAACGTCCCTTGAAGATCGTCCTTCGAAAAAATTTACATGTCCTTCGACTCTTCTATGGAAACTACCACATGGTCGACCTTCAGAGCCAAAGATCTCAAGATCTTTAAAACAACAACTCTTGTTATTAACGTCTCTCCCCAAACCTTGATTTGATTCACTAGTTTCGTAATCCTAGTGAAGAAATCAGATATACTCTCGCTATATTCCATCTGAAGAAGTTCATACGTTATTTTGTGAGTTTGTAACCTCACCTCTTTCACCTTTTCTGCACCTCCAAAAGATTTCTTAAGAATATCCCAGGCTTCTTTTACAGATTCTACATCAATAACCTTTTCAAAATTTTATGGACTAACACATTGGTGAATTATAAAGAGAGCTTTATAATTCTTCTTCTCCAATTCTTTATGTTCAGTCTCTTCGTCATCTAAAGGATCTTCATCAAGCGTTTCTAACCCATCTTTTACCAGATCCCAAAGACCTTGATAACAGAATATAACCTTCATCTGCTTGCACCAATTCTCATAGTTATCACCTTTCAAAATTGAAAGACTTGTGGGAAAATTCTCATTCAAATAATTCACTGTTATTCTGATTTTCTTCTTCTTCTTCTTCTTCCCTTGATCGCTCAATTGGAACTCTTGATACTAGATTTTGGAAACCCATCAAAAAATATTATGAATTTATATCAATCTTGATGAACAAGATTGCTATCACCATACAATAACAATGAAAAGAAAATTAAAGAATAAAAGAGATTAGGGTTTCTGCAGAGTTTCTCTCTGCCCACAATCTGTGAAAATCTTTATTCACTTTGCAATTGCAAAACTCTGTGAATACAAGTTGTTATCAATAATAGGGATTACTCCCTATATTTATAATTTTAGGTTAGCTTTCTCCCAAAGTCAAAGCCCAAAACACAAAAGCCCAAAATACCTATTTTGGATCTAAGCCGAAATCTCGTGGAAAGTAACCTGCTTCGACACTTCGACAACATACAACTCGATAAACTAAGCTTTTCGACACACCTTGTGTCGAGAAACAACCTGCTTCGACACAAGGAATTACACTTTTAACACCTTCAAGTTCTATGGAAATCTCCTATTGGTTCTCTGTGCCCTAGCTCTCTCTTCACGGTTTCTCCCAACTTTCCACAATCATACAGAATAATCCCATTATCTCTAATTTTCTCTATTAAAATAATCTCTTTCTATAGTTTTCCTCTTCTACTCTCACTTACTTACACACACTTACCACTACGCCCTTATTCTCCTTTTCACCTTAATATTCCATTTTATTATTATTATAATTCTAAATATTATAAATATAATTCTAAATAATATAAACTAAAATTATTTAAATCTAAATAATTCTAATTATCATCCAAATCTCACTAATGCCCAACCACATATCATCACACATCACATAAAAATCAATAATAAATCACAAATAATCGATAAAATAAAGAATTCTAGATTTTGAGGTGTTACAATGATGGAAAAATTAGCAAGTGTACTAATTTGCCAATGTAGTAATAATGGGAAATCCTAAAGTGTTGATCTCAAGGACTGCGTATCAGTATCGAGTTCAGTTTATGGTTCAATTAAACAAAAACTTTTGTGGTTTAGTTTGGAAAATGTCACATAAAAATAAGCAGAAATATAAATTGGTTTTTTCACAGATATGAGGAGTATGTTAGGGTCAGTATATGATTTGTTCTGTAATAACCTTGAATCCTGATTTCTTCAACAAGTTCATAACATTCAATTACCAGCTCTTTAGGTTATTTCCCCCTAAGTCCTTAGTGGGAAAACCTTTGAACATTCATCCTAAATCCTAAGTCCTTAGAGAATTATGATGAAATAAAGCCTTTGTTTTATCAAGAGTTAACTGGTAACTATAGGGTATCCCTAGTCCTAGGTGATATCTACTACAGTCTAATCGTACAAAAACCTTAACAATCGTGGTCCATCTGATTATTAACCATAAATCAATCCTCGTTGGTCCGACAAACACAACATAAAAACCTTCAATTAAATTGAACGTGAAAAACAATTGTATTATGAAATTATGAATTCATATTCATTACAAAATCAAATCAGGGACACCCCCTATCATTGAGGGGTCTAGTTACTCACATTGTTCAAAGAATTCCAATAACATAAAATGTAGACATTACAGATAACTAATGAACTTTGATCTTCAATCGCTTATATTCATGAAAAGTCTTTGTCCTTTAATAATCTCACATGTTGCTCTCTTCAATCGTCAATATTCTCTGCTTGCAAAAAGTCCCCTAATTTCTTGTGAAAACTCATTTAAATAGTCACAATTTATTCAAGTCGGTTGGTAATACCCAAAACACCCTCGTAGACCAACTACTGAGCCAAATCACATAAAATATTGAAATCAGTGTTGCAACCCAACACGGGCCGTATCAGGTGACACGGGCACCCGTGTTGCTCCTATGGCATTTTATTTGATTTTTCTAAGCTCCGGGTCTGTTGACACGGCCCGTGTCAGGTGACATGGCCGCCCGTGTCAGCCCCCTGGCATCCAAATTCTGCATGCTTTTCATCCTGATGGCCTGTATAAGGTGACACAGCCACCCGTGTTAGGCCCCATGTAGCATAATTTTTACACTTCCTCCAAAACTCTGAGTTTTTCACTTTTTCGCACTAATTTGTCCAGATTTATTCTTGTGAGCCTAACAATAGTAAAACACACAATCAACGCATAAAATGTAGAAGAACGAAATGAAATGCTTGACAATATAATGAGGAGATAACTAAAATCAATGGTAAATAAAGATATAAAAACCACTGATCAAACTCCCCAAAATTTATATTTTTTCTTTACCTCGAGCGACAATTACAAGAGCTCATGAAATTCACAGCATATCGGTACTCATACGTGAAACCTCTATTCACTTTGTTTCAGAGGTAGTCCATCCGGTGTTAACATGATGCGAATGGTTTTTGTAAGAACTTTGTAAGCCTGAGTTACCTCTTCGGATACCTCTTGTTGTACCCTAAAATTTCCCCTCCCATAATTGATTCAAGATGCCTCCTCATGCTCCAAGGGTTCTCAACTACTCAAGGTTTGATCAGACAAACTCTCTTCCTAAGAAGTTGACCTACAACTAGGGTTTTGCTTCTCTCAAGGAAAATTGGACTTCTAATGCTTCAAGTGGGTTTCATGGATCATCATATGTCTCTAATAATGCGCATGCCAAATTTCAAGCCATGCATAACAAGTTTGCTCAGTCAATTGCTCAGATGATTGAAAATCAACTGTATTGGATAAAAAGTCAATTATGGTCAACATACAGTCAAACTTTAAGATTTTTGGTCAAAATCAATATTTTGAAGTCACATTCATCATTTGATCAAGGGTTGATCATGATTCATCAAGAAAACTCAAGATTCATCAAGAATCAAAAGTTACTAAATTAGGGTTTTCTTTAGGAGAAGTCAACTGAACTTTGACCAAACATAACTTCCACATGCTTTGTCAGGTTTTTCTCAGCCAAAGCTTATTTTGAAGGAAATTCAATTCTATACAACTTTTTCTCTCTAAGCTCAAGTTCAAAAAATGCTTCATTTGAGAGATATGGGCCAAGACATTATAGGTCATTTAAAAAGTCAACAAAAGACACTTTTTGTCAAAGCAATTTACATCAAAATAAATTCTTCAAATGAAAAAATGATCAACATAGATATTGTAGGGAACATCTTGATCTTTACAAAAAGTCCAATACACCTTCACATGATAAAAATTGAGAGAGTTATGATTGGTGCAAGTTGGGAAATTTTGAGAAAATGCATGAAACCCAAATTGAGCAAACTTGAATTTTTGGGCTAATGAGCTTATCTTTCAAGGTCCAAACGTGTTCTAGACCTCATAATGAACCTACAAATCTATTCATGCACCATTTTAATTTTTTATTTCATTTGTTTTGATTTTGTTTATTTAAATTAAAAAATAAATCAAATAAATATTAAAGGGAGGTGCAATACTTAAGAGGCTTTTTATTCAAACACTTTGGAGGCCCAAGATATGCTGCAAATTGTGTGGAGATTATTTTCAAGACAAATCTTCATGTTTTGTCTTATTCAAGTTCTATTTTAAAACAAAATCAAGTTTGTTTCGTACAAGGTCCAAGCCCACTTTTTAAACCTAATTCATGACCTATATATATCATTCTCATTCAGACAAGAGAGAACATGAAACCTTGCAAGAAAAACAACTTCCAAATCTCAAAAATTTGTCAAACTAGGGCAAACTTCAAACCTTATTTTTATCCTTTCTCAAAGCAAGTTAGCCGTCCCAATCAATTCCAGAAGTCTCATAGAGTAAGTATGAACCGTTCTTGGTGATCCAAAGTGCATAAAATAAGCATTCCAAGCATGGTCGATTGATATATTTTATGGATTTCGTATTTTCAATTCTATCGTGCTTTGATTCATCACATGGCCCCCATTATGTCAGAATCATGCATTGCCATTCTTGAACCGATTTATCATATTTGCTTTGTATCTCATCGTTCAGGAAGAATTACTGAAAACCAAGGCCACCATTGAACTCGCAAGGGTCAAATTAGGGGGGGGGGTAGGGTCCCTTTAGATCGTTAACATGCTTTATTTTGCAGGTACAAGAAACGAGATAGCCGAAGAAGACGATCGGAGCTAGGGCTCCGGTGCCTCTCTGGTACAGCTGTTATGTTTTATTTTATATTTATTTGATTCCATTGAGATACCAGATGAAACAGCCACCCCACTGGCAAGGCGCACGCATGTTAAGGCATTAGTCTCTGAGGGCGTGAGTTTGATCCATGCCTTTTGATGTTTTTTCATATTTTCCAAATTTTTGCAGGTTTTATATATTAGGCGCAACGTTCACTTTCCTAACACCAACCAGCGCTAGGCCTTGTGGCAAGCTATGCAATTGTGAGGCTTGAGGGCATGAATTCAACACCCACCCCTAGCATTTTTTTCATTGTTTTGGTTTTCTACCTTATTTCCTTGATTTTTCTTCCCCTAACCCTAATTATTTTAATTAACCATTAAACGAAAACCTTTTTTTTAAATCATAATTATTTATTTTTAGGTTTTTAATTAACTTTTTAAAATTAGTTAATTAACCATTTTTTATCTTAAAATTAATTAGAATTTCAGGTTTTATTTAAAATTAATTATCAACTTAAATCATTTTTCATAAAAAACCCTAACAAACTTTCAAACTTCTTCTTTTGTTTTTTTTCTATTTTCTTTTCTCATTTATTTACATTCCTATATCAAGTGTATAGAGAGCGTTCTAATGTAATAATTTAGATTTACTTTTCCTGCATTTTCCTGCATTTTTTCTTATTATGTATATGCTTCTGGGATGTAATAGTTGTAGGTTTTATTTCCCACATTTCATTATTATGTAACGGCCCCAAAGCCTTGTAATATTTTTAGGTTTATATTATGTATTTTACCTTATGCTATTACTTTCTTTATGCAATTGCTAATAATTAGGGTTTGCATGAAAAGACTAAAATCAACTAATAGTAAAACCCTAATTTCAAGATAAATAATTGAATTGAACACACTTTCACACTCACACCTCTAGGGTAACCTCTCTTCGTTGCCTTTCGGAATAACAATCACGCCCCTCGAAAGTAGGGATACCTTTAGCAAAAGACCCTCGATCAAATTATCATCATACAAAAATATCATAGTCCCTCGATGACCCTTCGATGTTGCCTACGAAAAATGATCTAGTCCCTCGAGTTGCCTACAAATAATATGATAATAGTCCCTTAAGAAATTGCTAAAGTATCCTTACAAGTTGCCTTCAATGACCATACGATGACCCTACGCCCGTCCCTTCACATCCAATAGATAGGGCTACCTACTAACTAATGGTACGGATAGCACTATCTCTAAAGGGGAAGAAACTTTTAATCGCTTGCTCATAAACTTTTCTAAAAAAACAAAACATTTCTCACATCACACTTTTCAAACAAATATTTTCAAACACTTATCTATATATTAGACTTAGGTCATTTTCATTAATGCATTAAATATGTTTGTATTGAATTAATCCATTCATTTTCATTCTATTTAAACTATTCTTTTTACTCCCTTTATGATATTCAACTCTTGTTTTAAAAGTTGCAAGCCTTTAGAGGGAGGATGACGAAAACAATGCCATAATCTCATACAATATACTTTTGGACAGACCTTGCTGATGATGTACATGCGTTCTTTCAATTCCTAAACACTGAAGTTATAAGGAGGATAATCCCTAGTCAACCCCTTTGAGCCAAATAAGTAGAAGTTTTCTTTTTTACAAAAATTGAAACCTTTAATCAAAACCTGGGGCAGGGTAGTCTCTCAGTTAATTCAAACGCGCGTTCAGTCGCAAACTTTCACTTCGTACACAACGAATAACACCAAGAACATTCCTTCTGAACCAAAAGATGGTGATGGTTCCGTATCAAATAGGCAGTCATTATCTCTCAAAAGAAAAGCCCACTAAGTCAAAACCTACAAAGGAGACTTAAGAAAAATTGGGGCATCCTGCTGACTGTAATCTCAAAAACAAGAACAGTCAGGCAAAATCAGGGATAATAAATCAAAAAGAGGTCACTACAAATCCTCAACAACATGGAAAATATGGAAAAAATGACTGCCTTCCAACAAACTTAACTTGTCTGAACCATCACCAAAACACCATTCCAAACTCAATTGGAGTTCAAACGCACAATTAACTGAGTTTAGGACTGAAGAACATCACGAAGAACGGGCGGGTACAATTACACTTTGAGCCTTATCCTTTGTTTCTTAAACCGTGAACCTAGACCATGATACAACCTTTCAAAGTCCTAATTGAAGCATGGGTTAGTTCGAAAGCATACTATTACAAAAGGTATCCTGACTCCTGTAAGGCTTACTCTAAATCCTGATTTGAATTCACATACTTGCAAAATTCTTTTATCTACTAAAACGCATTTTCAAAAATTCAAGACAAGCATAAAATTTACATTATTTTGAATATCGTTGTTTGCATATGGCTAATTGTTTGACAACAAAGAAATTTACATGAGAATATTCAGCAAACGAAAGCTCTCTCAGTGAACAAAATCACTTCAAATGGGATGACATTCCCAATGACAAATCTCCTAGTAAGCAAGGGGGAATGACATGTCATTGTCCAATTAGTTTGGGGACAGTCAAGGCAAGATTCCAAGAAAATCTCTCAAGAAGTGCTGAATAACAAGAGGTAGATCTGCATCCGAGTCACTTGGGGCATTGAATATGAACTCCAACAAAGGGTTGTATACGGTAAAGCAAACATTTCCTAGCAATACTTCAAACACTTGGTACTAGGGACAATGAAAAATCTCCCACCAAGTCCTTTTCATAGGGTGATCCCCAACCAGAGTTTCAAATCTATGGAAAACCTTCTTCCCAACTGAATTGATCTCAAGAATCCTCGAGGAGTTTTGTCAAAAGTGCCCCTCCAGCAGATTGGCGACAAGGTTTATTTCCCCAACAAACGGCAAGATTCCCCAAATTGAATTTTCCTCTCAAACTATCACACCCCAAGGGACCACAACTCCTCTTCTATAGTAGACTTACCTACAATCCCCAATAGCTCCCCAATAGAGCAACAAACAACGAAGACTCCTAAACTCTCTTCCCCAAGCAGAAATCAACACTCTCCATAGAGTTTTCCTCATGCAAAGTCAACACCCCCCAGCAGAGTTCTCCTCAAACAACAAAAACAGGAATCCCCAGCGGAAACTTTCTAAAAAAACAGGTCTAGAAAGGTGTGCATACTCTTCATCCCCAATGGCCGTCCGAGATTCAACTTCTCAAAACTCCCCAGCACTTGTCAAGAATTTATTTTCCAAGATAAAATTACATTCCAACAATCTTTCATGTATCATACTACATACATGATAAGTGCACACAGCACAAATGCATACGACATAATCTCTTTTATTTTGATAACATCATTACGCCATGCATTTCATACATCATGATATTGCATACAACTAACTCTTTACCTTTTCAAGAAAGATCAATCAACAGAAAATTATCATCAACAAATTTTTTAACAAAGACAGAACAACTATTTATGGACAAATCAATTGCGGGTCTATTCCCGAGACAGGATTAGGTGACTATCTATATGACAAAGACTTCCTTTAGACTTCTTCTGGTTCAGTTTAAATCTCTCAATGGTTTATCTTGATTCTTCTCTGGTAGATATTTTCTCTGGCTCAGATAAATCGCTCCAAGATTTATTCTGATTCTTTCCAGTTAAAGAATATTCAAGACTTTTGCTGATTCAGTTTAAATCTCTCAATGGTTTACCCTGATTCCTTCCTGTAGACATTTTATCTGATTTAGATAAATCTCCCCAAGATTTGTTCTGATTCTTTCCAGACCTCTGTTGATTCAGTTTAAATCTCTCAATGGTTTATCCTGATTCTTTCCCATGGACATTTTCTCTAGTTCAGATAAATCGCCCCAAGATTTGTTCTGATTCTTTCCAGACCTCTGTTGGTTCAGTTTAAATCTCTCAATGGTTTATCCTGATTCTTTCCCGTAGACATTTTGTATGGTTCAGATAAATCGCCCCAAGATTTGTTCTGATTCTTTCCAGAATTCTGCTAGTTCATTTTAAATCTCTCAATGGTTTATCCTGATTCTTTCCCGTAGACATTTTCTCTGGTTCAGATAAATCGCTCCAAGATTTGTTCTGATTCTTTCCAGATCTCTGTTGGTTCAATTTAAATCTCTCAATGGTTTATCCTGATTCTTTCCCGTAGACATTTTCTCTGGTTCAGATAAATCGCTCCAAGATTTGTTCTGATTCTTTCCAGTTAAAGAATATTCAAGATCTCTGCTGGTTCAGTTTAAATCTCTCAATGGTTTATCCGGATTCTTTCCCGTAGACATTTTCTCTGGTTCAGATAAATCGCTCCAAGATTTGTTCTGATTCTTTCTAGACCTCTACTGGTTCAGTTTAAATCTCTCAATGGTTTATCCTGATTCTTTCCCATAGACATTTTCTCTGGTTCAGATAAATCGCTCCAAGATTTGTTCTGATTCTTTCCAGACCTCTACTGGTTCTGTTTAAATCTCTCAATGGTTTATCCTGATTCTTTCCCATAGACATTTTCTCTGGTTCAGATAAATTGCTCCAAGATTTGTTCTGATTCTTTCCAGACCTCTGTTGGGGTTCAGTTTAAATCTCTCAATGGTTTATCCTGATTCTTTCTCGTAGACATTTTCTCTGGTTCAGATAAATTGCTCTAAAATTTTTCTAATTCTTTCCAATTAAAGAATATTCAAGACCTATGTTGGTTCAGTTTAAATCTCTCAATGGTTTATCCTGATTCTTTCTCGTAGACATTTTCTATGGTTCAAATAAATCGCTCAAAGATTTGTTCTGATTCTTTCCAGACCTCTGCTGGTTCAATTTAAATCTCTCAATGGTTTATCCTGATTCTTTACCGTAAACATTTTCTCTACTTCATATAAATTGCTCCAAGATTTTTCTGATTCTTTCCAATTAAAGAATATTCAAGAGCTCTGTTGGTTCTGTTTAAATCTCTTAATGGTTTATCCTGATTCTTTCCCGTAGACATTTTCTCTGGTTCAGATAAATCGCTCCAAGATTTGTTCTGATTTTTTCCATACCTCTACTGGTTCAATTTAAATAAGTCGCTCTAAGATTTATTCTGATCCTTTTCTAGTTGAAGTCAAGATTAGACTTAGTCTAATTTCTGTCAAAAATCATCTTTGGATGGCATCTATAAGCCCATCTCCGATAACACTCCGTCATCTCTCCAAATGGCATCTGTAAGCCCATTCCCTACACAACCAACCACCACATCATCAAGTGCAAATTTATGGGTACTCTAGTGTTCAATCATCTTCCACCTTCAAGTCACGAATGGCAGACTCGCCAATCTAACTCTTCAGGTTTTAGAAGATTGAACAGGGGCAACTGTTGTACCCCAAAATTTTCCGTCTCATTTTTCAAGGAATTTCTCACAAGGATTCTCAAGGTTCAAACTTGCACAAGTACATTGGGATTTTCAGTACCAAGATTAAAAGGAAACTGTCAAAAATGGGGAAAACAGATAAAAATAATTTTTTGACAAATTTGGAGAAAAACAAGTGTTTTTCGATTTAGCTCCTTCGATTGGCCTTTTGGCCTCTTTCGATGCAAGCTTGGCTTGCATCCTTCGAATAGGAATGGGCCTCTGGAACGTTGGCTTGGATTCACAAGGCACAAAGCATCCTGTAGCCTCCTTCGATTCCAAGGCAAAAGGTCCCCTTTTGGCATCCTCCGATTTGCATATTTTCCTTCCTATATGCCTCTTTCGAATCTGGACATTTTGGCCTCCTACATGCACCTTTAGTTTGGGCATGTGGTTCCTTTGTTGCAAACCTTTTATTTGGGCATTTGACTCCCTTCATGCTTTCTTCATTTGGGCACATGAATCCTTCAGTACAAGATTTTGGTCACACCTTTCGTTTGGGCATGTGTTTCCTTTCATGCAAGCTTTCGTTTGAACAAAGATCTTTTGCATGTTTGCATGAAGTCACAAAGAAGGGACCCCCTATGTACACTCCTTCGTTTGGCCACTTGGACCTTTGGCGGGAAAGCCTTCTACTGGACGGAACCACCTTCACAAGGTTTAATTTATAACAGTGTCCCATTCGAATTATCATCTTTCGAATCCAACTCTGGGCATCCCGTTCGAAGGATATGCTTGATGGCCCATTCGAAGGGTTTACAATACCCACCTTAAGGCATGTTTTTGGTGACCCATCCAAGGGTCACACTTTTGGCTCCTTCGAAGGATGCACAAAAGTGACTCAATCGAAAGGCACTTGTTGGAGGAAAATCAAATAGTATTGTTTGGAGAAGAGTCTGGTCGAAGAAGGGTCAAAATGAAAGGATGATATTCAAAGATGCTTGCTGCCAAGTTCATGCCTAGTACACTGGCCAAACCTGCTGCACAGAAATCCTGAAACACTGCCCCATTCCTTGCACCATAATGGCATACAAGGCATTGCCTCTCGAGAGATACAAGGAGCAGGTTACTCAATTTGTTCAAACCTTTTGTTTTCCCTCCTAAAGCTTCAGGCAGCCTTGCCTATAAATAAGAGGCTCCAACACATGTTTGAGGAGGACTTTTTGGCCAGAGGAATGAATCTTCAAATTTCTCAAACACCATAAAGTTCTCAAACACTTAAACACTTGTGAAAACAAAAACCTAGAATCCAAACACTTGTCCCTTTCGAATCTGAAACATCCTTACATCTTGTTACCCATCGAATCCAGCAAGAAAGACATTTCACTTGTTTTTCTCTTTCAAATCCAGCAGTAGAGACGCTACCCTTGCTCATTCTCTTTGATTCCAGAGACACTCAAGGCAACCACCTAAAGGCCCAACACACGTCCCAACCTCAAGCAAGGTAAGTCATCCTTAACCTTGATTCCTTTGTTTCCAGCACATGTAAATAAAACTCTTTTTCGTTTCAAACATATACATAGAATTTGTTCCCTTTTTGTTTACACCCTTATAGTTTGCTTTATTACCTTTCCTTTTGGTTTTGCTCTTTGGTTTCTTACAAATGTTTTAAGATCTAACCTGGCCTAAAGGTAGTGCTAGCATGGCCTTAGGCCATGTTTCTATTTAACATCTCAAACGAAGGAGACATGAAAACAGAAAGTAGGAAATGAAGCCTTTGGCTTCCACCCTGACCTCCAGGTCAAAATGAAAGAGGCAGCCAGAGGGTACACCATGCTGACTATCAAGCCTAGACGAAAGGTACGCCTGCACTGAGTCCAGGCCTAGACGAGAGGCACCCCCTCACTGCTTTCAACCCCCATTCGAAGGAGGAAGAAAGACAGATTGCATCTTGCATTGGTTCCAGGCCCAATCGAAAGGCACAACATGCTGACCCCCAGGCCTCAGTCGAAAGTCATGCCTTCACCCTTTTCAGGCCAAATCGAAGAGAGCCAAAAAGTGTAGAATTGAAGGGTTTGCTGCCCTAAATCGAAAGACCCATTTTTCTTGCTTTTATTTTTTTTTGCCTTCATATTTTCATGCAATTCAATATGGTTGTAATAGTGTAAGATTTTATCTTTCTGCATTTTATTACTTTTGTATGATTGTTAGTAAAACAGGACATGTATGGCAAGATAAAAACAACAAGTAGATAACCCTTAATCAAAGACTAAATGCATGCAAATCAAACACACCATTCGCACATGCACCCTTAGGGTAATCCCACTTGTTGCCTCGGAAAAATAGTCATGTCCCTCGAATATGGGCGTTTTAGAAAATACCCTCGATAAAAGATCATAGTCCCTCGATGACCCTCAATGTTGCCTTCGGTAAATGATCTAGTCCCTAAACGAAATTGCTAAAATGTCCCATAGGTTTCCTTCTATGACTATACAAACGTCCCATGCCCGTCCCTTCACATCCAACGACGGGACTTCTTACCAAAATGATGGTAAGATAGCAACATCTAAAGGAGGAGGAAAAGAATATTTAAGACCTTTTTAGTAGGTAGGATGCTCCTAGTTGCTCGCTTGCTCACAACAAAAACATTTTATACATCAACACTTTCATTTGAAACATTTTCAAAAGACAAAACTTTTTGTACGCATTCTTATAGAGACGAGAACCATTACAAAGACACTTTTCAAAATCACTTTCAAAAACACATTCCACGAACACCCCTTTGAACTATTTTTAAAACAACACTTTGTACGCGTTCTTATAGAAACGAGAACCATTAAAAAGACATTTTCAAAATACTTTCAAAAAACCACACCACAAGCACATTTTCAAACAAAAGCAAGTGATCTAGCAAGCAACTAAAAGCCCGTAGATAACTACGGATGGAAAGGATGTTAATACCTTCCATTTTCATAACCTACCCCCCGAACTTAAGAAATAATCTCGAAAGGTATTTCCTGTTCTTTCCAGCCTTTCCTTGTTGGATAAAAGAAAAGTCGGTGATGACTCTTACTATCTGCAACAATTGCGATCAAACATAAACACCTAAGTCAGTTCTCCCACCGTATTACAATAGTGTTTGTTAAAAGCAGCAACCATATCTTCCGAAGTACGAATGTTGCATCCTTCCAGCTGATAGAACCATTCAAATTGTGTACCAGACAAACTTTCCTGAAAGAAGTGAACCCATAACTTTCTGTCAGTAGTATGGGATTGGATCTTCTGAACATAAGATATCAGATGAAACTTTGGACAGGACACACCATCATACTCGGAAAAGGTAGGAACCTTGAACTTGTGAGGGATAACAACCCCCAAGATAAGACCCAACTCTTCAAAGTCCAACCCATGAACTTTCTTTATCTCTGTAGCATTAAGTCGATCTTCCAGCTGCTTGTATCTGTCATCACCAGGAGGATACTGTTCGGCAGAATAGTCTTCATCAGAATCTTGGCCAAAACCAAGGTTGTTATTCTCTTCAACTTTCACACTCTCATCATCTTTCTCTTGGTTATCATCTTCGTTCAGGGGGACCTTAAAATCTAGATCCCTTCTGACTGGACCCTTGAATCTTCTGTCCATATTAAGAAAAACTGTTGGCTTTTTAATCTTCTTCTTATTCTTCTTTGTGATGAGGGTCTTAAAATTATCTTTACCCTTAGCTAAGTCCAAGATAATCTGCTGAAACTGAGTGTTATAAGCTTGAAGTTCTTTCACAATTTGCTCGAGTGCTATCTTTTACTCAAATAAACAGCAAGAAGATGAGAAAACCTGCTTAGAAAGTACCTGTTATATGATGATAAGCATGATATGCAAATGCAAGTGCAATGTTTTCAAGGACCTTTACGGGATTCAAATTTTTTTAAACAAAAAGAAACAACGGAAATTTTTAGTAACAAGCTCAAATTATAATTGCTTTCAATAAAAGGAGTTACAAAGAAGAAAAATTTTAATTCAAGTCTCCCATGGACGCTTCCTTTTTGTATTGACATGTGCATTAAGGCTTTGTTCTTCGTGGATTCATTGCGTCACTCTAGTACCTTCCTCTCACTAGCATAGAACTGAGCCTCGAAGGTATCTCTTTCTTCCTTGAGCTGAATCCAGAACTTCCTATAGTTTTTCGAAGTCAGTAGTAATATTGGGATGAAGAACGGTATGACAAACATCCCCTTCAACAACAGGTTCTACGATCACTAATAGGATAGCAGGATATGGCATTTTAAGATTCTGAGCACGAGACCGCACCCATATGTGGTAAGTGTAGTGGTAGAAATGTTTAAGACTAAGCCATTGGATTGACTAGACTTATACAGATCAAAATAAAAATTTCCACCGCGCTTTATTGTTTCCAAAGGAATGGGAAAAGAACGAGTAACCCAAAAAGAGGGGAAAAGATTCAAGGTAAGGGGGTTGGTTATGAAAAGAGAAGGTATTAGCACCCTAAACATCTATGGTACTCCGCAGGAAACTCTTTATAAAAATCTGTATATTTTGGCTATAAAATGTTATATAAAAAATAGATGGTGGAGGTGAGAAAAGAAATGTATTTTTTTATGATTTTTGCACCCGTCGCGATTGCGAACCTTTAGTGCCTATGTACCATCTTCCGTGCAATAGGGGATCAGGGTACACATAGTTCATCTTTAAAAAATTTAAAACACAAATGTGTTGGTTGATTTTATGAGATAAGACATCATCGTCATTGTCCGTGTGGAAAGCATACTTACTACCCACAATCATGAGAAAGGAGAATTTGCATCATCTCAAAGTGGAGGATATGGCTTGGATTTACAATGCCTCACTCAACACCCAAGTGGAAAATGTCTCTCTTCACTATATATTGTAGAAGTCTAGTTGTTTGCATCACTAAAAGGATTGACAAGAGTCTAATATTTTGAGAAAAGTTTTAAAATAAAAAAGCCAAAGTGGCAAAATGGTTTTAAATGAGATTGATTGAATTTTAGTCTTCTCATAAAAAATGTCAAGGTATTATTAAGTTGATTAAAGTTTATTTATGAAAATGTGTTGAAAATGCATGGACCTAAGTCCAAGTTTATTATGGAAATGGTTCAAGTTTAAAAAACAAGAAGAGTTTTCAAAATGAGGGAGAAGATTTTTGAAATTAAAGAAGATAGAAGGAGATATGGATAAGAACCATCTAACCAACAAGAAGCCAAAACTTGACATTATGAGTCAAGATAGAATTCTCATTCTTTGGATCGAAACCAAACAAGCAAAGATACTAGACCTCTTGAAAGAACCAAAATTCAAGTGTGTTAAGTCTTCACAAAATTGGGCAGAGTAACGGTTGTATACGGGTGAATTCCAGATCACAAATAAAGTATGTAATCAAAATAACCTACATACAAAATAAACAAACAACCCAATGTCTTGAGGTAAACCTCAAGAACTCCACACAAAATATCAACCAAGGTCACAAGGTCTCCAACATAGGCCAAGGTTTCTAATCCTAAGTCCAAGAAGTCCAATACTCCATAATGCCAAGGATAGTAACCAAATAATCCAAGTATCATTAAAGTTTTTTATGGTTTATGTTGATTATTAAGTATCTTAAAAAAGAAAAGAAAATCTCAAGTGAGCAAAATAAAAATGATAAGAATATAAAGGGGCTCAAGTGAGCAAAGATGAAAAATAGCATGAAATGTAAATGCTAAAAATAAATGGTGCATAAAATAAAAGAGCATAAAATAAAAACACAAAATAAAGTCAATTATTAGTAATTAGTGGTTAGTTGGATGACCATCTTGAAACTTGCATTTGGAACTCATTAGAGGATTGGTAGAACCAAAGCCTCCACACAACAAGTTGCATTTGCTTTTTGTCAAGTATATCATCCATTTTGGAATCCTCAAAAATAAAATTTAATGATCAACGATGTTTAAGTGATCCGCGTTGACCAAAAGTGATGTAGATTCATTAGAGGATTGGTAGAACCAAAGCCTCCACACAATGAATCTCAAAGTTATTGGATCAAATAGATCAAATTAACATACTTGGGCTTGCAAACATAGGTTTGGGCCACGAATGATCATTTATTCGAATCGGGACAAATTTTAGCGCTATGTTAAGTAATCGTAAGTGGACTTATATAGAAGTTGCACCTATTTTAAGGTCGGTCAATAGCAATCTATGCACCATTTATTTTGAGGCATGATATAAAGATCATGCTCCAATAACACTTAGTGCAATAAGAAATGGATAAGATGAAGAGGGGTGAGAAAGAATATATAAACCACATTTGAATTAAAATTTAATCAAACTATTATTAAAATCATTCATCAATTTTTATAGAGTTAGACTCAACACCATGGATCCAATGATATTAACAAAGTTCATGATCAAAAAATTCAATTCAAGATCAGCCAGAAAATATACAAGAATTAAATTATATTTTAAAATAAAAGAATAATAGTTTAAAAATGGTTAAAAATGAAAATAATAGAGAAAAAAGTAAACTATATTCAAATTAATCATGAAAAAATAAGTAAGACCATAGAAAAATCAAAAATGGACTCAAATATTTTTATAAAATTTTTGGTAATTTTTTAAAGTCAGAAACTATTTTTAAAATTAAAAGAAATAGGTAAAATAAATAAAAAATGATGAAAAATAACAAAATCAGAAATAAAAAATAAATGAGGTCACCAATATTTGTCACAATATCATTGAATCATTCCATATTTTTTTTAGAATTTAAAAATGCATAAAAGTATTTTTAAACATTTAAAACAATTCAAATAAAGTGAACATTAATGAAAAATATCAAAACAAAAAATAAAAATCAAAAAGAGAAAAATCAAAAATATTTTTCATAGTTTTTTCAGATTTTTTGGACTTAAAATGAATTTTCTATGATTTTTGAAGTTTAAAACAATTTAAATATAAAAATAAGAAAATAAAATAAATTCAAAAATATGTGGACCATTGGATGAGAGTCAAAACGCGTTAGTAATCAAATCCAAGGGATCTGGCGCGTTGTGCATATCATGGTCAGTACTGAATAAAGCATAGGATTCAATATAAAATCAGAAATTAAAAAAAAACAAATGGCATTGTGTCATTGGTTGAAGGATGACACGTTGGTCATCTTCAACCTCCAGCCAGTCTCAAAAGCAGGTCTCTCAAACTGTAAAATTAGAGCACGAGACTGGTACCATTCGCTCCTTCTCATCAAGACAAAGACAATCACACCTTCGCGAAAAATTTATGTAAACTGTAGCTCAAACAATTTGGAAGAGAAGTTTTGAAAAGGGATTTGAAATTTCATGGTCAAAACGTGTTTCCAGTTAAAAGAAAGTGTTGTGACTAGAACCAAGGCAATGAGAGCTTCACAATGATATCAAATTTGAGAGAATTGGTGAAGGAATCTACCTATTGAAGTTAAGTTGCAGAGCTCTGAAATTGGACTTCTATGGATCAATATAGGTCACGATTCTCGAAGGTAATTGTATGGTTAACTTCAGGGAAGATCAAGGGAGGTGAATTGTTGGGAAAAAATGGATTGAAAAAGGCTTGAACAATGATTTCGAAGTTGCAGAAAAGTGAGTTATGGAGTGAGTTTGGCAGGGTGATTTTGGATGCTCAAGCTTGAGAAAACAAATGGGAGATGACCCTCTATTTATAGGAGAATGAATGGGATCCTTAAGCGTGTGAAATGATGATGTTTGGAGGGAAATCGTGGGGGTCTGCAGCATGAACAAAGTGTGACTTGTTTAACATCAAAACTCAGCCAAATCGTGTGTTTCATGATGCTAAACACCTTTGGAAAGTTGCTAAACATGATTAGAAGCAAAAACTCATGGAAAACTTATGATTAGAAGCCAAAACAAAGATTTCAAAATCTGACTTGTGATGAAACTTCAGTTTCAAGTTACCAAATTCAAATCAATGGCATTCTCAACTCAAGGGGTCTTAAGGCATGGTTCTTGATGCTTTAGAAAGATGAGATTACAAGCTTTGCAGTGGGAAAAGAGTGGAATCAAATGGATGTTTGAGCTGAAAGTTTCAATGAGTCAAAGTTGGGAAAAAGAAGTTGACTTTCCATACTTAGAAATATTTCAAGTTTTTCTTCAATAGTGACCTATAATATTTTGCATCCAAACATGGCCTTCCACTTGGAATTTGTTCTTGACCAAAAAATATGGAATGAAGTGGATATCTTGAATGTAATTTTGAGACTTGAACCATTCAAAATATACAAAAATTGAGAGAGTTATCACTTGTTGAAGTTGACAAAAATTCATGAAATGACCTATAATCTTTTGTATCCTTTAGGCATCCTCCATCCATTTTTTCACTTTGCACATAAAAGAAGGAATAAAGTTCACATCCTCAAGATCATTATGGAAAAATAGTGGGATTAAGGTGATAAATATTTATCAAGTTATGATCATTTGAAGTCACACATGGGAATTTGAGGGTTCATCTGGAGGACTTGTAATCTTTCTTCATCATCAAGTTTCTTCCACATGAAAACTCCTTGAAACTTTTGAAGTGATTTATTAATAACCTTTTGAAGAGAAGGATGTTTTTGGAATCACTCAAAAATACCAAAAGATGAGCAATATATACTTCTTTGAAGTTCAAAACCCTAGCTCCTAAATCAAGAAAATGCTTTGAGGAACTTTGACAATTTTAAACAACCTTCTTGTACCAACACTTTTGCTTTGTAGATAGAATTTGTTGAGGATGATAATGAGAACTCATAGAAACCAAAACCACTTCCATATCTTGAGAATTGAGAAAAATATGCACTTGTGACCAATGGGAATAAGGCCTTGTCCCACCATGACAACTTCTTCAATCAACTCCTTGTACTTTTGAATCAATCTTGATAACTTTGAAATGTGGTGAACCAAAATAAACCTTGCCATGCCATTTATTACAAAACAAATTCAATGGTGAGATTTGAATTTCTCAAGCTTTATTGAATAGGGCATGAAAATAAACTCATGAAACCATGGATCATTTTGCTAAGCCACATTGCCTTTACCTACATTATTGACAAGTAAGACAAACCAATATTGCATTTTATTAATTAAAAGGAAAATAAAAATAAAACATGCATGATCACAAAAGAAAAACAAGTGAAGGTGCTTGGTGATTCCTCAAAGAGCAAAGCTAAAGATAGGGAGGAGAACCAAAAGCCCTAATATGATCTTGTTGTGATTGAATCAATATGGTATGATGAAGGGATATTAGAGGCAAAAATTAGGGTACAACAACTGCCCTTATTTAAGTTTCTTCTATCCAGAGATACGAAGGTTAAAAATATTCGTGTCGACATGATCGAAGATACTTAAATATAAAATAGACCCTATTTTTTCCCTAAGATGCCATGCAATGCTTATGAGTATGAATGCATATGAACAACTTCAAAGGGACGCAAAAAACCACTGGGGATGTAGCAAAGGAAATAAGGATAAAAAAAGAAACCCGACCAGGAAAATAAATCACTGGTGAATAAAAAAGACCCGACTCATAGAGGATGGTAAAAGATCAAAGGATACCCCAACTTTTACTGAAGGAAAAACTACCAACGTTCACTGAAGGTAGAAAGAAAAAAGAATAACAACACCGACGTTCACTGACAGTGAGCTACCAATGTTCACTGAAGGTAGAGAGATAAACATCGACATTCACTAACGATGAACTACCAACTTTCACTGAAGGTAGAGAGAAAAGAAATATCATAGTACTGACGTTCACTGATGGTGAACTACCAACGTTCACTGAAGGTAGGGAGAAAAGAAATATCATAGCACCGATGTTCACTGACGGTGAACTACCAATGTTCACTGATGGTAGCAAAAAGATAATAATCTCCAACTTTCACTGATGGTGAACTACCAACTTTCACTGAAGGTAGAGAGAAAAGAAATATCATAGCACCGACGTTCACTAACGATGAACTACCAACGTTCACTGAAGGTAGCAAAAAGATAACAATCACCAACGTTCACTGATGGTGAACTACCAACTTTCACTGAAGGTAGAGAGAAAAGAAATATCATAGCACCGACGTTCACTAACGGTGAACGACCAACGTTCACTGAAGGTAGCAAAAAGATAACATTCACCAACATTCACCGATGGTGACCTACCAACTTTCACTGAAGGTAGAGAGAAAATAAATATCATAGCACCGACGTTCACTGACGGTGAACTACCAACATTCACTGAAGGTAGCAAAAATATAATAATCACCAATGTTCACTGATGGTGGCCTACTAACTTTAACTTAAGGTAGAGAGAAAAGAAATATCATAGCACCGACATTCACTGACGGTGAACTACCAATGTTCACTGAAGGTAGAAAAAAGATAACAATAACCAACGTTCACTGATGGTGACCTACCAACTTTAACTTAAGGTAGATAGAAAAAAAATATCATAGTACCAACGTTCACTAACGGTGAACTACCAACGTTCACTGAAGGTAGCAAAAAGATAACAATCACTGATAGTGAACTACCAACTTTCACTGAAGGTAGAGAGAAAAGAAAATATCATAGCACCGATTTTCATTGACAATGAACTACCAACGTTCACTGAAGGTAGCAAAAAGATAAAAATCACCAATGTTCATTGATGGTGACCTACCAACTTTCACTGAAGGTAGAGAGAAAAGAAATATCATAGCACCAACGTTCACTGACGGTGAACTACCAACATTCACTGAAGGTAGCAAAAAGATAACAAGTTTCCCTAAAATTCCGGTGTTTCACCTAGAACGGGTCTCAACTTCTTCTTTAACCAAGGAATTCCACCTGGAAAGGGTAGTATAGAAGTTGTCTCAAATAAGGAGACTACCACTTGCAAATATTTCATAATGAACTGTCTCTGTGATATTGAAATACTTTCCATCCACTAGAGTAATTTGACAATGAACTGCAAACTATCCACTCATAGGGAAGATAGCAAAAAAGTAACGTCGACTTTTACGGGGAAGTATAAGTTGCTCAAATAAAGAGATATGCTATTTGCTATTATAGGAAGGATTGAAAAAATCACTTTCTGGGGAAAGCAATATGGCTTCCAGGGGAAAGAAATATGACTTCCTGGGGAATGAATCATGACTTCCTGAGGAATGAATCACGACTTCCTGGGGAAATGCCAACATATTCCCGCTGAGGAGATAAAAGTCTTCTCGTGCCAAAATAAATGCACATTCTCAAACCAAGGCTCGAAGCTTGCAGAAATCCAAAGTAATAATAATGTTGGGAACCAAAGATTCAAACCAGAAATAAACTGGAGTGAAACAGTCAACAAAAATACATCCTTTGAGAAATAAACTCAAGAGGGAAACCCAATCTATCCATCCATAGTTTAAAGAATTAATCCACCTCCAAAGAAGGCTTTCTTGACAACATATGGGCCTTCAAAATTGGGAGTCCACTTGCCCCTAGAATCAGCGTTAAAAGACATGATCTTCCTGAGCACGAGGTTTCCTTCTCTGAATTCACGAGGTTTGACCTTCTTATCAAAAGCTTTCTTCATTCTCTTCTGATATAACTGCCCATGACACAAAGCCGTCATTCTCTTCTCTTCGATCAAATTCAATTGGTCAAACCTGTTCCGAACCCATTCAACCTCTGACAACTTGGTTTCCATTATCACACGCAAAGAGGGAATCTCAACCTCAATTGGGAGCACCGCTTCCATTCCATACACAAGGGAGAACGAGGTTTCTCCTGCTGAAGTGCGGAAAAATGTCCTATATCCATGTAAATAAAAAGGGAGCATTTCATGCCAATCTTTATAATTAACAACCATCTTCTGGATGATATTTTTGATATTCTTATTAGCAGCTTCAACAACCCCATTCATCTTCGGCATGTACGGAGATGAATTGTGATGGACAATCTTGAATTCTTCACAAAGTTTTGCCATCATCTTGTTGTTCATATTTGAGCCATTATCGGTGATAATTCTGCTTGGCACACCATACCGACATATAAGATTATTCTAAATGAACTGGACTACCACCTGCTTAGTAACACTAGCATATGAAGCAACTTCCACCCATTTGGTGAAGTAATCAATTGCTACTAAGATAAAACGGTGTCCATTCGAAGCTTTGGGTTCTATCATACTAATCATGTCAATACCCCACATGGAGAAAGGCCACGGGGAAGAAATAGCATTTAGAAGTGTCAGAGGCAAATGAATCTTGTCTGCATAAATCTGGAATTTATGGTACTTCTTTGCAAATTTGTAACAGACAGATTCCATTGTCAGCCAATAGTAACCTGCCTTTAGCATCTTTTTAGCCATCGAATGTCCATTGGCATGAGTTCCAAATGAACTTTCATGAATCTCATGCATCAATATGTCTGCTTTGTGTCTATCCACGCATCTGAGCAAGACCATGTCATAATTTCTCTTGTACAACACATTTTCACTGAGGAAGAAGCTGCCAGCCAATCTTCTCAATGTATTTCTATCTTTAATCGAAGCACCAATCGGGTATTCCTGAGTCTGGAGAAAATGCTTGATATCATAATACCAAGGTTTCTCATCTGATACCTTTTCTGTTGTAAACACATGAGCGGGCCTATCCAGTCGCTGAACTATAATTCGAGGTATATCATTCAAAGTATTCACTTGATACATAGAAGCCAGAGTTGTCAGAGCTTCCGCCATTTGATTTTCGTCTCTGGGGATGTGATGGAATTCAACTTTATTAAAGAAGGGTAACAATCTTCTAGCATAATATTTGTAAGGGATCAAGCTGGGGTGACGAGTATCCCACTCTCCTTTAATCTGATTTATTATCAAAGATGAATCACCATACACATCTAGAATTTTAATTCTGAGATCAATAGCTTCCTCGAGACCCATGATGCAAGCCTCATATTCTGCCATATTATTAGTACAATCAAATGTCAACCTTGCAGTAGAAGAAATGTGTGACCCGTGTGGATTGACAATCACAACACCAATTCCTTTACCATAAGCATTCATAGATCCATCAAATATCATACTCCAGCGAGATTCAGGATCAGGACCTTCCTCAAGAAATGGTTCATCATAATCTTTCACTTTCAGAAACATCACATCCTCATCGGGGAAATCATACATCAGGGACTGATAATCATCAACTGGTTGGTGAGCAAGATAATATGCCAATACGTTGCTTTTAATAGCTTTTTGAGTATGGTATTCGATGTTATATTCAGATAACAGTATCTGGCAGCGGGCAATTCTCCCAGTAAGAGTTGGCTTTTCAAAAATGTACTTGATTGGATCCATTTTGGAGATCAACCAAGTAGTGTGATTCAACATATACTGCCACAAACATTTTACCGCCCAGGCCAGAGCACAACACGTCTTTTCCAGCATGGAATACCGAGACTCACAATCAGTAAACTTTTTATTGAGATAATAAATGGCATACTCTTTCTTCCCTATTTTATCTTGTTATCCTATAATACAATCCATGGAATTGTCTAACACTGTCAGATACATAATCAATGGTCTTTCTTCAATAGGAGGGAGCAAGATAGGAGGTTCAAGTAGATATTCTTTAATACTTTCAAATGCCCTTTGCAGTCATCTGTCCACACACAACCTTGATCTTTCTTTAACAACTTAAAGATCGGTTCACACGTTGCAGTCATGTGGGAAATGAATCTAGAAACATAATTCAAACGCCCGAGGAACCCTCTGACTTGCTTTTCAGTTCTCGGCGCTGACATTTCTTGAATTGCTTTGAATTTATCATGGTCAAGTTCAATCCCTCTCTGGCTAATAATGAAACCAAACAATTTCCCTGACCGAACACCGAAGGTACATTTATTTGGATTCAAGCGAAAATGATACTTCCTCAAACGCTGGAACAACTTCAACAAATATTTTACATGCCCTTCTTCAATATGGGATTTAGCAATCATATCATCAACATATACCTCAATTTCCTTGTGCATCAGATCATGGAATAGGGTTGTCATAACCCTCTGATACGTTGCACCAGCGTTCTTCAACCTGAAGGGCATCACTCTGTAACAGAATGTTCCCTAGGGTGTGATAAACGTTGTTTTTTCCATGTCCTCAGGAGCCATCCTTATTTGATTATACCCGGAAAATCCATCCATGAACGAGAAAACTTTGAATTTTGATGTGCTATCCACTAACATATCAATGTGTGGCAATGGAAAATTATCTTTTGGACTAGCTTTATTTAGATCTTTGTAATTTACACACATGCGAACTTTTCCGTCTTTCTTCAGTACTGAGACAATATTGGAAATCCATTGAGGGTACACTGATGTCACAAGAAAACCGGAATTAATCTGCTTTAGAACTTCTTCTCTGATCTTCACTGCCATATCTGGGTGAGTTCTTCACAACTTCTGTTTGATTGGCGGACACTCTGGCTTTAGCGATAAACAGTGCTTTACAATATATGTATCTAGACAAGGCATATCTTGGTAAGACCAAGCAAAAATATCCACATACTCTTTCAACATCTCAATCAACCTGCTCTTCACATCAGGATGCAGTAATGCTCCAATCTTGACATCCTTCAGATCTTCTTCTGAACCCAAATTGATTACTTCAAATGGCTCTTTATATGGCTGAATGGCATTCTCCTCGCGCTCAAGCGACCGTGAGACCTCTTCCGGAATCTCATCATAGTCTTCTTCTTCGGCCCCATACACAGGACATTCAAAGTTGGGAGAGGGTGCAGGGTCATTGTATTCAACGGGTTTTTTAATTAATCTACACATATGATTTATGATTGCTTTTAGAAACTGACACATATAACAAGTGATCATGCAGATTGAATTGCAGTTATTATTTATTTTGAAAGGTTTTTTCTGATTAATTATTTTCCAAGAAAAAATAAAAAAATAAAAACAAAATTTGGGAAACAAAGATAACTTTTATTATTGATTTTAAAAATCAAAGCAAAGGATGAGCCCATACGATATCAACACTGTCACCTTGGGTAGAGTGAAAGATTTTCAAAAAGATTAATAAAAACAAATTACTTTGAAACGTGCATGCAAGAGGGAATATCAATGGTGATCCAATTCTGAACCCTAACTCCGTGCGTCACATGATTTGGCACTTCTGGCTCTGCTTCATCTTCCACAATGGCATTAATCCCGAAAATAGTTGGATGAAGATAACCCCCTCTACGAAAGATATCTTGATACTTTCCTGAAACAGACTTCGGCTTCATGCTCTTGCCTTTATCATTCTTCACAGAGAACCCCAAGCCAGCTCTATTCTTATTTACAGATGGATCAACAATCTGTCCCCATACTTCATTATAGCCATTACGCACAACCTACTGAGCATCCTTAAACGAAGCCATAGAATTCTCATTTCCTCTCATATTATCAATGGATAAAGCTTGGAACTAGGTTCCAACAACAACTTCATCCGCCTCCACAATGCTGAAAGAAGGCAAATGAGATATCAACAATGCATGTTCTCCATTTATAATTACCACTTTTTCTTCACGCACAAATTTCAACTTCTGGTGTAAAGTCGAAGTGACAACCCCTGCCTCATATATCCACAACCTTCCCAACAAACAACTGTAAGCGGGTATAATATCCATGACCTGGAAAGTAATCTGAAACAAATGTGGGCCTATATGAATAGGCAAGTTCACTTCACCAATAGCAGATTTCCTTGATCTATCAAACGCTTTCACAATAATGCCACTTGGGCACATGGCCGTTCCTTGATATTTCAACTTCATAAGTGTGCTCCTTGGTATAACGTTCAATGTAGATCCATTATCAATCAGCACATTGGATAATGAATCATTCTTGCAGTTCATAGAGAGGTGGAGGGCCAGATTGTAATTCCTTCCTTCATCGGGCAATTCATCATTGTAGAAACTCAGGTTATTACATGATGTAATGTTCCCTACCACCCCGCTGAGTTGGTCTACTGGCATATCACTTTCCATGAAAGCTTGGTCCAATACCCTCATCAAAGCCAAGATAGATATTTTTAAAGGAGTCTACAGTAGCTGATCTACAATTATATAGTCGCTCATCTTGATCATCTTCAAAATATCGCCCACCTCTTTTTCTAGCATATCTCCACTAGATTCCCCCACTGCCTTCTTGGGTTCAACATTTTCAACATTTTTCTTTCCAATACTAACATCTCCACGAACAACTAGTGCAAATACACAACCACTGCAGGTCACTCTGCTAGTCTCAGCAATATTTCCAACATTAGGCATTGGCTGGATGGGAACTTCCACACCATCCTCTAAAATTGTGGCGTTATATTTGTAGGGTACAACCTTGTCTGACTTGTAGGGGATAAGATCCGACAAACTAATCACCAATGGAGTAATAACTGGCTTGCCATGATATTTAACTTCAAAAGGGGTGGGTGCACCAAAATAAGGCACAATAATATTTACTCCCTCTTCAACACATTCAGTCATTAGAGTCATCTATGGAAAACATATCTTTATTTGAGGAGAAGAACTCATCCGTAGAAGCATATTCATCATCTGAATCTTCTTCATCCAAACAAATCTCAATATTATTAACCTCATGGTAATCATCCCTTTGACCTGTAACCTTGATAGTTCAATTATCCAACAACAACTGAACACCTTTCCTTACAATTGAACATCCTCGAGAGTCCTGGAAGCAAATTAGGAAAGATCCATACTGATGTTCTACCTGACCAGCCATGTGGCAGAAAGTAGCATGCAATTATACCAAATCCTCATTCATATGTTCCACATCAAATATTATGAACTCTCCAAGACATCCAGAAACCATGTTTACTTTTTCTTCATACTCTTCCCTAGGCTTGATTATGTGGATGAGGCCCTCATCCATCATCTCCTGCAAATCAGCCTTTATCTTGTCACAACCCTGTATATCCATACTGCAAATAGCGCAATATGCATGGTCATGTGTATAGTAGCTAAATTCATAGAGGTATGCATGCATTTTTATCAAATCCCCTCTAACCAGTTTAAAATCAAAGATCTGGAAGTCGCCTGGACAACCAGCCACCATGTTCATAGCATTTTCTCCTCCATGCTTGGGCAAAGGATTATCTTTCACATTAGGACCAACATATTTGAAGGACAAGATATCAGACTTCACCAATTTTTGTACTTCAGTTTTCAAAGGATAGTAGTTCTCAACATTGTGCCCTGGTGCTCCCTGATGAAAAGCACATGTTTGGTCTTCCTTGTAATACCAAGGCAATGGTGATGGTATAACGGGAGGTGGTCTGGTCTGAACCAACATATTTTGAATTAACATTGAGAGTAATTCTGTATAGCTCATAGGGATAGGGTCATAACTCTCCCTCCTCTGATTATACCCTTGATTCCCTTGATGGGATGGTCTCTGATAAGCAACGGTGGTTGGAGCTACACCAACAACTAGAGTTACTGAGGCGACTTGTTGATGACGCTGATAATTTCTTCTAGGAGGATTAACCCTCCTCTCTTTCATAACAACATTTGTATCTCCTTCCTTCTTTTTGGCAAACCCATAGGATGGCTTCTTCGTACTTCCGAAACTTTCACTTTTTGTTAGACGGACCTCTCTTACAGCCTCTTCCAAACGGATACCCATTCCCACCATTTCACTAAAGTCAATTGGCGCACTCGCTACCATCCTCTCATAGTAGAAAGCACCCAGAGTCTTGAGGAAAATCTTAGTCATCTCCTTCTCTTCCATGGGAGGAATCACTTGGGCGGCTACCTCATGCCATCTGCGTGCATATTCTTTGAATGATTCCTTGTCCTTCTAGACCATGGCCCTGAGTTTATCACGGTCAGGCGCCATATCCACGTTGTATTTGTATTGTCTGATAAATGCTTCTCCCAAGTCGTTGAAAGTATAGATATTGACGCTGTCCAAACTCATATACCACTTTAACGTAACACCAGTCAAACTATCCTGAAAAAAGTGAATCAGCAGACATTGATCATCAGTATGGGTAGACATTCTTCTTACATATATCACAAGATCAACACGAGGACAAGTGTTTCCCTTGTACTTCTCGAATTCCTGGACTTTAAACTTCACAGGTATCTTGACATTCGGGACCAAGCATAAATCATTCACATTCTACCTGAACAATTCCTTTCCCCTGAGGGCCTTCATCTCCCTCCGTATCTTGTCAAACTGATCTTGAAAATCATCCATTCAATCATAGAGACCCATGCCTTCACTTTGTGGAGGAAAAGGATGATACATATCATCATTAACAAATGGGGCCATATTCACCGAAGGAGGTGCAGCAGGAGCAACATGCACCACAGAAGGTACAGAAGTAACAGTAGTCTGAACAACTGGAGTAACTTGAGGATCAAGATTTAAACCTTCAGGTAGAAAGTTCTCTGGCATTCCCCATGGATAACCTTAAGGCATGCGATTCTGAACAATAGCTAGAGTAACAAACACAGGAACCATCAGAACTTCAGTAGTAATCCTTGTCTGTTGAGGTTGAACACTCGGTGGCTGATTCTGAGAAACCACCAGAGATTCCATTAGAGCAGTGAGATTGGACATGCCTACTGTTGTACCCCAAAATTTGCCCTCCCATATTCTTCAAAATTTGCCAAGACAAAGCTTCAAAATTTCCCCAAGGGTTGCACAGTTCAAGGGCCTCCTAAACAGTCAAAAATTAGGGTTTTGGTTCTGACAAAGAAAATGAAGTTTCCAAGGGTCCAATCAAGTCCCACATGCCTATAAACATGGTCAATCATCCTCATACCAAGTTTCAAGACTTACAGCACAAAATTGTACAGTCAAAAACCCTAATTGCACTACAGTCAACTGTAGGGGAAAAATGGTCATTTGACAGTCAAAAGTTCAAATTTTTGGTCAACATCTCATTTTGAAGCCATAAACATCATTTGATCAATGCTTGATCATGATTCTCAAAGCTTGGCTCAAAAAGTCTCAAGATGCAAAAGTTTCCATATTTGGACAGTTGAAAAAGTCAACTGTAACTTGACCAAGGCATAACTTTCACATGGATTATCATAAAAATTCCATCCAAACCTCATTTTGAAGAGAAAGACATTTCCTACAACTCCTCTTCACACTTAAAGTCCAAGAAATGCTCTCACAAAAAGTTATCAATTTCAACATTATAGGTCATTTTCAAAAGTCAACAAAAAGGGACTTTAAGTCAAAGGCCATAACTTGAGATTGGTAAATCAAAATGCCATGGGACCAAAGGCATTGGTTAGAGGACTCAAAGATCCTTCCAAAATGTCCAAGAACATGAGCAAAGCTTAAAAATTGAGCAAGTTATGCCTTGTGGAAATTGGGAAATTTTTGGATATTTTGAAAAGTCAACATTGCTTCAAATGTCTTAAAAATGCCAATGGGCCTCTTTTTCTTCCAAGAATCATTACCCAAGGCATGTGCACGACCATTTGGCCCAAAGGGAAGTTTTTTTATCATTTTTATTTATTTATTTGGATTTTTAATTATTAATAATTCATTTAATTAAAATAAATATGTGAAAAATACTAAACCTAAGCAATCAAATCTTTTTATGCATGAAATAGTCTTAAGATTTCGTGCATTATCTGATTTAGAAAGAATCAAGTTAATTGGCCATGATTGGAACCAAGTTTGCATGAAAAAGATTGGAAAATATTTGCCATGAAAATCAATATCCATTCCATCAATGCTTTGATTCTTTGGACAAAAAACCCAACCCTAATCATTCCATACATAAACATGAAGCCAACCCTAATGCCAAGGACCTCCCAGCTGCGCCAGACATACATAACCAAGCTTGAGTTTTTGCCAAGAAATTCCAAAACTGAAAACTAGGTTCTAGTACGATTCAAGCCAAAATAATTGTTCCATTGTCTTGCTGAGACATCAAGGAAGGTGCCTGGATCAATATCATAGCCTGAAACATCAAGAATTGGTATATCCGAGTCAAGCTTTTCACGAAAATTTCCATAATCGAATCATGAATTTCATGCATTTTTCATGTGTTTTCTTTATTGATTTACATTGAGTGATTGATTCTAAAGCTAACTGCATATTTTAATTGAGTTTTTGTGCCAAATTAGAGGATTCACCATTGATACAGGTTAGGGTTACCAAGCTTTCAAATTGGGCGTTTCTAAATGCTGTAAAATTGGAACACCATAATACCATGGTTGAATTCAGCATGCTTGGACGATTCTAAAGCAATCCTCGCGCCTAATTTATATAATACCATGGCCTAATCGCTATTTTGAAAACAAGCATATTTTGGGGGGGTTTAAAACCCCCGTTGACCTCTTTTATATTTCAGGGAAAAAGGCAAAACGGAGAAGATGATGAAGTGTCAATACTTGATTGGGTTATTTGAATTTGCGCGCTAAAATCCCACTAACGCTTGCTTTATTCTCATATTAATTATTTGCTATTATATGTACAAAGTGATACAGCAGCTCCACTGGTCAAGGAACGCGTTGGTAATCCCTGGGACCTGGGTTCGAGCCCCAGGTCCCCCTTTCTATTCCATAATATTTTTCACAATGTTATCCTATGCAGTGCAAGTTTCAGCGCCTACCATACAACCCCTGATCCAACCATGCCACTTGGCCAATGGAGACAATCTGAAGGCCTAGATCTGGTGGATACCATGGGCATGAGTCAAAGAAGTGACACACTGGCAAGAAAAGTCAAATAAGGCCTTAAAACCTTGGGCCAACAATACTAAAGTATACCTCCAATTGGGGACAGAACCCCCCAAGGTATTGTATTTCTTTTCTTTTCTTTATATTATTTATTTCAATTATTTCCTTTTATTCCTTAAATTAATTATTTTCATAAAAATATAAAAACAATAGAAAAATCAGAAAAGTCATAAAAAACAAAATATATTTTATTTTAATATTTGTTGTAAATAAATATCATTAATTAATTTTAGCTTTTTAAATTAGGTTTAATTCAAATATTTTCTTAATAAATTAAAAGTTTGTAGAATTAGGGTTTGTATCAATTTTTATCCTTTTTCTTTTCTTTTCACCATAATTAATTATTTATTTTTATAAATCAAATTGCATTAATTAAATTAGGTTTAATGGTAGATAATTGTCATATTTTCTTAATAAATTAAAAAACAACTAGAATTAGGGTTAATATTTTCTTTCATTTAATTATTCTCATAAAAACCACAAATACAAAAAACTCAAAAAATAATTTCCTTTTTTTCTTTTTTTATTTCATTAATTTAATAATCATAATCTAATTTCATTAAAAAGGGTCCAACGCCCTCGCTTGCAATTTTAATTCTCTTCGCGCATTTTTATTTATTTCCTTCTTTTAAATATTTATGTACCTCTCCCAAAGCCTTGTAAACTCGGACATTTTATTTCTCGCACTTTATTTACTTTCTGTCAAATCGGGTCCTGGATTTTAATTTGGCGATGTGGACCCGCGCCTTTGTAATAGTTTAGGAATTTTATCTTTCTGCACTCTTTTTTTTAACTGTTAATAATGGCATGCAAGAATGAATGATAAAATAAAAACAAACGCATAGATCACTTTGACATGAACAAGATAAATTCAAATGAACACGACACACAAATCACACACCACCCCTAGGGTACGCCTCACTGTTGCCTTGCCTCGAAAGGTGATCGTCGAGTAGAGGATGTCTTAGTAAGTCCTCATGATCCGGGAACCTGGCATGAGGGTAGCTTCTAAGGTATCTTCCCATTGCTCTGGTGATCACCATGTCCCGAACCTCGAATTGACCCGAACACCTCCAACGGTGGTGCTACCTACCTCTCAATGGTGGGATGGCATTACTTTAAAGGACATCTACACAGACGAATTCCTTAGGGTAGGTAGACGACTCTTAATACTTGCTCTAAATTTCAAAACAAATTCAAAAATACTTTTCACACCAACACATTTTCAAAAAGCTTTCGAAAGCAATTTTTCAAACACTCTTGAGGACCGATACAAGAGTCGAACTGGAATTTTCAAAGAAACTTTTTAAAACCCACAGTTGAAAAGCAAACAAACCATTTTTGAAAACACAAATGAGCAAGTATCTAAGAGCCCATGGATAACCATGGATAGAAAGGGTGCTAACACCTTCCCTTTCTATAACCTACCTCCCTAACCGAGAGCAATCTCTTTAAGGAATTTTTCTGTGCTTTTGTCCTTTCCATTTGGAGAAAATAAAAGACGGTGGCGACTCTTGCTTCCGCGACATTTCGCGAACCAGCGTTAAACAGTCAGTTCCAGATCCACCGATCACAGAACTGGCGACTCTGCTGGGGAATTAAACTTAAAGTGAGGTGTACCTTAGGACTAAGATCACTGTGTTTTCAATTGTATTTCTTTGTTTGCTTTATTATTGTGGGTACTATCTTGGGAGTTCTATAGGTCCTAACCTGGATCTGGGGATACCTTCTTAGAAAGTAGCAACAAGGCTGTGAGGGAACTGTGCGGGGTATACCGACATGGTTGAAATAGTCTGCTACGTTGATGTGGCACTTTGGTGTGTACTGATAACCCTTGAGTTCAGTCAAGGAGAGTACGGGGCCTCCGCGTGGTGTCGTGAAGCATCAACAGACCTTAGGAACCTTAATTGAACTATCTTGGCCTCTTTAGGGTAGTGAGATAACTGACTTTGGTGCAGTCCGAGGTTGGTTGATACTCGATACTACACTCAATTGAGGGTTGCTTTCCTGGAATATTTCGGTCGCCAGTTCAGTGGCTAAATCGAAACGATGAACAATGAAAGCAATCCCGTGATATTGGGACCCTTAGAACCCGGTTACTTCTAATAGGACAGGTTGAGCCCACCAACTTCAAGAGGGTACTACCCAGACCCCATGCTGGCCTAAACCCTAAGGGCTTGTCTTGTGTGCCTTGTGTGCCTTACATGTTTGTCTTTGTAAATATCTGTGGTGTGTTTAATCATAACATCATGACATCATCCAGCATCATATGCATTGACTAACCATTTCAGGGGTTCGAATCTTCATCTTTGTTCTTGTTTTGTAGGACATGGAAACTGTTCGCAGAAAGACAATTCAAATCAGTCTTGTAAGGGTCCCTCCTCAGCTTAAGGAACTTATATCCAGGATTCCCGAGAGTTCTTCATTCAGTGAAAGACATGGAAGACTCATCAGCTTGGTCAACACCAACATTGAGGAAGACATGATAAAGGTCATGTTCCAGTTCTTTGACCCTTTGCATCACTGTTTCACCTTCTTGGATTATCAGCTGGTACCTACCTTGGAGGAGTTCTCCCGGCTCCTAAAGATCCCTATCCTTGATCAACTACCCTACAACGGTACGGAAAAGGAACCCAAACTTGAAGAGATTGCTAAAGCCTTACACCTACAGTCATCTGACCTCAAGGGACATTGGGAAGTTAGAAGTGGCATCAAAGGGTTCTTAGCCAGGTTTCTGTTTGAAAAGGCCCATGAATGTTGGAATTCCCTTGACTTACAAGCTTTTGAAGAAGTTGTGGCCCTCCTTGTCTATGGTTTGGTGTTGTTTCCTAACCCAGATCAGCTTATAGATATCAGTGCTGTCCAGATCTTCATGTCCAGGAATCCTATACCTACGTTGCTGGGGGACATCCTTCACTCATGTTACACTCGAACCATGAGAAAAAGAGGTGTCCTTATGTGTTGCACTCCTCTCCTGGGAAGGTGGTTTATTTCGCACCTTCCACAATCAGTTCTGAAGAATGAGCGGGGTTTGAGATGGTCACAACGGTTGATGACTCTTACACATGCAGATATACATTGGTGCCCTCGGTCCAGAGAAGATGTCACTATCATTGATCGTTGCGGGGAGTACCCTAATGTTCCTTTACTTGGAATCAGAGGAGGTATTACTTATAACCCATGCCTGGCTTGGAGACAGTTTGGTTATGCTCGGAGGGATGGTCCTCATGACATGTTAATTCCTGACATAGTTTTTGACTTCGACAACGATGCACAAGGACTTTGCCAGAGATTTATCAGAGCTTGGAGGATGCCAAGTAGGATAGACAGCAAGACACTGGGGCACAGGAACTCCATCCCATTGGAACCTTATCTCAAGTGGGTACGCGCCCGCTCCCAGAAGTTAGTAATGCCTTATCCTCATGTGCTCCCAGTAATCAAAGAGCCAGTCTTGGAAGGAGAAGTGTCCTACACCATTCAGCATCCTGATATGCCCACATCCTGGGAAGAGATGCAGAAGAGCTGGATCCAGCTTAAGGAAGAACGGAATTCTCTTGAGACCAGTCTACATGTTAGTGAAAAGAAGGTCTTGGAACTCACCCGCTTATTGCATGAGGAGAGGAATCTCAACACCTACATAGCTCCAAAGAGGATGCGCAGTGTATTTTGGGATTGATTTGCTTTTGTATTATTTGTGCCCATGAGGCTTTGATGTACCAAACAACTACTTCCTTAATGATAACGTGTGTTCCTTTTTGTCTACAACAAATTTGAACTTTCGAACCCTTGAATGCATTGCATAAACACATATCATTCATCATGTGCATAGCAAGTTTTCTTCTTTTCAGGTTGCTTACCATTCTTCGCTGTTTATTTCAGCATCATGAATCCTGACTCATCATCAACTGAGATGTCCATCAAGGCTCTTCAGGCGCAGAATGTGCAATTTCAGGAAATAATCATGGGTTTGGCTCAGGGCCAAGAAGAGTTGAAGGCTCTGCTCCTGAAGAAGGAAAAGAAGAAGAAGAGAAGAACTG
The DNA here is from genome assembly GCA_948472305.1 of Vicia faba. Classification (NCBI taxonomy): domain Eukaryota; kingdom Viridiplantae; phylum Streptophyta; class Magnoliopsida; order Fabales; family Fabaceae; genus Vicia; species Vicia faba. The sequence goes on from OX451738.1 coordinate 1,511,407,362, forward strand.
TTCTTTTTAACTCGGGCCGAAGGTTTGGCAACACTCTGCAGAATGAAGAGGCTGGTTCTTCTATAGGCAAGGGTACCCCTCAAGGGGAAAAAGGTCCTAGTCCGGTAGTCTCCGACAACGAGACTGATTTTGATGAGGAACAGTATCCTCCTGCAGAAGACAGATACAAGCAGTTGGAAGACAGATTGAATGCTATGGAGATCCAACAAGTTCCTGGGTTGGATTTTGGAGATTTGGGTTTGTCTACTGGTGTGATCATTCCTCATAAGTTCAAAGCACCATCCTTTACCAAGTACGACGGGGCGTCTTGTCCCAAGTTACACCTCAGATCGTATGTGCGGAAGATTCAACCGTACTCAGTGGACAAGAATTTGTGGATCCACTTCTTCCAGGAGAGTCTTTCAGGGACTCATCTCGAATGGTTCTATCAGCTGGATGGGACCAAGGTTCGTAACTGGGAGGAGTTGGCTACTGCTTTCTATAAGCAGTATCAATATAATGCCGACCTTGCCCCTACACGTACCCAACTCCAGGGTATGTCGTTAGGTTCAAGTGAAGGTTTTAAAGAGTACGCTCAGAAGTGGAGAGATCTGGCTGGCAGGGTGCAGCCTCCGTTGACTGATCGGGAGTTGGTAGACATGTTCTTGGGGACCCTATCTGGGCCATTTTTCAACCATCTTATCGGTAACTCATCTGCAGGGTTTACTGATCTTATTCTGACTGGAGAGAGAATTGAGGCTGGGTTGAAGTCTGGTAAGATTCTGAAGGGTGCATCTACAAGTTCTGAGAAGAAACCCTTCAAAAAGGAGGCCAGTGCTGTATATGGCTCTAGAAGACAAGAGAAATCTGAACGCCGCCAATCTGTCAGTGCGGTAATGATTGCTAAGCCTGCTGCTGCTCCTCGGCAAAACAATCCTCAAAGGGCTGAAAGACCCCGGAGAGAGTTTACCCGTTTGAGCATGACCCTATTGCAGATCTTGCCGCAGTTGCTGTCCACCAACCTAGTGACTGTCCGGGAGGCCCCAAAGGTTGTAAACACTGCCTCTCCCAAATACAACCCAAATGCCCGATGTGCTTACCATTCTGATAGCCCGGGGCATTCCACTGATGACTGTTGGGCCTTAAGGAACAAGCTGCAGGACCTTATTGACGCCAAGGAGGTACAGTTTGAGGCATCTGAGAAGCCTAATGTAGTGACAGCTCCCCTGCCTGCTCATGGAGTGAATGCTATTGGGGATGAGGATGAAATAGATGAAGCTGAGTTTGATAGCTGGATTTACCCGGAAACCGACAGTGGACCTAGCAATTGGAGTGCAAAGGATAATCTACATGTTTCTCTTGTTACTGAGTAATGAATTCCTATGTTTTGTTATTTGTAATAAACAATTAAAACTCTATGGCCCGGTGTCTTACCCGGGGCACCGTGGCTTCATTTGTGAGGGCATATAAATTGTCATTTCATATATCATGAATAAAGATCTTGGACGTTTTCTCGCATTTCGAATCTTATGCTCCTTTTCTGTCTTTCCTTCCTCTATATATTTCAAAACAGTTGTATTTACACACACTCACTCATATAGGTTCCAATCCACTCTGGATATCGCTGGTAACGACTCTGCTACTGCCAGTTATGACTTCGAAAATCCGATCAACTTAGCCGAAGACGAAGGTGAAGATGATTGCGAAGTGCCTGGCGAGCTTGCAAGACTGTTACTTCAGGAAGAGAGGGCAATTCAACCACATGAAGAGCCAGTGGAAACAATAAACTTGGGTACTGAGGCAGACAAAAAGGAGGTAAAGATTGGTGCCAACCTAGAGCTCAGCGTGAAGCAACGGTTGACTCAGATGCTACACGATTATGTGGAGATATTTGCCTGGTCCTACGAAGACATGCCCGGGTTGGATACCGACATTGTAGTCCATCACTTGCCTACTAAGGAAGACTGCCCTCCGGTTAAGCAAAAGGTCTGTCGTATGCGTCCAGAGATGTCTGAAAAGATCAAAGCCGAGGTTATGAAGCAGTTTGATGCTGGGTTCCTTACAGTGACTTCTTACCCTCAGTGGGTTGCTAATGTAGTGCCAGTACCAAAGAAGGACGGTAAGGTCAGAATGTGTGTCGATTACAGGGATCTGAACAGGGCCAGCCCCAAGGATGACTTCCCCTACCTCACATTGATGTCCTTGTTGACAATACAGCTCAGCATAAGGTGTTCTCTTTCATGGATGGTTTCTCAGGTTACAATCAGATCAAGATGGCACCTGAAGACATGGAAAAAACTACCTTTGTTACTCAGTGGGGCACCTTCTGCTACAAGGTCATGCCATTCGGATTGAAAAACGCTGGGGCAACCTACCAATGTGCCATGGTTGCTTTATTTCATGACATGATCCATCATGAGATAGAGGTGTATGTTGACGACATGATCGCAAGGTCCCGGACTGAGGAAGAGCACCTAGATCATCTGCAGAAGTTGTTTGACCGTCTGAAGTTGTACAAGCTAAGGTTGAACCCGAACAAGTGCACCTTCGGGGTAAGGTCTGGAAAGCTGCTAGGCTTCGTTGTAAGTGATAAGGGTATTCAAGTGGACCCTGCTAAGGTTAAAGCTATTCAAGAGATGCCAGTTCCTAAGACAGAGAAGGAAGTCAGAGGCTTTTTAGGACGCCTGAATTACATTGCTCGATTCATCTCACACCTGACTGCTACCTGTGAGCCAATCTTCAAGCTGCTGAAGAAAGATCAGGTAGTACGTTGGAATGATGAATGTCAGGCTGCTTTTGACAGAATCAAAGAGTATCTCCAAGAACCACCCATCCTTATGCCACCGGTTGAAGGGAGACCTCTGATACTATACCTAACAGTACTAGACAACTCAATGGGGTGTGTGCTGGGGCAGCATGACGAGTCTGGCCGAAAAGAGCATGCCATTTATTACCTTAGCAAAAAGTTTACCGACTGTGAGACCCGATACTCACTGCTTGAGAAAACTTGTTACGCTTTGGTATGGGCTGCTCGCCGGCTGAGACAGTATATGCTGACTCACACTACCTTGTTGATCTCCAAGATGGATCCTATAAAATACATATTTGAAAAGCCTGCTCTGTCTGGGAGAATAGCAAGATGGCAAATGATCTTGACGGAATACGACATTCAGTACACAACCCAGAAAGCCATCAAAGGAAGTGTATTGGCAGACCACTTGGCACATCAGGCAGTAGACGACTATCAGTCAATGAACTTCGAGTTTCCGGACGAGAGTATCATGATAGTGACTGATTGTGAAGTACCTGGACCGGATGAAGGACCTGAGGAAGGATCCCGATGGTCTATGCACTTTGACGGAGCCTCCAACGCTTTGGGTAACGGTATCGGCGCCATAATCATATCCCCTCAAGGTACTCATACTCCGCTCACTGCCCGACTATGTTTCAACTGTACCAACAACATGGCGGAGTATGAGGCGTGCATCATGGGTCTTCAAGCTGCGATCGACTTAAGGATCAAGTTTCTGAGTGTCTTCGGAGATTCCGCTCTTGTGATCAATCAGATCAAAGGAGAGTGGGATACGAAACATCTGAATCTTATTCCTTACAGAGAATGTGTGTTGACCTTGATCCCCCACTTCACGAAGATAACCTTTGAACACTTCCCGAGAGAGGAGAATCAACTGGCGGACGCGTTAGCTATAGTGTCTTCTATGTTCAAGGTCAAATGGGATAATGAGGCTCCCCGGATCATCATCTGGAAACTGGAGGAACCGGCATACTGTTGTGATCTCGAGACTGAATTGGTGATTGAGAAGCCTTGGTACCATGAGGTGAAGAGATATCTGGAAGCTCAGGAGTACCCTGAAGGTGCCTCTGTCAACAATAAGAAGTTTATGAGGAGGTTCGCAGCGAAGTTCTTCCTTAGCAACGACATCCTGTACAAGCGAAATCATGATTCGACCTTACTGCGTTGTGTGGATAAGAATGAAGCAGAAAGGATCATGGAAGAGCTACATGAAGGGACATTCGGGACACATTCCAGTGGGCACACTATGGCAAAGAAGATCCTCCGGGCAGGGTATTTCTGGTCCACAATGGAGGCTGACTGCTACCAACATTCCCGGACATGCCATAAATGCCAGATATATGCAGACAAGGTGCATGTTCCTCCAGTTCCTCTGAATGTTCTGACTGCGCCTTGCCTTTTGCAATGTGGGGCATAGACATGATCGGTGAGATTAAACCTATGGCATCCAATGGGCATCGCTTCATCCTAGTAGCGATCGATTACTTCACAAAGTGGGTCGAAGCAGCTTCCTACGCTACGGTAACCAAGACTGTTGTGGCACGGTTCATTCGGCATAACCTGATCTGTCGATACAGCGTCCCAGAAAGGATTATTACAGACAACGGTACCAATCTGAATAACAAGATGATCACTGAGCTCTGCGAGCAGTTTAAGATACAGCACCACAACTCTTCACCTTACAGACCGAAGATGAATGGGGCTGTAGAAGCAGCAAATAAGAATATCAAGAAAATTGTGCAGAAAATGATAGTGACCTATAAAGATTGGCACGAGATGTTACCGTTCGCTCTACATGGGTACCGTACCTCATCCAGGACGTCAACCGGGGCAACTCCTTTCTCTTTGGTTTATGGCATGGAGGCAGTCTTACCGATTGAAGTGCAAATACCCTCTCTCCGGATAATGAAGGATGCAAATCTGAACGAAGATGATTGGATCCAGACACGACTTGACCAGTTAAACTTTATTGACGAAAAGAGACTTGCTGCTATCTGTCATGGTCAGACGTATCAGAAACGGATGATCAGGGCATTTAATAAAAAGGTCAGACCACAAGAATATCAAGTTGGGGATCTGGTAATCAAGCGAATCATCCTTCCTCAGAGTGATCCAAGGGGCAAATGGACCCCTACGTATGAAGGGCCATTTGTGGTTAAACATGTGTTCTCAGGAGGAGCCATGATTCTAACCAACATGGATGGTGACGACCTTCCTCACCCCGCCAATGCAGACATAGTAAAAAGATACTACGCATAAAAAAGACCCGCTAGGCTGACATGCCTAGGCAAAAATTAGGGCTTCCCGGCGAACCAAAAGGGTTCGGGCAAAATGAAGGGATGAAATTAAAAAAATCTGTACACCCGGCAAGTCGAAAACCTGAAAAGGCGGCTTGGGCAAAAATGGGTATCCCGGTGGACCGAAAACCCGAAAGGGCGGTCCAGGCAAAATTTAGGGATAAAGCGTAATACTATGTCTCATTGGATCACCTTGCATCCAGAATCCGGTATCTACATCAAGTTCAGACGGCATCGATCAGTCAGCTTCATCTTCCACTAAGGTCATCAAGTGATGAGACGCTCGGAGATATAAAGGCAATAGCAGAGTTGAAACCCAGTGGGATCATTCATTTCACACAGCTGTTTATTTTCTCTTGTACAAAATTTGTATAAACTCTTTTGTTCGGCGGCGTTCTCTTACTAGGACGTCAGCCTCTTGTACATAAAACGCCTATTTTACAGGCAATTCAAAATCAATACAAATACACTTTTCAGTTAAAATTGCCAATTGTTTTTCCTTTTCTGTTTTGTTTTGCGAAGAACGTCCAAGGTTCAATTTGTGATATATGCATTGACAATAATTTGCTAACTCATGAATATTTGCATACGAAACAAAGGATTAATTACAGGTAACATTAGAAACAGGGGCAATAAAGAGTCGTCTAAGCAATCTAATTGTTCTATCCTCCAAGGTATCAAGAGATGTTCAGCTAAAGAACATAACCAGTACATCTTAATTCCCCAGAGAGTGAGCCAGCAAGTCAGTACACTCTCCCCGAGCAAAGCTACTATCAAGTCTTAAAGAAGTTGGGTATCTCCAGCAGATCTCAACATTCCCCAGCTCAATATATATATATATTCTTAACAAGCATCCCCGGCAGTCTTGGTCTAAAGATTGTTCCCCGGCGGTACATCAAACATTCAGTGGAGTTACTTCCCCAGTACAGTTCAAAATTTCCCCAGGAGAGCCCAATCCAGTTTCCCCAGGAAAGTTGGAATTCATCTCCCCAGGAAGTAAGCTTATCCCCAGTAGATTCTGGAAGCTTATCCTTACAGAGCACGAACGCGTTTCCCGGCTTTATTCAAAGAGTTATTTCCTTACCAGGATATAACTGGATTATCCTCAGCCAAAAGCCACGGAAAGAGCGTCCTCGACGAAGTCTTCTTATCCCCAGCAAAGTCTATTAACACTTCCAACACAACAATGGTATCCCAGCAAGTTATTATCAACAACTCAACAAAGTACCTCTCTCCCCACAGAGTATTGCTCCCCAGCAAGATCATTAGAGTACTTCTCTCCCCGCAGAGTAATCCATTAGCCAAGTTTATTCCCCAACAGAGTTATCTTCTCCTATCGGTATTCTTGCAAATATCCTCCCCCAGCGGAAGCAAATATTCTTTTCTCCAACATCAGCCCAGGATTGATTTCCCGGCACCCGTCAAGGATTTATTTTCCTAGACAAAAACATACATAAACATCACATTTCCATACATTATAGCATGCATATACGCATCATATCTTACGAATCTCGTTTATGTTGAGAACATCATTGCTTGATCCATATCATGCATTGCATATGACTGACCTTTACCTTTCAGGAAAGATCCAGTTAAGTTCTCAGCTACTTCAAGGCCTTCTCTGGTTCAGTCAGATCGACCCTAAGATCTCCCTGTTTCTTATCCAGTTGAAGATTTCAAGACCTAGACCGGTTCAGTTAAATCGACCCTAAGATTTTCCTGTTTCTTATCCAGTCAAAGGCCTTCTCTGGTTCAGTCAGATCGACCCTAAGATCTCTCTGTTTCTTATCCACTTGAAGACATTCAAGACCTAGACCGGTTCAGTTAAATCGACCCTAAGATTTTCCTGTTTCTTATCCAGTCAAAGGCCTTCTCTGGTTCAGTCAGATCGATCCTAAGATCTCTCTGTTTCTTATCCAGTTGAAGACATTCAAGACCTAGACCGGTTCAGTTAAATCGACCCTAAGATTTCTCTGTTTTCTTATCCCGTCAAAGGCCTTCTCTGGTTCAGTCAGATCGACCCTAAGATCTCCCTGTTTCTTATCCAGTTGAAGACATTTCAAGACCTAGACCGGTTCAGTTAATCGACCCTAAGATTTTCTGTTTCTTATCCAGTCAAAGGCCTTCTCTAGTCCAGTTAAATCGACCCCTAACAGATTTTTCTAATGAAGACTCAGTAGAAGTTATCCAAGATTCTCTCAATGATACTGTTGAGGTTGTAGTCGCCTGTGGTTCCCTCCCCGTTACTGCGGAGGTAGTAATCGCCCCAAGATTCTCTCAGCGTTACTGTTGAAGTAGAAGTTATCCAAGATTCTCTCAATGATACTGTTGAGGTTGTAGTCGCCTATGGTTCTCTCCCCGATACTGCGGAGGTAGTAATCATCCCCAGATTCGCTCAGCGTTACTGTTGAAGTTGAAGTCGTCCAAGGTTCTCTCAGCGTTCCTGTTGAGATAGTAATCGCCCAAGGTTCTCTCACCGTTCCTGTTGAGGTAGTAACCATCCCCTGGTTCATTCATCACCTTTTGAAGCTCCAGATCCAGCTCCTGTAACCAGTCAGGACACATCTATACACAAGAATTTGAAGACCAGCTCCTGTAACAGGTCAGGTAATCATTTTTCTTTTGCAGGTACGCAAGTTCTCGCTAAGGAATCTCTTACGCGATCGACACCCATATGGCATCTATAAGCCCATCCACCTTCCATCATCTCTTAGCATGGCATCTATAAGCCCATCATCCTACTCATCAATCTCCAAATGTCATCTATAAGCCCATTCCCATCACACTGCTACTATGTGAGCGCAAATTTCTGGGCACTCTAGTGTTCAATCATCTTCCACCTTCGGATTACGAAAGGCACGTCAGCCAATCTGCATCCTCAGGTCTAAGAAGATTGAACAGGGGCAACTGTTGTACCCCAAAATTTTCCCTCCCATATTCTTCAAAATTTGCCAAGACAAAGCTTCAAAATTTCCCCAAGGGTTGCACAGTTCAAGGGCCTCCTAAACAGTCAAAAATTAGGGTTTTGGTTCTGACAAAGAAAATGAAGTTTCCAAGGGTCCAATCAAGTCCCACATGCCTATAAACATGGTCAAGCATCCTCATACCAAGTTTCAAGACTTACAGCACAAAATTGTACAGTCAAAAACCCTAATTGCACTACAGTCAACTGTAGGGGCAAAATGGTCATTTGACAGTCAAAAGTTCAAATTTTTGGTCAACATCTCATTTTGAAGCCATAAACATCATTTGATCAATGCTTGATCATGATTCTCAAAGCTTGGCTCAAAAAGTCTCAAGATGCAAAAGTTTCCATATTTGGACAGTTAAAAAAGTCAACTGTAACTTGACCAAGGCATAACTTTCACATGGATTATCATAAAAATTCCATCCAAATCTCATTTTGAAGAGAAAGACATTTCCTACAACTCCTCTTCACACTTCAAGTCCAAGAAATGCTCTCACAAAAAGTTATCAATTTCAACATTATAGGTCATTTTCAAAAGTCAACAAAAAGGGACTTTAAGTCAAAGGCCATAACTTGAGATTGGTAAATCAAAATGATATGGGACCAAAGGCATTGGTTATAGGACTCAAATATCTTTCCAAAATGTCCAAGAACATGAGCAAAGCTTAAAAATTGAGCACGTTATGCCTTGTGGAAATTGGGAAATTTTTGGATATTTTGAAAAGTCAACATTGCTTCAAATGTCTTAAAAATGCCAATGGGCCTCTTTTTCTTCCAAGAATCATTACCCAAGGCATGTGCACGACCATTTGGCCCAAAGGGAAGTTTTTTATCATTTTTATTTATTTATTTGGATTTTTAATTATTAATAATTCATTTAATTAAAATAAATATGTGAAAAATACTAAACCTAAGCAATCAAATCTTTTTATGCATGAAATAGTCTTAAGATTTCGTGCATTATCTGATTTAGAAAGAATCAAGTTAATTGGCCATGATTGGAACCAAGTTTGCATGAAAAAGATTGGAAAATATTTGCCATGAAAATCAATATCCATTCCATCAATGCTTTGATTCTTTGGACAAAAAATCCAACCCTAATCATTCCATACATAAGCATGAAGCCAACCCTAATGCCAAGGACCTCCCAGCTGCGCCAGACATACATAACCAAGCTTGAGTTTTTGCCAAGAAATTCCAAAACTGAAAACTAGGTTCTAGTACGATTCAAGCCAAAATAATTGTTCCATTGTCTTGCTGAGACATCAAGGAAGGTGCCTGGATCAATATCATAGCCTGAAACATCAAGAATTGGTATATCCGAGTCAAGCTTTTCATGAAAATTTCCATAATCGAATCATGAATTTCATGCATTTTTCGTGTGTTTTCTTTATTGATTTACATTGAGTGATTGATTATAAAGCTAACTGCATATTTTAATTGAGTTTTTGTGCCAAATTAGAGGATTCACCATTGATACAGGTTAGGGTTACCAAGCTTTCAAATTGGGCGTTTCTAAATGCTGTAAAATTGGAACACCATAATACCATGGTTGAATTCAGCATGCTTGGACGATTCTAAAGCAATCCTCGCGCCTAATTTATATAATACCATGGCCTAATCGCTATTTTGAAAACAAGCATATTTTGGGGGGGTTTAAAACCCCCGTTGACCTCTTTTATATTTCAGGGAAAAAGGCAAAACGGAGAAGATGATGAAGTGTCAATACTTGATTGGGTTATTTGAATTTGCGCGCTAAAATCCCACAAACGCTTGCTTTATTCTCATATTAATTATTTGCTATTATATATACAAAGTGATACAGCAACTCCACTGGTCAAGGAACGCGTTGGTAATCCCTGGGACCTGGGTTCGAGCCCCAGGTCCCCCTTTCTATTCCATAATATTTTTCACAATGTTATCCTATGCAGTGCAAGTTTCAGCGCCTACCATACAACCCCTGATCCAACCATGCCACTTGGCCAATGGAGACAATCTGAAGGCCTAGATCTGGTGGATACCATGGGCATGAGTCAAAGAAGTGACACACTGGCAAGAAAAGTCAAATAAGGCCTTAAAACCTTGGGCCAACAATACTAAAGTATACCTCCAATTGGGGACAGAATCCCCCAAGGTATTGTATTTCTTTTCTTTTCTTTATATTATTTATTTCAATTATTTCCTTTTATTCCTTAAATTAATTATTTTCATAAAAATATAAAAACAATAGAAAAATAAAAAAAGTCATAAAAAACAAAATATATTTTATTTTAATATTTGTTGTAAATAAATATCATTAATTAATTTTAGCTTTTTAAATTAGGTTTAATTCAAATATTTTCTTAATAAATTAAAAGTTTGTAGAATTAGGGTTTGTATCAATTTTTATCCTTTTTCTTTTCTTTTCACCATAATTAATTATTTATTTTTATAAATCAAATTGCATTAATTAAATTAGGTTTAATGGTAGATAATTGTCATATTTTCTTAATAAATTAAAAAACAACTAGAATTAGGGTTAATATTTTCTTTCATTTAATTATTCTCATAAAAACCACAAATACAAAAAACTCAAAAAATAATTTCCTTTTTTACTTTTTTTATTTCATTAATTTAATAATCATAATCTAATTTCATTAAAAAGGGTCCAACGCCCTCGCTTGCAATTTTAATTCTCTTCGCGCATTTTTATTTATTTCCTTCTTTTAAATATTTATGTACCTCTCCCAAAGCCTTGTAAACTCGGACATTTTATTTCTCGCACTTTATTTACTTTCTGTCAAATCGGGTCCTGGATTTTAATTTGGCGATGTGGACCCGCGCCTTTGTAATAGTTTAGGAATTTTATCTTTCCGCACTCTTTTTTTTAACTGTTAATAATGGCATGCAAGAATGAATGATAAAATAAAAACAAACGCATAGATCACTTTGACATGAACAAGATAAATGCAAATGAACACGACACACAAATCACACACCACCCCTAGGGTACGCCTCACTGTTGCCTTGCCTCGAAAGGTGATCATCGAGTAGAGGATGTCTTAGTAAGTCCTCATGATCCGGGAACCTGGCATGAGGGTAGCTTCTAAGGTATCTTCCCATTGCTCTGGTGATCACCATGTCCCGAACCTCGAATTGACCCGAACACCTCCAACGATGGTGCTACCTACCTCTCAATGGTGGGATGGCATTACTTTAAAGGACATCTACACAGACGAATTCCTTAGGGTAGGTAGACGACTCTTAATACTTGCTCTAAATTTCAAAACAAATTCAAAAATACTTTTCACACCAACACATTTTTCAAAAAGCTTTCGAAAGCAATTTTTCAAACACTCTTGAGGACCGATACAAGAGTCGAACTGGAATTTTCAAAGAAACTTTTTAAAACCCACAGTTGAAAAGCAAACAAACCATTTTTGAAAACACAAATGAGCAAGTATCTAAGAGCCCATGGATAACCATGGATAGAAAGGGTGCTAACACCTTCCCTTTCTATAACCTACCTCCCGAACCGAGAGCAATCTCTTTAAGGAATTTTTCTGTGCTTTTGTCCTTTCCATTTGGAGAAAATAAAAGAAGGTGGCGACTCTTGCTTCCGCGACATTTCGCGAACCAGCGTTAAACAGTCAATTCTAGATCCACCGATCACACCTACCTTCAGAGCAGAAACTTCCTCGTGCAGCTCGCGATTCTCTTGTTCTAAGTTGTCCATCTTGCTTCAGAAATTAGCTCGAGTATTGTAGTGGTGAGACAGATTGCTGAACAAAGTAAAGAAGCTTGGTAAGACACCTGGATATGCATAATAAATGCAAGAATTATGTGCAATATGATGCATGATATGCAATGCACGTGATTGATTATATTATTAATATTTCAAGGGACTTAAAGATTTATAGACACATTGCAAATATCAAAGTAATAACACATTTGAAATACTAAATTTTTTTACTATAATAACTTCAAAATGGATTACAAGTTTCAATAATACCAAGTACAAGATGAAAATAAAGTCTAAAATCCTAAGAAGTAAAGCTGATGGAGATCACTCTATACGCTGGCGCTTCCCTGTAAGCATGCCAATATGAGCCTTCAACCTCTGCTTTTCTTCCGCATATCTGGTGGCAACCTCCTTCCAATCACTTGAGTCAGGAAGTGAGCAACTATCATCTGAATGAGGCTTAGGATAAAATAAATCCCCTTGCCTCTCCATCATCTTTACAGCCCAACTCTCAAGAATCTCAATCAAGTCATCTTTCTCCTTCAAGCTGCTCTATAGGAAATCTCTAAAGTTTGGCACTTATTCTTCCAAGCATCCTTTTCCTTATTCATCCTGACCAAATCATGTTGTAGCTCTTCCATATCATCCAATGACGAAGGAGTGGTCTTCACAAAAAAATCAGGCATAGGTGCTTCCCGAGAATACGACATCTTCAATTGAATAGCTCTTGTTTGGGCCCACTGAAGATAAGGCTCCAAAGAAACAGCCCCCTAGGTCCCAAGTCTTTCCTACTCTTCCTATGAATATGACGCTAGGACTTCGCAATCTACTCCTTAGCTTACTTATGGTCTTCTCCCTCCTTCAGGAAGAGACTACTCAAATGAATACTATTTGGTTTATCCCTCATCGGATAACCAAGTTGTCGTCGTGCAAGAACAGGGTTGTAGTTAATTCCTCCCTTTGTTCCAAGAAGAGGTACATTAGGGAAACTACAACAACTGTAAACAATCTCTATATCATGGGAAGTCCGATGATACTAATCAATATCTAAGTGAGTAAGTGCCATGATCTTAAGAGCCCAACAGGGTTCCTTCCTGACATCCCAGAAAGCATCAGACTGAGGCATATGAGAAATAAACCACCGGTACAATAGAGGCGTGCAACAGATAATCACCCCCATGATAAAAACTCCTAAGATGAATAGAGTAATAAGCATCACCCGATAATGTAGGAACTGGGTTTCCAATCATGAAGATCCTGATAGCATTAATGTCAACAAACCTGTCCATATTAGGAAATAAAAACAACCCGTAAGCAAGTAGAGCAAAGATGGCCTCAAAAGCGACTGTACTCTTTATCCTGGCAAAGTAACGAGCTTTCTCCAATAAGAACTGAGCTGGTAATTCTCTAACCCCTCATTTAGTAGTCATATGGGCTTCAACCTCATACTTCCCCAGATGGATTAAAGCAGCAATCTCGTGTGGTTTTGGCTCACCCTCCAAACCAATAAAAGGAACACAATCGATAATAGTTAAATCAACTGATAGTCAGGGAAAGTAAAGCAATGATACATCGGATCATAGAACTGGACCAAGGTCGAGAGAATACCCTCCTTCATCCTAAGCTTCATGAGAGAAATGATGGATCCATACTTCTTCCAAAAATCTGCAGAACACTCAATCTCGGGAATTAGACTGATCAACTCATCTATCTTGGGATCTTTGAAATTGTATTTTACGGTCTTTCTTTTTCCAGAATCCATGGCCAAAAGGTACCTGAGATATTCACAAATGGTCAACTTTCCAGTCCCTTGAAATAAAATTTCTTCAAAAAATGCTTATGAATGCATGGATGCATGATGAAACAATCACACACAAGATCACAAACATAGGGTTCATAGGTTCAACGTCACGAGCATGAGGTCGAAGGTACTACCCGTAAGGTATAGCCTAAAAGTTATCACCTGCCGAACAAGGTTCTAAAGGTTCCCAGAGTCTACATCATTCCTTCGAATATTACCAACTTCCTGATTAACTCGGTAATTAGTAGTATTCTGAACAAAAACTCGTCCGAGCGTAGTATCGCATGACAACTATTTTCGGATTACTTCGTCATAGCTTCTGAACTACACCTAAAAGGCCAAGATGGGTTAGGTATTCTACGGTCCTCAGCTTCAGCAGTCTCCTAGGTCGAAAGCAGCACGTCTTCCCGATTACTCGGTAAACGACACTACAGTCAAAGGGGCCTCCACTGAGTGGGGGACCTCATGCCTCCTTTTTTGGGATTACTCCCTCAAAGTTAACATGACTATACCGCCCATCCTATCTTAAAGTTTGCCCAAGTCCGGGTATAGGACTCAAAAGTAATCACCAAGCACCCTGAAAACCAGGAAGATCTAGATAAACATATATACAACATATAACACATAAACAACAATAGCACATATACAAATATAAACAAAGATAGGTTTAACCCATTTAGGGATGGACCAGCAAGAGGTCAATCTTTCTCCAGTGAAGTCGCCATTTTTTTCTGTAGCGGTAGAAATGTTTAAGACTAAGCCATTGGATTGACTAAACTTATAAATATCAAAACAAAAAACGCCACCGCGCTTTATTGTTTCTAAATGAATGGGAAAAGTGTGAGTAACCCAAAAAGAGGGGGAAAGATTCAAGGTAAGGGGGTTGGTTATACAAAGGGAAGTGTCATACGTTGGGAGAACTGACTAGATGTTTTGAGTTTCGTTCGCACTTGTGCAGTTAGCAAGAGTCGCCACCGACTTTTCTTTTATCCAAAAGGAAAGGTAAAAAAGCACAAGAAAGACCTTTCGAGAATTTTCTCGGGTTCGGGGGGTAGATTATGAAAAGGGAAGGTATTATCACCCTTTTCATCCATGGTTTTCCATGGGCTCTTAGTTACTCGTTTAGATCACTTGATTTTGTTTTATTGTGTGCTTGTGGTGTGGGCTTTGAAATTATTTTGGAAAATTTCTTTGTAATGGTTCTCATCTCTATAAGGACATATACAAAGTTTTATTTCGAAAAATGGTTCAAAGATGTGTTTGTGAATCATGTTTTGAAAAGTGTTTTGAAAAGTGTTTTGAAAAGAGATTTTGCAATGGTTCTCGTCTCTATAAGAACGTATACAAAACGTTTTGTCTTTTGAAAGTGTTTTGAAATGGAGGTGTAGGTGTGAAAGTTTTTTTGTCGTGAGCAAGCGAGTAACTAAGAGCGAATCTATCTACTCGAAAGGTCTTAAGTTGTTCTTTTCTCCTTCCTTTTAATGGTGCTATCTTACCATTTATTTGGTAATAAGCCCCACCATTGGATGTAAAGGGACAAGCGCGGGTCAATTTTACAATCATTGAAGGCAACTTGTGAGATGCTTTAGCAATTTTTGTAAGGGACGAGATCGTTTTAATCGAAGGAAACATCGAGGGTCATCGAGGGACTACGATCTTTGTTTATCGAAGGGTCATTTGCTAGAGTGTCTCATATTCGAGGGACATGATTGTATTTCCGAGGCAACGAGCGATGTTACCCTAGAGGTGCGCGTGTGAGAAAGTGTGTTGGTTTCAAGTTATTATATTCTTGGATTAGGTCATCTAGCGATTGATTTTTGAATCTTGCCATACATGCCTAATTACTATACAGTATATGGAAAACAGTAAATTGCGAGAATTGAAATTCTATGCTATTACAAAAGTATTCGGGAATGGGGGTAAAATTGTTACAAATGGGGATGAATCACATGAAAATAGCAATATCCAAATATTAAGCAATACAACCAAATAGAATTTTTGTGTGATTTAATATAAAGCTATGACAATTTATGAAATAAAGTCAACAAAGTATGAAATGCATGTATTTACTTGAAAAGAAAAATAAAACCTATTATAAAAAAGAAATTGATTTGAATTAAAAATATTTATTAATATTTTTTGTGTATTTTATTAATTATGTAAACTAACTTTAAAGAAAGAAAATAAGCTAAGTTAATTCTTTTTTTGGTGTTTTGTTAAATGTAAGAAAATTAATAAAATAAGTTTATGTAAAAAAAATGATAGAAATTAAACACTAAAATCCTAACTTAAATTAATAAAAGTGTTTTAAATTTTATTTAGCAATTTTCAAAACAAAAATGAAAAAACAAATTAAAGAAGAGGCAAATATGGGCTTAGGAGTTTAGGTTAAGGCCCAAAAGAGGAATGCTGAAGCAAAACAAAACCAGATGGGGGGTTTGGCAAAGCGTATGGGCTTTAAGGGATTTGAAAAAGATAGGCCCAATGTATTAACCCTATTTTAGATATTGATTAGGGTAAGCTTAAACAAAATTTTGGGTTCTTGACCCCTTTGTACAGAGCGGCGCCGTTTATCTTCTCTCATTCATCTCTTCCAATTTTGTTCATCTTTCCAACTCTGTTACTATCTCAACGATTTTCTCTTCCTAATTTCACGAGCGAAACGACCCTTGCCCCTTTTGATTCAACCTGATTTGCGCCTTTTTTCGGAAACCCTAAGTTTGAAATGAACTTATCTAAGGGGTTTGAAATTTGTTGCTTATCTGATCTTCCCCTCATTTTCCGTTACCGGAGCTCTCTCTCTCACCGCCTAACCAAGCCCTAAATGGTTTTGTTTCTTGAAAAAGGTTAAGTTTTGTCTTTGTTAAGCTTAAACGATTTTCAATGTTTCTTGTCTTGTTCATGTTTTTTTATTAGCCTACTGTATTATCCATTGCAATGTAGGAAATGTTATGAAGAAGGAGAAGTATCCATACCTGTTTGGAAATTTCTGTGAAATGAAAAGGAAAAGTGAGATGGAGAGTAGTGCTCCCTGGTGGCCGGAGGCGTGAGGAGGAAGAGATGATGGTTGAATGCGTGCTTCTGGTAACCTTTTATTTTCTATCTTCTTTGTTGAATGATAATGATCCCATGCTTCTGGATTTTGTTATTTCTGTGATTGTTGAATGTTGTTTTATCAACTTGAAAGGTTTACTGGTTCTCTAAGGTTGTTGGTTTTGATGTTGTTACTTCTTGATCAGTTTCAGACTTTGAGGTTTTTTTATGGTAGTTTGGCTTGAACTGTTTGACAGTTTGGGATCTTTTTGTGGTTTTGTGATGATTCTTACTGTTGGTTTTTGATAGTTTTAATGCTTGATCTGGCTTTTTGAGTTTGATATGTTTCTTTTTGGATTTTGGTTATAGTTTAGTTTTTGACAGGTCTGAAGGTTTTGTGAGTTTTGAAAATGGTTTGGGATTTTTTGAAGGTTGTTGTTACAATTTGGGTTATGGCAAGTTTGCTGAGTTTTGGTTTTTTGCAGGTTGTGTTACAGTTTGGCTTGGTTTGGTTTGAACTGTTTGGATTTGAATGTTTTGTTTGAGTATGTTTTTCTGGTTTTGGACTTGTTGGTTATCAACAGGTTTTTGTTATACAGTTTTGAAGGTTTGTTTGTGGCCTTGAGATCAGGCTTGGGATATTGGTTTAAAATGTTGCAGGCTTGAGAGTTTTGTGATTTTGTTGATGGTTTTGGATTTTGTATGTTTGAAAATGGTTTGAGGTCCTTGTTGATGTTGAGTTAACAGGTTTTATGGAAGATGGTTTGAAGGTTGATGGCAGTTTGACAGTTTTTAGGTTTGGGGTTTTTTTGTGATTTGAACTTGTTACGGTTTGCAGGCTTGGTTTGGGATATTGGTCAACAGGTTTTGGTTATGTTTGATGGAAGATGCTGGGAGTTTTTGCTCTTGGTTATGTTTTGACAGTTTTTGATACTTGAGATTTGTGTTTCAGTTTTTTTCTGAGTTTGATAAAATGTTCTCTCTATCTTTTCTTGAGCCATGTCTACTGTTATATTAGTTGCTTTGGTTTGACAGCTTATTCAAAATGGTGGAAAAACCACCAAATTTTGAATATTTGGCATATTGTTCTCATGCTCTTTTTCTTGCAGTTTTTGTTTTCTAGCAATTCTTGTGCAATTGTGACAGCAGGGTAACATCCCTAGGTGACTTCTTTCCTCTCTTCTCTCTCAATGACCCTAAGAGTCAATTACCTTTTCTGAAAAGTTTGCAGTAGATGGGAAATGATGAAAAATGGCTTATTGAATAAGCCTCTTGCTTATTGACTTAGTTTACCATACTGATATACTTTCTTTGTTGCCTGCTTATGCTGCTATGTTGTTTGTTGCGTCGTTTGCATTTTGTTTTGGCCATGCTGCTGTTTGTTGCATTCAGTTTGGAACATTTGTTTTGGCCACGCTGCTGTTTGGGCATTTCTCTTGTTTGGATAGTTTGCTTACATTCAGTTTGGAATATGTTTGGCTGTTGTTTGCATTTCTTGTTTAGATAGCCTTGTTACATTTCTTGTTTGGATAGCCTTGTTGCATTTGGACAATTTGCTTGCATTTGGACAATTTGCTTGCATTTCTCATTTTTCTTTTTGTGAACCAAGAAGAATAATCTTCTTGTGATTTGCAAATAGAAAAATAAAAACGTGATGAATTAAAAATAGCCTTCTGATTTCAAATTGCAAACTTTAATGATGAACACTTTTTCTTTCTTTTTAAAATTCTTGCTAATGCCCAAATAGTTTTTGTACTGACTATTTTTCTGTCTTTCATTTTCATGTGAGCACAACTGGATGGTGGCCAAGCAGGGGAAGCAAGAGACTTTGTGGCAAGCATGGAAGCAATGGAAGCTCGGTCAACCTTAGGCATAGATTCACTTTCTTTGTAATTTAGAGAGAACCATTCAATCAATTGTACTAATTTATTTTTCAAATACGATAAGTTGTAAAACCTAAAGTATTTAAATAATAAATTATTTTGTAACAACTTTTGAAATAAATGGAGAAAGTCTTATGAGATATTCTGATTTCCATTAAAATCCTTTACTGTCAATAACTCGCAATTTTCTCTTCGCATCTTAACTAAATCTTAAAGATTCCCAATCAAGATAATTGACACAAAATGTTCCCATCTGATAACTTAGACTCCAAGTAATCATGTAATCTTGCAACTGCATTCCAAACAAACACGCACTGTGTATTCCATTTCTTAACCAAAAAATGTTTTAGACGACGCAAATCATCTGGTTAATCTTGAGAACAAACCTTGTCTTTTCAGTAAACTTGAGAAAGCATAAAAACCTGTGAAAGCCAATTGGATCTTTGAGAATTCATTTCTTTTGAGAATTGCAAGAAAAAACCCTAATTGCTGGTTTACTGCCAAAGGAGAAAATATGCCTGATCGATTCCTGAGCCAACTTGAATATCTGAGAAACCCTAGGGTTGTGTTCTCTATGAAAAATGGGAGGGGAAATTTTGGGGTACAACAGGAAGGTATTAGCACCCTAAACATCTACGGTACTCCGCAAGAACCTCTTTGTAAAAATTTGTATATTTTGGCTATAAAATGTTGTATAAAAAATATATGGTGGAGGCGAGAAAATAAATATATTTTTTATGATTTTTGCACCCGCCGCGGTTACGAACCTTTAGTGCCTACGTACCACCTTCCGTGCAATAAGGGATCAGGGTACACGTAGTTCATCTTTAAAAATTTTAAAACACAAATGTGTTGGTTGATTTTATGAGATAAGACATCATCGTCATTGTCTGTGTGGAAAATATACTTACTACCCACAATCATGAGAAAGGAGAATTTGCATCATCTCAAAGTTGAGGATATTGCTTGGATTTATAATGCCTCACTCAACACCCAAGTGGAAAATGTCTCTCTTCACTATATATTGTAGAAGTATAGTTGTTTTCATCACTACAAGGATTGACAAGAGTCTAATCTTTTGAGAAAGGTTTTAAAATAAAAAAGCCAAAGTGGCAAAATGGTTTTAAATGAGATTGATTGACTTTTAGTCTTCTCACAAAAAATGTCAAGGTATTATTAAGTTGATTAAAGTTTATTTATGAAAATGTTTTGAAAATGCATGGACCTAAGCCCAAGTTTATCATGGAAATGGTTCAAGTTTACAAAACAAGAAGAGTTTTCAAAAGGAGGGAGAAGATTTTTGAAATTAAAGAAGATGGGAGGAGAAGAAAAGACTATCCTAAAGCATAAGGTAAAAGCTAGGGATAAGAACCATCTAACCAACAAGAAGCCAAAACTTGACATTATGAGTCAATATAGAATTCCTATTATTTGGATCGAAACCAAACAAGCAAAGATACTCGACCTCTTGAGAGAACCAAACTTCAAGTGTATTAAGTCTTCACAAAAATTGGGCAGAGTAACGACTGTATACGGGTGAATTCCAGATAACAAACTGTTGTACCCTAAAATTTGCCCTCTCATATTTCTCAAGACATTGCAAGAAAAATCTCCAAGTGGCTCAAGGTTGCTCAAGAGTTGGTCAGACAAGCCATCTCCTAAGGCAGTCAACCCCAAATTAGGGTTTTGTGTTGCATCAAGATCCTTGAATCCAAATTACCTCAAGTGCTCCCTAATATCCTAATATGTTCTCAAGATCATCCATGTCAAATTTCAAGCCTTGCATAGGAAGTTTGCTCAGTCAATTGCTCAAAGATCCAAAAATCGATTGTGCTAGGGCAAAAGTCAACTGTGACCCAAATACAGTCAAACTTCAAGATTTTTTGTCAACATTCTCATTTTGAAGGATATTTCATCATTTGATCAAGGTTTTATCATGATTCATCAAGGATTGCTCAAAATTCATTAAGATTCAAAAGTTGCTAAATTAGGGTTTTGTAGGAAAAGTCAACTCAACTTTGACCAAGCATAACTTTCTCATAATTTATGAGAAATGACCCATCCAAATCTCATTTTGAAGAGGATGAAATTACCTACAATCCATCTTCATAACCCAAGATAAAAAAATGCACTCACAAGAAGTTATGAATTTGGACATTATAGGTCATTTTTGAAAGTCAACAAAGACACCTTTTTTGCCAAAACTTATAACTTGAGAATTGAATATCAAATTGAGATTATACCAAAAGGGTTGGTTAGAGAACATATCAAGGTTTCTAAAAAGTCCAAGAACACTTCCAAAAGTTCAAAATTAAAGAAGTTACACATTGTTGAAGTTGGACTTTTTTGCAAAATTGCCAAAAGTCAACTATCCCCAAAACTTCAAATTTTGTCAAATGGGCCCATTCTTTTCCACTTGATTTGAGTTTGCATTATTGCCCACATGCCCTAGCTTCAACCATGTGTCCATATCTCATTTTTATTATGTAATTTGATTTTTATTTGAATTTATTCATTTTAAATCAAATTAAATCACATAAAATCAAAAGTATTGATAACCAAAGATTTTTTGTTGATTATAGGCTTCAATGGACAGCTAGCACATCTCCAAATTCGTATCAAGGCATAAGTGTACAAGAAGATATGATTTGAATCAAATTTGGAAAGGTTTAATGGTGAAATCAAATCCAATTCATGTGCATTAATATGGAGAGATTTGGACCATGATTCTTATCCTAATACACTGAGCATTACATGAGGAAGAAAAAGACACGAAAATAAGGGTTGAAAAGGGTTGAGAGAGGAAGAACAAGAATTGAAAAATTCATAAAAAGTGAGAGATCAAAGTCCAAGTTAGAGGCAGTTTCAGGACACGAGACTTGTTCCAATCGCTTCCTGGGCATTCACATAAGCTACCTGGATCAAAACCAAGCATTTTCAGACGCCCTAACGCATTGTAAGTCGCACGATAGTCACCCCTGTTCTTGGTTTCGATTTGAATTATTCTTGCATCATTTGAGAAAACTAATGGCATATCTGTGATCACAAGAGAATTTCTAAGCTTTTCATAATATTCAATTGCGTTTATCTGGCTTATATGAAGAACCACCATTGTTAGGGTTCGATTCTTGTTTTTGGGCGTTTTTATTTCAGGAAGAATTGAAGCACATAACGGACATGGTTGTAACCTGGAGGGTGAGACGAACATAACCATGCCCTTGGAATTCATTTTTGTGGCATGAGAAGGATTTTTGAGACGAGCAAGCTTGTAGCTACGGACTCCTGTCCGTTGGTATAGGTGGTGAGACTTTTGGCCACAGTTGGGAGGTCAGGGATGATGTGTGGCATCCATCCACTAGCCAATTCAAAT
This sequence comes from Vicia faba, assembly GCA_948472305.1. NCBI lineage: Eukaryota > Viridiplantae > Streptophyta > Magnoliopsida > Fabales > Fabaceae > Vicia > Vicia faba. The sequence goes on from OX451738.1 coordinate 1,511,429,226, forward strand.
ATAGCGCGTGTTTTATTTTTTTTTCTGACCAATAACTCTTGATTTATTATATTATCATTGATTTGCGTTATAATAACAATTGAGTCAATATGGTGTATTGGCAAAGCAAGCGTGCAAACCCCTTCAGGACCTGGGTTCGAATCCCAGGTCCCCCACTTTCTCAATAATTTTGTTTTTCAGGTATTCCCATGCACGCACAAGCTTGCAGTACACCATAGTCTTTCATCCACTCAAGCGCCACATGGCCAAAGGCCAGATCTGGTGGTCAAAAGGCTGGAGGTCCACCATGAGCCAAGTTCATGCGTCCACACTGGATCACAAAAGTCAAAAAAAGGCCAGCAATATTGGGCTTAAGAAATCGCTACTCACACCTCCAAATAGGCCCAATTCCTCATTCCCTTTATATTTTATTTAGTTATTTATTTACTTTATTTTATTTTATTTAATTTCTAACCAATCACAAAATTCCTTTTTTATTAAATAAAATCACAAAAAATATTTTTTATTGAATCAAACTTTAAATTTTTATTTTTTCTTAATAAACACTAATTAATTAGGTAGGTTTTTAATTCTAGTAAACTTTAACCTATTTTGCAAATAAATAATTAATTAGATTTAATTAGATATTAACCACTAATTTAATCATTTTTAATTTCTTTCCTAAATAATCAAAAACTCCAAAAATAATTATTTTTTTTCATTTAATTAATTTATTAATTCAATTTAGTTATTTAACTTAGGTTGATTTATTTCTTAATTTAAAAACAAAAAAAAAACCTAAAAAAAGATATTTTCTTTAACCAAAAGGGTCAAAACCCTAATCATGCGTCCGATTAAATTTTGCGCCGCGATTTACTTTTCCTTATCCAATAAAGTATCTGCTTATGGATTGTAATAATTAAGTAGGCCTTTTTGATTATTTTTATCGCTTTATTTTATTTTTCAAAGGATTTGTCTTTGGCGATGTAAATACCCGATGCCTTGTAATTTAAATTCCGCACCTTTAATTTCTGCAAATTATAAGTGTTAGATGTTTGATAATAGGGTTTGCATGACAAGACTGAATGTTAATCTTAAAATCAAATTAGATCACCCTTAACATGTATAAAGATAAAATAACCGAAATTAACACACTCGCACATGCGCACTCCTAGGGTACACCCCACTTGGTTGCCTTCATACGCGGTCATTGAGTATAGGTCACTTTAGAGGTCGTCCTCTTGTCTAAAAGATCATAGTCGCCTCGAAATGGTTGCCTCGGATATTGTTGCCTCAAACAAATGATCTAAGACATTAGGGTTACCTCTAAGGTATCCTAACATTGCTTTAGTGACAACATGTCCCTCATTCGAATCGACCCTCAAACTCCAACGACGGTGCTACCTGCTCATTAATAGTGGGATAGAATTGTCTAAAGGAAATTAGCATAGAACGATTCCTTTTTCGAGTAGGTAGATAGCTCTTAGATACTTTCTCTTTCAAAAACAAAACTCTTCACACTTACACTTTTCGAACAAAGTTTTCAAAACACTTCATTACTCTCTTGAGGACAGAAGCAAGAGTTAAATCGAAGTTTCAAACAAAAAAACTTTTTTAAACCCACAAGCACAAAGAAAACAATTTTGAAAACAATTGAACAAGTACCTAAGAGCCCGTAGATAACTACGGATAGAAAGGGTGCTAATACCTTCCCTTTCTATAATCTACCCCCCGTACTCAGAGATAATCTCGAAAAAGGAATTTTTCTATGCTTTTTTCCTTTCCTTGTTGGATAAAATAAAAGTCGGTGGAGACTCTTGCTTACCGCGACATTTTGCGAAAACAAACGCAAAATGCAAACCAACATTCCAAAAAATAGTCAGTTCTTCCCACCGTATCACAGAACTGGCGACTCTGCTGGGGAAATTTATAAGTGGGGTGTACCTTAGGAATAGTTCATAATGTTTTCAATTGCTTGACTTGTATGCTTTATATTTATGGGCTTGCATCGGAGTTACTATAGATCCTAACTCGGATCTGGGGGATACCCTTTAGGTAAGTAGCAATAAATTATGAGGGAATTGTACGGCGTAGACCGATTTGGTTGAAGCAGTAGATACGTTGGTGTGGCAATTTAGTATGTACCAATATCCCTTATGGCGCAACGCAGAAAATACTGGTCTGCTAAGGGGTCATTAAGCACCAACTGACCTTAGAACCTTTAAATTGACCAACTTGGCCATAGAACAGTAGCAGTATGCTACACTCATTGAGACTAAACTCTCGCGATGATTTCGGACGCAAGAAAATGTTGCTAAACTAGAATTATGACCGATTGAGGATAGTCAGTGATATTGAGATCCTCTAGAACCCGGTTACTATTTTTAGGACAGGTTTGAACCAACTGAACTGAAAGAGGGTAGTACCTAGACTCATTGCCAGCCGAAAATCTAAGGGCTCTCTGTGTGACTTGTGTGCCTTTACCATGTTTGCTATTTATGGATACTTGTGGTGTGTTTTCTATCATAACATCATGACATCATGACATTGCATGCACCTTGCATTGGACTAACCTATTTCAAAGACAAGAGGGATTCATCTTTGTTCTGTTTTGTAGGTCATGGCATCCATACGTAGAAACACCATTCGGATCAACTTTGTCCAGGTTCCCACTCTGCTTAAAGAACTGGTTGCAAAGATGCCAGATACTACCTCCTTCATCAGAAGACATGGACACCTTCTTTGTTTGGTCACCTCCAAGATGGATGAACAGATGATGAGTGTCTTAGTCCAGTTCTTTGATCCACTGTACCATTGCTTTACTTTTCCGGACTACTAGTTGGTCCCTACCTTGGAAGAGTTCTCTGATCTACTGGGTATCCCCATTCTGGAGCAAACCCCGTTCATAGGTTGGGAGAAGATCCTTAGGCCAGAAGAGATTTCTTCAGCCCTTCATCTGACAAAGACTGAGGTAATGTCTAATTGGGAAACTCGTAGTGGAGCAAAGGGCTTCTTGACTAAATTCTTGGTTGGTAAAGCTAATCAGTTCTGGGACAGTCTAGACTTCCAGGCATTTGAAGACATTCTGGCTCTTCTCATATATGGTTTGGTGTTGTTTCCTAACTCTGATTCCTTTGTTGACGTGAATGCGGTAAAGATTTTCATATCCGGTAATCCTGTGCCCACTCTCTTGGGTGATATTTTTCACTCTCTTTATGCCTGTACTGCTCGGAAACGGGGAACCCTTATGTGCTGTGCGCCTTTGCTGGCGAGGTGGTTTATTTCTCACCTCCCAAAATCAGTTTTGAAGAACAAAGAAGGCATGGGCTGGGCCTATAGGATTATGTCTCTCTCTCATAATGACATCAATTGTACTATCAAGGGTATGGAAGATGTGGCTATTATTGATAGATGTGGGGAATACCCCAATGTTCCACTGATAGGAACCAATGGAGGGATCACTTATAATTTGTGTTTGGCCTTACGTCAGTTCGGGTGAGCTAGGAGGGAAGGACCCCATGAGTTGCTGATGCCTAGTATTGTCTTTGATTTCCAAGGGGATAGTGACGAGCAACGCCGCAGATTCATAAGAGCTTGGGATAGGGTACACAGGTCTGATCCACACGAGCTGGGTGCGAAGACTTCTCTACCAATGGAACCATATCTCTGATGGGTTCGCATACGTGCCCAAAAGCTGGGAATGCCCTACGAAGCTGTCTTACCTGTGACTGTTGAAGTTGCTGATGAAGAAGGGGTTCCTCCTACCATCCTACACCCTTACATGCCTACTGACATTGGGGCATTGAAGAGGTCCTGGATGCAGCTGAGGGAAGAATGGGATACTTATAGAGAAAAGTATCACGATCAAGAATAGAAGATTCAGAAGTTGACAAGGCAGCTGGAGAACGAGCAGATCCTCAATGACTATGTCCGCACCGACAAGAAACGGCCATGGGAGCACTGATTGTCTTTTGATTAGTTTTGATTTACTTTTAGTTTTTCTTTCTTGTAACGCCTTAAAGGCATCTGTTGGACAATTGAATTGCAAGTTTATCTAATAAAGGTGTGTTTCATTTTTTGTTTACGAATTTGAATCTCTCGACGTCTTTGAAATCATATCATGCGCATATCATTCCCATGCACCTCATAACAGGTACCCTTACAGGTTTTCTCATCTACTTCGCTGTTTATTTCAGCATCATGTCTTCTGAAACATCAACTGAACAAGCAATTAAGGCTCTGCAAGCCCAAAACTCCCAATTCCAGGAGTTATTCATGAATCTGGCTAAGGGTCAGCAAGATCTGAAGACCCTTATCTTGAAAGAGAAGAAGAAGAAGAAGAAGAAGAAGAAGAAGAAGACGGTCCTCCTGAACATGGATCTTAGATTCGTAAACAATTTGCGAGATGAAGTCAATCTATCCCACTCATCTAGAGGGGGAGAAAATCAGGAAGAAAGGAGGGCTCCTAGCCCTGTGGTGTCTGACAACGAGACTGACTTTGATGAAGACCAGTATCCTCCGGCCGAGGATAGATATAAACAATTGGAAGACTGGTTGAGCGCGATAGAAGTTCATAAAGTGCCTATTCTGGACTTTGGTGACTTGGGTCTGTCATCTGGGGTGGTGATTCCCCACAAGTTTAAAGCACCAGCCTTTCCTAAGTACGACGGGGTTTCTTGCCCAAAATTGCACCTCCGTTCGTATGTTAGGAAGATTCAGCCATACGCTACTGATAAAAACCTCTGGATCCATTTCTTTCAAGACAATCTTTCAGGGACTCAACTTGAATGGTTTTACCAGTTGGAAGGAGCTAGTATCCGTAATTGGGAGGATTTGGTTGTTGCTTTCTACAAGCAGTACCAATACAATACCGACCTTGCTCCCACGCGTACCCAACTCTAGGGTATATCAATGGGTGCGGGCGAAGGTTTCAAAGATTATGCTCAGAAGTGGAGGGACCTTGCTGGTAGAGTACAACCTCCCTTGGCTGATAGGGAGATAGTGGATATGTTTCTGGGGACCTTGTCTGGTTCGTATTTCAACCATCTGATTGGAAGTTCTTCATCCGGGTTTACAGAGCTGATCATGACCGGGGAAAGAATTGAGGCTGGTATTAAATCTGGTAAAATACAGAAGGGTGCTTCGTCAAGCACCGAGAAGAAGCCCTTTAAGAAGGAGTCGAGTGTTGTTTACAACACAAAGAGCCGTAATATACATGAACACCGCCAAGCTGTTAATGCGGTGGTTATATCAAGACCTGCTGGCGCTCTTCAGCGTAACAACCAGCCAAGGGCCGAGAGGCCACGAAGACAATTTACTCAGCTTAACATGACTTTATCCCAAATTCTACCACAGTTATTGAAAACCAACTTGGTGATTCTGAAGGAGGCCCCGAAGACCCCCAACACTGCATCACCCATGTACGATGCAAATGCCTGCTGTGCTTTTCACTCTGATAGTCCGGGGCATGATACAGATAACTGCTGGGTTTTGAGGAACAAGGTACAGGACTTAATTGATGCTAAGGAGATTGAGTTCGAAGCACCTGAAAGACCTAATGTTGTGACTACTCCTATGCCCAAGAATGGAGTGAATGCTATAGATGAAGACTCGTTTGTGGTTTCTGTGAAAGATGTTGTTCCTCCGTTAATGACTGTGAAGAAGAACCTTCTACTAGCCGGTTTATTTCCGGGCTGTGATGAAGGTTGCCGTATGTGTTTCATCCTACCTACCGGTTGCCCTCTTTTGAAGTCAGGTGTCCAACGCCTGATGGATAATAAAGAAATCCTGTTTGAGAAGACTCTTGTTCCTTTGGTTCCTACTGAAGAAGTTGCTATAATCACCAATTTCGACAATTCTTCCAAGGCTCCCTCGAGAAAGCCTGTTAAAATTACATTTCTTCCAAGAATCGCACCATTGATCATCATTATTCTTGGGCCTATCCCCTATACATCCAATAAAGCTGTCCCTTGGCATTACGGGGCTGACGTATATTGTCACGGAGTTAAGCAAGACTTGAGTGCTGAAGAGGATGATACTGAGGTCCGCAATATTGTGGGATCTAGTAAAGTCACCCACAGCGGAAGGCTTTTCTCCCCTGAGATCTCTCCACCAGTTGTTCAGAAACATGTTGTCATTACGCCTGCCAGTGTACTAGCTACTATTCTTGTTCAATTTCCCATTCTTACCCCTATTGCCGAGTCATCTGACACTCGGGGCAAAGGGACCACTGATGAGCCTGCCCAGACGGAGGCACCAAAGACAATTACTGTTGAATCCTCTAGACAAGAGATGGAGGAAATTCTGAAGATTATCAAAAAGAGCGACTATAATGTAGTTGAGCAGTTGGGACAAACCCCGTTCAAAATTTCTATGTTGTCTCTGTTACTATGCTCAGAAGCCCATGCCAAGGCTCTGATTTCTTTCCTGAAGACTGCACACGTACCGCAAGAAACATCAGCTGATCAGTTTAGAGATTACGTGGCTAGTCTGACTGTTGATAATGGGTTAGGTTTCTCTGACACCGACTTACCTGCTAAGGGGAGGAATTACAATGATGCTCTGCATGTCTCCATTGAATGCAGGGGAGCCACCCTAGCCCATGTATTGGTGGATACTGGTTCCTCATTGAATGTTTTACCTAAGAAAGCTCTAGACTGGTTGGACTGTGAGGGTTTAGAGTTGAAGCCAAGTAACATCGTTGTCAGGGCCTTTGATGGGTCAAAGAGAATGGTACATGGAGAAGTTGATATTCCAGTGAAGGTTGGTTCTTAGGTATTTGCGTCTACTTTTTATGTGATGGACATTCGACCATCCTATTCTTGTTTGCTGGGTCGCCGATGGATCCACAAAGCTGGGTGTGATACGGTGGGAGAACTGACTATGGTTTTGCGTTTGTTTTCGCAAATGTTTCGGTTGAGCAAGAGTCGCCACCGACTTTTTATTTTATCCTAAGGAAAGGTTTAAAAAGCACAGCAAAAACCTTTGAGATTTTTTCTTGGGTTCGGGGAGTAGATTATAGAAAGGGAAGGTATTAGCACCCTTTCTATCCATGGTTATCCATGGGCTCTTAGGTACTTGCTTAGATCAACTTGCCTTGGTTTTCAATTGTTTGAAATGGTGCTTTGTGTGTGGCTTTGAAAAAGTTTTGAAAAAGATGCCTTGTATAGGCTACCCTTGTAACAATTCTTTACTCGAATGTTTTACAAAAGGTGTTTGTCTTTTTGAAAAGATGTTTCAAGGTTTTTTGAAAGTTTGTTTTGAAAGCGTTTGTGAAGTGTGATTTGAAAATAGGCAAGTGTTTTTGTTTTGCAAGTTGACAAGTACTTAAGAGCTATCTACCCTAAAGTTCTCAAAGATTTTTGTTATGTTTTAACCCTTTTAACAATTTTGTTCCACCATTGCATTTGGTGGACAATCTTGTGTTAGGAGATGAAAGGGACGGGCGCGGGTCACCGTTTAGACCATAATTGCAATAGTGCTAAGTATCTTTGGGCAATTTCTCTTTGAAAGGGACTTGATCATTTTAGGCAACTTTCCGAAAGCGTCATCGAGGGACTATGATCATTTGATTGTTTGTTTTGCCCAAAGAAACCTAACATGCAATATGGCCCATTTATTTGAAGGCAACAAAGTGGAATACCCTAGGGGTGCAAGTGTGATGTGTGTTGTCCATTTTCATGCTTGATTATCTTGAAATTAGGTCAAACTATTTTGTTCTTTTTATTTGCATACAAACCCTAACTCTAACATAATATATTTAGAAAGCGATAAAGTGCGAAATTTAAATTCCTACACTATTACAACACAATAATATGGGGAGGGGGGGTACAAATTGTTCGAATGGGGGGATATTTAGACAAGAAATTTAAATCTAACTATTACATCAATTTGGAATATTTACAAAGTAATTAATTTGCATAAATTAAATGAAAAATAAAATAAAGATGCAAAATGCAAAAGGGTTTTTATATGTATGAAAAAAAAGTATTATTCATGTCAAATAAATAAAAATAAAAAAGTATTATTTTTGGAGTATTTTCATATTTAGGGCAAAAACCTAATTTACTAAATAAAATGCATTATTTATTCAAAATATACAATATTCACTATTTATATACAAAAGTAAAATAAAAATATAGTATATTTGTAAAAATGTATTTTTAATGTTAAATATTAATAAAATAAAAATATGTATATTTTTGGTATTTTATTCTAAGTGTACTAATATATATATATTTATTTATATTATTTACAAAAATATATTAAATATGCACAAAATAATAATATTTAATTTTTATAAAAAAAGTATTTTTTGATACAAAATGTTTTCAAAAGAGAAAAATGAAATAAAAATCAGAAATATAATATGTTTACATTATTTTTTCTAATATTTCTAAATAATAGTATATATATATATATATATATATATATATATATATATATATATATATATATATATATATATATATATATATATATATATATATATATATATATATATATATATATATATATATATATATATATATATATATATATATATATATATATATATATATATATATATATATATATATATATATATATATATATATATATATATATATATATATATATATATTTATTTATTTATTTATGTATAAATGTCCATATAAACAAATAAATACTTAAAAAATGCAAAAATGGTGTAAAAATGATTTTTTAAGTTTTAAACATTATTAGCAAAAATAAATGAGTCAGAAATAAAAAAGAAAGATCAAAAATCATTAAATCAAACAAATGGGCTCAGGGGGGTATGAATCAAAAAATATGGTGTAAAAAGCAACACAAAAGCTGGCCCAGCCCATGAGGCTTCTTCTTCAACCTCTGAACAAAATTATTCAAAAAAACGCGCGCTAGAACCTCCATTCGAACATCCTGATTCCTTAATCTTTTGCACAAACTTCCAACATAAGAAATGTTAAGCATTGAATCACGATTCCAAATATATAAAAAACTCATTCTAACTCTCAGAAATGAGAGAGAATTTTGACATTCCCAAATCCTGACCTAAGTTTTCTGCCATTTTCAAACCTTAAATTCTCATAGCTCAGGCAAAATAAATGAAAAGTAAAAGCATGTACAGGTTCAGGGGCATGAGTAGAACATTTCTTATTCACAAACCTAGAGTTAATGATGCCTATACTAAGAGTTAGAAGTTCACCAAAGTACCTGTTCAGTTGAAGTTCTATCTGGCAATGGGGAAGCTTTCAGTGCAAGGTGATGGTTGGTATAGCTTTCTTGAGGTGTGGTGATGCTGTTCCAATGTTTACTTTGCCTTGAGACACCTTGAATCGAGATATGGACCTTCAACTGCAAAATGAGAAAGTGAAAATGGTGGAACTTGTTAGAGGAATTGCAGGTCGTGTTTTAGGTCTTGGTTAGCTTGCATTGATGCTAGGGAATGTGTTTGATGAGCTTTGGTCAAGAAATCATGCAAGGAATGAGAGATGGTGTTCAATCTGCAGGCCTTGCCCTGTTTATGCAGTTTGAGAGTGATTCTGGGAATGGGAGTGTTTGGGAGGTATTGGAGTCGTGTTCTAGCTTGGTTAGGATGTTTGCAATGTGTCTACAATATTTGCTTAAGGCCCCTAATGCTGAGAGAGAAGTTGTGTTATGTTATGATACTTTTCTTCACACTTAAGCAAACAAAGCCAACTTGATGTTTTAGGCAAGTAGGGGACCCTTAAACATGCTGCTAACCTGGTCTTGATCAGAGTGTTTTGCTCATAATCTTGTGCCAATTAGATCTCATATGTACTTGTTGGATTTTCAATTGGACATAAAGCTTGCTTTTGCAAAAATGGCCATTTTGCTTTTTCCATAAATGGATTAAACTTGTATGTAATGCTTGCACTCAAAGAACAACACTTTAACATAATGAATATGCATTAAATTATTGAGTGTTGGATGGTTTAAGGACCTGTAATGTAGCACAAACTATGCTGACTTGAAAATGGCCTAAGTTATGAACATGTACATGATCAATTCAAAAGTGAGTTTTTTCCATATTGTGAAATTCGATTCTCCCAAGTTATGAGGTTGTTTGATGAGTTCTTGGACATTTTGGAAAGCTTGGAATGTGTACTACAATCCATCTTTGAAATGCAAATTGAAATTCCAAGTGGAAGTGTATGGAAAATAGCCTTGAAGTTAGGTAGAAAACCTTGCCAAAAAGGTCAAATTTTCACTAAGTTAAAGATGGTTTAGTACCCTTATTCAAAAAATTGTAACTTGAGATACAAGCCTCATTTGGGAAAACTTTGTGAATCAAAGCTGTAGATTATGCAACAAGCTACAACTTTCATGTTTTGACTTTTGTTTGAATCCAAATGAATCTTGGTGAGAAAGTGGGGCAAAGTTGGGGAAAAATTAGGGTTTTTCATAACTTAGAAAAATTCTAAGTTATGAAAAATTCCCATTTCAAACCCTAATTTGCAATTTTTGATTTCTTGGTGAACAAGTTTCATGATTTGGCATGTTTTGATGAAAAATGAATCTTGACTCTTGATTTTGACCAAAAAGTCAAAGTTTGACTTTTCAGTATACAGTCAATTTTGGCTCAGTTGACTGGAAAATTCATCTGTCAATCCTGTGTACTTGGGATCTTTTGAACTTGTTGAGCATGTCAAGACAATTCCATGGGGGTCCTTGAGTCCATATGTGAGCTTGGTTTTCCATTGACTAGGTCAAACAGTCAAAAATTGCCTTTGTGTAGTCAAAACCCTAAAAATGACCATTTTGCCCTTTTGGTGATCTAATCAAATTTCCTGTGGAATTGTGATCCAAACTTGATCAAATGGTTCATATGAGTTCACAATGTTGATGTGGGTCAATTTTCATGAGATTTGACTGTCAATTGGCCACAGTTGACTTTTTCCCCAATACAGCTGATTTATAGGTCAACTGTCCAATTGACTGGGCAAAACTTGGAATCAAGACTTGAAACTTGACATGGATAAACTTGGGAGTCCAATATGAAGCAAGAAGGTCATCTTAGGCATTTTAGGTCAAAACATCTTTGTGCAAACACAAACCCTAATTTGGGTCAACAGTGCAAGGAGAAGTCTTGAGCAGATGAAACCCTAACTAGATCTTGAGCTCCAAGGGCTTTGTGATGAGAAATTAATGAGAAATGGGAGGGAAAATTTTGGGGTACAACACTGGGGCAGTAACTTCTACGCTCCATCAGATGCTGAAATACCCAGTCAAAGGGAAAATTGTGACGGTACGAGGAGAGGAGGAGTACATGGTGAGCCACCTCAACTCTTTCCGATATGTAGAGATGGATGGGGAGTTCATTGAGACCCTGTTTCAACATTTTGAAGAGGTTCGCCAGACACTGGCATCAGCTGAAACTGTCAATGAAGATCCTCCTATGAAGATGGATTCCCTCAAGGATGCTCGGGCTATTGTTGAGAAAGGTGGGTGTGCAAATTGGGGCCAACTCCCTGATTTTGCACATAAGACTAACAATTTTGGTTTGGTTTTCACTGCAGAAGCTCAAAGGGATGTTCGGAGTGCATGGATCGGAAGACGTCCCCTGTTTATCAGCAATTCAGGAGTGAATTCCATTGAAGATGATGTTGAAGAATTTGAGTTCAACAGTTGGATCTATCCTACTACTGATGGTGGACTAAGCAACTGGACAGCGAAGGACTTCATCCCAATTTCTTTTGTTACCCAGTAATGAGACTTTTGTTTTTGTATTTGTAACAGACAATGTTTTAAACTTTATGGCCCGGTGTCTTACCTGGGGCACCGTGGCTTCATTTGTGAGGGCTTTATGTGTGTCATCTACATATATCATTAATAAAAGCATTGGACGTTCTTGCATTTCAAAATTTTGCGCTCCTTGTTCTTCTTTTATTATATATTACAAAACAGCTATTTTACACACACTCACATATACAGGTCTACATCATTTCTGGATCCCACTGATAACGACTCTGCTACTGTCAGTTATGACTTCGAAAGTCCAATCAACTTAGCCAAAGACGAAGGTGAAGATGATTGCAAAGTGCCTGGTGAACTTGCTAGGTTGTTACTTCAGGAAGAGAGGGTTATACAGCCGCATGAAGAGCCTGTGGAATCAGTAAATCTGGGTACAGAGGTAGACAAGAAAGAGGCCAAGATCAGTACAAATCTGGAGCCTAGTGTTAAACAACGATTGATTCAGATGTTGTGTGACTACGTAGAGATTTTTTCCTGGTCTTATGAAGATATGCCTGGGTTGGATACTGACATTGTGGTTCACCGATTGCCTACCAAGGAAGACTGTCCTCCAGTGAAACAGAAGGTCCGCCGAATGCGCCCTGAGATGTCTGAGAAAATCAAGGTTGAAGTTATGAAACAGTTTGACGCCGGTTTTCTAGAAGTTACTTCTTACCCACAGTGGGTTGCCAACGTGGTTCCTGTGCCGAAGAAGGATGGTAAAGTTTGAATGTGTGTTGACTATAGGGATCTGAACAGGGCAAGTCCCAAGGATGATTTCCCTCTGCCTCATATCGACGTTCTGGTTGACAACACCGCTCAACATAAGGTATTCTCCTTTATGGATGGTTTCTCCGGTTATAATCAGATTAAAATGGCTCCCGAGGATATGGAGAAGACAACTTTTGTTACTCAATGGGGTACCTTTTGCTACAAGGTCATGCCCTTCGGATTGAAGAATGTTGGGGAAACATATCAGCGCGCCATGGTTGCCTTGTTCCATGACATGATCCATCATGAGATTGAGGTATACGTCGACGATATGATCGCAAGATCCCAGACTGAGGAAGAACATCTTGACCACCTTTAGAAGTTATTTGACAGGTTGAAGTTGTACAAGTTGAGGTTAAACCCGAATAAGTGCACCTTCGGGGTGAGATCTGGTAAGCTGTTGGGTTTTGTCATAAGTGATAAGGGTATTCAGGTGGATCCTGCAAAGGTGAAGGCTATACATGAAATGCCAGCTCCCCGAACAGAAAAAGAAGTCAGAGGCTTTCTGGGACGTCTGAACTACATTGCCCGATTCATCTCACACCTGACTACTACTTGTGAGCCCATCTTCAAGTTACTGAAGAAAGATCAAGTGGTAAGATGGAACGATGAATGTCAGGCCGCTTTCGAAAGGATCAAAGAGTATCTCCAAGAGCCACCTATTCTGATGCCGCCAGTTGAAGGGAGACCTCTGATCTTATACTTGACAGTACTCGACAACTCAATGGGGTGTATGTTGGGTCAGCATGACGAGTCTGGCCGAAAAGATCATGCTATTTATTACCTTAGCAAAAAGTTTACCGACTGCGAGACCCGATACTCGTTGCTCGAGAAAACTTGCTGCACTTTGGCATGGGCTGCTCGCCGGTTGAGACAGTATATGCTGACTCACACTACTCTATTGATATCAAATATGGATCCAATAAAGTATATCTTCGAAAAGCCTGCCTTGTCTGGAAGAATAGCAAGATGGCAGATGATCTTGACTGAGTATGACATCCAATATACGACCCAAAAGGCAATCAAAATAAGTGTGTTGGCAGATCAGTTGGCACATCAGGCAGTGGATGATTACCAGTCTATGAACTTTGAATTCCCGGACGAGAGTATCATGATAGTGACTGACTGTGAGACACCTGGACCGGATGAAGGACCTGAGATAGGATCCCGATGGTCTATGTACTTTGATGGAGCTTCAAATGCTTTGGTAATGACATTAGCACCGTGATCATATCTCCTAAAGGCTCTCATACTCCGTTCACCGCCCGACTATGTTTCAACTGCACCAACAATATGGCGGAATATGAAGCGTGCATCATGGGTCTTCGAGCAACAATTGACCTAAGGATTAAGTTCTTGAGTGTTTTCGGAGATTCCGCTCTCGTGATCAGTCAGATCAAAGGCGAGTGGGATATGAAACACCCTAATCTTATTCCTTATAAGGATTATGTGTTGACATTGCTTTCCCACTTCGAGGAGATAACCTTTGAACACTTCCCTAGAGAGGAGAATCAGTTGGCGGACGCGCTGGCTACGATGTCTTCTATGTTCAAGGTCAATTGGGACAACGAAGCTCCCATGATTATCATTGAAAGGTTGGACGGACCTGCATATTGTTGCAACATTGAGGCTGAAGAGATAGCAGATAAACCCTGGTTTCATGAGGTGAAGAGGTATCTTGAGGCTCAGGAATACCCCGAGGGTGCATCTGTTAGTGACAAGAAATTCCTAAGAAGGTTCGCAGCAAAATTCTTCATCAGCAATGGTATTCTTTACAAGCGTAACCATGATTCGACCTTACCGCGTTGTGTGGATAAGAACGAAGCAGAAAGGATTATGGTAGGATTACATGAAGGTACTTTCGGAACTCATTCCAGTGGACACACCATGGCAAAGAAAATCCTTCGGGCAGGATATTATTGGTCCACCATGGAAGCCGACTGTTATCAGCATTCCCGGACCTGTCACAAGTGCCAAGTCTATGCTGATAAGGTGCACATACCTCCAGTACCTCTGAATGTCTTGACGGAACCTTGGCATTTTGCAATGTGGGGCATTGACATGATCGGCGAGATCATACCTACAGCGTCAAACATGCATCATTTCATCCTGGTAGCCATTGATTACTTTACAAAGTGGGTTGAAGCAGCTTCCTTTGCTACTGTAACCAAGAACATCGTGGCACAGTTCATTTGGCACAATCTGATTTGTCGATATGGTGTACCAGAGAGGATCATTACGGACAATGGTACAAATCTCAATAATAAGATGATCATCGAACTCTGCCAGCAGTTCAAGATACAGCATCGCGAGTCTTCTCCCTACCGGCCGAAGATGAATGGGGCTGTAGAAGTGGCTAATAATAACATCAAGAAGATTGTGCAGAAGATGACAGTTACATACAAAGATTGGCACGAGATGTTACCATTTTCTATTCACGGGTACCGTACCTCAGCACGGACGTCAACAGGGGCAACACCCTATTCCTTGGTATATGGCATGGAGGCAGTCTTGCCCATTGAAGTTCAGATACCCTCTCTTCAGATTATGAAGGATGCAGGTTTGAGAGAAGATGACTGGATTCAGACCCGGCTTGATCAACTAAACTTAATAGACGAAAAAAGACTTACTGCTATTTGTCATGGTCAGGCGTATCAAAAACGGATGATCAAAGCATTTAACAAGAAAGTTAGACAACAAGAGTATCAAGTTGGGGATCTGGTAATCAAGCGCATTATCTTACCTCAAGGTGATCCCAGGGGCAAATGGACCCCTACTTACGAAGGGCTATTTATGGTTAAGAACATTTTCTCAAGAGGAGCTATGATTCTAACCACCATGGATGGTGACGACCTTCCTCACCCCGTCAATGCAGACATAGTGAAAAGATACTACGCATGATCAAAGACCCGCTAGGTCGACTGGCCTAGGCAAAAATAAGGGCTTCCTGGAGAACCAAAAGGGTTCGGGCAAAAATAAGGGATGAAAATGAAAAAATCTGTACACCCGGCAAGTCGAAAACCTGAAAAGGCGGCTTGGGCAAAAAAGGGTATCCCGGTGGACTGAAAACCCGAAAGGGTGGTCCAGGAAAAAGTTAGGGATCAAAGTGTAACACTATGTCTCACTGGATCACCTTGCAACCAGACTTCGGCATCAACTGTCAAGCTCGGATGACATTAATCAATCTGATCTACCTTCAACCAAGTAGCAAAGTGATGATATGCTCGAGGACATAAAGGCAATAGCAGAGTTGGAACCCAGTGGGATTATTCACATAGCTGTTTTGTTTAGTTTTTCACAAATTGTGTAAATTCTATTATTCGGCGGCGTTCTCTTACTAGGACGTCAACCTCTTGTACAAAAACGCCTATTTACAGGCCAAACTTCAAAAATTAATACAATTCATTTCCAGAGAAATTTCAAACTGTTTTTTTTTTCTTTTTCTGTTTTGTTTTGCAAAGAACGTCCAATGTTCATTTTTGATATATGCATTTGACATTAATTGTTGCTCATAAATATTTACACGCGAAACAAAAGATCATTACTTGTAATATCAGAAACAGGGGCAAATAAGAATTGTCCAAACTGTACAGTTGCTCTGTCCATCAGGTACAAGGTAAGTTTAGCTGAAAAATATGGTTGAGATGCATTCACTCCCCGTAGAGTAAGACAGTAAGGTTAATTCTCCCTAGCTGAGACTTGCAACTGTGAACGAATCGGTAATCTTCTCCCCCAAGCAGAGTTTATCTACCATCAACACTGAAAAGGCTTAATATCTTCGGCAGTCTTAATATTCCCCAACAGAGTATAAGAATATTCCCCGGCAGAATACAAGATATCCCCCAGTGGAGTTTGAAATTTTTCCCAGCGCAGTCTGAAAAAGCTTCCCCAGTAGAGCTTGGAGAATCATCCCCAGTAAACTTTGGAAGATTGTCCCTAGCAAGTTCAAAGGATTATCCCCATAAGAGTCTAAAAGGTTATCCCCAGTGAAGTTGTAATTGGAAGATCATCCCCAGCGGAGTTCTTTCCTTTTCACAAACAAGAAGTTAATCCCCCAACAGGATTCAGTATCACCAGCAACGGTAATTCATCCCCAACGGAATTTATTGATGGAATCCTCAGCGGAGCATCTCTTCCCCACAGAGTAATCTCCTCATCAGTTTATTCCCCAACGGAGTTATCCTCTCCTGCAGGTTTATTCTCGCAATCATCTTCATTCGCTATCCCCAGCGGAAACGAAGAATTCAATTCTTTTCTCCAGCAGCTATCCAGGATTTATTTTATCCAGCCAAAACATTATACTTCCCTACCTCATGATACATGCATATACGCATCATACAACACAATCTCATTTATTTTGAGAACATCATTGCTTGATATATAGCATGCATTGCATACGACTGACCTTTAACTTTCAGGAAAGATGCAGTTAAGTTCTCAGTTATGTCGAACTACTGACCGGTTCTTAAATCTCAACTGAGTTAGTCTCGGTTGAATTACAGATAAGGTTCTAAATCTCGATAATTTTCCTCCGTCGAAGTGTGGACGAGTTCTTAAATCTCAACAGAATTATTCTCTGTTGAAGTACAGACAGTTCCTAGATCTCGATGAAGATGTTTCCCTTAGTCGAAGTACTGGCCGGTTCTTAAATCTCAACTAAATTAGTCTCGGTTGAATTACAGATAAGGATCTAAATCTCGACAATTTTCCTCTGTCGTAGTGTGGACAAGTTCTTAAATCTCAATAGAATCATCCTCCGTTGAAGTACAGACAGTTCCTAGATCTCGATGAAGATGTTTCACTCAGTCGAAGTACTGACCGGTTCTTAAATCTCAACTGAATTAGTCTCAGTTGAATTACAGATAAGGTTCTAAATCTCGACAATTTTCCTCCATCGTAGTGTGGACGAGTTCTTAAATCTCAACAGAATTATCCTCCGTTGAAGTACAGACAGTTCCTAGATCTCGACGAAGATATTTCCCTCAGTCGAAGTACTGACCGGTTCTTAAATCTCAACTGAATTAGTCTCGGTTGAATTACAGATAAGGTTCTAAATCTCGACAATTTTCCTCCGTCGAAGTGTGGACGAGTTCTTAAATCTCAATAGAATTATCCTCCGTTGAAGTACAGACAGTTCCTAGATCTCGATGAAGATGTTTCCCTCAGTCGAAGTACTGACCGGTTCTTAAATCTCAAGTGAATTAGTCTCGGTTGAATTATAGATAAGGTTCTAAATCTCGACAATATTCCGCCATCGAAGTGTGGACGAGTTCTTAAATCTCAACAGAATTATTCTCCGTTGAAGTACAGACAGTTCCTAGATCTCTATGAATATGTTTTCCTCAGTCAAAGTACTGACCGGTTCTTAAATCTCAATTGAATTAGTCTCGGTTGAATTACAGATAAGGTTCTAAATTTTGGCAATTCTCCTCAGTCGAAGTACTGACCGGTTCTTAAATCTCAGCTGAATTATCCTCGGTTGAATTATAGATAAGGTTCTAAATCTCGAATGATCCCCCGAGTTGAATTACGGACAAGTTCTTAAAACTCAACAAAGATGTTCTCTCAGTTGAATTACAAGCAAGTTCCTAAATCTCAGCAAAGATCAAGCTTCCCCAGCGGAATCTTCCACAACAACAGGTATGTGAGCTCTCGCTAAGGAATCTCTTATGCGATTGACACTCCTGCGGATGGCATCATTAAGCCCATTCTCCCGTCGACAATATCCAAATGGCATCTGTAATCCCATTCCCTACATCGCAAGGCTGATACCACTTCATGCGAGAGCAAATTTCTGGGCAGTCTAGCGTTCAATCATCTTCCACCTTTGGATCACGAAAGGCACGAAAGTCAATCTACATCCTCAGGTTTAAGAAGATTGAACAGGGGCAGCTGTTGTACCCCAAATTTTCCCTCCCATATTTCTCAAGACATTACAAGAAAAATCTCCAAATGGAATCTGCAAGCCCATTCCCGACATCACAAGGTTAATACCACTTCATGCGAGTGCAAATTTCTGGGCACTCTAGTGTTCAATCATCTTCCACCTTCGGATCACGAAAGGCTTAAAAGCCAATCTACATCCTCAGGTTTAAGAAGATTGAACAGGGGCAGCTGTTGTACCCCAAAATTTGCCCTCTCATATTTCTCAAGACATTGCAAGAAAAATCTCTAAGTGGCTCAAGGTTGCTCAAGAGTTGGTCAGACAAGCCATCTCCTAAGGCAGTCAATCCCAAATTAGGGTTTTGTGTTGCATCAAGATCCTTGAATACAAATTACCTCAAGTTCTCCCTAATATCCTAATATGTTCTCAAGATCATCCATGTCAAATTTCAAGCCTTGCAGAGGAAGTTTGCTCACTCAATTGCTCAAAGATCCAAAAATCGACTGTGCTGGGGCAAAAGTCAACTGTGACCCAAATACAGTCAAACTTCAAGATTTTTTGTCAACATTCTCATTTTGAAGGATATTTCATCATTTGATCAAGGGGTGATCATGATTCATCAAGGATTGCTCAAAATTCATCAAGATTGTAAAGTTGCTAAATTAGGGTTTTGTAGGAAAAGTCAACTCAACTTTGACCAAGCATAACTTTCTCATAATTTATGAGAAATGACCCATCCAAATATCATTTTAAAGAGGATTCAATTACCTACAATCCATCTTTATACCCCCAAGATCAAAAAATTCACTCACGAGAAGTTATGAATTTGGACATTATAGGTCATTTTTGAAAGTCAACAAAAACACCTTTTTTCCAAAACTTATAACTTGAGCATGGAATATCAAATTGAGATGAGACCAAAAGGGTTGGTTATATAACTTCTCAATGTTTCTAAAAAGTCCAAGAACACTTCCAAAAGTTCAAAATTGAAGAAGTTATGCATTGTTGAAGTTGGACTTTTTTGCGAAATTGCCAAAAGTCAACTATCCCCAAAACTTCAAATTTTGTCAAATGGGCCCATTCTTTTCCACTTGATTTGAGTTTGCATTATTTCCCAAGTGCCCTAGATTCAACCATGTGTCCATATCTCATTTTTATTATTTAATTTGATTTTTATTTGAATTTATTCATTTTAAATCAAATTAAATCACATAAAATCAAAAGTCTTGATAACCAAAGATTTTTTGTTGATTATAGGCTTCAATGGACAGCTAGCACATCTCCAAATTCGTATCAAGGCATAAGTGTACAAGAAGATATGATTTGAATCAAATTTGGAAAGGTTTAATGGTGAAATCAAATCCAATTCATGTGCATTGATATGGAGAGATTTGGATCATGATTCTTATCCTAATACACTGAGCAAAACATAAGGAAGAAAAAGACACGGAAATAAGGGTTGAAAAGGGTTGAGAGAGGCAGAACAAGAATTGAAAAATTCATTAAAAAGTGAGAGATCAAAGTCCAAGTTAGAGGCAGTTTCAGGACACGAGACTTGTTCCAATCGCTTCCTGGGCATTCACACAAGCTACCTGGATCAAAACCAAGCATTTTCAGACGCTCTAACGCACTGTAAGTCGCACGATAGTCACCCCTGTTCTTGGTTTCGATTTGAATTATTCTTGCATCATTTGAGAAAACTAATGGCATATCTGTGATCACAAGAGCATTTCCAAGCTTTTCATAATATTCAATTGTGTTTATCTGGCTTATATGAAGAACCACCATTGTTAGGGTTCGGTTCTTGTTTTTGGGCGTTTTTATTTCAGGAAGAATTGAAGCACATAATGGACATGGTTGTGACCGGGAGGGTGAGACGAACACAACCATGCCCTTGGAATTCATTTTTGTGGCATGAGAAGGATTTTTGAGACGAGCAAGCTTGTAGCTACGGACTCCTGTCCGTTGGTATAGGTGGTGAGACTTTTGGCCACGGTTGGGAGGTCAGGGATGATGCGTGGCATCCATCCACTAGCCAATTCAAATATAGCGCGCGTTTTATTTTTTTTTCTGACCAATAATTCTTGATTTATTATATTATCATTGATTTGCGTTATAATAACAATTGAGTCAATATGGTGTAGTGGCAAAGCAAGCGTGCAAACCCCTTCAAGACCTGGGCTCAAATCCCAGGTCCCCCACTTTCTCAATAATTTTGTTTTTCAGGTATTCCCATGCGCGCACAAGCTTGCAGTACACCATAGTCCTTCATCCACTCAAGCGCCACATGGCCAAAGGCCAGATCTGGTGGTCAAAAGGCTGGAGGTCCACCATGAGCCAAGTTCATGCGTCCACACTGGATCACAAAAGTCAAAAAAAGGTCAGCAATATTGGGCTTAAGAAATCGCTACTCACACCTCCAAACAGGCCCAATTCCTCATTCCCTTTATATTTTATTTAGTTATTTATTTACTTTATTTTATTTTATTTTATTTCTAACCAATCACAAAATTCCTTTTTATTAAATAAAATCACAAAAAATATTTTTTATTGAATTAAACTTTAAATTTTTATTTTTTTCTTAATAAACACTAATTAATTAGGTAGGTTTTTTATTCTAGTAAACTTTAACCTATTTTGCAAATAAATAATTAATTAGATTTAATTAGATATTAACCACTAATTTAATCATTTTTAATTTCTTTCCTAAATAATCAAAAACTCCAAAAATAATTATTTTTTTCATTTAATTAATTTATTAATTCAATTTAGTTATTTAACTTAGGTTAATTTATTTCTTAATTTAAAAACAAAAAAAAAACTAAAAAAAGATATTTTCTTTAACCAAAAGGGTCAAAACCCTAATCATGCGTCCGATTAAATTTTGCGCCGCGATTTACTTTTCCTTATCCAATAAAGTATCTGCTTATGGATTGTAATAATTAAGTAGGACTTTTTGATTATTTTTATCGCTTTATTTTATTTTTCAAAGGGTTTGTCTTTGGCGATGTAAATACCCGACGCCTTGTAATTTAAATTCCGCACCTTTAATTTCTGCAAATTATAATTGTTAGATGTTTGATAATAGGGTTTGCATGACAAGACTGAATGTTAATCTTAAAATCAAATTAGATCACCCTTAACATGTACAAAGATAAAAATAACCGAAATTAACACACTCGCACATGCGCTCTCCTAGGGTACACCCCACTTGGTTGCCTTTGTACGCGGTCATTGAGTATAGGTCACTATAGAGGTCGTCCTCTTGTCTAAAAGATCATAGTCGCCTTGAAATGGTTGCCTCGGATATTGTTGCCTCAAACAAATGATCTAAGACATTAGGGTTACCGCTAAGGTATCCTAACATTGCTTTAGTGACAGCATGTCCCTCATTCGAATCGACCCTCAAACTCCAACGACGGTGCTACCTATTCATTAATAGTGGGATAGCATTGTCTAAGGGAAATTAGCATAGAACGATTCCTTTTTCGAGTAGGTGGATAGCTCTTAGATACTTGCTCTTTCAAAAACAAAACTCTTCACACTTACATTTTTCGAACAAAGTTTTCAAAACACTTCATTACACTCTTGAGGACAGAAGCAAGAGTTAAATTGAAATTTCAAACAAAAAAACTTTTTCAAACCCACAAGCACAAAGAAAACAATTTTGAAAACAATTGAGCAAGTACCTAAGAGCCCGTAGATAACTACGGATAGAAAGGGTGCTAATACCTTCCCTTTCTATAATCTACCCCCCGTACTCAGAGATAATCTCGAAAAATGAATTTTTCTGTGCTTTTTTCCTTTCCTTGTTGGATAAAATAAAAGTCGGTGGCGACTCTTGCTTACCGCGACATTTTGCGAAAACAAACGCAAAACGCAAACCAGCATTTCAAAAAACAGTCAGTTCTTCCCACCGTATCACACAAACAAAGTATGTAATCACAATAACCTGCACACAAAACAAACAAACAACCCAATGTCTTTAGGTAAACCTCAAGAACTCCATAAAAAATATCAATCAAGGTCACAAGGTCTCCAACATAGGCCAAGGTTTCTAATCCTAAGTCCAAGAAGTCCAATACTCCATAATGCGAAGGATAGTAAGCAAATAGTCCAAGTATCATTAAAGCTTTTTATGGTTTATGTTGATTATTAAGTATCTTAAAAAAGAAAAGAAAATCTCAAGTGAGCAAAATAAAAATGACAAGAATATAAAGGGGCTCAAGTGAGCAAAGATGAAAAATAGCATGAAATGTAAATGCTAAAAATAAATGGTGCATAAAATAAAAACACAAAATAAAGTCAATTATTAGTAATTAGTGGTTAGTTAGATGACCATCTTGAAACTTGCATTTGGAACACATTAGAGGATTGGTAGAACCAAAGCCTCCACACAATAAGTTGCATTTTCTTTTTGTCAAGTATATCATCCATTTTGGAATCCTCAAAAATAAAATTTAATGATCAACAATGTTTAAGTGATCCGCGTTGACCAAAAGTGACGTAGATCCATTAGAGGATTGGTAGAACCAAAGCCTCCACACAATGAATCTAAAGGTTATTGGATCAAAGAGATCAAATTAACATACTTGGGCTTGTAAACATAGGTTTGGGACACGAATGATCATTTATTCGAATCAGGACAAAATTTAGCGATATGTTAAGCAATCGTAAGTGGAATTATATAGAAGTCACACCTATTTTGAGGTCGGTCAATAGCAATCTATGCACCATTTATTTTTAGGCATAATATAGAGACCATGCTCCAATAACACTTAGTGCAATAAGAAAGGGATAAGATGAAGAGGGGTGGGAAAAAATATATAAACCACATTTGAATTAAAATTTAATCAAACTATTATTAAAATCATTCATCCATTTTTATGGAGTTAGACTCGACACCATGGATCCAATGATGTTAACAAAGTTCATGATCAAAAAATTCAATCCAAGATCAGCCAGAAAATATACAAGAATTAAATTGTATTTTAAAATAAAAGAATAAGGGTTTAAAAATGGTTAAAAATGAAAATAATAGAGAAAAAAAAGGAAATTATGTTCAAATTAATCAAGAAAAAATAAGTAAGACCACAGAAAAATCAGAAATGGACTCAAATATTTTTATAAAAATTTTGGTAATTTTTTAAAGTCAGAAACTATTTTTAAAATTAAAATAAATAGGTAAAATAAACAAAAAATGATGAAAAATAACAAAGTCAGAAATAAAAAATAAACGAGGTCACCAAATTTGTCACAATATCATTGAATCATTCCATATTTTTTTTTCAGAATTTAAAATGCATAAAAGTATTTTTGAACATTTAAAACTATTCAAATAAATTGAAAATTTATGAAAAATATCAAAATACAAAATAAAATTGTAAAAAAATAAAAATCAACAAGAGAAAAATCAAAAATATTTTTCATAATTTTTCCAGATTTTTTGGACTTAAAATGAATTTTCTATGATTTTTTTGAAGTTTAAAACAATTTAAATATAAAAATCAGAAAATAAAATAAAGTCAAAAATATGTGGACCATTGGATGAGAGTCAAAACACGTTAGTAATCAAATCCAAGGGATCTGGCGCATTGTGCATATCATCGTCATTACTGAATAAAGCATAGGATTCAACATAAAATTAGAAATTAAAAAAAAAAACAAATGGTGTTGTTTCATTGGTTGAAGTATGACACGTTGGTCATCTTCAACCTCCAGCCAGTCTCAAAACCAGGCCACTCAAATTGTAAAATTAAAGCACGAGACTGGTACTATTTGCTTCGTCTCATCAAGACGAAGACAACCACACCTTCGCGAAAAATTTATGTAAACTGTAGCTCAAACAATTTGGAAGAGAAGTTTTGAAAAGGGATTTTAAATTTCATGGTCAAAACGTGTTTCCAGTTAAAAGAAAGTGTTTTGACTAGAACCAAGGCAATGAGAGCTTCACAATGATATCAAATTTTGAGAGAATTGGTGAAGGAATCTACCTATTAAAGTTAAGTTGTAGAGCTCTGAAACTGGACTTCTATGGATCAATATAGGTCACTATTCTTGAAGTTAATTTTATGGTTAGCTCTAGGGAAGATCAAGGAAGGTGAATTGATGGAAAAAATGGATTGAAAAAGGCTTGAACAATGATTTCGAAGTTGCAGAAAAGTGAGTTATGGAGTGAGTTTGGCAGGGTGATTTTGGCTTTTCAAGCTTGAGAAAATGAATGGGAGATGACCCTCTATTTATAGGAGAATGAATGGGATCCTTAAGCATGTGAAATGATGAAGTTTGGAGGGAAATCGTGGGGGTCTGCAGCATGAACAAAGTGTGACTTGTTTAGCATCAAAACTCATCCAAATCGTGCGTTTCATGATGCTAAACGCCTTTGGAAAGTTACTAAACATGATTAGAAGCAAAAATGTATGGAAAACGTGTGATTAGAAGCCAAAATAAAGATTTCAAAATCTGACTTGTGATGAAACTTTAGTTTCAAGTTACCAAATTCAAATCAATGGAATTCTCAACTCAAGGGGTCTTAAGGCATGGTTCTTAATGCTTTAGAAAGGTGAGATTACAAGCTTTGCAATGGGAAAAGAATGGAATCAAATGGATGTTTGAGCTGAAAGTTACAATGAGTCAAAGTTGGGAAAAAGAAGTTGACTTTCATACTTAGAAATATTTCAAGTTTTTCTTCAAAAGTGACCTATAATGTTTTGCATCCAAACATGGCCTTCCACTTGGAATTTGTTCTTGACCAAAAAATATAGCAAGAAGTGGATATCTTGAATGTCATTTTGATACTTGAAACATTCAAAATCTCCAAAAATTGAGAGAGTTATGGCTTGTTGAAGTTGGAAACAATTCATGAACTAACCTATAATCTTTTGTATCCTTTAGGAATCCTCCATCCATTTTCTCACTTTGAACATAAAAGGAGGAATAAAGTTAACATCCTCAAGATCATTATGGAAAAAGAGTGGGCTTAAGGTGATAAAAATTGACCAAGTTATGATCATTTGAAGTCACACATGGGAATTAAAGGGTTCATCTGGAGGACTTGTAATCTTTCTTCATCATCAAGTTTCTTCTACATGAAAACTCCTTGAAACTTTTGAAGTTATTTGTTGATAACCTTTTTAATAGAAGGATGTTTTTGGAATCACTCAAAAATACCAAAAGATGAGCAAGATATACTTTTTTGAAGTTCAAAACCCTGGCTCCTAGAACAAGAAAATGCTTTGAGGAACTTTGACAACTTTAAGCAACCTTCTTGTACCAACACTTTTCTTTGTAGATAGAAGTTGTTGAGGATGATAGTGAGAACTCATAGCAACCAAACCACTTCCATATCTTGAGAATTGAGAAAAATATGCACTTGTGACCAATGGGAACAAGGCCTTGTCCAACCATGACAACTTCTTCAATCAACCCCTTGTATTTTGAATCAATCTTGATAACTTTGAAATGTGGTGAACGAAAATAAACCTTGCCATGCCATTTCTTCCAAAACAACTTCAATGTTTAGATTTGAATTTCTCAAACTTTATTGACTAGGGCACGAAAATAAACTCATGAATCCATGGATCATTTTGCTAAGCCACATTGCCTTTACCTACATTATTAACAAGTAAGACAAATCAACATTGCATTTTATTAATTAAAAGGAAAATCAAAACAAAACATGCATGATCACAAAATAAAAACAAGTCAAGGTGCTTGGTGATTCCTCAAAGAGCAAAGTTAAATATAGGGGGAGAACCAAAAGCCCTAATATGATCTTGTTGTGATTGAATCAATATGGTATGATGAAGGGATATTAGGGGCAAAAATTGGGGTACAAAAGTAAGGATCCAGAGGAATGTAATTCTTGTGTCCTAAAGTCTTGCTATCAATCTGCTTGACCATGCACCAAGCACCTATAAGCCTTTGATGGTAGTTTTGAGGATCGTTCCCATAGTCGAACATAATACCCTGGATGAGCATATCATGAGGGTCGTCCCTTCGAGCATAAACAAACTGACGCAGAGCTAGAGAATGGTTGTAAGTGATGCCCCTCTTATACCAAGGAGTGGTATATTAGGGAATTCCCCACAAAGATCAATAATAGTGATATCTGCCTGAGATCGAGAACACCAATGGATATCTACATGAGTGAGTGACATAACCTTTTAGACCACCTCAAACCTTGTTCATTCTTCATCCCTGATTGGGGAAGGTATGAAATAAACCACCTGGATAGTAGAGGTATACAACACATACGAGTTACTCGCTTCTTCATAGTACTAGTGTGAAGGGAATGTAGGACACATCTAAGCAAATTAGGCACTGAATTATGAGTGAGAAATATTTTAATGGAATTCACATCTACGAATTGGTCCGGATTAGGGAATAGTACCAAACCATAGATCAGCAAAGCAAAAATATCCTCAAAAGCACGAAAACTTATGGCATCCAGAAACCACTGAGCCTTATCTATCAGAAATTTAAGAGAAAAACCCTTGACTCCATTTCTTATCTCCCAATTAGATACGGTGTCTGATCGTTTCAGATGTAAGGCTGCTGGAACGTCTTAAGGTTTTGGAACTTGCTCTAGACTGGTGAAGGAAAAGGAAATTGCTTTGGATATTTTTGATAGAAAAAACTTTTATGATTAACCTAAAAAACCTAATTAATTTTAATTAATTAAGAAAAAGAATTGATTAATTTAAACAAACCCTAAATTGATTTTGATTAAAAAGAAAGTTTAGTGAGAAAACCTAAAAATACTAAGTTAATTGATTAAATGAAAACCTAAAAATTAATTAAGGTTAATTAAGTAAAAACCTAAAAATTAATTAGGGTTTGTGAAAATGTTAGGGTTTTGAAAAGGTTTTGTAAAAAAAAAGGGATTTAAGAAGAAGAGTAAGAAGAAGAGAGAATTGAAAGAAAATACAACCAAATGGTAGGGGTGAGTGTTGAACCCACGCTGTTGTACCCCAAAATTTGCCCTCCCATTTTCCACTCAGGATGCTATCCCAGGGTTTCTCAAACAGTCAATTTGGCACAAGATTTGATCAAACAGATTCTCTTCCTAGGCATTGAGTCAACAATTAGGGTTTTGCATTTTTCAAAGAAAATTGAGCCTTCGAGGTTTCAAATGCTTTTTATAGGTCTTCATGTCTCCTCAAAGTTGTTTAAACCAGTTTTCAAACCTCGCAGTACAAGTTTGCTCAATCAATGGTTCAGATGACTGAAAATGACTACCGCAACCCCAAAATCAACTCTTTTGGTGAGAACAAATTCAAACGATCGTAACTTCTTCATTATTCAATGTTTTTAAGCAGTTTTCCTTGCGTATGATTCTCCCTGATGCCACCTCAAATTTCTATTCACAAATCAAGAGCTGATTATGCGTAGAAGATCACCAAAATTCGAATGCGTTAGAAGTCGCACCTTGAATTTTGACCTAATTTCCAATAACGGTCGTCTGATTGTTATTTCTTCAAATTACAAGACCTTGAGACGATTATTTTTGCACATTGTCCTAAGTGATGTCATCAACAAGTTCTCTTAAAGAATCAAAGGAAAATTTTGCTTAGAAGACCCTATGAGTTATCAAATCGTCATAAATCATTTCCTTGATTAGAATGTTTTTAACTTCTAATTTCAACACTTGCCATATTTGTTTTCTCAAGAATATTGATTCTTATGTTGAGATCGGGGATTCCTTGTTTGTTTGTCGCTGACTTCAAGTCATTGGTGTTAAAGCATTGGTGTTTATTAGGTTACAATGGATTTTTGATCGAGTTTTCTTAAGACACTATTTGTTCACTCGAGTATCATTGACTTGTATCGCGAGTTACTATGAATTGAAGATGTGACTTAGAGTTTTAGTGAAAGATATTTGAGGATCCATTCAAATGATGCCTTTGATTTCAATTCAGCTCAAGCATACAAGGCATAATTCATTTATTTTGAATTTGTCTTTAGTTCAAGATTCTGAATGGAAGAAAATTTTTAAGTTTGGAAAGAAAACTACAAGGGAATTATTTTGTTTCATCCAAATGCTTACCAAGACTTTTTCAAAGATCAAATTCAAGTTACAATTGTAAATTGAAAATTGCAAGTTATGATTCCAAGATTAGTTTCAAATTACAAGTGGTAAAGGGACTTTACATCCAAATCCTAATCCTAAGTCGTAAACATGTTTAAATCATCCCAAAATCTTCGAGATATTCTTCAAGCTTCATGGCAGCCCCATTCCTTCAAGACATCATCATTTCCCTTCAAGCCTATCCATGACTTCCAATTATAAATCGCATTGCTGTTTCTCCATACCATCACATGAAATAAATCAAAGAAGAAGCAAATATGATCAACACATAAATAATGAAGCATAAACAAGAAATTTTCAAAGTTTTATTTTCGCAAATTCATCATTAGGGTTTACGATTTGGAATCAGAATATTTGTTGGTTTTATCACAATCATTTTCCCCAATTGCAAATCACAAAAAAGAATTGCCTTTCTTGGTTCACAAAAAAAGGAAATAAAGCTACAAGGCAGGCAAATACAAATAGGCTGCATAGCATACAAACTGCCCAAAACTGCAACAAAAGCAACAGGCTACAAACAACAGCAGTCAAATACATAAAAAAAAGGGACAAGCCTGCAACAAACATAACCTGCAACAAGAAAGTCAACAAGGTAGGGCAAGCAAGCATAGAAACAACAGCTAGTGTAGCAGCAACAACAGACTGCTATACAAGCAGCACAAAGTAAAAACAAGCTGCCAAATAGAGTCAATAAAACCTGCAACAAATACATAAGCCCACAAAGTAGAACAAATACATCATAAGCATAGCAGTAGCAGGCTAACTTGCTCACATATCATCATTTCCCTATTATCACAAACCCTTCAAAAGTTTATAAAATAAGCAAAAAACTGATTTTGTTTCATAGAAAGAGGAAAGAGGAAAGATGAAAGAGATATCACCACAAACCAATGCAGTCTAAAATCCTGCTATATGCCAAAAAAATGTCCAAATAACCTGCATCAAAACCTGTAGCCCAACATTTGCACACAAATAGCAAGATGGAAACTACACTCAAAGTGTTCAAGGTCAGCATACCATAATAGTTCAAAATCCTCAAAACTTTCCCTCCAATTCTTACTTCTCAGCTATTATATTATAAAGAACAAGCAGCATATCAAAAAGAGGCGAGGATATCACAAAAAAAAAGCCAAAAAACCAGAGACCTCACTGTAAAAACCAAAAGCCAAAAAACCAGAAACCTCACTGTAAAACCAAAAGCCAAAAACTAGAAACCTGACTGTAAAAACCTAAACCGTACAAGCCTCGCCACTAACAACTAAGCCTTCCATCCATCAAACTTCTGGTGCTGAACTCCGCCCCTGTCCATCGTCATCCCACATTCCCAACACCTTCAATAGCTCAAACCCGCAACCAAGTCCCGCTCACAACTTTCAATATACTCCCACAACCTCAGACCTGCAAAATCACAACACCATAACACATATTGTTCTTACCTTTTTCTTTGCTCATTAAGTGAAGTGGAATTCTTGTATGAATCTCCTCTGAACCGGTTTTTCAGGAAACAAATATTTCGTTGGTTGCCTTAGATGTAACAGAGAGTAGAAGAAGGTAAAAACTTAAAGCATACAGAATTGAGAGGATATAGAGTCTCACCTGAAGAAATTGATACAAAGCGGTGGATTGGTAGATCCTTTTGTCTTTTCCAATTTATCCAAGGTACCCCTTTATATTTCAGTTTCATTTTTCTCTGTGCATGCGATTAAATCATCTTGTAACATGTAATTGCTGAACAATGATGAAATTGGGGTCGGTTGTTCAAAGGGATTAGGGTTTTTCTCTCTTGATTTTTGATTTATGATTGATGGTTGTTGTTAACTGTGTAGTGATATTTGATTAGGGTTCATGGTTTTGTTGGGTTTACTCTTAATTTTTGGCTCAATATCAAATTTGCATTTGCTTTTGTGTGTTATTTTGGGAAAGTGATGGTAAAATAGAGGAAAGCCATTTGAGAAGAAGACAAGAGAATGTTGAACCGTACGAGAAGCGAGAGAGAGAGTTTATATTTTTGGGTAATTAGGAAATAATTAAGAAGAATAAATGTTGTCCTTCCCCAAGCTAGTAGCAGCCGTGGTTCCTTAGTAAAATAGGGTTTCAAGAACTATTCAAATTCCTCTTCTTATTGAGCCTAACCCGGTCTGTTTTTTTTAACCCAGTACACCCATTTATTTCTTTTTTCATTACAGTAAACAAACAACAACCCTACTGGGCTTGTGCTACGAAAAACCCTTAGCCCAATTCCTTTTATGCTACCCATGCATCCTAATAATCTTGTTGGCACTCTCCACACTTATTTTACCTTTATTTACTTCTATTAATTTAGTTTAGTTAATAACTTTAGAATTTTAAGTTAGCTTAAGATTAATTTTGAAGTTTTAGAATTTTAGTTTAGTTTAGATTTATTTTAATAACTTGAGATTTTTTTTAATTAGTTTAGAATTATTTTAATAATCTTAGAATTTTGATTTTAATCTAGATTTAGATTAGTAATCTTAAGATTAATTTAGTCTAAATTTAAATTTGTAAACTTATTATTAATTTATTTTAGATTTAAATTAGTTTATATTTAAATTAGTTTAGATGTTATTTAATAACTTTATTTAGTTTAGATTTAATTTTGATAATCTTAGAATTTTAATTTAGCCTAAATAATTTTTGTTTTAGTTACATCTTTATTCTATATTTTTTACTTTCTTTTCTATCAAAACACATCAAAAAAGTAAATTTTCTTTCTCTTTTCATTTGCTCGTAGTTTACTATTTTTCGCATTCTTTCAATTATTGTAACCGTGTACAGCTTGTAATAGTTTAATTAGTCTTTTACTTCATCCCCATTTGTAAATTCGTACCCCCATTCCCGAAGCTCTGTAATAGCATAGATATTTAATTTTCGCAATTTACTGGTTTCTTTTACACTGTATAGTAATTAGGCGTGCCTGGCAAGACATAAAATCAATCGCTAGATAACCTAATTTCAACAAAATAACTTGAATCAAACACACTTTTTAGCACGTGCACCTCTAGGGTAACCTCGTTTGTTGCCTTAGAAAAAACATTCATGTCCCTCGAACGTGGGGCGCTTTAGCAAAGACCCTCGGGGAAAAAATACCGTAGTCCCTCAATGACCATGCGATGTTGCCTTAGGTAAAACGATCTAGTCCCTTACAAAAAATTGCTAAAGCATCTCATAAGTTGCTTTTGATGAATGTAAAATTAACTCGCGCCTGTCCCTTCACATCCAACGATGGGGCTTCTTACCAAATCAATGGTAAGATAGCAACATCTAAAGGAGGAAGAAAAGAACATTTGAGACCTTTCGAGTAGGTAGATTCGCTCCTAGTTACTCGCTTACTCACGACAAAAATCCTTTTTACACCGAAACTCTCATTTCAAAAACATTTTCAAAAAGACAAAACATTTTGTATACGTTCTTATAGAGACGAGAACCATTGCAAAACGTCTTTCCAAAAAACACTTTCAAAAACACATTCCACAAACACATCTTTGAACTATCTTTCAAAACAAAACTTTGTATGCGTTCTTATAGAAACGAGAACCATTAAAAAGACATTTTTTCAAAATATTTTCAAAACCCACACCACAAGCACATTGTCAAAGCAAAAGTAAGTGATCTAGCGAGTAACTAAGAGCCCATGGAAAACCATGGATGAAAATGGTGCTAATACCTTCCTTTTTCATAATCTACCCCCCGAACCCGAGAAGTAATCTCAAAAGGTCTTTCTTGTGCTTTTTACCTTTCCTTGTGGATAAAAGAAAAGTCGGTGGTGACTCTTGCTATCCGCACAAATGCGATCAAAACGCAAACACCTCAAGTCAGTTCTCCCACCGTATCACAGAACTGGCGCCTCAACTGGGGAGTAAATTCTAAAAGCGGGGTTACCTTAGGGTTAGATCACTTTTTACTTGTTTCTTTGCATGCTTTATATTTTGTTCTTTGTATTGGGCTTGCTTTGATCTTTCACCCGAATCTGGGACACCTTGTTAGGTAAATAGAAATAGATTGTGGAAACTGTACGGCATAGACTGATATGGTTGAAACAATGACTATGTTAGTGTGACGCATTTGTGGGTACCGGTATCCCTCGTGGTGAATCGAGGAGAATACGGGGCCGCTGAGTGGCGTCATGAAGCACTAACCGACTTTAGAACCCTAATTGAACAAACTTGGCCATTAGGACGTAGTGAGATAACCGGTTTCGGTGTAGAGCTGAAAATTGGTTGATACTCGATACTACACTCATTGAGGCTGGACTTTTGGGATATCTCGGCCGCAAGAAAAGATTGTTGTGCTGAGACAATGCCTAAGAGAAAGGTCGGTGATATTGAGATCCTTTAGAACCCGATCATTATTACTTGGACAGGTTGAGCCAACTAAACTTCAAGAGGGTACTTACCTATAAAACCCATGCAAGCCTAAAACATAGGTATTTGTTTGTTGTATGTATATACTTACTTGTACATAACATCATAAACATCATGAGCATCATATGCATGCTCACTAACCATTTCAAGGATTTAGAAATTTATCTTTGTTTTTGTTTTGTATGTCATGAATTTCGTCCAAAGAAACACCATCTGAATCAGCTTTGTAAAAGCACACCCTCAACTTCAAGAGTTAGCCTCAAGAGTTCCCGGGGATTCCCCTTTTACCAAGAAATACAGTCGACTTCCCAGTTTGGCTACATCCAACTTCCAAGAAGAGATGATGTGTGTACTATTCCAATTCTTTGATCTCGTACATCATTGTTTCACTTTCCCGGACTATCAGCTGGTACCTACACTGGAAGAGTTCTCTCTACTCTTAGTGGTGTCCGTGCTTGATCAAATATCGTTCACCGGTCTAGAAGGGATTCCAAAACCTGAAGTCATCGCCGAAGCTTTGCATATGAAGAGAGCTGACATCATAGCCAATTGGGAGACAAGAAGCGGGGTTAAAGGCTTCCTAGCCAAGTTTCTATTGGAGAAGGCTCATGCATTCTGGGATGACATGGATTTCCAAGCTTTTGAAGACATCCTGGATCTTCTCATCTATGGTTTGGTTTTGTTCCCCAACTCATACCAATTCATAGATATTAATGCCATCAAAGTCTTTCTCTCTCGCAATCTCATACCTACCTTACTGGGAGACATCTTGCATTGCCTTCATACCCGCACCATGAAGAAAAATGTACTCTCTTGTGTTGTATCCCCCTACTCGCTAAGTGGTTCACTTCACACCTACCTCAATCAGCATTGAAGAAAGAGAAAAGATTGACATGGTCCCAAAGGATGATGTTCCTTACCCATTCTGACATATGTTGGTGTTCGAGATCCTTGGAAGATGTCTCTATCATTGACCGCTGTGGGGAATTCCCTAACGTCCCTCTACTTGGTATTAGGGGAGGTATCACCTACAATCCCTGCTTAGCTCTTCGACGGTTTGGGTATGCCCGAAGAGACGGCCCTCATGAGATGCTCATTCAAGGTTTGGTGTTCGACTATGACAAAGAAGAGCAAGGTTACTGCCAGAGGTTTACACGAGCTTGGAAAATGGTGAACAAGATGGACAGTAGGACTTTGGGACACAAAAACTCTATCCCTCTCGAGCCTTACCTTAGGTGGGTACGGGCTCGTGCTCAGAGACTCGTGATGCCTTACCCTTCCATCCTCCCTATTATCATAGAGTCTGTTGTTGAAGGAGACGTCCCATACATTGTCCTTCATCCTGACATGCCTACCTCTCTCGAGGACTTGCAGAAAGCTTGGGTTCAGTTGAAGGAAGAGCGAGACACCTTTGAAGCCCAATTTTATTCCAGTGAGAAGAAGGTTCTGGAACTCACCAAGCAACTTCATGAAGAGCAGAATCTGAACGCCTACATCGCGCCAAAGAGGATGCATTCAATCTTTTTGTCTTAGGAGTTTTTGTTTTATTTTGTTTCTTTCATTGTAAGCCCAGAGAGGCATGATGTACTCAAACTTGGTTTTATTAATATAACGTGTGTTCTTTTTTGGTTTGAACAAATCTAAATCTCTAATTTCCTTGAAATCATTTGCATATTGCATCTCCATTTATCATAACATCATACAAGTTTCTTACAAAAGGTCTTCTTATCCTTCTACTGTTTATTCCAGTGAGATGGATATTAAACAGATAATGAAAGATCTTTAGGCGCAGAACGTCCAGTTTCAACAAATGCTCTTGACTCTGACAAAAGGACAAGAGGAGTTAAAGACTCTACTGGCCAAAGAAAAGAAGAAGAAAGCGAAGAAACCACCCAATATTGTGATCATGGGAAGAAGGTTCCAAGGACAAGCCAGACGAACTTTAGACTTCGCAACATCATCGGGTGAAGGAGATAATCAAGAAGACAGGACCAAGGAAGTGAACAACAACCCAGCATCCGAAGAAGAGGAAGAACCTGACTACTCTGAGGAACAGTATCCTCCTGCTGGTAATAAATACAAAGAGCTAGAGGATCGTTTGAATGCTATGGAGGTCCAGAGGGTACTCGAATTGGATTTTGAAGAGTTAGGACTTGTCTTAGGGGTCGTCATCCCGCAGAAATTCAAGGTCCCCACTTTTGCTAAATATGACGGTGTCTCTTGCCCGAAGTTGTATTTAAGGTCATACATCAGAAAGATTCAACCCTATACGGCTGATAAGGATTTGTGGGTGCATTTTTTCCAAGAGAGCTTGTCAGGGACACAGTTGGATTGGTTCTATTAGTTAGAAGGGACCAATATTCGCAATTGGAAAGATTTGGCGGCCGCCTTCTACAAAGAATACCATTATAATGCTGACTTAGCTCCAACTCGGACACAATTACAAGGCATGTCTATGGGTGCAGGTGAAGGTTTCAAAACCTATGCTCAAAAATGGAGGGATCTCGCAGGCAGAGTCCAACCCCCTCTATCTGACAGAGAATTAGTGGATATGTTCCTAGGCACCTTGTCAGGACCGTTCTTCAACCACCTGATCGGGAGTTCCTCAACTAGATTTACTGAATTAATCATGACTGGTGAGAGGGTCGAAGCCGGTATAAAAAGCGGCAAAATTCAAAGAGATGCATCCTCGAGCATGATGAAGAAACCTTTGTTGGAAAGAAGGAGGTCAGTGCTGCATATGACCATAGGAATCAAAATAAAATCAATTGTCGCCCGGTGGTAGGGGCTGTTATGATTTCTAATCCTGTGCCAAATCAACAGTAAAATTATCAGTGCAAGCCAGAAGCGCCCATGAGACGATTTACCCGAATCAACATGACCATGTCTCAAGTTTTTCCACACCTTCTGAAGACCAATCTGGAAACTTTAAAAGAAGCTCCCGAGAACCCCAATACTGCTTCTCCTTGCTACAACCCGAACGCTCGATGTGCCTATCATTATGAAAGCCCGGGGCACGATACAAACGGCTATTGGGCCTTAAAGAATAAGGTGCAAGACCTTATCAATGCGAAAGAGATTAAGTTTGATCCCCCAGAAACGCCTAATGTAATAACGAAGCCAATGCCCGGACATGGCCAAGGTATCAACGCCATTGATGATGATCGTTTTGTCTCCTTCGTGAATGACTTAATTACTCCTCTGTCGACCATTAAACAGAATCTGTTGCAAGCCGGTCTATTCCCAGGATGCAATAAAGATTGTCACTTATGCAAGTCTCTACCAAATGGTTGTTTGTTACTAAAAATAGGCGTTTAACGCCTGATGACTAGCAAAGAAATCTTGTTTGAAAAGATTTCTCTCATCATAACTACTTATCAAGATGTCTCAATAATCAGCATTTCCAACAATCCTCCCAGGGTCTCCACCAAAAGACCCGTCAGGATTAGATCTGCTCCAAGATCTGCACCTATAATCATCACTATGCCAAGACCAATATCATACTCTTCAGACAAAGTTGTCCCCTGGAGCAATGGGACTGACGTTTATTACTATGGCATCAAGCAAGATCAGTTGGCTGTCAAAGACGAAGTTGTGAGAGATATTGATCCTGACATCAGTAATATCACTGGGACCAGTAAGATGACAAGAAGTGGAAGAGTCTTCTCACCTGAGATTTCTCCAAAGACCGTTGTTACTCCTGTGATCATTCCCACTGCCACTCCTACCCATACTCCCAGTGATACTCCTACTGTTATCCCTGCTACCGAGATAAGGGACAAAGAGGTCTTGAATGAGCCTGTCCAAGAAAAAGAGCGTCTCGAGATCATCCTTGAAGCTTCTAGAAAGGAGATAGAAGAAATACTGAAGATAATCAAGAAAAGTGACTACAACATTGTAGAACAGTTGGGGGTGACCCCCTCGAAGATATCATTGTTGTCCTTACTTTTGTGTTCTGAGGCCCACGCCAAAGCATTGGTAAAGTTTCTCAAGACCACCCACGTGCCCCAAGAGACCTCCATCGACCAATTTGAAAATTGTGTGGCCATTCTAACTGCTGATAACGGATTGGGCTTTTCCGACGCTGATCTAACTTCTAAGGGAAGGAAGCACAATGATGCCTTACATGTTTCCATTGAATGCAGGGGCACCACACTTGCCCATGTTCTTTTGGATACCGGCTCATCATTGAATGTCTTGCCCAAAAACAATCTCGATCGACTGGACTGCGAGGGGCTCACCTTAAAGCCTAACAACATCATAGTAAGGGCCTTTGATGGTTCTAAAAGGACAGTGCACGGAGAAGTTAATATCCCCATAAAAGTTGGAACTCAGACTTTTGATTCAACTTTCTATGTAATGGACATCCTTCCGTCTTACTCCTATTTATTGGGCTGACCCTGGATCCATGGTGCTGGTGTCGTCACTTCTACCCTGCATCAGAGGCTAAAATACCCGATCAAAGGAAAAATTGTCACAGTTCACAGAGAGGAGGAGTACATGGTTAGCCATATGAACTCTTTCAGGTATGTTGAAATGGATGGTGAATTCATTGAGACTCTATGTCAGAACTTTGAGGAGGTTCCAGAAACATTTGCGGCAACCAAGTCTACTCCCAAAGTTCCGAAGATTACCAGACCTCCACTGAAGATGGCCTCTTTGAAATATGCTAGAGCAGTAGTTAAAGAAGGAGGGTGTACCATCTGGGGTCAGCTTCCAAATATTCCTTAAAAGTCCGACAAATTTGGTTTGGGATTCACTACAGAGGCCCAAAGAGTTGTTCGACGTTCTCGCACTGGGGGACCACCTTTGCATATCAGCAATCAGGGAGTCAATGCAGTAGAAGACAATGATGGCAGCTGTGATATGGACGAATGGATTTTCCCAACCATCGGTGGAGGGCTCAATAATTGGGAGGACAAAGATTTCATTCCTATTACTTTTATTCAAGAGTAATTGTCTTTTAATGTTTTCAGGCTTGTAATATTTAAACAATTCAGACTTTTTAAAACCTTGTGTCTTACCTGAGGCACAACGGTCCATTTGTTAGGGTTGTCACTTTATTCTCATATGTCATTAATGAATCATGGACGTTTTTGCATATAAATTTTGTGTTCTTTGTCTTTCTTTCTTATATTTTATTTATTTCAAAGGTAGCTATGCTCTTACACACACTCACAATTTAAAATGCATATCTACATCCACTCAGGATCCCATGGGTAACGGTTCTGCTATGGCCTATTGTGACTTTGAAAATCCGATCTACCAAGCCGAAGACGAAGATGAGGAAGATTGTGAGGTACCAGGGGAATTGGCCAGGTTGTTACAACAGGAAGAAAGGACCATTTAGCCTCACAAAGAGCCGGTGGAAATGGTTAACTTAGCTACTGAAGAGGACAAGAAAGAAGTAAAGGTGGGTGCCAATCTGGAACCCAGTGTCAAAGAGCGTCTGATTCAGTTGCTGCATGATTATGTTGAGGTCTTTGCCTAGTCATATAAAGATATGTCGGGACTTGATACAGACATTGTGGTACATCGTCTTCCTACAAGAGAAGATTGTCCTCCAGTAAAGCAAAAGGTTCGCCGCATGAGGCCTGATATGTCAGAAAAGATTAAAGCATAAGTCATGAAGCAATTCAATGCTGGATTCTTGGTTGTCACCTCTTATCCCCAATTGGTTACCAATGTTGTTCCTGTGCCCAAGAAAGACGACAAAGTGCAAATGTGTGTGGACTACAGAGATTTGAATAGGGCAAGCCCCAAGGATGACTTCCCGCTCCCCCACATCGACATTCTAGTTGATAGTACGACATAACACAAAGTGTTTTCCTTCATGGACAATTTCTCAGGCTACAACCAAATCAAAATGGCTCCTGAGGATATGGAGAAAACAACCTTTATTACACCGTGGGTCACATTCGGCTATAAGGTCATGCCATTCAGACTAAAGAATGTTGGGGCAACCTATCAGCGTGCCATGGTAGCTCTGTTTCACGACATGATACATCACAAAATAGAGGTTTACATGGACGATATGATAGCCAGATCTCAA
Source organism: Vicia faba (assembly GCA_948472305.1). Taxonomy (NCBI): domain Eukaryota; kingdom Viridiplantae; phylum Streptophyta; class Magnoliopsida; order Fabales; family Fabaceae; genus Vicia; species Vicia faba. The sequence goes on from OX451738.1 coordinate 1,511,468,138, forward strand.
ACGGAAGAAGAGCATCTCAATCATTTACAGAAGCTGTTTGAGAGCCTGAATAAATACAAGTTGAGGCCGAACCCAAATAAATGCACGTTCGGGGTACGGTCTGGTAAGCTCCTAGGCTTTGTCGTCAGCAACAAAGGTATCGAGGTTGATCCTTCCAAGGTTAGAGCAATACAAGAGATGCCTTCTCCTCGTACTGAGAAGGAAGTCAGAGGATTTTTGGGACGTTTGAATTACATTTCCAGATTCATTTCTCACCTGACAGCTACTTGTGAACCGATCTTCAAATTATTGAAGAAATATCAGGTAGTCAAATGGAATGACGAATGCCAAGTTGCTTTTGACAAAATCAAAGAATACTTACAAGAGCCTCATGTGTTGTTGCCACCCGTCGAGGGAAGGCCTTTGATCCTGTATCTGACTGTTTTAGAAAACTCAATGGGGTGTGTGTTGGGGCAGCATGACGAGTCTGGCCGAAAAGAGCGAGTCTGGCCGAAAAGAGCATGCTATTTATTACCTGAGCAAAAAGTTTACCAACTGTGAAACAAGATATTTACTGCTCGAGAAAACTTGTTGCGCTCTGGCATGGGCTGCTCATCGGCTAAGACAGTATATGTTGACCCATACTACCTTGTTGATATCTAAAATGGATCCAATAAAATACATCTTCGAGAAGCCTGCTCTCTCTGGGAGAATAGCAAGATGGCAGATGATCCTGACGGAATATGACATACAATATACTACCCAAAAGGCAATAAAGGGCAGTGCACTGGCTGATCACCTTGCTCACCAAGCTGTGGAAGACTACCAACCCATGAAGTTCGAATTCCCAGATGAGGACATCATGACAGTAGACAATTGTGAAGAGATCAGACCATAGGACGGACCAGAATAAGGATCCCGATGGATCCTGTTTTTCGATGGGGCATCCAACGCACTTGGCAATGGTATTGGTGTTGTACTCGTATCTCCTGAAGGGTGTCATACTCCCTTTACTGCAAGACTCTGATTCGATTGTACAAACAACATGGCAGAATATGAAGTGTGCATCTTTGGTCTCAGAGCTGCCATAAATTTGGGGATCAAATATTTGGTTGTGTTTGGAGATTCCGCTTTGGTCATCAATCATATCAAAGGGGAATGGGACACCAAACACCCTAACCTTATCCCTTACAATGAACATGTGTTGACATTGCTGCCATACTTTGAGAAGATTACTTTCGAGCATTTCCCGCGAGAAGAAAATAAGCTAGCAGACGCACTAGCTACAATGTCATCTATGTTTAAACTTAATTGGGATAACGAGGTTCCTCAGATCACCATTGAGCGGATGGATGAACCGGCCTACTGTTACGAGATCGGTACTGAAGAAGTAGTGGATCAACCTTGGTTCCATGAAGTTAAAAGGTATCTCGAGTCTCAGGAATATCCAGAAGGAGCTTCAGTGAATGACAAGAAATTCCTAAGAAGATTCTCGGCTAAGTTCTTCCTTAGTAACGAAATTTTGTACAAACGCAGTCATGACTCTGTATTACTTGGATGCGTAGACAAGGTTGAGGCAGAAAAGATCATGGCTGATCTACATGAAGGCACCTTTGGCACCCATTCCAGTGGGCATACGATGGCAAATAAAATGCTACGAGCAAGTTATTATTGGTCTACCATGGAGGCAGATTGCTATCAACACTCTCGGACTTGCCATAAGTGTCAGATTCATATTGATAAAGTGCACGTCCCTCCGGTTCCTCTGAATGTCTTGACGGCTCCTTGGCCCTTTGCTATGTGGGGAATCGATACGATTGGGGAAATTAAGCCAGCGGCCTCCAATGGACACCGCTTCATCTTAGTGGCCATCGACTATTTTACAAAGTGGGTTGAGGCAGCTTCCTTTGCTTCCGTTACCCAGAATGTTATCGCCTGGTTCATCAAACAGAATCTCATCTGTCGGTACGGTATCCTAGAGAGAATCCTCACTGATAATGGTATGAATCTAAACAACACTATGATCACCGCCTTGTGCGAGCAATTCAAGATCCAGCATCACAATTCTTCCCCTTACCGGCCAAAGATGAATGGCGTTGTAGAAGCTGCTAACAAAAACATTAAGAAGATCATACAGAAAATGACAGTCATGTACAAAGAATGGCATGAGATGATACCATTCGCTCTCCATGGGTATCGTACCACAGCTGGCACATCAACTGGGGCAACACCCTATTCTCTGGTATACGGCATGGAGGTTGTCTTACCTATTGAGGTCCAGATCCCCTCCCTGAGGATCATGAAGGATGCTGGTTTGAACGAAGAAGATTGGATCCAGACTCGACTTGACCAATTGAACTTGATTGATGAGAAGAGGCTTGCAGCTATCTGTCATGGCCAGATGTACCAAAAATACATGATCAAAGCTTTTAACAAAAAGGTCAAAAGTCAGGTATATCGGGTCGGTGACTTGGTAATCAAGCGTATCATTTTCCCACAAGGTGATCCCAGGGGCAAATTGACTCCTACATATGAAGGACCGTTTGTAATCAAAATCATATTCTCTGGTGGAGCAATGATCTTGACCACTATGGGCGGCGACGACCTCCCGTACCCTGTAAATACGGACATAGTTAAAAGATACTACGCGTGAACAAGGACCCGCTAGGTCGACTAACCTAGGCAAAAATTAGGGCATCCTGGCGAACCAAAAGGTTCGGGCAAAAATTAGGGATAAAATACAAAAAAAATTTGCACCCGGCAAGCTGAAAACCTGAAAGGGCGGCTTGGGCAAAAAAGGGTATCCCGGTGGATCGAAAACCCGAAAGGGCGGTCCAGGAAAAAGTTAGGGAATTAAAGCGTATGACTATGTCCCATTGGAACATCTTGTAGACAATCTTCAGCGTTGACCAACCAGCTCAAACAATTCTAACCAATCCAATCAGCTTCGCCGAAGCAACAAGTAGACAAGACAATCAGAGACACAAAGACTATAGCAGAAGGGGAATCCCGTGGGATTATTTCACATAGCTATCTTTTCTTTGTATCAATTTTCATTCTGTACGACGACATTCTCTTACTAGAATGCTCGTCTCGTTGTACAAAAAAAAGACTTATTCAAGTTAATACAAAGATATCCCTTTTGAAAGTACAAAACTATCTACTTTTCTTTATTTCTGTGTTTTGTTTACAAAAACTTCCAATGATTTATTTTTGAACATATGCATTTGAACGTGATTACTATTTAAAAATGAACAGAAAAACGGAAAGACAATTACTAATGGCTTTAAGAAATAGGATAATATCTATAGGCTATTCCATAAAATCCTCGCAGGTACCTTCTCCAACAAGAGCGGAAGTAAAGACATCCTACTAAAAAATAGATAACGTATTTCCAATACAAAACCTAATGGTATCAAGCGCTCTCATATCTCTGGCAGAGAAAAACCTCCAACTACCTCTCTGAAGGTTCCCTAGTGAAAGTTTCCCAACTTCTCAGGATTCCCCAGCAAGATTTCACGAAGTCCAAAAGCAATATCTGGCGTTTCCCTTCTACGACAGAGTTTATTTCTCTAATAAATGAGAGCTCACCCATCAACGCCTCAAACTTCAACAAAGTATAGAGACTTACACTCCTCTTTCCCAGCAGTACACAGGGATTTATTTTCCCCGGCTCCAGCAACACTGCGGCATGAACAATCTTTATGACCGTACATTTGCATTCATACGTCATAGCATTGACAACACAAGTACATATAGTGCAATCTCATTTATTTTGAGAAAACAACATCATACCATGCATTGCATACATCATAGCATTGCATACAATTAACTCTTCACCTTTTCAGGAAATTATCATCAACAAATTTCCGACAGGCAAATATTTTCAACAAATCCATTACAGATCAATTCCCGAGAAAAGACTGGTCGACCATCTACATAGCAAATATTTCATTCAAACTTCTGTTGGTTCAGTTTAAATCTCTCAACGGTTTATTCTGATTCTTTCCCGCAGATATCTTTTCTGGTTCAGATAAATCTCTCAATGGTTTATTCTGATCTGTCTCCATATTCTTACTGGTTCAGATAAATCTCTCAACGGTTTATTCTGATTTGTGTCCAGATTCTTACTGGTTCAGATAAATCTCTCAACGATTTATTATGATTCGTTTCCAAATCCTTATTGGTTCAGATAAATCTCTCAATGATTTATTCTGATTCGTTTCCAGATTCTTACTGGTTCAGATAAATCTCTCAACGATTTATTCTGATTCGTTTCCAGATTCTTACTGGTTCAGATAAATCTCTCAACGATTTGTTGTGATTTATTTCCAGATTCTTACTGGTTCAGATAAATCTCTCAACAATTTATTCTGATTCTTATCTAAATTTTGCTGGTTCAGATAAATCTTTCAACATTTTGTTCTGATTCTTATCCAGATTTTGCTGGTTCAGATAAATCTTTCAACAATTTGTTCTGATTCTTCTCCGAACTTCTGCTGTTTGAGTTTAAACCTCTCAACAGTTTATTCTGGTTCTTCCCCACCGAGAATTTTCTCTGGTTCAGATAAATTGCACCAAGATTTATTGTGATGCTTTCCAGTCAAGATTAATCCAAGATATCTTTTGGTTCAGTTTAAATCGCTCCAAAAGATATTTTGATTCTTTCCAACAACATTCAAGACTTCTGCTAGCTCCAGTTTAAATCGACCAAAGGTTTATTCTAATTTCTTTTCTGTTAAAGTCGAGTTCAGACTTCGTCCACTTCTGTCAACAATCACCTTTGGATGGCATCTATAATCCCATCTCTGACAACTCTCCATCATTTCTCCAAATGGTGTCTTTAAGCCCATTCCCTACACAATCAACCAGCGCATCATCAAGTGCAAATTTCTAGGCACTCTAGTGTTCAATCATCTTCCACTTTCAAGCCACGAACGACAAACACGTCGATCTCACTTTTCAAGTTTAAGAATATTGAACAGGGGCAGCAGTTGTACCCCAAAATTTTCCCTCCCATTTCCCACTCAAGATGCTATCCCAGGGTTTCTCAAACACTCAATTTGGCACAAGATTTGATCAAACAGATTCTCTTCCTAGGCATTGAGTCAACAATTAGGGTTTTGCATTTTTCAAAGAAAGTTGAGCCTTCAAGGTTTCAAATGATTTTTATAGGTCTTCATGTCTCCTCAAAGTTGTTTAAACTAGTTTTCAAACCTCGCAGTACAAGTTTGCTCAATCAATGGTTCAGATGACTTAAAATGACTACAACAACCCCAAAATCAACTCTTTTAGCGAGAACAAATTCAAACGATCGTAACTTCTTCATTATTCAATGTTTTTGAGCAGTTTTCCTTGTGTATGATTCTCCATGATGACACCTAAAATTTCTCTTCACAAATCAAGAGTTGATTACGCGTAGAAGATCACCAAAATTCGAATGCGTTAGAAGTCGCACCTTGAATTTTGACCTAATTTCAAATAAGGGTCGTCTGATTGTTATTTCTTCAAATTACAAGACCTTGAGACGATTATTTTTGCACATTGTCCTAAGTGATGTCATCAACAAGTTCTCTTTAAGAATCAAAGGAAAATTGTGCTTAGAAGACCCTGGGAGTTATCAAATCGTCATAGATCATTTCCTTGATTAGAATGTTTTTAACTTCTAATTTCAACACTTGCCATATTTATTTTCTCAAGAATATTGATTCTTATGTTAAGATCGGGGACTCCTTGTTTGTTTGTCGCTGACTTCAAGTCATTGGTGTTGAAGATTGGTGTTTATTAGGTTACTATGGATTTTTGATCGAGTTTTCTTAAGACACTATTTGTTCACTCGAGTATTATTGACTTGTATCGCGAGTTACTATGAATTGAAGATGTGACTTAGAGTTTTAGTGAAAGATATTTGAGGATCCATTCAAATGATGCTTTTGATTTCAATTCAGCTCAAGCATACAAGGCATAATTCATATATTTTGAATTTGTCTTTAGTTCAAGATTCGGAATGGAAGAAAATTTTTAAGTTTGGAAAGAAAACTACAAGGGTATTATTTTGTTTCATCCAAATGCTTACCAAGACTTTTTCAAAGATCAAATTCAAGTTACAATTGTAAATTGAAAATTGCAAGTTATGATTCCAAGATTAGTTTCAAATTACAAGTGGTAAAGGGACTTTACATCCAAAGCCTAATCCTAAGTCGTAAACATGTTTAAATCATCCCAAAATCTTCGAGATATTCTTCAAGCTTCATGGCAGCCCCATTCCTTCAAGACATCATCATTTCCCTTCAAGCCCATCCATGACTTACAATTATAAATCGTCTTGTTGTTTCTCCATACCATCAAATGAAACAAATCAAAGAAGAAGAAAATATGATCAGCACATAAATAATGAAGCATAAACAAGAAATTTTCAAAATTTTATTTTCGCAAATTCATCATTAGGGTTTACGATTTGGAATCAGAATATTTGTTGGTTTTATCATAATCATTTTCCCCAATTGCAAATCACAAAAAAGAATTGCCTTTCTTGGTTCACAAAAAAAAAAGAAATAAAGCTACAAGGCAAACAAATACAAATAGGCTGTTGTGATCGGTGGATCTGGAACTGACTGTTTAAAGTTGGTTCGCGAAATGTCGCGGAAGCAAGAGTCGCCACCGTCTTTTATTTTCTCCAACATGGACAGGACAAAAGCACAGCAAAATTCCTTATGAGATATTTTCTCGGTTCGGGAGGTAGATTTATAGAAAGGGAAGGTGTTAGCACCCTTTCTATCTATGGTTATCCATGGGCTCTTAGATACTTGCTCATTTGTGTTTTCAAAAGATGTTTGCTTTTCAAGTGTGAGTGGGTTTGAAAAAAGTTTCGTTTAAAGATTTCAGATCGACTCTTGTATCAGTCCTCAAGAGTGTTTGAAAAATTATTTTGAAAGCTTTTTGAAAAGTGTCGGTGTGAAAAGAGTTTTTGATTTGTTTTTGAATAGAGCAAGTATCTATGAGTCATCTACCTACTCTAAGGAATTAGGCTGTGTAGAAGTCCTTAAGGTAGTGCCATCCCACCATTGAGAGGTAGGTAGCACCACCGTTGGAGGTGTTCGGGTCAATTCGTTTGTAGGGACAGTGTGGTCACCAGAGCAACAGTAGGATACCTTAGAAGCTACCCTTATGCCATTGATCATGGACATAAGGACTTACTAAAACGTCCTATACTCGACGACCACGTTTTGAAGGCAAGGCAACAGTGAGGCGTACCCTAAGAGTGGTGTGTGAATTGGTGTGTTGTTTTCATGTTAAGTTTATCTTTGTTCATGCATCATTGTGAGCTACGCGTTGTTTTTAATTGACATTCATTCTTTCATGCAATTAGAATTTAAAAGAGCGAAAATTTAAATGCGGAAAGTAAAATCCTACGCTATTACAAGGCGCGGGTCTATACATCGCCAAATTACAAAGACTCGTTTTTGATAAAAGATGCGGAAAGTAAATAAATGCGGTAAACCTAATTACTATTACATCCGGAAAGCAGTTACATAATAATTGATAAGAAAATAATGCGCGAAAAGAATTAAAATTAGGACGTCCGAGGGTTTTGACCCTTTGCTTGAAATTAAATTAAATTAAAGCCTAATAATTATTTAAAGAAAGAAAAGAAAGTGTTTTTTATGTTTTTTGTATTTATGAAAAATAAAGAAAAAGAATTAAAAGGAAACCCTAAATCTAGATTCTTTTAATTATTAATGAAAATATTAAAGTTAACCTAATTTACTAGTTAATTAATTTATTTACATGTTTATTTATAAAATTAATGATAATTAATAATAATGATAAATAATGATGATTAATAATTTATTTAAGAAAAAGATGAAAATGTCAAAAAAACCTAATTCTAGATACTTTTTACTTATTAAGAAAAAGATTAAAGTTTAAAAAGCTAAATTAAACTAAGTTAATTGTTAGAATTTATTTACAAAAATTAATTAGTGAAGAAATTAAATATATTTGTATTTTTTTGATTTTTCTGTTTTTATTATAGAAAATTATTTTATGGTGAAAAAAACAATTAAAACAATTAAAAAAGAATTAGAAAAGAAAAGAAAATAAAATTAAAAAGGATGCAAACCAAGGGGGGTTTCAGGCCCAAGGGGAGGTTTTTTGAAGTATTCTGGCCCATTAGACAAAAAGCCTTGTTTGACTTTCTGGCATCACGTGCGTGTTCATTGACTGCTGAGTACCGTGGTCTGCATTCTTTGGCCATTGGATTGGGTTTCATGGCCATTTGTATTCTGGCTGTTGGCCATTTGTGTTTTGGCCTCAACGTTCCTTAATCTTCTCAGGATGTCTGTCTCGCCATGTATTGGTGTCATGCATAAGTTGTTCTACTTTGGCCATTTGGCTTTTGACTTTTGGCCATTTGTGTTTTGGCCTCAACGTTCCTTAATGAACCTGCATGGGATCCTGTCTAAATCTGCAGTGTTGAATCTCATGAACACATTAAATAAAATCATAAAATACAAATAAAGCCAATATATGAAGAAATTTAATGTTTAGGCACAATATGGCATGTATGAATGATTATACCCTTTTGATCATGGAGATCAAATCAACCTTACCCTTACTGGAAAATTAGTGACATGAATGCTTTTATGCCCTTTGGATCATGGAGATCAAGCCAGCCTTACCCTTACTGAAGAAGTAGTGAGGTGTTGGTTTGTAACTGAGATGGCTTGTTTGTAGTGAGATGTTGGTTTGTAACTGTGATGGCTTGTTTGTAGTGAGAGAGTGATTTGTAATAAGGATTTCAAGGTTTTAGGGTTCTTGAAAGAATTTGATATTCTAACAGTGTTGTGGCAAGGTTTTTTCTCTCTTTTTCCCCTCTCTGGTTTGTGTGAAAAGAAGGTGATTATATAATGGAAATTAGGGTAAAGAAAATGGGCTTTGAATGTGCAATTGGGCCTCCAATGTTCACTTGAGTTCGTCACTTTCCAGGCTAAATCGCAGGGACTTAAGTGCAATTTTTGAAGTTGAAATGTGGAAAAAAAATGTAGCCGATATCGAGAACTAACTCCTGTCCGAAAATCGGCTCAATCGGATAAACGGTGAATTAGTTATGAATTTTTGAAGTTTTAGCTCAGACAAACTTATTTTGGGCTTCAGTGTCGACTCTGACACGTTCTTCAATAAAAAACTGGTATTGATCGGAGCATAATCCGGTCTCGACTTTTGAAGCAAAGTTGTAGATCTATGAGTCAGTGACCTTGTGTAAAAATATGAGCCCAATCCGATAAAAATTGACCGAGTTATGAATTTTCGAAGTTTCGGCTCAGATGAAATAATATTCAGCATTCAGGATTTTCAGCGTGTCACACACTCTGAGCAAAAAACGAAGGCCTTTTGAACACCGTTCGAACTCGATACCTCCTGTGAAAATGTAGCCAACTCAATTTGTGAAATTTTGGCGCCGGAACCAGCTCGATACGATGAAAATCGACCAAGTTATGATTTTCTGAACATGACGCAAATAAACTTCTGTCACAAATTTTCTGTACGAAAATACTTGATAAATCCACATTTTTGAAGACCTTCTGATCGAAATTAGCTTCCAGCCGTGAGAGATGAAAACGTAGATAATGTCAAGACGGAATTTTGGCCACCGGAACGGCTTCAAAACGAGTCACGATCTTCAAGTTATGAATTTTTTAGCGCGTAAAAACTGCACTTTCAGCACACTTTTTCACCATATTTCTTCGAGAAAACTCACACAGTCGGATACCTTCTTTAAAGAATTGACTCTTGAGCCGAACCTGAATTTGAGCATAAGTTAGGACATTAAGGAGAACTTGAGGTCATTTGGAAGTAAGGACCTTGATGCAACACAAAACCCTAATTTTGACTTGACTGCCTTAGGAGGTGATTTGACTGTGCAACCTTTGAGAAATCTTGAGGAATATGGGAGGGCAAATTTTGGGGTACAACAGTTGCCCCTGTTCAATCTTCTTAGACCTGAGGATGCAGATTGGCTTGCGTGCCTTTCGTAATCCGAAGGTGGAAGATGATTGAACACTAAAGTGCCCAGAAATTTGCGCTCACATAGTGAAGTATCAGCAATGAGATGACGGGAATGGGCTTACAGATGCCATTTGGAGAGATGGTGGATAGGAGGATGGGCTTATAGATGCCATCTGGAGGTTTCGATCGCGTAAGAGATTCCTTAGCGAGAACTTGCGTACCTGAAAAAGAAAGATACTTACCTGGCCTGTTACTGGGATCGACCTTCAAATTCTTTATGTAGATGTAACCTGTCTGGATGCAGGTATCAAATCTACGAATAGTCGCTCACAGACGTGCCCTTGCTGGATACAGGAATCGAATCCGGAAATAGTCGTCAACAGATACACCCTGGCAGGATACAGGAATCGGATCTTCAAACTCTTCAAACGTACCCTGGCAAGATACAGGAATCGAGTCCGGAAAATAGTCGTCAACAGATACACCCTGGCAAGATACAGGAATCGGATCTTCAAACTCTTCAGACGTGCCCTGGCAAGATACAGGAATCGAGTCCAGAAAATAGTCGTCAACAGATACACCCTGGCAAGATACAGGAATCGGATCTTCAAACTCTTCAGACGTGCCCTGGCAGGATACAGGAATCGAGTCTGGAAAATACTCGTCAACAGATACACCCTGGCAAGATACAGGAATCAGATCTTCAAACTCTTCAGATGTGCCCTGGCAGGATACAGGAATCGAGTCTGGAAAATAGTCGTCAACATATACACCCTGGAAAGATACAGGAATCGGATCTTCAAACTCTTCAGACGTGCCTTGGCAAGATACAGGAATCGAGTCCAGAAAATAGTCGTCAACAGATACACCCTGGCAAGATACAGGAATCGAATCTTCAAACTCTTCAGATGTGCCCTGGCAGGATACAGGAATCGAGTCTGGTAATGTTAGTCGTCAACAGATACACCCTGGTTGGATACAAGAATCGGATCCTCAAACTCTTCAGACGTACCCTGGCTGGTTACAGGAATCGAGTCCGGAAATAGTCGTCAACAGATACACCCTGGCTGGATACAGGAATCGGATCCTCAAACTCTTCAGACGTACCCTGGCTGGTTACAGGAATCGAGTCCGGAAATAGTCGTCAACAGATACACCCTGGCTGGATACAGGAATCGGATCCGGAATTGCGACAATTGATAGCAATCATCTTTGTATTGATCTCTCGTCCTGAAAAGACAAGACGTTAGTTGTATGCGATGTCATGATGTATGACATGCGTGATGTTCTCAAAATAGATGAAATTGTATGTTCATGATGCGTATGTGCATGCTATAATGTATGAAGATGTGATGTTTATGAATGTATTTTCGTCTAGTAAAATAAATCCTTGACGGGTGCCGGGAAGTCAAATCCTGGGCTGATGTTGGAAGAGGAGAATTCTTTGTTTCTGCTGGGGATGATTGTTGCGAGAATACCGGTAGGAGAAGATGACTCCGTTGGGAAATAAACTTGGCGAATAGATTACTCTGCGGGGAGTGAACTCTGTGGGGAGAGAGAAGTATTTTGCTGAGGTTGATGAAGATAACTTTGTTGGGGATACCGTTGATAAGTTATGTTGGGAGATTGGATGAACTCCGCTGGGGATAGGAAGACTTCACCGGGGACGATCTTTCCATGGCAAATGGCTGAGGATAACCCAGTTATATCCTGGTGGGGAAATAACCTTCTGAATAAAGTCGGGGGAGCGTTCGTGCTTTACAGGGGATAAGCTTCCAGAATCTACTGGGGATGCGCTTCACGACCTGCTGGGGAGATGGATTGAACTCTTCTGGGGAAACTTTTGAGATTGCACTGGGGAATGGCTCCACTGGATGTCTGGTATACCGTCGGGGAACAATCTTAGATCAAGATTTTCGGGGATGCTTGTTAGGAATGTTTGTATACTTCGCTGGGGAAAGCTAAGATCTGCTGGGATAATCCAACTTCCTTATGGCTGACAGTATATTAACTCTGCTTGGGGAGAGTATTGACTTGCTGGCTCACTCTCTGGGGAATTAAGGTATCTTGGTTACAATCTTCAGCTGAACTTACCTTGGTACCTTGGTGGACAGAGCAATTAGATCGCTTTAGACAACTCATTATTGCCCCTATTTCTGCGAGAGAAAGATGCCTGTGGAGGTCTTGATAACTGCCGTCTTGACAAGTCTTCTTCTGGTAGGCAAGTGACGAGATACCGGGACATAGTCGTACGCTTTGATCCCTAATTTTTGCCTGGACCTCCCTTTCGGGTTTTCAGTCCACCGGGATACCCATTTTTGCCCAAGCCGCCTTTTCAGGTTTTCGACTTGTCGGGTGTACAGATTTTTTCATTTTCATCCCTTATTTTTGCCCGAACCCTTTTGGTTCGCCGGGAAGCCCTTATTTTTGCCTAGGCCAGTCAACCTAGCGGGTCTTTGATGATGCGTAGTATTTTTTTCGACTATGTTCGTGCTCTTAGGATACAGGAAGTTGTCACTGTCAGTAGTGCAGTGTTACGATACCACCAGAAGATCTTCATTTGATCGTCCAATGCCCCAAGTGATCCAGATGGAGATTTGCCCCAAGTTGGTTGGACTTTTGAGAGATTCTCCGAATCTTGACTTAACTGCCCCAGATGATGGACAATGATCATGCCATGCCCCTTGATTGGAGGTGCTTTTGTTCATTAGACATTCGTCGTGCGAACTTCTATGTTGTTCAAGCAAATAGTCATATGCAAGCAATGTTATATTAAAAATGCAAAGCTTATGTTTGTCTTGAAGTTTTTGAAAATGCATTTTTTATAAAAACAAGTGAGTTTTTTTGTAAACTGTGATGTCAACTTGTTATTTCACCGCGAGCCTTAAGGAGTCAGGATACCTTTCGTAACAGTATGCTTTCGAACTAACCCATGCTTCAGCTAGGACTTTTAAGGGTTATAACGTGGCCTGGTTCACGGTTTAAGAAACAAAGGATAAAGGCTCAAATTTTATTTGTACCCACCCGCTCTTCATGATGTTCTTCAAACCTAAACTCAGTTAATCGCGCGTTAGACCTTGTTTGAGTCTTTGTCCTGATGTTCCAATGATGGTTCGGATATTGACAGTTTATTTTGAATAGGCAGTCATTTTTTTTGTCGAGGGTTTGTAAGACCTCTTTCTTTTCCGATTTTGTTATCCCTGTTTTTTGCCTGACTGTTTCTTTTGCGATTACAGTCAGCGGGATGCCCCAGTTTTTGTAAGTCTCCTTCATAGGTTTTGACTTATTGGGCTTTTATTTCTGAGAGATAATGACTGCCTGTCTTTATTGATTATTCAGAACCATCACTGTCTTTTGTTTTGTAAGGACTTTTTGGTGCCATTCGTTGTGCACTTGGATCAACTGAGAGAACTACCCTGCCCCAGGTTATGATTAAGGGTTTTAATTTTCGAAAAGAAAAACTCCTACTTCTTTGGCTCAAAGGGGTTGACGAGGGATTATCTTCCTTATAACTCCAGTGTTTAGGAATTGAAACAATGCATGTGTCTCATCAGCGGGGTCTGTTCAAAAGCATACTGTAAAGATCATGGTATCGTTTTCGTCATCCTCCCTCAAGAGGCTTAGAATTTTTCAATCAAGAGTTGATCATCACAAAATATGAAAACAGTTTGAATATAGCGAATGCGAATATATTGATTCAAAACAGACATATGCGATGCATTGATAAAGTAACAACGTTTGACATGAATAAATGTTTAAACAATCAAAGAAAAATACAACTTGAACATTCGAATGAACAAAAGTTCTCTAGTCTCAGGGCTTGTCACTTCAAATGGTGAACCTTGGAGGGATGGTAGAAAAACTCAGCCTGACCATCTTGTGTGAACTCCAATGCTCCTTCATCAATCAGGTCCTGGATCTTGTTCTTCAGAGCCCAACAATCATTTGTGTCATGTCCTGGACTGGCAGAGTGGTAGGCACACCTTTTATTGGGATGATAGGTAGGAGCTGATGTGTTGGGATTCCGGGGAGGAGCCCTTAATGTGATCAGATTCAATCTCAACAGGCGTTGTAAAGCTTGAAACAACGACATGTTGAGCTGGGTGAATTGCCTCCTGGGCTTGTCTGGCTTGCTCTGATCAACCCATTGTTCTTGGTGAATTCGTTGTTGGACCTGTGAAGTAGTGGCAGCTTGGAGAGGTCTATTTTTCACCACGCCAGACTCTTGTCCTCTTGGAAGCTGATCAATGACCTGGTCCCTGACTTGGACTGGTTGCTTCATGTTGTATCTCTCTTGGTGAAGCTGGTTGACCATGGTTCTCAACTTTTCTTGCTCCCGAGCTAAGCCTTGGATAAGGGCCATTTGCCCCAGCATCTGGGTTTTCATTGCATCTACCTCAGCTTGCAGATGTTTCAGCCGTTCGTCCTTGTAGTCTTCAGGACTCTTCCTGACCAAATTCCCCATGAGGAGTGTTCTCAACTCTTCCTGACCAAATTCCCCATGAGGAGTGTTCTCAACTCTTCCTGCCCCTTGGATAGGTTTAAGAGGATTTCCCCGAACTGAGTCTCTTGAGTACGAAGCTCCTGATTGTCTTGGTGGCAAGCCATTGCTGAAATAAACAGCGAGGAAGGTAAGTAACCTGTAAGAAGGGGTACCTGTAATGCAATGATATGTATGCATGCGATGTTTCCAAGGATCTCGCGGGGTAGACAAGAAAAAATTGTTAGAATTTGAATCTGGTAGCTTGATTGAAGGAACTTCATGCTGTTGAGAGTCCTTCTTCAAGGGTCAAGGCTCACCATATCCAGTGGGTCATAGCCCCTGACTCAAGTTATCGTGCTTTGATCTCCAAACAACCTTGGCTAGAGGAAAATAAATCCTCTTTGCCCCTTGCTAGACATTGGTTCATCATGACCTGCATCACAAGCCCTTGAGATCCTTGAAATGGATTAGTCCTTATGCAGGATGTATGCAATGGTATGATGGTATGATGTTATGCTATGCGTGGAGTGATGTAAGTAAACCCTGTTATGAGTCCAGATTAAGGACTGTAAACAAAACCTGCAAGGAACCCGTGTTGTTAGATAACAAGTATGAAAGTAGTTCAAATACGAAGGCACACAAGTCACATAAAGAGCCCTTAGATTTTAGGCCAGCATGAAGTTTAGGTACTACCCTCTTTCAGTTTCGTTGGTTAAGACCTGTCCTATCAAAAGTAATCGGGTTCTAGAGGATCTCAATATCATCGACTACCCTCGATCGGTCATAACTCCAGCATCGCAATCTTTTCTTGCAGCCAGAACCATCGCGAGAGTTTAGCCTCAATGAGTGTAGCATAATGCTACTGTTCTATGGCCAAGTGGGGTCAATTTAGGGTTCTAAGGTCGGTTGGTGCTTAATGACTCCTCAGAAGACCCATATTCTCCTCGTTGCAACACAAGGGATATCGGTACAGACCAAGGCGTCACACCAACGTAGCCACTGCTTCACCCGTGTCGGTCTACGCTGGACAGGTCCCTCACAGCTTATGCTACCTAAAAGGGTATTCCCCAGATCCGAGTTAGGATCTATGAAACTCCAAGACAGTGCCCATAATAGTAAAGCAAACAAAGCAAAGCATTTGAAAACACAAGTCTGAGCTATCCTAAGGTACACCTCACTTATAGTTTCCCTAGCAGAGTCGCCAGTTCTGTGATCGGTGGATCTGGAACTGACTGTTTAAAGCTGGTTCACGAAATGTCGCGGAAGTAAGAGTCGCCACCGTCTTTTATTTTCTCCAACATGGACAGGACAAAAGCACAGCAAAATTCCTTATGAGATATTTTCTCGGTTCGGGAGGTAGATTTATAGAAAGGGAAGGTGTTAGCACCCTTTCTATCCATGGTTATCCATGGGCTCTTAGATACTTGCTCATTTGTGTTTTCAAAAGATGTTTGCTTTTCAAGTGTGAGTGGGTTTGAAAAAAGTTTCGTTTAAAGATTTCAGATCGACTCTTGTATCAGTCCTCAAGAGTGTTTGAAAAATTGTTTTGAAAGCTTTTTGAAAAGTGTCGGTGTGAAAAGAGTTTTTGATTTGTTTTTGAATAGAGCAAGTATCTATGAGTCATCTACCTACTCTAAGGAATTAGGCTGTGTAGAAGTCCTTAAGGTAGTGCCATCCCACCATTGAGAGGTAGGTAGCACCACCGTTGGAGGTGTTCGGGTCAATTCGTTTGTAGGGACAGTGTGGTCACCAGAGCAACAGTAGGATACCTTAGAAGCTACCCTTATGCCATTGATCATGGACATAAGGACTTACTAAAACGTCCTATACTCGACGACCACGTTTCGAAGGCAAGGCAACAGTGAGGCGTACCCTAAGAGTGGTGTGTGAATTGGTGTGTTATTTTCATGTTAAGTTTATCTTTATTCATGCATCATTGTGAGCTACGCGTTGTTTTTAATTGACATTCATTCTTTCATGCAATTAGAATTTAAAAGAGCGAAAATTTAAATGCAGAAAGTAAAATCCTACGCTATTACAAGGCGCGGGTCTATACATCGCCAAATTACAAAGACCCGTTTTTGATAAAAGATGCGGAAAGTAAATAAATACGGTAAACCTAATTACTATTACATCCGGAAAGCAGTTACATAATAATTGATAAGAAAATAATGCGCGAAAAGAATTAAAATTAGGACGTCCGAGGGTTTTGACCCTTTGCTTGAAATTAAATTAAATTAAAGCCTAATAATTATTTAAAGAAAGAAAAGAAAGTGTTTTTTATGTTTTTTGTATTTATGAAAAATAAAGAAAAAGAATTAAAAGGAAACCCTAAATCTAGATTATTTTAATTATTAATGAAAATATTAAAGTTAACCTAATTTACTAGTTAATTAATTTATTTACATGTTTATTTACAAAATTAATGATAATTAATAATAATGATAAATAATGATGATTAATAATTTATTTAAGAAAAAGATGAAAATGTCAAAAAAACCCAATTCTAGATACTTTTTACTTATTAAGAAAAAGATTAAAGTTTAAAAACCTAAATTAAACTAAGTTAATTGTTAGAATTTATTTACAAAAATTAATTAGTGAAGAAATTAAATATATTTGTATTTTTTTGATTTTTCTGTTTTTATTATAGAAAATTATTTTATGGTGAAAAAAACAATTAAAACAATTAAAAAAGAATTAGAAAAGAAAATAAAATAAAATTAAAAAGGATGCAAACCAAGGGGGGTTTCAGGCCCAAGGGGAGGTTTTTTGAAGTATTCTGGCCCATTAGACAAAAAGCCCTGTTTGACTTTCTGGCATCACGTGCGTGTTCATTGAATCCTGAGTACCGTGGTCTGCATTCTTTGGCCATTGGATTGGGTTTCATGGCCATTTGTGTTCTGACTGTTGGCCATTTGTGTTTTGGCCTCAACGTTTCTTAATCTTCTCAGGATGTCTGTCTTGCCATGTATTAGTGTCATGCATAAGTTGTTCTACTTTGGCCATTTGGCTTTTGACTTTTGGCCATTTGTGTTTTGGCCTCAACGTTCCTTAATGAACCTGCATGGGATCCTGTCTAAATCTGCAGTGTTGAATCTCATGAACACATTAAATAAAATCATAAAATGCAAATAAAGCCAATATATGAAGAAATTTAATGTTTAGGCACAATATGGCATGTATGAATGATTATACCCTTTTGATCATGGAGATCAAATCAATCTTACCCTTACTGGAAAATTAGTGACATGAATGCTTTTATGCCCTTTGGATCATGGAGATCAAGCCAGCCTTACCCTTACTGAAGAAATAGTGAGGTGTTGGTTTGTAACTGAGATGGCTTGTTTGTAGTGAGATGTTGGTTTGTAACTGTGATGGCTTGTTTATAGTGAGAGAGGGATTTGTAATAAGGATTTCAAGGTTTTAGGGTTCTTGAAAGAATTTGATATTCTAACAGTGTTGTGGCAATGTTTTTTCTCTCTTTTTCCCTCTCTGGTTTGTGTGAAAAGAAGGTGATTATATAATGGAAATTAGGGTAAAGAAAATGGGCTTTGAATGTGCAATTGGGCCTCCAATGTTCACTTGAGTTCGTCAGTTTCCAGGCTAAATCGCAGGGACTTAAGTGCAATTTTTGAAGTTGAAATTTGAAAACAAAATGTAGCCGATATCGAGAACTAACTCCTGTCCGAAAATCGGCTCAATCGGATAAACGGTGAATTAGTTATGAATTTTTGAAGTTTCAGCTCAGACAAACTTATTTTGGGCTCCAGTGTTGACTCTGACACGTTCTTCAATAAAAAAATGGTATTGATCGGAGAATAATCCGGTCTCGACTTTTGAAGCAAAGTTGTAGATCTATGAGTCAGTGACCTTGTGTAAAAATATGAGCCCAATCCGATAAAAATTGACCGAGTTATGAATTTTCGAAGTTTCGGCCCAGATGAAATAATATTCAGCATTCAGGATTTTCGGCGTGTCGCACACTCTGAGCAAAAAATGAAGGCCTTTTGAACACCGTTCGAACTCGATACCTCCTGTGCAAATGTAGCCAACTCAATTTGTGAAATTTTGGCGCCGGAACCAGCTCGATACGATGAAAATCGACCAAGTTATGATTTTCTAAACATGACGCAAATAAACTTCTGTCACAAATTTTCTGTACGAAAATACTTGATAAATCCACATTTTTGAAGATCTTCTGATCGAAATTGGCTTCCAGCCGTGATAGATGAAAATGTAGATAATGTTAAGACGGAATTTTGGCCACCAGAACGGCTTCAAAACGAGTAACGATCTTCAAGTTATGAATTTTTTAGCGCGTAAAAACTGCACTTTCAGCACACTTTTTCACCATATTTCTTCGAGAAAACTCACACAGTCGGATACCTTCTTTAAAGAATTGACTCTTGAGCTGAACCTGAATTTGAGCATAAGTTAGGACATTAAGGAGAACTTGAGGTCATTTGGAAGTAAGGACCTTGATGCAACACAAAACCCTAATTTTGACTTGACTGCCTTAGGAGGTGATTTGACTGTGCAACCTTTGAGAAATCTTGAGGAATATGGGAGGGCAAATTTTGGGGTACAACAGCTGCATAGCATACAAACTGCCCAAAACTGCAACAAAAGCAACAGACTGCAAACAACAGCAGTCAAATAGATAAAAAAGGGGCAGGCCTGCAACAAACACAACCTGTAACAAGAAAGTCAACAAGTCATGGAAAGCAAGCATAGAAACAGCAGCTAGTGCAACAGCAACAGCAGACTGCTATACAAGCAGCACAAAGTAAAAACAAGCTGCCAAATAGAGTCAATAAAACCTACAACAAATACATAAGCCCACAAAGCAGAAAAAAATACATCATAATCATAGCAGTAGCAAGCTAACTTGCTCACATATCATCATTTCCCTATTATCAAAAACCCTTCAGAAGTTTATAAAATAAGCAAAAAATTGCTTTTGTTTCATAGAAAGAGGAAAGAGTAAAGATGAAAGAGATATCACCACAAACCAATACAGTCCAAAATCCTGTTATATGCCAAAAACTCTGTCCAAATAACCTGCATCAAAACCTGTAGCCCAACATTTGCATACAAATAGCAAGATGGAAACTACACTCAAAGTGTTCAAGGTCAGCATACCATAATGGTTCAAAATCCTCAAAACTTTCCCTCCAATTCTTACTTCTCAACTATTATATTACAAAGAACAAGCAGCATATCAAAAAGAGGTGAGGATATCACAAAAAAAGCCAAAAAACCAGAGACCTCACTGTAAAAACCAAAATCCAAAAAACCAGAAACCTCACTGTAAAACCAAAAACCAAAAACCAAAAACCTGACTGTAAAAACCTAAACCACACAAACCTCGCCACTAACAACCAAGCCTTCTATCCATCAAACTTCCGGTGCTAAACTCCGCCCCTGTCCATCGTCATCCCACATTCCCAACACCTTCAATAGCTCAAACCTACAACCAACCCCCGCTCACAACTTTCAATATACTCCCACAACCTCAGACCTACAAAATCACAACACCACAACACATACTATTCTTACCTTTCTCTTTGATCATTAAGTGAAGAGGAATTCTTGTATGAATCTCCTCTGAACCGTTGTTTCAGGAAACAAATATTTCATTGGTTGCCTTGGATTTAACAGAGAGTAGAAGAAGGAAAACACTTAAAGCATACGGAATTGAGAGGATATAGAGTCTCACCTGAAGAAATTGATACAAAGCAGTGGATTGATAGATCCTTTTGTTTATTCTAATTTATCCAAGGTACCCCTTTATATTTCGGTTTCGTTTTTCTCTATGCATGCGATTAAATCATCTTGTAACATGTAATTGCTGAATAATGATGAAATTGGGGTCGATTGTTCAAAGGGATTAGGGTTTTTATCTCTTGATTTTTTATCTATGGTTGATGGTTGTTGTTAACTGTGTAGTGAGATTTGATTAGGGTTCATGGTTTTGTTGGGTTTACTCTTAATTTTTGTCTCAATATCAAATTTGCATTTGCTTTTGTGTGTTGTTTTGGGAAAGTGATGATAAAATAGAGGAAAGCCATTTGAGAAGAAGACAAGAGAATGTTGAACCATACGAGAAGAGAGAGAGAGAGAGAGAGAGAGAGAGAGAGAGAGAGAGAGTATCTTTTTGGGTAATTAGGAAATAATTAAGAAGAATAAATGTTGTCCTTCCCCAAGCTAGTAGCAGCCGCGGTTCCTAAGTAAAATAGGGTTTCAAGAACTATTCAAATTCCTCTTCTTATTGGGCCTAACCCGGTCAGTTTTTTTTAACCCAGTACACCCATTTATTTCTTTTTTCATTACAGTAAACAAACAACAACCCTACTGGGCTTGTGCTACGAAAAATCCTTAGCCCAATTCCTTTTCTGCTACCCATGCACCCCAATAATCTTGTTGGCACTCCTCACACTTATTTTACCTTTATTTACTTCTATTAATTTAGTTTAGTTAATAACTTTAGAATTTTAAGTTAGCTTAAGATTAATTTTGAAATTTTAGAATTTTAGTTTAGTTTAGATTTATTTTAATAACTTGAGATTTTTTTAATTAGTTTAGAATTATTTTAATAATCTTAGAATTTTGATTTTAATTTAGATTTAGATTAGTAATCTTAAGATTAATTTAGTCTAAATTTAAATTCGTAAACTTATTATTAATTTATTTTAGATTTAAATTAGTTTATATTTAAATTAGTTTAGATGTTATTTAATAACTTTATTTAGTTTAGATTTAATTTTGATAATCTTAGAATTTTAATTTAGCCTAAATAATTTTTTTTTAATTACATCTTTATTCTATATTTTTTACTTTCTTTTCTATCAAAACACATCAAAAAAGTAAATTTTCTTTCTCTTTTCATTTGCTCGTAGTTTACTATTTTTTGCATTCTTTCAATTATTGTAATTGTGTACAGTTTGTAATAGTTTAATTAGGTTTTTACTTCATCCCCATTTATAAATTTGCACCCCCATTCCCGAAGCTCTGTAATAGCATAGAATTTTAATTTTCGCAATTTACTGGTTTCTTTTACACTATATAGTAATTAGGCGTGCATGGCAAGACATAAAATCAATCGCCAGATAACCTAATTTCAACAAAATAACTTGAATCAAACACACTTTTTCACATGTGCACCTCTAGGGTAACCTCGCTTTTTGCCTCAGAAAAAACAGTCATGTCCCTCGAACATGGGACGCTTTAGCAAAGACCCTCGGAAAAAAAAGATTGTAGTCCCTCGATGACCATTCAATATTGCCTTCGGTAAAACGATCTAGTCCCTTACAAAAAATTGCTAAAGCGTCTCATAAGTTGCTTTCGATGACTGTAAAATTGACCCGCGCCTGTCCCTTCACATCCAACGATGGGGCTTCTTACCAAATCAATGGTAAGATAGCAACATCTAAAGGAGGAACAAAAGAACATTTGAGACCTTTCGAGTAGGTAGATTCGCTTCTAGTTACTCGCTTACTCACGATAAAAAGCTTTTTTACACCGACACTCTCATTTCAAAAACATTTTCAAAAAGACAAAATATTTTGTATACGTTCTTATAGAGACGAGAATCGTTGCAAAACGTATTTCCAAAAACCACTTTCAAAAACACATTCCACAAACACATCTTAGAACTATCTTTCGAAACAAAACTTTGTACACGTTCTTATAGAAACGAGAATCACTACAAAGACATTTTTTCAAAATATTTTCAAAACCCACACCACAAGCACACTGTCAAAGCAAAAGTAAGTGATCTAGCGAGTAACTAAGAGCCCATGGAAAACCATGGATGAAAAGGATGCTAATACCTTCCCTTTTCATAATCTATCCCCCGAACCCTAGAAGTAATCTCGAAAGGTCTTTCCTGTACTTTTTTACCTTTCCTTTTGGATAAAAGAAAAGTCGGTGGCGACTCTTGATATCCGCACAAATGCGATTAAAACGCAAACACCTCAAGTCAGTTCTCCCACCGCATCACACACGCCCTCAGCATATTCTGCCAATATGCTCACCACTAAGCCAAACGTGTTCTCGTGTCAAGGAAGGGCTCCAGCGCCTTTTGTAAACCGCAAGGCAAATAAATCAGAAAAAAACATAAAAATGCCAAAAGGCTGGGATCGAACCCACACCTTGGCACACTAAAACCTTATCACGCGTGCTTCAATTGTTGCGGCGGTAATACATCCAATAATTATAATTAAACAATAAATATATAATATAAGAATGTTTCCTGAACTAGAAAGACGCCGGAGCCCGAGCTCCGATCGTCTTCTCCGATTTCCCCTTTTCACCAACCTGTAAAAATCAAAGACGTCAGCAAACAAAAAGCACCCTACCCCCCTAAATCTAGGGCTATGAGTTCAATGGGGCAGTTGTTTTGGTTTGAAAATCAATGGTTTGGGAGATATGGTGAAAACGACTCGGATCGGTGCAAATATGGGGTTTTACGATTTGGATTGCATGGTAACTCCACGACGGTTCTATCATGCATATCAAACCTCATGAACACGTTAATGACATTAGTATATGTTAAAGCAAACAAAAAAATAATCAAAAATACGAGTTTGGCAAAAGTATAAAATCAGAGATGCAATGCGATGGTGTTTCGTGCATTTTGGACCATCAAACTTGGTCCATTCTTACTTTGTATGATTGTTGGGAATGAATGGAGTGACTTGTTTGTAGTGAAACTGTTGCGATAAGGGTTTGAAGGTTGTTTTAGATTTCTTGGAAAATTTGAGATTTTGGACAAGTTTTGTATAAGGTTTTTTTCGTGGTTAGCGTGTATGAAGAGTGGAGATTATATAATGTGGAAATAGGTCAGAAAATATGGGTTTGGACCTTGTGTAAGAAGGCTCATATTTTATCTTATTTATTTTTGAAATATTAATGAATAAATCAAAATAATTAAAATAAAATAGGTCAAAGGGTACATGAACAATACTTGAGGTGTATGAGGACTATAATACACGCTTGGACTTCAAAACAATAGCCCAATAGCCCAAAATATCAAGTTTGCTCAATTTAAACTTCATGTATTTGCTCAAAATTTCTCAACTTGCACTGGTCATAACTCTCTCAATTG
This sequence comes from Vicia faba, assembly GCA_948472305.1. Classification (NCBI taxonomy): domain Eukaryota; kingdom Viridiplantae; phylum Streptophyta; class Magnoliopsida; order Fabales; family Fabaceae; genus Vicia; species Vicia faba. The sequence goes on from OX451738.1 coordinate 1,511,491,720, forward strand.
TCCTCTTTTGAAGGAGATCTTGGACATTTTGGAAATCTAAAGATGTCCTATTCAATCCCTATGTTGATCATTTTTGCATTTTAAAAATTTATCTTGATGTAAGTTGCCTTGACAAAAAGTGTCTTTTTGTTGACTTTTGAAATGACCTGTAATGTATTGGCTCGTATCTCTCAAATGGAGCATTTTTGGACTTGAGCTTAGAGAGACAAAGTTGTAGAGAATTTAATTTCCTTAAAAATTAACTTTGGTTGGGGGAAAATTGATGAAGCACATGAAAGTTATGCTTGGTCAAAGTTCAGTTGACTTCTCCTAAGGAAACCTTGATTTAGCAACTTTTGACTTTTGATGATTTGAGAGTTTTCCTTGATGAATCATGATCAAATCTTGATCAAATGATGAAGGTGAGTTCAAAATGTTGATTTTGGCCAAAAATCTTGAAGTTTAACTGTATGTTGGCCACTGTTGACTTTTTGTTCAATACAATTGAGTTTTAGTCATCTGAGCCATTGACTGAGCAAACTTGTGGTGCAAGGCTTGAAACTTGATATAAGCATTCTTGAAGACATATAAGAAACCATGAATTACATTTGAGACCTTAGAAACCCAAACATCCTTGTGAAAGATGAAACCCTAGATGTGGACCCATTGCTTAGGAGGAGAATTTGTCTGATAAATTCTTGAGCAACCTTAAGCATTTGAGAACCCTAGGAGAATGTTTTGAATAAAATGAGAGGGAACATTTTGGGGTACAACAAGTAGCAACATAAAGAACATCTTCAATATCACTTATTGTGATCGGTGGATCTGGAACTGACCGTTTAACGCTGGTTCGCGAAATGTCGCGGTAAGCAAGAGTCGCCACCGTCTTTTATTTTCTCCAATTGGAAAGGACAAAAGCACAGAAAAATTCCTTAAAGAGATTGCTCTCGGTTCGGGAGGTAGATTATAGAAAGGGAAGGTGTTAGCACCTTTTCTATCCATGGTTATCCATGGGCTCTTAGATACTTGCTCATTGTGTTTTCAAAAATGTTTTGTTTGCTTTTCAATTGTGGGTTTTAAAAAGTTTCTTTGAAAATTCCAGTTCAACTCTTGTATCGGTCCTCAAGAGTGTTTGAAAAATTGCTTTCGAAAGCTTTTTGAAAAGGTGTCGGTGTGAAAAGAAGTTTTTGATTTGTTTTGAATTAGAGCAAGTATCTACGAGTTCTCTACCTACCCTAAGGAATTCGTCTGTGTAAATGTCCTTAAAGTAGTGTCATCCCACCATTGAGAGGTAGGTAGCACCACCGTTGGAGGTGTTCGGGTCAATTCGAGGTTCGGGACATGGTGATCACCAGAGCAATGGGAAGACACCTTAGAAACTACCCTCATGCCAGGTTCCCGGATCATGAGGACTTACTAAAACATCCTCTACTCGACGATCACCTTTCGAGGCAAGGCAACAGTGAGGCGTACCCTAGGGGTGGTGTGTGATTTGTGTGTGATGTTCATTTGCATTTATCTTGTTCATGTCAAAGTGATCTATGCGTTTGTTTTTATTTTATCATTCATTCTTGCATGCATTTATTTAACAGTAAAAAAAGATGCGGAAATTGAAAGTTCTAAACTATTACAAAGGCGCGGGTCCACATCGCCAAAATTAAAATCCAGGACCCGATTTGACGGAAAGTAAATAAAGAAATAAAATAAAGTGCGAAAAATAAATATTACACGGCTTTGGGAGAATTACATTAATATTTACAAGAAACAAAATAAATAAAAATGCGCGAATAGGAATTAAAATTGGAAACGAGGGCGTTGGACCCTTTTTAATGAAATTAAATTAAATGATTAAACTAATGAAATAAGAATGAAAAAAGAAATTATTTTGAGATTTTTGTATTTATGGTTTTTTATGAGAGAATTAAATGAAATCTAACCCTATTTCTAGTTGTTTTTTAATTTATTAAGAAAACATATTAAAATTAAACCTAAGATTAATCTAATTATTTACATGGTAATTTAATTACAAAAATAATATTTAATAATTAATTATTGTGAAAGAAAAGAAAAAAAGGATAAAAATTGATTAAAACCTAATTCTACCAATTTTAAGTTTATTAAGAAAAATGTTTGAATTAAACCTAATTTTACAAAGCTAAAATTAATTAGTGATATTTATTTACAAAAAAATAACATTAAATAAAAATACTTATTTTTTGTCTTTTTTCTGATTTTTATATTGTTTTATTTTTTTATGAAAATAAATTAAATTAAAGGAACTAATTAAAAAAAGAAATAATTGAAACAAATAAAATAAAGAAAAGAAAAGAAATACAATACCTTAGGGGGTTCTGTCCCCAATTGGAGGTGAATTGGAGTGGTTTGGCCATTTGTGTTCTGACCTCATCATGCATAGGTTGTTCTACTTTGGCCATTTGGCTTTTGGCTTTTGGCCATTTGCGTTTTGGCCTCAACGTTCCTTAATCTTCTCAGGATGTCTGTCTCGCCATGTATTGGGGTCATGTGTAAAATGTTCTGTTTTGGCCATTTGGCTTTTGGCCTTTTGGCCTCAACGTTCCTTAATGAACCTGCATGGGATCCTGTCTAAATCTGCAGTGTTGAACCTCATGAACACATTAAATAAAATCATAAAAATTCAAATAAAACCAACATATGAAGAAATTTAATGTTTAGGCACAATATGGCATGTATGAATGATTATACCCTTTTGATCATGGAGATCAAATCAATCTTACCCTTACTGGAAGATTAGTGACCTGAATGCTTTTATGCCTTACTGGAAAATTAGGATCATGGAGATCAATCCAGCCTTATCCTTACTGAAGAAGTAGTGAGGTATTAGTTTATAACTGTGATGGCTTGTTTGTAGTGAGAGAGGGATTTGTAATAAGGATTTCAAGGTTTTAGGGTTCTTCAAAGAGTTTGATATTCCAACAGTGTTGTGGCAAGGTTTTTTCTCTCTTTTTTCTCTTCTTCTGGTTTGTGTGAAAAGAAGGTGATTATATAATGGAAATTAGGGTAAAGCAAATGGTTTTTGAATGTGCAATTGGGCCTCCAATATTCACTTGAATTCGTCACTTTCCAGGCTAAATCGCATGGACTTAAGTGCATTTTTTGAAGTTGAAATGTGAAAACAAAATATAGCCGACATCGAGAACTAACTCCTGTCCGAAAATCGACTCAATCGGATAAACGGTGAATTAGTTATGAATTTTTGAAGTTTCAGCTCAGACAAACCTATTTTGGGCTCCAGTGTCGACTCTGACACGTTCTTCAATAAAAAACTGGTATTGATCGGTGCATAATTTGGTCTCGACTTTTGAAGCAAAGTTGTAGATCTATGAGTCAGGGACCTTGTGTAAAAATATGAGCCCAATCCGATAAAAATTGACCGAGTTATGAATTTTCGAAGTTTCGGCCCAGATGAAATAATATTCAGCATTCAGGATTTTCAGCATATCACGCACTCTGAGCAAAAAACGAAGGCCTTTTGAATACCGTTTGAACTCAATACCTTCTGTGAAAATGTAGTCAACTCAATTTGTGAAATTTTGGCGCCGGAACCAGCTCGATACGATGAAAATTGACCAAGTTATGATTTTTTTGAACATGACGCAAATAAACTTCTGTCACAAATTTCTGCACGAAAATACTTGATAAATCCACATTTTTGAAGACCTTCTGATCGAAATTGGCTTCCAGCCGTGAGAGATGAAAACGTAGATAATGTCAAGACGGAATTTTGGTCACCGGAACGGGTTCAAAACGAGTCACGATCTTCAAGTTATGAATTTTTTAGCGCGTAAAAACTGCACTTTCAGCACACATTTTCACTATATTTCTTCAAGAAAACTCACACATTCGGATACCTTCTTTAAAGAATTGACTCTTGAGCCGAACCTGAATTTGAGAATACGTTATCAGAGATATCTTGGCGAAAGAATACCTGAATATGACGCGCCGGGTTGGACTTGTGAATTTTTCTTGAAATGTTGAGAAATATGGGAGGGCAAATTTTGGGGTACAACAGTTGCCCCTGTTCAATCTTCTTAGACCTGAGGATGCAGATTGACTGACGTGCCTTTCGTAATCCGAAGGTGGAAGATGATTGAACACTAGAGTGCCTAGAAATTTGCGCTCACATAGTAGCAGTGTGATAGTGGAATGGGCTTATAGATGCCATTTGGAGATTGATGAATAGGATGATGGGCTTATAGATGCCATGCTAGGAGATGATGGAAGGTGGATGGGCTTATAGATGCCATCTGGGTGTTGATCGCGTAAGAGATTCCTTAGCGAGAACCTGCGTACCTGCAAAAGAAAAAATGATTACCTGGCCTGTTACAGGAGTTGGTCTTCAAACTCTTTGTATAGATGTGTCCTGATTGGTTACAGGAGCTGGATCTGGAGCTTCAAAAGATGATGAATGAACCAGGGATGGTTACTACCTCAACAGGAACGGTGAGAGAACCTTGGATAACTTCAACTTCAACAGCAATCGTTGAGCGAAATCTGGGATTACCACCTCCGCAGTATCGGGGAGAGAACCATAGGCGATTACCACCTCAACAGCAAACATTGAGAGAACCTTTGATAACTTCAACTTCAACAGCAATCGTTGAGAGAAGCCTGGGATTACCAACTCCGCAGGATCGGGTAGAGAACCATAGGCGATTACCACCTCAACAGCAAACATTGAGAGAACCTTTGTGGGAATTACCATCTCCGTAGTATCGGGGAGAGAACCATAGGCGACTACAACCTCAACAACAAACATTGAGAGAATCTTGGTGGGAATTACCATCTCCGCAGTATCGGGGAGAGAACCTTAGGCGATTACAATCTCAATAGCAATCATTGAGAAGAACCTGGGATAACTTCTACTGAGTCTTCATTAGAAAAATCTGTTTGGGGTCGATTTAACTGGACTAGAGAAGGCCTATGACTGGATAAGAGACAGAAAATCTTAGGGTCGATTAACTGAACCGGTCTAGGTCTTGAAATGTCTTCAACAGATACACCTTGCAAGATTCAGGTATCGGATCCTCGAACTCTTCAGACACACCCTGGCAAGATACAGGAATCGGATCTGGTAATGTTAGTCTTCAACGGATACACCCTGGCAAGATTCAGGTATCGGATCCTTGAACTCTTCAGACACACCCTGGCAAGATACAGGAATCGGATCTGGTAATGTTAGTCTTCAACGGATACACCCTGGAAAGATTCAGGTATCGGATCCTCGAACTCTTCAGACACACCCTGGCAAGATACAGGAATCGGATCTGGTAATGTTAGTCTTCAACGGGTACACCCTAGCAAGATTCAGGTATCGGATCCTCGAACTCTTCAGACACACCCTGGCAAGATACAGGAATCGGATCTGGTAATGTTAGTCTTCAACGGATACACCCTGGCAAGATTCAGGTATTGGATCCTCGAACTCTTCAGACACACCCTGGCAAGATACAGGAATCGGATCTGGTAATGTTAGTCTTCAACGGATACACCCTGGCAAGATTCAGGTATCGGATCCTCGAACTCTTCAGACACACCCTGGCAAGATACAGGAATCGGATCTGGTAATGTTAGTCTTCAACGGATACACCCTGGCAAGATTCAGGTATCGGATCCTCGAACTCTTCAGACACACCCTGGCAAGATACAGGAATCGGATCTGGTAATGTTAGTCTTCAACGGATACACCCTGGCAAGATTCAGGTATCGGATCCTCGAACTCTTCAGACACACCCTGGCAAGATACAGGAATCGGATCTGGTAATGTTAGTCTTCAACGGATATACCCTGGCAAGATTCAGGCATCGGATCCTCGAACTCTTCAGACACACCCTGGCAAGATACAGGAATCGGATCTGGTAATTGGTCATCAACAGATACACCCTGGCAAGATACAGGAATCGGATCTTTAGTTGCGACCATTGATGGTAATCATTTTTGTACTTTTGTCCTGAAAAGACAAGCGTTAGTTGTATGCGATGTCATGTGGTATGACATGCGAGATGCTCTCTGAATACGTGAGGTTGTATGTTCATGATGCGTATATGCATGCTATAATGTATGAAGATGTTTATGAATGTATTTTTGTCTAGGAAAGTAAATCCTGGACGGATGCCGGGAAGTCACTCCTGGGCTGATGTTGGAGAATAGATTTTGCTTCCGCTGGGGATGATGATTGCAAGAATACCGGTAGGAGGAGATGACTCCGTTGGGGAATAAACTTGGCGAATGGAATACTCTGCGGGGAGCAAAGTACTCTAGCAATCTTGCTAGGAAGCAATACTCTGTGGGGAGAGAGACTTTGCTGGGTTGTTGATAATAACTTGCTGGGGATATCTTTGTTGTGTTGGAAGTGTTAGTAGACTTCGCTGGGGTAAGAAGACTTCGTCGAGGACGATCTTTCCGTGGCTTTTTGGCTGAGGATAACCCAGTTATATCCTGGTAAGGAAATAACTCTTTGAATAAAGTTGGGCGACGCGTTCGTGCTCTACGAGGATAAGCTTCCAGAATCTACTAGGGATAAGCTTACTGCTTGGGTAGATGAATTCCAACTTTCCTGAGGAAACTGGATTGGACTCTCCTGGGGAAGTATTGAACTGTATTGGTTATGTTCTTCAACGGAACCTACCTTGATACCTTGGAGGACCGAACAATCAGATTGCTTAGACAACTCTTTATTGCCCCCGTTTCTGATGTGGGAGAGGAAGATACCTGTGGAGGTGCTTGATGACTGCCGATTTGACCAATCTTCTTCTGGTAGGCAAGTAATGAGATGACAGGACATAGTCGTACACTCTGATCCCTAATTTTTGCCTGGACCGCCCTTTCGGGTTTTCAGTCCACCGGGATACCCATTTTTGCCCAAGCCGCCTTTTCAGGTTTTCGACTTGCCGGGTGTACAGATTTTTTCATTTCATCCCTTCATTTTGCCCGAACCCTTTTGGTTCGCCGGGAAGCCCTTATTTTTGCCTAGGTGTGTCAACCTAGCGGGTCTTTGATTTTGCGTAGTATCTTTTCGACTATGTCCGTTCTTTCAGAATGTAGGGAGTTGCCCCTGTTAGAAGTGTTTTGTCATGCCACCAGAAGATTTTTGACCAGGCAAGATTTATTGTTGAAATGCCCCAGGTGACTCATGCGGAGATTCGCCCCAGGCTATTTGGCCTTTTAGAGATTCTCCGAATCTTTATTGGATTGCCCCAGATGATGGCTAATTGTCATGCCATGCCCCTTGATTGGAAGTGCTTTTGTTCACTAGGTATTCATCGTGCGAATTTCCCTGCTGTTCAAACAAAAAGTCATATGCAAACAGAGTTATATTAAAAATGAAAAACCTATGTCTGTCTTGAAGATTTTGAAAATGCATTCTTTTTTCATAAAACAAGTGATTGTTTGTAAAACGTGATGTCAACTCTGTATTTACCATAAGCCTTAAGGAGTCAGGATACCTTTCGTCACAGTATGCTTTCGAACTAACCCACGCTTCAGCTAGGACTTTTAAGGGTTATAACGTGGCCTGGTTCACGGTTTAAGAAACAAAGGATAAAGGCTCAAATTATTTGTACCCACCCGCTCTTCGTGATGTTCTCCAAACCTAAACTCAGCTGATCGTACGTTAGACCTTGTTTGAGTCTTTGCCCTGATTTTCCAGTGATGGTTCGGATAGTTTATTTTGAATGGGCAGTCATTTCCTTTTTTGTTGAGGGTTTGTAAGTCCTCTTTCTTGATTTTTGTTATCCCTTTCTTTTTTGCCTGAACTGTTTCCTTTTTTGGAATTACAGTCAGCGGGATGCCCCAGTTTTGTAAGTCTCCTTCATGGGTTTTGACTTAATGGGTTTTTTATTTTTTGAGATAATGACTGCCTTTCTTTATTGATTATTCGGAACCATCACTGTCTTTCTTCGTTTTATAAGGACCTCTTTGGTGTCATTCGTTATGCACCTGGATCAACTGAGAGACTACCCTGCCCCAGGTTATGATTAAGGGTTTTAATTTTCGAAAAGAAAAACTCCTACTTCTTTGGCTCAGAGGGGTTGACGAGGGATTATCATCCTTATAACTCCAGTGTTTAGGAATTGAAACAATGCTTGTACCTCATCAGCGGGGTCTATTCAAAAGCATATTGTAGATTATGGTATCGTTTTCGTCATCCTCCCTCAAGAGGCTTAGAATTATTAATTAAGAGTTGATCATCAGAAAAAATATGAAAATCGTTTGCATATAGTGAATACGAATATATTGCTTCAAAACAGACATATGCGATGCATTAATGAAATAACAACGTTTGATATGAATGGAATGTTCGAACAATCAAAAGAAAATTACAACTTGAAAGATTCTAATGAACAAAAATTTCTCAATCCTAGCCATGTTTTGGCAAGGGAGCAATGATCACATTGGGAGTCTCGGTGGGCTCGAACTCGATCTCTTTAGTATCGATCATATTTTGAATCTTGTACTTCAGTGCCCAACAGTCCTCAGTATCGTGCCCCGGGCTACCAGAATGGTAAGCGCACCTTGCTTCTGGGTTGTAATTTGGAGAGGAAGTCTTTGGATTTGCAGGAGGGTTGATCACCGCAATCAGGTTCATCCTTAACATGTGCTGCAAAGCTCGTGACCATGACATGTTGATGTAGGTGAATTGTCTCTTAGGCTCATCCGACCTGTTCTGATCAACCCGCTGTTCTTGGCGAGGTCGTTGTTGGCCCTGAGAAGTAGTAGCAACTCGGAGAGGTCTATTCATTGGACCCGACCTTTGCCTTCTTGGAAGCTGTTCTATGACCTGGTCCCTGATTTGGGCTGGTTGCTTCATGCCTTGAGGAAGCTGACTGATCATGGCTCTCAGCTCTCCTTGCTCCTGAGCTAAACCTTGAATGAGGGCCCTTTGCCCCAGCATCTGGGCTTTCAATGTGTCTACCTCAGCTTGTAGACGTTTCAGTTGTTCGTCCTTGTCATCTTCAGGACTCTTTCTGATCAGATTCCCCATGAGGAGTATCCTCAACTCTTCCTGCCCCTTGGATAGACCTAGGAAGATTTCCCTGAACTGAGTCTCTTGAGCGTGAAGGTCCTGGTTATCTTGTTGTGAAGCCATTGCTGAAATAAACAGCGAGAAAGGTAAGTGACCTGCAACAAGGATACCTGTTATGCAATGATGAGTATGACATGCATGTAACGTTTTCAAGGACCTCGCGGGGTAAACAAGGAAATTTGTTAGCATTTGGGACCCAGTAGCTTGATTGAAAGAACTTCATATTTGTTAAGAGTCATTCTTCAAGAGTCAAAGGCTCATCATATCAAGTGGGTCATAGCCCCTGACTCAAGTCATCAACCTTATTTTGCTTTCCAAACAACCTTGGCTAAGGGAACCTTCTTCAGGAGTCAAAGCTCACCATATCAAGTGGGTCATAGCCTCTGACAACTTTGGCTAGAGGAAAATAAATCCTCCTTGCCCCTTGCTAGATGTTTGATTCATCTTGACCTGCATCACAAACCCTTGAGATCCTTGAAATGGGTTAGGATGTATGCAATGGTATGATATCATGATGCATGGGGTAATGTAGGTAACCCTGTTATGAGTCCCAATTAAGGACTGCAAACTAAAACCTGCAAGAAACTCGGTAAAACCTGTCATGAGTCCCAATTAAGGACTAAAACAAACCCTGCAAGAAACTTAGTAAACCCTGTCATGAGTCCCAATTAAGGACTATAAACGAAACCTGCAAGAAACTCGGTAGACCTTGTTATGAGTCCTAATTAAGGACTACAAACAAAACCTGCAAGAAGCTCAAGTGTCAGACAACAAGCATGCAAATAGTCAAGTACGAAGGCACACAAGTCATACAAGAGAGACCCTTAGAGTTTAGGCCAGCATGGGGTCTGGGTATTACCCTCTTGAAGTTGGTGGGCTCAACCTGTCCTATTAGAAGTAATCGGGTTCTAAGGGTCCCAATATCACTGGATTGCTTTCATTGTTCATCGTTTCGATTTGGCCACTGAACTGGCGACCGAAATATTCCAGGAAAGCAACCCTCAATTGAGTGTAGTATCGAGTATCAACCAACCTCGGACTGCACCAAAGTCAATTATCTCACTACCCTAAAGAGGCCAAGATAGTTCAATTAAGGTTCCTAAGGTCTGTTGATGCTTCACGACACCACGCGGAGGCCCCGTACTCTCCTTGACTGAACTCAAGGGTTACCGGTACACACCAAAGTGTCACATCAACGTAGCAGACTGTTTCAACCATGTCGGTATACCCCGCACAGTTCCCTCACAGTCTTGTTGATACTTTCTAAGAAGGTATCCCCCAGATCCGGGTTAGGATCTATAGAACAACCAAGACAGTCCCACAATTTAAAGCAAGCAAAGAAAGCAATTGAAAACACAGTGATCTTAGTCCTAAGGTACACCTCACTTTAAAATAGTTCCCCAGCAGAGTCGCCAGTTCTGTGATCGGTGGATCTGGAACTGACCGTTTAACGCTGGTTCGCGAAATGTCGCGGTAAGCAAGAGTCGCCACCGTCTTTTATTTTCTCCAATTGGAAAGGACAAAAGCACAGAAAAATTCCTTAAAGAGATTGCTCTCGGTTCGGGAGGTAGATTATAGAAAGGGAAGGTGTTAGCACCTTTTCTATCCATGGTTATCCATGGGCTCTTAGATACTTTCTCATTGTGTTTTCAAAAATGTTTTGTTTGCTTTTCAATTGTGGGTTTTAAAAAGTTTCTTTGAAAATTCCAGTTCGACTCTTGTATCGGTCCTCAAGAGTGTTTGAAAAATTGCTTTCGAAAGCTTTTTGAAAAGGTGTCGGTGTGAAAAAAATTTTTTGATTTGTTTTGAATTAGAGCAAGTATCTACGAGTTCTCTACCTACCCTAAGGAATTCGTCTGTGTAAATGTCCTTAAAGTAGTGCCATCCCACCATTGAGAGGTAGGTAGCACCACCGTTGGAGGTGTTCGGGTCAATTCGAGGTTCGGGACATGGTGATCACCAGAGCAATGGGAAGACACCTTAGAAGCTACCCTCATGCCAGGTTCCCGGATCATGAGGACTTACTAAAACATCCTCTACTCGACGATCACCTTTCGAGGCAAGGCAACAGTGAGGCGTACCCTAGGGGTGGTGTGTGATTTGTGTGTGATGTTCATTTGCATTTATCTTGTTCATGTCAAAGTGATCTATGCGTTTGTTTTTATTTTATCATTCATTCTTGCATGCATTTATTTAACAGTAAAAAAAGGTGCGGAAATTGAAAGTTCTAAACTATTACAAAGGCGCGGGTCCACATCGCCAAAATTAAAATCCAGGACCCGATTTGACGGAAAGTAAATAAAGAAATAAAATAAAGTGCGAAAAATAAATATTACACGGCTTTGGGAGAATTACATTAATATTTACAAGAAACAAAATAAATAAAAATGCGCGAATAGGAATTAAAATTGGAAACGAGGGCGTTGGACCCTTTTTAATGAAATTAAATTAAATGATTAAACTAATGAAATAAGAATGAAAAAAGAAATTATTTTGAGATTTTTGTATTTATGGTTTTTTATGAGAGAATTAAATGAAATCTAAACCTATTTCTAGTTGTTTTTTAATTTATTAAGAAAACATATTAAAATTAAACCTAAGATTAATCTAATTATTTATATGGTAATTTAATTACAAAAATAATATTTAATAATTAATTATTGTGAAAGAAAAGAAAAAAATGATAAAAATTGATTAAAACCTAATTCTACCAATTTTAAGTTTATTAAGAAAAATGTTTGAATTAAACCTAATTTTACAAAGCTAAAATTAATTAGTGATATTTATTTACAAAAAAATAACATTAAATAAAAATACTTATTTTTTGTCTTTTTTCTGATTTTTATATTGTTTTATTTTTTTATGAAAATAAATTAAATTAAAGGAACTAATTAAAAAAAGAAATAATTGAAACAAATAAAATAAAGAAAAGAAAAGAAATACAATACCTTAGGGGGTTCTGTCCCCAATTGGAGGTGAATTGGAGTGGTTTGGCCATTTGTGTTCTGACCTCATCATGCATAAGTTGTTCTACTTTGGCCATTTGGCTTTTGGCTTTTGGCCATTTGCGTTTTGGCCTCAACGTTCCTTAATCTTCTCAAGATGTCTGTCTCGCCATGTATTGGGGTCATGTGTAAAATGTTCTGTTTTGGCCATTTGGCTTTTGGCCTCAACGTTCCTTAATGAACCTGCATGGGATCCTGTCTAAATCTGCAGTGTTGAACCTCATGAACACATTAAATAAAATCATAAAAATTCAAATAAAACCAACATATGAAGAAATTTAATGTTTAGGCACAATATGGCACGTATGAATGATTATACCCTTTTGATCATAGAGATCAAATCAATCTTACCCTTACTGGAAGATTAGTGACCTGAATGCTTTTATGCCTTACTGGAAAATTAGGATCATGGAGATCAATCCAGCCTTATCCTTACTGAAGAAGTAGTGAGGTATTAGTTTATAACTGTGATGGCTTGTTTGTAGTGAGAGAGGGATTTGTAATAAGGATTTCAAGGTTTTAGGGTTTTTCAAAGAGTTTGATATTCCAACAGTGTTGTGGCAAGGTTTTTTCTCTCTTTTTTCTCTTCTTCTGGTTTGTGTGAAAAGAAGGTGATTATATAATGGAAATTAGGGTAAAGCAAATGGGCTTTGAATGTGCAATTGGGCCTCCAATATTCACTTGAATTCGTCACTTTCCAGGCTAAATCGCAGGGACTTAAGTGCATTTTTTGAAGTTGAAATGTGAAAACAAAATGTAGCCGACATCGAGAACTAACTCCTGTCCGAAAATCGACTCAATCGATAAACGGTGAATTAGTTATGAATTTTTGAAGTTTCAGCTCAGACAAACCTATTTTGGGCTCCAGTGTCGACTCTGACACGTTCTTCAATAAAAAACTGGTATTGATCGGTGCATAATTTGGTCTCGACTTTTGAAGCAAAGTTGTAGATCTATGAGTCAGGGACCTTGTGTAAAAATATGAGCCCAATCCGATAAAAATTGACCGAGTTATGAATTTTCGAAGTTTCGGCCCAGATGAAATAATATTCAGCATTCAGGATTTTCAGCGTGTCACGCACTCTGAGTAAAAAACGAAGGCCTTTTGAATACCTTTTGAAGTCAATACCTTCTGTGAAAATGTAGTCAACTCAATTTGTGAAATTTTGGCGCCGGAACCAGCTCGATACGATGAAAATCGACCAAGTTATGATTTTTTTGAACATGACGCAAATAAACTTCTGTCACAAATTTCTGCACGAAAATACTTGATAAATCCACATTTTTGAAGACCTTCTGATCGAAATTGGCTTCCAGCCGTGAGAGATGAAAACGTAGATAATGTCAAGACGGAATTTTGGCCACCGGAACGGGTTCAAAACGAGTCACGATCTTCAAGTTATGAATTTTTTAGCGCGTAAAAACTGCACTTTCAGCACACTTTTTCACTATATTTCTTCAAGAAAACTCACACATTCGGATACCTTCTTTAAAGAATTGACTCTTGAGCCGAACCTGAATTTGAGAATACGTTATCAGAGATATCTTGGCGAAAGAATACCTGAATATGACGCGCCGGGTTGGACTTGTGAATTTTTCTTGAAATGTTGAGAAATATGGGAAGGCAAATTTTGGGGTACAACACTTATGCCATGGCCATGCTTCAACATTGGTGCAGTAATTACATTGGGGGTCTCGGGAGGATCGAACTCAATCTCTTTGTTGTCAATCATGTATTAAACTTTGTTTTTCAAGGCCCGGTGTCGTGCCCGGGACTATTAGAATGGTAAGCATACTTTGCATTTGGATTGTAGTGAGGATATGAGGTGTTGGGATTCTGAGGAGGATCCCTTAACGTAATCAGTCCCGCTTTCAGTAAATGTAATGCCTGAGACAGTGGCATACTAATCTTGGTAAACTACCTTCTAGGTGTATCTGACCTATGTTGATTATTTTGCTGATGTTGTTGAACATGCGCGTGATTAGAAATTAGCACCTCCCCCATAGATTCGTTGCAATAATTTCTAACACGACCCTTCTGGACATAAATAGCATTAACTTCTTTCTTTCTACTAAATGCCTTCTTTGCAACACTCAAAGATGCAGCCACTTAAATCTTTCCACTCTTGATACCACCTTCTACATGTTCCCCAATTAGTATCAACTCGGTAAAACCAGATGAATAACTTTTGATTAGATGATTAAAGAAAGTCCCTGTCAATGTACCCATGAACATATCAACCAACTCCCTGTCAGATAAAGGAGGTTGCACTCTTCCAGCCAGATCTCTCCACTTTTAGGCATACTCTTTAAACCCTTCATTCGAACCCATAGTCATACTTTGTAGTTGAACACGAGTTGGTGCAAGGTCGGCATTGTATTGATACTACTTGTAAAACGCAACATCCAGGTCTTCATAAGTGCGGATGTTGGTTCCCCCCAACTGATAGAACCATTCAAGTTACGTCCCAGATAGACTCTCTTGAAAGAAATGATCCCATAACTTTTTGTCAGCAGTATGGGGTTGAATCTTCCGAACATAAGACCTCAGATGTAGTTTAGGACAAGACACACCATCATATTTGGAAAAGACAGGGACCTTGATCTTATGAGGGATAACAACCCCTGATATAATACCTAACTCTTAAAAGTCCAGTCCATGCACTTTATATATCTCCATAGAATTAAGTCGATATTCCAATTGCTTGTACCTGTCGTTAGAGGGAGGATACTGTTCAGCATAGTAGTCTTCATCAGAATCTTGGCCAGAACCAAGGTTGTTATTGTATTCAGCTTTCCCACTCTTGTCATCTTCTTCTTGGTTATCGTCTTCATTCAGGGGGGGCCTCAAAATCTAGATCCCTTCTGACCAGATCCTTGAATCTTCTGCCCATATTAAGAAAGAATGATGGATTTTTACTCCTCTTCTTATTCTCCTTTGTGATAAGGGTCTTCAACTCGTTTTGACCCTTAGCTAAGTCCAAGAACATTTGTTGAAATTGAGCATTCTGAGCTTGAAGTTCCTTCACAGTTTGTTCGAGTGCCATCTTTTACTGAAATAAACAGCAAGAACATGAACAAACCTGTCTAGAAAGTACCTGTTATGTGATGATATGCATGATATATAAAGGCAAGTGCAATGTTTTCAAGGACCTTTGCGGGATTTAAATCTATTTAAACAAAAGGAAACAAAAGAAATTTTAGTAACAAGCTCAAATTATAATTGCCTTCTAGGCTTATAATGACAATAAAGAGTTACAAAGAAGCAAAATATGAACTCAAGCCTCCATGGGTGTTTCCTCTTTATGTCGACATATGCATTGAGGCTTTGTTCTTCATGGAGTCGCTTTGTCAGCTTCAGTACTTTCTTCTCACTAGCATAGAACTGAGCTTCGAAGGTATCCCTTTCTTCCTTGATTTGAATCTAGGACTTATGTGGTTCTTCGAAGTAAATAGGCATATCGGGATGAAGAATGGTATGAGGAACATCCCCCTCAACAATGGGCTCTACGATCACTAGTAGGATAGCAGGATATGGAATTTTAATATTTTGAGCACGAGACCACACCCATATGAGGTAAGGCTCTAGAGGAATGGAATTCTTGTATCCCAAAGTCTCGTTATCAATCTTGTTGACCATGCCCCAAGCACGTATAAACCTTTTATGGTAATTTTGAGGATCGTTCTCATAGTCGAACACAATACGCTGGATGATCATATCATAAGAACTGTCCCTTCGAGCATAACCAAAGTGACGCAGAGCTAGAGAAAGATTGTAAGTGATGCCTCCTCTTATACCAAGTAGTGGTACATTAGGGAATTCCCCACAACGGTCAATAATAGTGACACTTGTCTGATATCGAGAACACCAATGGATATTCGAATGAGCGAGTGACATCAACCTTTGAAGACCACTTCAAACCTTGTTCATTCTTTATCACTGATTGGGACAGGTGCGAAATAAACCAACTGGATAGTAGAGGTATGCAACACATAAGAGTTCCTCGCTTCTTCATAGTACGAGTATAGAGGGGGTACAGGATATCTCCAAGCCAAGTAAGTACTTAATTATGAGTGAGAAATATTTTGATGGTGTTCACATCTATGAATTGGTCTGGATTAGGGAATAGTACTAAACCCATAGATCAGTAAAGCCAAAATATCCTCAAAAGCACGAAAATTCATGGCATCTATAAACCACTGAGCCTTCTCTATCAGAAATTAAGGAGAAAAACCCTTGACTCCATTCCTTGTTTCCTAATTAGATACAATTTCCCATCGTTTTAGATGTAAGGCTACTGTAATGTCTTCAGGTTTTGGAACTTGCTCTAGACCGATGAAAGGTATCTAATAAAGAATAGGCACTTCGAGTAACTTAGAGAATTCTTCCATTGTATGAACCAACTGATAATTCGGGAAGGTAAAATAGTGATGTTTAGGATCAAAGAACTTGAATAGAACACTCATCATGTATTCTTTGAAACCGGTAGTAACCAAACTGAGTAGATGACCATGTCTCTTGGTGAATGAAGAATTGTCAGGAACTTTTGATACTATTTCCTCAAGCTTGGAAATTACCTTTACAAAGTTGATTCGGATAGTATTCCTGCGACTAGAAGCCATGACCCTGCAACACAGAACAAAGATAAATCCCCTAGATCCTTGAAATGGTTAGTCACGATATGATGTTATGATGCTATGTTGTCATGTTTAAACAGATAACAAACACAAATAAAGAACACAAGAGCCTTAAGTTTAAGGCTAGCATGGAGTTTGTAGGTAAGTACCCTCTTGAAGTTTAGTTGGCTTAACCTGTCCTAAAGAAGTAATCGGGTTCTAAGGACCTCAGTATCATTGATTTTTCCCACAGGTTTTGTTTAGCACGACAACTGACTTGCCACCAAAGAAAAACTGAAAGTCGAATCTCAATAAGTGTAGCATCGGGTATCAACCAACTTTGGACTGCACCAAAGTCGGTCATCTCACTACCTTCTAATGGCTAAGTGGGTCAATTAAGGTTCTAAAAGTCAGTTAGTTCTTATGACACCATGCGGCAGCCTAGTATTCTCCCTGACTAACTCGAGGGACACCAGTACCAACCAATGTGTCGCACTAACATAGCCATCACTTCAACCATATCAGTATACGTTGTATAGTTTCCATGATCTATTGCTACTTACCTAAAATGCACCCAAATTTGATGTAGGATCCTTGCAATAAAATAAACCCAAACAATCCCTCAAATGTAAAGCATACAAAGCAAACAAGGAAAGCATTTAAAAGTGATCTAACCCTAAAGGTAACCCCTCTTTTTAGTATTTCCTCAGAAGAGTCGCCAGTTCTGTAATACGGTGGAGGGGTGTAGATTGCAATTTGAGTCCAGGCCCAATAAGCCCCATCACTTGATCCAACGTGGATAGCTCCAGGGAGGTCCATTGTGTGCATACGAGCCTTGGTGTGTTGATCTGGATTTGTTGAGATCTGTTAGTTCTCTTGTTTTAGGATTGGCCTAATTTTTGTAAAACAAATAATAGCATCAATCATGTAATGTAGAGTAGGATGTATAAACCTGCTAAGAAGAACAGGTACAGTAAGAAGTCCTATTATAATGTCAGAACGTGTTGTGTTGAACTTTTTCAACAAATGGAACAACATGTCGAAGAAGATGTCTTTGACATCGCGCCTGCTAAGCTGGATTAATGAGATTCAGTTTATTCTTAACAGAGGCAGAATATTCAGGAGAATATTATGCATCCTATGTGGTGCGTATTTAAAGGTCTAGAAAATTCAATCAGAAATCAAGGAGAATGAAGACTTTCTAAATAAGGAGATTATTTAGGAAACTAAAGATTGAAGACCTTTCTTGGGGCAGAAGTTTCTACAGTTTGTTTCAGCTGACTTGTTGTGATTGAAGGCCCAAAACCAGTTGGGTAACAGGTTATAAATAGAAGAGTTTGTAACCTATAAAACACACGGCTCAAGATGTAGAAGTCTAAGGTTTTGTCAAGGTAAACCTCTCGGGTTGTGGGAAGGTTACCATGTTCACCTCGAAGCCTGTAGGTAAGAGGTGTATTGTTCTTGGAGGAAGCTTTGAAAAAAATCCAGGATGTGTTCTTAGTTAGGAGCAAAGCTAACAAACAATGGAGTTTGGCTTTGAAACTTAACTAGGTTGTCATGGAAGTGTGTCTTCCAAACTGTCTATCTGTGTGATCAAAATCTTGGTGAATGGTCGTTAATGCAGTGACTAAGTTATTGACTGCTAGACATCATTGCGATGATTGGAAGTGGGATGGGGATATTCCATATATAGGGAGGACCTAGGTAGAAGGGTTATTGGGTAGTGATTAAGTATGTAGGTCATTAACGGATGTGTTTACTGAGGGTCTATAAATTGATACTGCTGATAGTGGACTTCATTCCTGGCTTGGTAGCCCCCAGAGTAGGTGTTGTTGTACACCGAACTAGGTAAACAATTCTGGTGTGTTATTTATCTTTTCAGTACTGCTTTATCTTACCTGTGTGTTTGTGTCAGATAAGATGTCTCGACATCCTTATAGGACATTTGGGTTTGTTGTACCAGAATTTCAATTGGTATCCGAGTAGGCATCTTGTTCTGTTCTGGGTGAGATCCTGGGAAGGTACTTTCTGGTCAAAGACAAGGTAGAAAGTATTTAGTGAAAAGAGGTATGAACTTGAACAATTCATACTATTGTACGAATGATCTCGTGGCAAGGATCATTGGTTATCTGTGACAGGTATTGTTCCTGTATGTTGCCTTCAGGTCTGTAGCTTGGTGGGAAGCTGCTGCACGTAGGGTTGATTTATTTTCAATCCTAAGTTTTCATGCTTATACTTGGATAATGGTGTAAGCATTGTGTCTGAATATTGTTGAGGAGTTTTTTTTTTATATTCCGCTACATGGTATCTGATATAACCCTGAAAGTATGGGAAGGATACTAGGGTTGTTACCCTCAACATAATATATACTGACATTTTCAACCATATTAAAAGTGTCAAAGATACTTGAGATCTTCCTCAAGTACACTCATAAAGACATTTATCAATAAGTTTGATGATAATCAATTGATCAATGATGCTCATATACATCTGCATATTGACCTTGAAGACTGTCAAGGATGGTGTGTTCCAAGAAGAAGGAACTGATGTTCTATGGGATGTTAGAACATTATTTCAGCAGGTATGAAACTACCAGTTGAAGAACAGATGCCTTGGGTGCTGAACAAAAATGTTATGAATACTTTTTGTTTAGAACCTACTCCTGATCTGGAAGAGGATGCATGTGGTTTGTGCAGGTTGATTAGGACACGATCAACAATTTATCTACTCCATGTGTTAGTTTATTTCTGACCAAGGCTTATGGGAGTATAGAGGTTAAGCTTTATGTTCTTGAGAAGAACTCATAAAGGAATATCCACCAGACCCTTTATGTATATGAGATGATCTCACATCTGGAAGATCCTTCTGATCAAAGGAACCAGATTCATGGAATCCTGTTTGTGGCCATAGAACAGATTATGTTTGAAGAGGAGTACTATGATCCAACCATAGTGTTTGATACTCTTGAGTATTGTTTTGATTTCCATTGAGGAAGAGAATTTGTGATTATCTTTCTGTACCCTTAGAAGTTGTTGAAGAAGATCCCCTTGTCAAGGGTTGATATGATGTCAGACAAAATGTCGTGACATCTTTGAAGATGTTAAAATTTGAAGGGCATTGTTTTTGAAGAATCATGGGAAACATACTTCTTTGAAAAGTCTATGTAGATACCTAATAGAGGGAATATCTTCTGTAGGTACAGACAATGGCATCCATTATCTCAAAGTCAGACATGAGGTCTGAAGAAAAGCTTATTGAGATGTGGCTTGTGCAATCCCTTGCATATGTTGGTAGTTTGATCCTGAAGATTGATTAGCTGTTGTTGGTATGTTTCCTTGTGTTTCCCCCATAAGATTTGAGTATGAGTTACTATGGATGTTTCCCCCAGAACCATAGTAACAATGGATGATGTCGTAGCAGATGTTGGAACAATATCTCAATTTCTTCAGCAATAAAAGTGACATTTTCTCAAGGATACACTCAAATTGAAGGAGTTGTTTTTGATGAAGCCTTTGTTCCCGTGGCTAGACTTGAATCAATTAGATTACTCTTAGGAGTTGCTTGTATTATGAGGTTTAAGCTGTTTCAAATGGATGTAAAGAGTGCCTTCCTAAATGGCTATTTGAATGAGGAAGTCTATATGGAACAACCTAAGGGATTTATTGATCCAAGTTTTTTTCCTAACCATGTGTACAAACTGAAGAAAGCTATATATGGATTAAAGCAAGCTCCAAGAGCTTGGTATGAGAGATTGACAGAATTTCTTGGTAAGAATGGATATAAGAAATATGGTATAGACAAAACTCCTTTTGTCAAGGAAGAAGAAGGGAAGATCATGATTGCACAAATTTATATTGATGATATTGTGGTCGGTGGGATGTCAAATGAGATGGTTCAACATTTTGTCAAGCAAATGCAGTTAGAATTTGAGATGAGCCCTGTTGGTGAGTTAATTTACCTTCTTAGTCTGCAAGTTAAACAAATGGAAGACTCCATATTCCTATCTTAGAGAAAATATGCTAAGAATATAGTAAAGAAATTTGGGATGGAAAATGCCAGTCATAAGAGAACACCTGCTCCCACACATCTGAAGTTGTCTAAACATGAAAAAGGGGTATGTGCTAGATATCAAGTTGATCTCAAAGTTAGCCATGCCAACCATGTGAAGAGAATACTAAAGTATGTGAATGGGACAAGTGACTATGGTATGTTGTATTCTCATGGATCTAACTCTGTATTAAGTGGATATTATGATGCTGATTGGGCAGGAAGTGCTGATGATAGAAAAATTACATCAGGAGGGTGTTTCTTTCTGGGGAATTATCTCATATCATGATTTAGTAAGAAGTAAAATTGTGTGTTTAAGGTCAAGCCAATGACCTAATCTAGAATTTTTTGGCTTCCATGATTGGATGTCATGTCAAAGATTCAGAAAGTATCACAGGTGTGCAAAAGAAGGATGTCAGATTAAAGTCCTACCTAGTGTGAGAAGGTAATCCTATATGACTAACTGATAAGTACTTTGACGGGAGACTGGGTATTTATTAGGATTATGTGTGAAATTTGACTACAAATACCTTGATAGGAGATGAGTGTTTTTCTGATGATTGAGTGCAAATCTGATTTCTGAACATGTCTTTCAGAAAATATTTGAGAGCTTATGTCTCTTAAATTATGTTCTTATTTGTGGTAGATACCGAAGATGAGATCTATTGGGATCTTATTGTGTAGATTGGGAGGTTTGTAAATGGAATGTATGTAAATAAGTCCCTTGGATGGTGATTCCAGAATGAAAGCTGATAGGTTCTATAGTAAAGTTGTTAATGTCCCAAATGATGTTGTAACATCATTGTTGATGATACTCTATGGGAGAGACTTGGGACTGTGAATCTTAAATATTCTACCACCTCATTCAAAAGTGGCAGTTTTATCCTTGGTTTAGAATAAGAAGATTCTGAGTTTGTTTAGAGAAGTATGCTCAAGTAATGCATAACTACTATCTTGGTTTGAAGACTTTACTAGTGTCAGCAAATACTAGTAATGTGCAGAAGGAGGATTTAATCATCACATTTGTTAAGGGGTATATCTTATGTGTGAGAGTCTGAATCTTAGTAAAGCTTTTAAGCATACTAAGAAATGGTTGGAAGTTGGTTTCAGACTATGGTTGCATGACATCTTAGCCATCCAAAGAGTCATGACAATATGTGTGGAGGTGCAAGATATATATATATATATATATATATATATATATATATATATATATATATATATATATATATATATATATATATATATATATATATATATATATATATATATATATATATATATATATATATATATATATATATATATATTTGACAGTTACATTGTTTACACAAAATATTAAAATAAATTGTTTACAACAAATCTTTTATCTTTTGAATGAATATCTTCGATGATATCCATCATCCAAAGGTTGAGCTCCCTTCATTGTGTAAGTTGAAGCAAGAATATTAAAAGACGTTATTACAACAAATGTAGTGTCACCATAGTCATTGTTATTCTTGGAGAACAATAAAACTTTGTTGTAATACAAATTTAGTTGCATACCCTTGTGTACATGCTTTTTAAGCTCAATGGTTTAAATGCATCCGTCTTCTAATAAGTTATTTGTTCTAAACATTGGAAAATATTTATTTTGCACCTGCAATCCATCATAGAAAGTTTATTCCAAAAATACAACGACAACATCAACACCATTATGTGAGATAGATTGCAAGAGCAGAAAAAATATTTTGTTTTAGATAGAAGAACGTTTAAGATTTTTTTGTCTTGCAATTCATCCCAAAGAATGATGCATGCGAGTTTGGGACGACTTCATATGAGTAAGGATTAAGATAAAATTCAACGAGTGCTTCGAATCGTGTCATGACTTGTCTTTCCCCTCGGTATTTTAAAACCCGAGGAAAATTATAGATTTTTATTTTTATAAATAATAAAAGATGGCGCGCCTTGAGATTTTACCTCGATTTATTTTGGCAGAGATGAAAGTTTCGTCATGAAAAATCTCTCTCTCTCATTTATTGATTTATTATTATTCTTTTCTTTAAATTATTATTAGTATTATTTTTATTTTTATTTTTTTACTTAGCATGAACAATTATTAAATAATTTTTTGTATAGAGTAAATTTATATATAAAAAAAAAAGTAACTTCAAAAATCAATCATAAGATTACTTAATAACCTATTATAAAATTTTGAATTTAAAATTGTATCGAATTTTTTATCGTGTATTTTTCGGTTGTACATACTTATTTATCAGAAAAATAAATAAATATTTTATTTTAAATCACAAAAATATATAGATTAAAATCGTATCTGTAAAATAATTTAATTTAATATTTAATAAATATTAAAATAAATGAAAATTAAAAATAAAATAAGAAGATAAGACTGCAAGGGTGTATCATAGTAAGCACTGTCTACTAGGAAAGAGTAGCTTGATTTCAATTAAGTAAAAGAAATTCCAACTCCCATATAAAGGAGTGACATTTACATATTATTAAATCATCTAAAATATTGTAAAACTTATTAGGAAGTTAGTGAATCCACTATAACTATGGCGGACCCAGTTGGAGCTGAGGGGATGCAACTGAATCCCTTGGATTTTGAAAATTTGTATCAATAACTCTATTATTTTTCTTTTTGCACTTCTTTAATTTGTTCACTTTGCACTCTTCTAATAAACTTGTTCTGTAATTAAAAGATAATAGAGTGCACTTACAAATGCATTACCTGCAGGATCCATTCGAGTCAATATCTATTTTATATTAGTTTAGTGGTTAGTGATACACTAAATTACACTGTTTCTTTGATTTGATTTGTGTATGTTTTATTATAATTTTGTTTTATATTTTTACTATTATGTTGGTATTTTATTTGTGTATCATGTACTTGATCATTTAAGAGTCGTATGCGAAGAAACGAAGCAAAACAGACGAAAAATAGAAAAAAAATTAAGCAGGTTGCACTCAAGGCGACCAGCCTGACGTTCGCCAGGTGATGCGTGCTAAATTATTGTGAATTTGAGTGTGAATAATTAGAACTCATCGGCTTAATTTGTTTGTTTTTCGTTAATAAACCTCAATATTTGTGTACGTTTTGTATAGTTTATGTTATAGTGTATATCGTGCGTTATTGTGAAAATATCATTGAGTTTAATTGTTTTTATCTCATTTTTGTAGGTATTCAAGCAATTTTATTTAGTCATTGTTAGATAGAGCATTGAATAAACTTTCCAATGCTTCAGACAGTGTACAAATCAGAGTTACGGTTCTCAAGTTATGGCGAAAACAAGTGTTGAATTTTCAATTTGTTGTTAGTAGCCCCCCCGAGCTCGTCGGGCGGTGCAGAGGCGCCATAGAAGCGTGGAAATGCACTGTAAAGGGAGAGTAAAATATGGTTTTGAGCACTGGGCGGTGCTTTTGAGCGTCGGGCGGTACAGTCTGGGCGGAAACTCATATTTAGGACAAAAAACACATTTTTTAGGTTATGATTTTGGGGTATTTGTTCTCAACTCCATCAACCTTCATTCTATGATAGTTTAGATCTTATAAAACAACAATGGAGCTTACATCTGGATGATCCGGAGTCGAATTTCTCATTGATCGGAGCTGACAAACCGAAATATATTTGGTTCATCTTCCTCTCTTCTCTTTGTAATATCTATTTGTTGGAGTTTGTATGTAAATTTACCTTGATTATATGTATATTTATTACTCATGGTGTTGTATAAAACTCATTTTACAAATTAATATTGATGATTGCTTTTTTATTTGGGTTTAAGTTGTTGCAGACATGGACGGGTCGAATCCAAATTTAGGATGAACATTTATTAGGTTCTAGACTCTAGAGATAGATTTAAGCTTAATATTCATTTGGGTATCAGAGTTGAATGCTTCTGCGTTGTTTGTGTTGTGCTGAGAGATTGTCGACGCGAGTATACGGTCGTTGTATGACTCTGTGTTAGAGATAACCTCTGTGTGAGAGATACATGATAATGTTAGCGAGTGATTTAGGTTGAGTACAACTGCGTAATAGGTTTAAGTATTTGATAGGATAGATGGAACGCAAACCCGAGAGTTCTCTACTCTCCGAAGAATGAATTCTTTTTCTATTAATAGTTTTAATTCCAGTATTTACCTTAAACTCATTCAAATCAAACTCATAAACGCGAGATTTGTTGAATGACAATTCAGTAACCATTAATCTCCATGGAGACAATATGATAAAACTAAATACTTACTTACTTTTTCTTGCCGCTTAATAGCTTCAGCACCAGGGAGGTAGCCACCATGAGAATAACGTGTCTCACGTCTCAACGGTTTAAAGACATGGTCACACCCACTTTGAGAAGGTGGTGTTCACCACAGGAGGATGGTGTTTCCCATTCTTTGAATTTTGCTTCAGTTGAATTGGGCTTTGATAGGTCTTCCCACTCTCTCCATTTTCTCCTATTTTCCTTCACACGAATTCAGCAACTTCCACCAGTATTTTAGGGTTGTATTTTCATTATAAATAGGTCTTTAACATTCAATTTCAAGTCATCCAAGCTTAATTACAAACTTAAGCCACATATTGTCGAATTTGTAAGCGTTAACTTTTACATCGAAGAGTTATCGCACCATTGATCGAGTTTGTAATCGAGTTTGGAGCAACATTTGTTGAAGTTTAATCTTGCCGCCATTTTATTTCCCACATTCAAGTTTATCAACACTTTACTTCCTGTACCAGATTAAAGTCTCTTCGGAGCAGGTTTTTATTTAATCGCATTACCTTTATTTTATCATCTCTTTATTTAATCGTATGTTCTTTTTCTACCTTTATTTCAATTGCATGTTTAAAACTTATTTTAATATGTCTACTATGTTTTATCACATGATCGAATCAATCACTTTAATTTCTGTTATAATCATGTCTAGCTAAATTATAAGTGTTGGAATGTGAGGACCGTCGATTTGACAGTACTCTGAATTGTTGTTATTTGAGAAATACTATTGGAGCTGCTTTGGTTTTAATCACAACTTTTCTAAACTTAACTTTGTCGGTTACTACGAAAG
This sequence comes from Vicia faba, assembly GCA_948472305.1. Lineage (NCBI taxonomy): Eukaryota > Viridiplantae > Streptophyta > Magnoliopsida > Fabales > Fabaceae > Vicia > Vicia faba. Next base: position 1,511,517,487 of record OX451738.1, read on the forward strand.
TATAATCATTTATATGCCGGGTAAGATCGAAAGTCGTCTGGTACAAAAGATTAAGGTTGTTTAGTTTTTAATTGATAAAAACCGCGAAAGCTATTTGTTAACTAATTAGAAAGATTATTATTTTAATAAAGTATTTTTAAACCTGTTTTCGGAAGCGTTTGTAAGTTTAAGGTATGGTTGATCGATGCGAACGCTGGGAACCATTTAAAGTATTATTTTCCAATCAAAATAACTTCTCATCTGAGTAAAAGAAACTTATTTCTAAAAAAATGTTTTACTTCTTTAAGATAAAATGCATCGAGCACGCGACAACAGACGATATAAATTAGAGAGTAAATCTGGTTACGATTACGCGACAACGACTGTTCCTTTTTAATTAGTTCTTTTTCAAAGAAGAAAACAGTGTCCCATAGTAATTCAATTTATGAACATCAAGGGTATCAACGAATTGATGAGATCCATATTCCAACATTACATTTCTGATATTAATTCAAGTCTTTTATTTGATTTATTTTCACAACTCTAATCTTTATTTTATTAGCTTTAGATAAACATCGTAGAAATAGAAAACAATATTTTGACTATTAGGTCTTTATGGATTTGACACTCTTTATATTATTTTGACACTTTTCATGCACTTGCGAAATACCCCCATCAAGTTTTTGGCGCGACTGTCGGGGACCAATTACGTCAACTATCGTAACTCCGTTGTTACACCGTCTATATTTAGGCACAATTTTAGATGGATACTCAAACTCTTTCTACAATCACCACTTTAAATATTTTGAGGAACCACAATATCCTTATAAATCCAACCTTAAAATATTAGTGGAGAACTTCGTTAATACGCAAACTCTCTCTAGGTTAGAATCTATAATGTGGCAATTTGTAACAACACAACTTATCTAGAATAAGGAATTTAGAAATCAAATTCTCCATGTTAATGAAACCCTTAGGAAACTGAACACTGTGGTCGGATCTGTAGTAACTAGAAATAGGGGATTATAGATAAAACTCTCAATGCTTACACATACACCCCTAGGACTCTCCACAGAGAGACATAAAGATGTTATAACAATCGATAGTGAAAAATCAGTAGAAAAACCTAAAGAAATCAATAATGTGATCATGGAGAACAATAGTAAAGAAAAGATTAGAAATCCTTTTCCACTAAGTTCCTTAAAAACTAAGATAGGTTCTAAGTAAAAAATACATGTTGCGACGACTAAAGCCCTACATAAAATAGAAAAACTAGGGAACCATGAAACTAGAGATAACTTTGCAGTAAAAGGTGAAGGGATTAATGCAAAACCTGAGAATCCAATACTTAGAGTAGAGCCAGAACCACGCCTACGATACCTGATATACGAATCACTTTATAGTGGAAAGAAAAGAAAGGGTGAAGGATATTAGAGATGGCTTGATAAATGACCTTAGAAACAAAACACTATAGAAGGTTTGACTAAGAATTTGTTCTCAATAGAGCCATCTTAATTTTATTCTTAATTAGTCGAGCTACCAACATTAAATGAAGCGCTGCATAGAAGGCAACCCATGATTCTTCATTTTTATTATTTTATTAATTTTCTCTAAACAATGAATTATTTCTTCTAATAGGACTAACTTATCTGATTTCCTATATTTTAGGTCTCATAATTCTACGTAGCTTACTCTAAATATATTTTCATAATGTAGAACTATGATGGCATGGAGATTCAGTTCAAAGATGATAACTAGAGGAATCGTTACACATTCCTATCTGAGAGACATATGTTACCCACCAGATATCCTGACTCCACTTGCATGGAAGCCCTAGGAATTGAAGATAGCATTAGGTACATGTGTAGCCAAATTGATTGAGAGGAATATTCATAAGCCAAACATGTCACCTATCAAAAACTCACCCTCGATTTCCTTAGGTCACTTATCTACAAACCAAATCAGGGTTGTGGATTCCATCGAGGTCATATTTCCTTTAGTTTATTTGGGAAAGAGTATCAGCTAACCCACCGGGATTTTGGACGCCTCTTAGGTTTCCAATATGGTCCAACTGCTGCACCAGAAGTTCCCATTAGTGTTTACACGCAGAATATTTTGGACACTTTCTGGAAAGTTATCACCTATAATGGTAACCCTAACCCAACCACCCAGATTTCAAATTGTATCTATAACCCAACATTTAGGTGTTTCCAGATGATATTAACCCATATATTATTTGGTAAAAGTGAAACTAGTGAGCATGTAAGTGCGGAGGAGTTATTCATTCTTTATTGCATCATTAATCTGATTCTGTTGAGTCTGGCACATTTCTCATGGAAAACCTAGAAGGTATAGCCTGATCTATAGTAGGACCTATTCATGTAGGAGGGATGGTTACCCACATCGCTTATACTTTTCGCCTAAAAAACAAGCTTACCCACTTAGTACCACATCGTGGTCATACACTTTTGGACATGGACCATTTTCTTTAAAAAAAGGCATGGTACGACGAGTTTACTTCAAGATTAATGATTATAAACTTCTCATTAATAATGAACCCATTCACTACTTTTTTACCTACCAAATCCAGAAAGAACAAATTTCTAAAAAAGGGAAAAGGGTTTATGCTTTAGAGGACTAAGACGAGACACCTTACATACCTGTTGTGATACGGTGGAAGAACTGACTGTTTTTTGGAATGCTGGATTGTGTTTTGCGTTTGTTTTCGCAAAATGTCGCGGTAAGCAAGAGTCGCCACCGACTTTTTATCCAACAAGGAAAGGAAAAAAAGCACAGAAAAATTCCTTTTTCGAGATTTTCTGAGTACGGGGGGTAGATTATAGAAAGGTAAGGTATTAGAACCCTTTCTATTCGTAGTTATCTACGGGCTCTTAGGTACTTGCTCATCATTTTCAAAATTGCTTTCTTTGTGTTTGTGGGTTTTGAAAAGTTTTTGTTTTAACTTCGATTTAACTCTTGCTTCTGTCTTCAAGAGTGTAATGAAGTGTTTTTGAAAACTTGTTTGTAAAGTGTAAGTGTGAAAATTTTGTTTGGAATGAGCAAGTATCTAAGAACTAATCTACCTACTCGAAGAAAGGAATCGTTCTATGTTTGTTTCCTTTAGACAATGCTATCCCACTATTAGTGATTAGGTAGCACCGTCGTTGGAGTTTAAGGGTCAATTCGAAAGAGGGACATGCGGTCACTAAAGCAATGTTAGGACGTCTTAGTGGTAACCCTAATGTCTTAGATCATTTATCTGAGGCAACTATATCCGAGGCAACCTTTCCGAGGCAACTTATGATCTTTTAGACAAGAGAACGACCTCTAAAACAACCTATACTTAATGACCATTTATGATGGCAACCAAGTGGGGTGTACCCTAGGAGTGCGCATGTGCGAATGTGTTGATTTCAGATTATTTTATCTTTGCACATTTAGGGGTGATCTAACTGTTTTAAATTTAATCATTCATTCTTGTCATGCAAACCCTATTATCAAACATCTAACAGTTGAATATTTGCAAAAATTAAAGGTGCGGAAATTAAACTACGCTATTACAAGGCGTCAGGTATTTACATCGCCAAAAACAAACCCTTTGAAATTTAAAAGCAGTAAAAATAAATAAATGTCCTAATTTAATTATTACAAACCGGGAGCAGATACAATAATTGAATAAAAAATAAAGCGCGCGAAAAAATTGAATCGAATACGAAACTAGGGTTTTGACCCTCCTAATTAAGAGAAAATGTTTTTGTTGTTTTTAGTATTTTTTAAGAAAAGAAATTAAGTCCTAAAATTAAATGCTAAATTAATTAGTTATTAAATTAATTAATGAAAAATAATTACAAGACCAATTTTTTTGATTTTTTAATATTTTAGGAAAGAAATAAAATAATTAAATTAATAATAAAACCTATTGATTCTAATTGATTTTAATTATTTGCAAAAATAAATTAAAATTATCTAACATTAATAACCTAATTAATTTAATTAATATTTATTGATGAAAAATAATAATTCTGATTTTAATTGGATAAAAAATATTTTTTGGTGATTTTTGATAAAAAAATAAATTGTTTTATTGGTTAGTAAATAAATAAAAATAATTAAATGAAATATAAACAAAATATAAAAGAGATAGATGGGCCTGAAATTGGGGGGTGTGCCTAGCAAGAATCTGGGCCCAATGATGCTGATCCACATTGACTTTTTTGATCCTATGCGTTGCGTTTGACTGGCTTGTGGTGCACTCCCAATGGTGGTCACACGATCTGGCCATCTGGTCATCTGGCGCGTTGATGAGGAAGGAGTATGGTGGACATCCTGGCTTGCATGCATGTTGGATCTCCTGAAATAAAATATGAAAATGGAAAATGCTGGAGGCAGAGATCGAACCCCTGACCTCCAGCATTCCAAGACCTTAATGCTTAGCTGGCTTCCGCTGGGACGTTTGTTTTCATTTGTTAATTAATCAAACATTGAAAGTAATATGTAAAACAAAAGAATATTGGAAAAAAATAAAAAATGCGCGCAATAATTTAAATGGGCGAATCAGATGGATCCACGTATTCGTCTTCCTCCATGTACCGTGGCTAAAGGTTTGACACCCTATATCCACGGCCAATGTCCGTTGCTATACCCCTGTCCACTCTCAAAATCTCGTACAGGCAATATAAACGACCACCAAGGCCATGGTTAGAACCGTCTCCTTCTTCTGAACACAATCGTACCATTCATGAAGGCTAATTGTCCCTGAAAATAAAAACCCTAAAACCAAATCCGAAACCCTAACAATGGTGGATTTCGTTACAGACCATATAAATGAAATTGAATAATGCCAAAAGTTTGCAAATGCTCTATCAGTTAAGAATATGTCATCAATTCATGTTAACAATGCCTAAGTTACAAGATGCGAATTCAAGAACAGGGGTGTATCGTGATGGACTTACAGCGTGTTGTAGGGCTTGAAAACACCTGCTTTCAATTGCTTTCGCTTGTGGAGACTCCCTTGAAGAGATTGAGATCGTCAAAGAACCTTGAAACTACCTTTAAAGGGGATTTAGAACTCACACTTTTCTTGGTATTTTTCAGATTTTGTTCTAGCTCTAGCGCCTTTTTCTCACCTCCCTTTTGATCTGCACGCACTCCTTATGTATTAGTGAAGGGATTAGGGTTGCAAATTGCATCCAAATCTTCTTCTTTCAATACCTTTGATATTTAATTTGATTCTTCTTTAAAGCTTTCCAAAATTGGTCCAAATCCAATCTCTTTGTACACATATGCCTTGATACGAGTTTGATTGATCCTAGCTGTGTAATAAGACCCGAAATCGTCACAAAATCCCTTGTTATCAATGTTTTGGATTTTTATTTAATTTAATTTGATTTAAATTGAATTAATTCAAATAAAAACCAAATTAAATAATAAAAATAATATATAGACAAGTGGAAAAGGCTAGAGCGCATGGGCTATGTTGCCAACTTAAAACAAGTGAAAAAGATTGGGCCCATTTGGCAAAAATTGAAGTTTTAGGGATAGTTGACTTTTGGCAATTTTGCAAAAAATGTCAACTTCACCAATGCATAACTTCCTCAATTTTGACTCTTTGGAGGTGTTCTTGGACTTTTTAGAAATCTTGAGATGTCCTATAAGAAACCCTTTTGGTCTCATATCATTTTGATATTCCATGATCATGTATGAAGCTTTGACAAAAAAGGTGTTTTTGTTGACTTTCCAAAATGACCTATAATGTCCAAATCCATAACTTCTTGTGAGTGCATATTTTGAACTTGGGAGCTGAAGATGGATTGTAGGGAATTACATCCTATTCAAAATGAGCTTTGGATGGGTCATTTTTCATAAAGTATGATAAAGTTATGCTTGGTCAAAGTTGGGTTGACTTTTCCTACAAAACCCTAATTTAGCAACTTTTGAGTTTTGATGAATTATGAGCAATCCTTGATGAATCATGATCAAACCTTGATCAAATGATGAAATATACTTCAAAATGAGGATGTTGACCAAAAATATTAAAGTTTGACTGTATGTGGGTCATAGTTGACTTTTTGCCCTAGCACAGTCGATTTTTGGACCTTTGAGCAATTGACTGAGCAAAATTCATCTGCAAGGCTTGAAACTTGACATGGATGATCTTGAGAACATATTAGGACATTGGTGAGCACTTGGGGTCACTTGGACTCAAGGAACTTGATGCAACATGAAACCCTAGTTTTGGGTAGACTGCCTTAGGAGAGAGCTTATCTGACCAACTCTTGGACTACCTTGAGCAACTTGGGAATCTTTCTTGAAATATTTTGAGAAATATGGGAGGGAAAATTTTGGGGTACAACATCTGCCCCTGTTCAATCTTCTTAAACCTGAGGATGTAGATTGGCTTTCGTGCCTTTCGTGATCCAAAGGTGGAAGATGATTGAACACTAGAGTGCCCAGAAATTTGCACTCGCATGAAGTGATAATTATCTTGTGATGTTGGGAATGGGCTTATAGATGCCATTTGGAGATTGCTGACGGGAGATGGGCTTAAAGATGCCATCCGAAGGAGTTTCGATCGCATAAGGGATTCCTTAGCGAGAGCCTGCATACCTGTTGTTGAGGAAAATTCCGCTGGGGAAGGTTGATCTTTGTTGAGAGAAATAGAATTTAGGAGCTTCGTCGTCCGTTATTCTACTGGCGAGTCATCTCTGTTCATATTTAGTAACTTTGGTCGTCCGTACTCAACTGAGGAATCATCTCTGCTGATATTTAGGAACTTCGATCGTCCGTACTCAACGGAGGAAACATCTCTGTCAAGATTTAGGAATTTGTCCGTAATTTGACTGAGGAAACATCTCTGCTGAGATTTAGGAACTTGTCTGTAATTAAACTGAGAGAACATCTCTGCTGAGATTTAGGAACATCGTCTGTAATTCAACTGAGGAAACATCTCTGCTGAGATTTAGGAACTCGTATGTAATTCAACTGAGGTAATATCTGCTGTGATTTAGGAACTCGTCCGTAATTCAACTTGAGAAACAACTTTGCTGAGATTTAGGAGCTCGTCCGTAATTCAACTGAAGAAACATCTCTGTTGAGATTTAGGAACTCGTCCGTAATTCAACTGAGGAAATATCTTTGTCGAGATTTAGGAGCATCGTCCGTAATTCAACTGAGGAAATATCTTCGCTGAGATTTAGGAGCTTGTCCGTAATTCAACTGAGGTAAACATCTATGCTGAGATTTAGGAACTTGTCCGTAATTCAACTAAGGGAATATCTTTGTCGAGATTTAGGAGCTCGTCCGTAATTCAACTGAGGTAAAAGCTTCATAGCTTTGAACTTTGTGAGAATTTAACCGTATCCTTCCTGAAAGGTACATGTTAGCTATATGTAATGCATGATATGTACCAGGCAATGATGTTCTCAAAATAAATGATATTGTGTTGTATGATGCGTATATGCATGTGTCATGATGTATGGAAATGTGATGTTTTGAGCTGGGGAAAATAAATTCCGGATTGCTGCTGGAGAAAAGACATGAATTCTTTGTTTCTGCTGGAGATAGTGGATGAAGATGATTGTGAGAATAAACCTGCATGAGAGGATAACTCCGCTGGGGGAATAAACTGATGAGGAGATGACTCTGTGGGGAGGACATGCTCTGCCGGATTCCATTGATAAATTCAGCTGGGAATGAATTACCGATGCTGGCGATAATGAAACTCTGTTGGGGGTTGAATTCCTGTTTGTGAAAGGAAAGAACTCCGCTGGGGATGATTTTCCAGTTGCGACTTCACGGGGAATAACCTTTTAGACTCTACTGGGGATAATCTTCCAGAGTCTACTGGGGAAAATTATTCAAACTCCACTGGGGATATTTTTATACTCCGTTGGGGATGATAAGACTTTTCAGTGTTGATGGTAGATAAACTCTGCTTGGGGAGTATATTACTAATTCATTCGCGGTTGTGAGCTTCAGCTGGGGAGAGATAACACCACTATCTTTCTCTTACTCTGTGGGGAGTGTAGATGTTACTGGGACGCGGGCTAAGGATATGACGATGGCTTTGCATCGAGACTTTTCTGCCCCTGTATTTATGGGAAAAGGTGCCTGCAGAGGCCTTATGGATCGAGTATTATCCCAACCTATGAGGTGCTTGGTAATTATCAATTGAAACGACAAATCTTCTTCTGGTAGGCAAGTGACGAGATGACGGGACTTATTCGTACGCTTTAATCCCTAACTTTTGCCTGGACCGCCCTTTCGGGTTTTCAGTCCACCAGGATACTCTTTTTTTTCCCAAGCCGCCTTTTCAGGTTTTTGAATTGCCGGGTGTACAGGTCTTTTTGTTTTTATCCCTAATTTTGCCCGAACCTTTTTGGTTCGCCGAGATGCCCTTATTTTTGCCTAGATGTGTCAACCTAGCGGGTCTTTGTTCATGTGCAGTATTTTCTGACCATGTCCACGCTCTCAGAGCGTAGGGAGTTGTCACTGTCGGTAGTGTCGTGTTGCCATACTACCAGAAGATGTTCGTTTGATCATGCAAGATTCGTTGCGGGAATCCATGTCTAGTGCCCCAAGTGACTCAGATGGAGATTTTCCCCTGGCTAATTGGCATCTTTGAGAGATTCTCTGAATCTTGACTTGACTTCCCCAGATGATGGACAATGATCATGCCGTGCCCCTTGGTTGGAAGTGTTTTTCCACTTGAGGTGATATTTTTTATTGAGAAGGTTTTTTGCTCACTAGATATTCGTCGTGCGAATTTCTCTGCTGTTTGAACAAATAGTCATATGCAAACAATGTTATTTTAAGAATGCAAAGCTTATGTCTGTCTTGATGTTTTTTGAAAATGCATTTTTCCAGTAAGATAGGAAAATTTTGTAAAATGTGACATCAACTCAGGATTTACAGCAAGCCCTACATGAGTCAGGATACCTTTTGTAACAGTATGATTTCGAACTAACCCATGCTTCAGCTAGGACTTTTAAGGGTTATAACGTGGCCTGGTTCACGGTTTAAGAAACAAAGGATAAAGGCTCAAATTTTATTTGTACCCACCCGTTTTTCGTGATGTTCTTCGATCCTAAACTCAGCTAATTGTGCATTTAGACCCCGTTTGATTCTGGAATATTTTCCTTGATGTTCCGGTGATGGTTCGGATACTGACAGTTTATAGGCAATCACTTTGTTGAAAGTTTATAGGATCTCTTTCCTTTTGATTTTTATTATCCATGTCTTTTGCCTGAACTGTGTCTTTGTGATTACAGTCAGTGGTATGCCACAGTTTTTCTTAAGTCTCCTTCATAGGTTCTGACTTATTGGGCTTTTATTTCTGAGAGATAATGACTGTCTGTCCTGACGATTATAAGGAACCATCACCATCTTTTATTTTGGAAGGACCTCTTTGATGCCATTCATTATGCGCCCGAATCAACTGAGAAACTACCCTGCCCCAGGTTGTGATTAAGGGTTTTAATTTGTGTGAAAAGAAAAACTCCAACTTCTTTGGCTCAAAGGGGTTGACTAGGGATTATCTTCCTTATAACTCCACTGTTTAGGATTTGAAACAACGCATGTACATCGTCAGCAGGGTCTGTTTAAAAGCATACTGTAGAGATTTTGATATCATTTCGTCATCCTCCCTCTAAAGGTTTAGAATTTTTAATCGAGAGTTAAACATCACAAAAATGAAAGAAATTTGAATATAGTGAATACAAATGGATTGATTCGAAACAGACATATACAATGCATTGATAAAGTAACAAAGTTTGACATGAATAAATGTTTGAACAATCAAAAGAAAATTACAAATTGAAAATTCTAATGAACAAAAAGTCTTCTCGTCTTGTCTTGTCACTTCAGAGGACGTGCTTTGGAGGGATGGTAGAAGAACTCAGCCTGACCATCTTGTGTGAATTCTAATGCTCCTTCATCAATCAGGTTTTGAATTTTGTACTTCAACTTCCAACAGTCGTCGGTATCATGCCCCGGGCTGTTAGAATGGTATGCACACCTTACATCAGGATTGTAGTTGGGTGAAGAAGTCTTGGGATTTGGATGAGGTTCTACCAACGTCACCAGATTCAATCTCAACAGGTATTGCAAAGCTTGGGACAGCGGCATGTTGAGCTTGGTAAACTGCCTCTAATTAACCCGTTGTTTATGGCAAGGTTGTTGTTGGACCCGTGAGGTAGTAGCAACTTGGAGAGGTCTATTCTTCACCATACCAAACTCTTGTCTTCTTGGAGGCTGATTAATGATTTGGTCCCTGGCCTCGATTGTTTGCTTCATGCTGTTGTATTTGTCTTGATGAAGCTGGCTGATGATGGTTCTCAGCTCTTCTTGTTCCCGGGCTAAGCTTTGGATAAGGGCCATCTGCCCCAGCATTTGGGTTCTTATTGCATCTACCTCAGCTTGCAGTTGTTCCAACTGCTCGTCCTTATTGTCTTCGGGACTTTTCTTAACCAGGTTCCCGACGAGGAGTGTTTTCAACTCTTCCTGCCCCTTGGATAGGTTTAGGAACATTTCCCTGAACTGGGTTTCTTGAGTATGAAGATCTTGGTTGTCTTGTTGGAGAGCCATTGCTGAAATAAACAGCGAGAACATGAGAGACCTGTACTGGGATACCTGTTATATAATGATATGTATGATATATGTATGCAATGTTTTCAAGAATCTCGCAGGGTAAACAAAAAACTGTTAGATTTTGAATTTTGCAGCTTTGATTGAAGAAACTTCGTGTCATCAAGAGTCATTCTTCAAGAGTCAAGCTCACCATATCGAGTGGGTCATAGCCCCTGACTCAAGTTATCGTGTTTTGATCTCTAGACAACATTGGCTAGAGGAAAATAAATCTCCTTTGCCCCTCGCTAGACGTTGGATTTACCATAACCTGCATCACAAACCTTTGAGATCCTTGAAATGGTTAAGGAAATGTTAAGGCATGATGTTATGATGTGTATGTTATGCGTTTAAGAAAAAGTACGAGGTAATGTAAACAAGTAAATCCGGCAAGAAATCCAAGGTATTGGATAAGGACTGTAAACAAAACCTGCAAGGAACTCAAGTTGTTAGATAACAAACATGTGCAAGTAGTTCAAGTTGAAAGTACACAAGTCACACAATAGCCCTTAAATCTTAGGCTGGCATGGAGTTTAGGTATTACCCTCTTTCAGTTTAGTTGGTTCAACCTGTCCTAGTAATAGTAATTGGGTTCTAGAGGATCTCAATATCACTGACCACCCTCGATCGGTCATAATTCCAGTTTAGCAACCTTTTATTGCGGCCGGAATCATCGCGAGAGTTTAATCTCAATGAGTGTAGCATACTGCTACTTTCCTATGGCCAAGTTGGTCAATTATAGGTTCTACGGTCAGTTGGTGCTTAATGACCCCTTAGCAGCCCCATATTCTCCTTGTTCCACCACAAGGGATATCGGTACAAACTAAAGTGTCACACCAACGCAGCTACTGCTTCAACCGTATTGGTCTACGTCGTACAGTTCCCTCAGTCTATTGCTACTTACCTAAAAGGTATCCCCAGATCTGGGTTAGGATCTATAGTAACTCCAATTCAAACCCACAAAGATAAAGCAAACAGATCAAACAATTGAAAACAATATGAACTATTCCTAAGGTACACCCCACTTATACATCCCCAGCAGAGTTGCCAGTTCTGTGATACGGTGGAAGAACTGACTATTTTTTGGAATACTGGATTGCGTTTTGCGTTTGTTTTTGCAAAATGTCGCGGTAAGCAAGAGTCACCATCGACTTTTATTTTATCCAACAAGGAAAGGAAAAAAGCACATGAAAATTCCTTTTTCGAGATTTTATAAGTACGGGGGGTAGATTATAGAAAGGGAAGGTATTAGCACCCTTTCTATCTGTAGTTATCTACGGGCTCTTAGGTACTTGCTCATCATTTTCAAAATTGTTTTCTTTATTGTTGTACCCCAAAATTTTCCCTCTCATTTATAAAGATTTTCCTCACAAGAATTCTTGGACTCAAGACAAGATTAGGGTTTGGTCAACTCAAGACACCTCATCTTGCACTGATACCCCAAAATTAGGGTTTGAGTTTGCACAAGGATTTTTGGACCACCAATGCTTCATGTGACTTTCATACACCATCTTGGACCCCTAAGATTGTTCATGTTAAGTTTCAAGCCTTGAATCACATTTTTGCCCAGTCAATTGGACAGTTGACCTAAAAATCAGCTGTATTGGGGAAAAAGTCAACCATGGCCAATTTATAGTCAAACTTCATAATTTTTTATCCACAACAACATTTTAGACTCCTATGTACCATTTGATCAAGTTTGGATCACAACTCCTCAAGAAATTTGATCAAATCATCAAAAGGGCAAAATGGTCAAAATTAGGGTTTTGACTGGGAAAGGGAAATTTCTGATTTTTAACCCAGACAATGACCAATTGGGTTCAAGCATGATTTCAAGGACTCAATGGCATCATCTTGACCTAATCACATAGTTCAAAAGATCTCAAATGCATAGGATTGACAGATGAATTTTGCAGTCAACTAATCAAAAGTCAATTGTACATTGAAAAGTCAAACTTTGACTTTTTAGTCAAAATCAAGTGCCAAAGGTCATAATTCATCAAGATATGTCAACATGTGAAACTTGTTGACCAAGAAACCTAAAATTGCAAATTAGGGTTTTAATTTGAAATTTCTCATAACTTAGAATTTTTCTAAGTATGAAAAATTTCTTATTTTTTTCCAACTTTCCACAACTTTTTCACCATGATGCAATTGGATTCAAAGAAAACTTCCAACATGAAAGTTGTAGTCCTCCATTAAATCTACAACTTTGATTCACAAAGTTTTCCCAAAATATGCGTGGATCTCAAGTTATGAATTTGTGAATAAGGGTCCATGAACTAAAAGACTTGGTGAATATTTGCCCTAATTTAGGCAGGTTTTTGACCCAACTTCATGGACATTTTTCACATAGTTCCAAGAGTTATCTCAAAATTAATTTCAAAGATGGATTGTATAGCTTGTTGAAAGCTTTCCAAAATGTCCAAGAACTCTCCAAGATCATTTGTGGTTAGGGAGAATCGAAGAAGAGAAAATGGCATTTTGTCACTTTTGTTCAAGCCATTTTTACAATGCTTCAAGTTGCAAATCAGATCCTAGCATGCTTGTACCTTGCATTACAGGTCCTAATCCCTTATACACTCCATAATTAAATTCAAACTCATGAGATAGAGGTCTACGTAGATGACATGATAGCCCGATCACAATCTGAAGAAGAACAACTTGATCACTTGCAAAAGCTGTTTGTCAAGTTGAAGGAGTACAAGCTCAGATTGAACCCAAACAAGTGTACATTCGGAGTCCGGTCCGATAAACTCTTAGGTTTCATTTTCAGAAACAAAGGCATCGAGGTTGATCCTGCCAAATTCAAAGCTATACAACAAATGTCTGCTCCTCGCACTGAGAAGGAGGTCAGAGGTTTTTTGGGACGCCTAAACTACATTGCTAGGTTCATTTCTCACCTAATATCTACTTGTGAGCCAATTTTCAAGTTGTTGAAGAAAGATCAGGTAGTTAGATGGAATAATGACTGTCAAGTTGCTTTCGATAAAGTCAAGGAGTATTTGCTAGAACCTCCTATCTTGATGCCACCCGTCGAGGGAAGACCGCTAATCATGTATCTGACCGTCCTAGAGAATTCAATGGGGTGCGTACTAGGGCAGCATGACGAGTCTGGCCGAAAAGAGCATGCCATTTATTACCTTAGCAAAAAGTTTACCGACTGTGAAACCAGATATTCACTACTCGAGAAAACTTGTTGCGCTTTGGTATGGGCTGCTCGCCGGCTAAGGCAGAACATGTTGACTCATACCACTTTGCTGATATCTAAGATGGATCCGATCAAATACATCTTTGAGAAGCCTGCTCTATCTGGAAGAATAGCTAGATGGAAGATGATCTTAATGGAATACGATATACAATACACGACCCAAAAAGCTATAAAGGGGAGTGTGCTAGCTGATCATTTGGCCCATCAAGCTGTCAAAGATTACCAATCTATGAAGTTCGACTTCCCTGACGAAGACATCATGACATTGGACAACATTGAAGATTTCAGACCATATGACGGACCTGAATAAGTATCCTGATGGCCCTGTACTTTGATGGGGCCTCCAATGCGCTTGGTAATGGTATTGGTGTTGTGCTTATATCTCCAGAAGGATGCCATACTCCTTTCACCTCCAGACTTTGCTTCAACTATACGAACAACATGGCAGAGTATGAAGCTTGCATCTTTGGACTCAAGGCTTCCATAGACTTGGGAATCAAATCTTTGATTGTGTTTGGGGACTCAACTTTGGTCATCAGTCAGATCAAAGGAAAGTGGGATACTAAGCATCCAAACCTCATCCCTTACAAAGAACATGTCTTGACAATGCTACCACATTTCGAGTAGATTACCTTCGAGCACTTCCCGCGAGAGGAAAATCAGCTAGCAGATGCTCTAGGTACAATGTCATCCATGTTTAAACTTAACTGGGATAATGACGCTCCCCAAATTACCATTGAACGGATGGATGAACCGGCACACTGTCACGATATTAATACCGAGAAAGTAGTGGACCAGCCATGGTTTCATGAAGTCAAAAGGTATCTCGAGGCTCAAGATTACCCTGAAGGAGCTTCAGTCAACGACAAAAAGTTCTTAAGGAGATTCTCAGCTAAGTTCTTCCTAAGCAATAGCATCTTGTACAAGCGCAATCATGATTCTATTCTGCTCCATTGTGTGGACAAGCTTGAAGCTGAAAGGATCATGGCTGATTTGCATGAAGGTACCTTTGGCACTCACTCTAGCGGGCATACGATGGCAAAGAAGATTCTACGGGCAGGCTATTACTGGTCTACCATGGAAGCTGACTGTTATCAACACTCCTGTACCTGTCATAAATGTCAAATCTATGCAGACAAGGTACACGTACCTCCAGCTCCTCTAAATAACCTAACAGCTCCTTGGCCCTTCGCTATGTGGGGAATCAACATGATTGGAGAGATCAAGCCTACAACATCCAATGGACACCGCTTCATTCTGGTATCCATTGACTACTTCACCAAGTGGGTCGAAGCAGCTTCCTTTGCATCTATTACTAAGAATGTTGTTGCCCGCTTCATCAAGAAGAACCTTATATGCCGGTATGGTATCCCCGAAAGGATCATCACTGATAACGGTATAAACCTTAACAATACTATGATCACTTCTTTGTGCGAGAAGTTCAAGATTCAACACCATAATTCATCCCCCTATCGGCCAAACATGAATGGTGCAGTTAAAGTTGCTAACAAAAATATCAAGAAGATCATACAAAAGATGACAGTCACTGTGATACAGTGGGAGAACTGACTGTGGTTTTGCGTTTTTTTCGCAAATGTTTCGGTTGAGCAAGAGCCGCCACCGACTTTTTATTTTATCCTAAGGAAAGGTTTAAAAAGCACAGCAAAAACCTTTGAGATTTTTCTTGGGTTCGGGGAGTAGATTATAGAAAGGGAAGGTATTAGCACCCTTTCTATCCATGGTTATCCATGGGATCTTAGGTACTTGCTTAGATCAACTTGCCTTGGTTTTCAATTGTTTGAAATGGTGCTTTGTGCGTGGTTTTGAAAATGTTTTGAAAAAGATGCCTTGTCTAGGCTACCCTTGTAACAATTCTTTACTCGAATGTTTTACAAAAGGTGTTTGTCTTTTTGAAAAGATGTTTCAAGGTTTTTTTGAAAGTTTGTTTTGAAAGTGTGGTTTGAAAATAGGCAAGTGTTTTCTTTTGCAAGTTGACAAGTACTTAAGAGCTATTTACCCTAAAGTTCTCAAAGATTTTCGTTATGTTTTAACCCTTTTAACAATTTTGTTCCACCATTGCATTTGGTGGACAATCTTGTGTTAGGAGGTGAAAGGGACGAGCGCGGGTCATCGTTTAGACCATGATTGCAATAGTGCTAAGTATCTTTGGGCAATTTTTCTTTGAAAGGGACTTGATCATTTTAGGCAACTTTTCGAAAGCGTCATCGAGGGACTATGATCATTTAATTGTTTGTTTTACCCAAAGAAACCTAACATGCAATATGGCCCATTTATTGAAGGCAACAAGTGGAATACCCTAGGGGTGCAAGTGTGATATATGTTGCCCATTTTCATGCTTGATTATCTTGAAATTAGGTCAAACTATTTTGTTCTTTTTATTTGCATACAAACCCTAATTCTAACATGGTATATTTAGAAAGCATTAAAGTGCGAAAAGTAAAGTTCTAACCTATTACAACACCATATGGGAAGGGGGGTACAAATGTTCAAATGAGGGGTATTTGACAAGAAATTTAAACCTAGCTATTACATCAATTTGGAATTTATTTACAAGATAATTAATTTGCACAAATTAAATAGAAATAAAATAAATATACAAGATGCAAAAAGGGTTTTTTATATGTATGAAAAAAGGTATTTTTTTATGACAAATAAACAAAATAAAAAAAGTATTATTTTTGGAGCTTTTTAATGTTTAGGGCAAAACCCTAATTTTCTTAGATAAAAGTATTAATTATTTAATATATACTAATATTTATCAATTATATATGAAATAAAAATAAAAATGAAGTATATTTGTCAAAATGATATTTTTACTATTAAATGTTAATAAAAAATAAAGTGTATATATTTTTGTATTTTTTTACTAAATATTCTAATAAATATATATATATATATATATATATATATATATATATATATATATATATATATATATATATATATATATATATATATATATATATATATATATATATATATATATATATATATATATATATATATATATATATATATATATATATATATATATATATATATATATATATATATATATATATATATATATATATATATATATATATATATATATATATATATATATATATATATATGTATTAATTTCTAAATATGTATTATATATATAAAAATAATAATATTTAATATTTATAAAAAATTATATTTTATACAAAATATTTTAAGAAGATAAAACAAAATAAAAAGGAAAATAAAATATGCTTACATTATTTTCTAGTATTTTTTAAGTAAAAAGTAAGTTTATATAATTATTTATGTACAAATAACTATCTTAAACAAATAAATGCCTAAAAAATGTAAAAATGATGTAAAAAATATTTTTTATGTTTTTAATATTATTAGCAAAAATAAACAAGTCAGAATAAAAAAAGAAAAGTCAAAAAATCATTAAAACAAACAAAATGGGCTCAGGGGGTGTCAAAGTGAAAATGTGGTGTGGAAAGAAATAGCACAGAAGGCCCAGCCCACCAAGCCTTTCTTCAACCTCCAGCCAGAAAGATGTTCAAAAACGCGCGCCTGAACACCAATTCAAACATCTGGATTCCTTGATCTTTTGCACAAACTTACAACATAAGAAATGTTAAGCATTGAATCACGATTCTAAATATGTAAAGAACTCATCCTAACTCTCAGAAATGAGAGAGAGAATTTCATCATTCCCAAATCCTAACCTAAGTTTTTATCAATATTCAGACCTTAAATTCTCATAGCTCAGGCAAAATAAATGGAAAGTAAAAGTATGTACAGATTCAGGGGCATGAGTAGAACACTTTTTATTCACAAACCTAGAGCTAATGATGCCTACACTAAGAGTTAGAAGTTCAAGAAGATACATGTTCAGTTGAAGTTGTATCTGATGGTGGAGGTACTTTCAGAGCGAGGTGATGATTGGTACAGCTTCCTTGATGTCCAGGGATGCTATTCCAAGTTTTACTTTGCTTTGAAACACTTTGAATCGAGCTAGGGAACTTCAACTGCAAAACAAGAAAGTGAAAATGGTGGAACTGATTAGAGGAGTTACAGGTCGTGTTTGATGTTTGGGTTAGCTTCAAGGGATGTTATGGAATGTGTTTGATGAGTCCTTAGCAAGAATGCATGGAAGGGATGAGAGTTGGAACTCAAACTGCAGTAGGCCCTGTTTTTGTGCAGTTTGATGGTGGTTCTGTGTTCTAGAGGGCAATGGAGGTGTTGGAGTCGTGTTCTAGCTCAGTTAAGATGTCTTGAATGTGTACAAAGTATTTGCTTAAGGGTTCTATTGCTGAGATGAAAGTTGTCTTGTGATATGCTCTTTTTCTTCACACTTAAGCAAGCAAAAGCCAAGTTGGTGTTTAGACAGGTAGAGGCCCCCATAACATGCTGCAAACCTTGGCATTGATCAGTGTGTTAGTCCCTAAACTTGTGCCAAGGGGATTTGATCTGTACTTCTTGGATTTTCATTTTGACATAAAGCTTACTTTTGCAAAAATGGTTATTTCACTTTTTCCATAAATGGATTAAACTTGCATGTAATGTTTGAACTCATAGAACAACACTTTGGCACAAAGGATTGGCAATTAAATTTATGAGTGTTGGATGGTTTAGGGTCCTGTAATCAAGGGAAGCATGCTGATTTGAAAAATTGCACAAGTTATGAACATGTACATGGCCAATTCAAAAGTGAGTTTTTGCCATATTGCAAAATTCGATTCTCTCAAGTCATGAGGTTGTTTGATGAGTTCTTGGACATTTTGGAAAGCTTGGAATGTGTACTACAATCCATATTTGAAATGCAAATTGAAATTCCAAGTGTAAGTGTATGAAAAATGGTCTTGAAGTTAGGTAAAAACCTTGCCTAAAATAGGTCAAATTTTCACTAAGTTAAGAATGGTTTGGCACCCTTGTTCCAAAAATTGTAACTTGAGATACAAGCTTCTTTTGTGAAAACTTTGTGAATCAAAGTTGTAGATTATGCAATAGGCTACAACTTTCATGTTTTGATTTTTGCTTGAATCCAAATGAATCTTGGTGAGAAAGTAGGGCAAAGTTAGGAAAAAATTAGGGTTTTTCATAACTTAGAAAAATTCTAAGTTATGAAAAATTCTCATTTCAAACCCTAATTTGCATTTCTTGGTTTCTTGATGAACAAGTTTCATGATTTGGCATGTTTTGATGAAAAATGAATCTTGACTCTTGATTTTGACCAAAAAGTCAAAGTTTGACTTTTCAGTATACAGTCAAAATTGATCAATTGACTGGGAAATTCAACTGTCAATCTTATGTACTTGGGATCTTTTGAACTTGTTGAGCATGTCAAGACAATTCCATGGGGTCCTTGAGTCCATATGTGAGCTTGGTTTGCCATTGGCTAGGTCAAACAGTCAAAAATTGCCTTTGTGCAGTCAAAACCCTAAAAATGACCAATTTGCCCTTTTGGTGATCTGATCAAATTTCTTGTGGAATTGTGATCCAAACTTGATCAAATGATCCATATGAGTTCATAATGTTGATGTGGGTCAATTTTCATGAGATTTGACTGTCAATTGGCCACAGTTGACTTTTTTCCCCATGCAGCTGATTTCTAGGTCAACTGTCCAATTGATTGGGCAAAATTTGGAATCAAGACTTGAAACTTGATGTGGATAAACTTGGGAGTCCAATATGAAGCATGAAAGTCATCTTAGGCAATTTTGGTCAAAACATCCTTGTGCAAACACAAACCCTAATTTGGGTCAACAGTGCAAGGAGAAGTCTTGAGCAGATGAAACCCTAACTGGGTCTTGAGCTCCAAGGACTTAGTGATGAGAAATCAATGAGAAATGGGAGGGCAAATTTTGGGGTACAACAGTTGCCCCTGTTAAATCTTCTTGAATCCGAAGAGTTAGATTGGCAGGTTTGCCTTTCGTGACTCGAGGGTAAAAGGAGATTGGACACTAGAGTGCCCTTAAATTTGCACTCGTCAAAGCAATGGATGCGGGAATGGGCTTAGAGATGCCATTTGGTGATGGGCTTAATGATGCCATCTGGAAGAGTGACAGAAACTTGTCGGGGATGGGCTTAAAGATGCCATCTGGTGATGGGCTTAATGATGCCATCTGGAAGAGTGACAGAAACTTGTCGGGGATGGGCTTAAAGATGCCATCTGGGATGAGTATCAGAAAGGTGTCCATGTTTTGGGCCATCTGAATTGGGGGTATGAATAAGCAATAGATTGACATCCGTATCTGGAGGCATCCGTAAACTGTTTTCAAAAGTTGAGAAGAGTTTGAACAAGCGATAGATTAACATCCGTTGTGGGGAAGAATCCATAAACTGTTTTCAGAAGTCTTAAAGTTGAATAAGCAATAGAGCAGCATCGTTGTTGGGAAGCGTCCGTAAACTATTTTCAAAGGTTGCATCTGAACAAGCGATAGATTAACATCCGTTGTTGGGAAGAATCCATAAACTGTTTTCAGAAGTCTTGAGAAGAAACTGAACAAGCGATAGGTTATCATCTGTTACTTGGAAGAATCCATAAACTGTTTTCAGAAGTCTTGAGAAGAAACTGAACAAGTGATAGGTTAACATCCGTTACTTGGAGAACCCGTAAACTGTTTTCAGAAATCTTGGAGTTGAATAAGCAATAGAGCAGCATCCGTTGTTGGGAAGCGTCCGTAAACTGTTTTCAAAGGTTGCATCTGAACAAGCGATAGATTAACATCCGTTGTTGGGAAGAATCCATAAACTGTTTTCAGAAGTCTTGAGAAGAAACTGAACAAGTGATAGGTTATCATCCGTTACTTGGAGAACCCGTGAACTGTTTTCAGAAATCTTAAAGTTTTGAGGAGGAACCGGTGTAGGGTTTCCTGATGATGAGCTTGTGTAGAACTGCATCTGGATGAATCTGGAATAAGCATTAGAATGTTGCCGTGTCTGGGTCACATCTGAACTATTCCTGGAAAGAATCTCGGAAGATAATGATTCTAGTCTTTCGACTGATCTTACCTGAAAAGGTAAAGAGTTAGTTATATACAATGTCATGATGCATGATACAATGTATGTTATATGATATGAATGTAAATGGATGCGCATGTAAGCTGGAGAGCTGTCTTGCAAAGGATAGATGAATCCGAGATGGCTGAAGATAAAAGTATCTTGACTGCTGCCGGGAAGAATAATTCCTGGTTGTTGCTGGAGAGTAAGGAGCTTGGATTGTATACCAATCTTCTGGGGAATTCCTGATGACTTCTACTGGGGAGTTCCAATCTAATAGACTTATGCTGGGGATGTAAGACTGAGAATCTTCAGTTTGGTGGGAAGTATCTCTGGCGACTTCACTGGGGAACTCAAGATTTGCCCTCCCAAAATTCTGTGGGGAGAAGGTTCATTAGTCTGGCTCCGCTGGGGATTTGATAATTTGAAGCTTTAGCTCTGCCGGGAATACTGAAACTTAAACTCTGAGGGGAACTGAGTTCTGGAGGATTCTCCGGCTGGGGATAACAAAGATAGGCTCCTCTGGGGGATTGTATTGATAAGCTATGTTGGGGAACTCTGATGAACTCCGCTGGAGATAGGAAGAAATTTGCCGAGTGCGATCTTCCGTGACAATAAGCTGAGGATAATCCAGTTATAAGCCCTTGTGAGGAATAACTTTGAATAAAGCTCGGGAGAGACGTCCGTTCTCTGCGGAGGATAAGCTTCAAGACTTGCTTGGGGATATGGATTCCAAATCTCCTGGGAGTTTCCTTTGAAAGGGTGTCAAGATATCCAACTGTACTTTCATCCTATCAGTAATCCTCTTTCTTGATTCATAAGGAAATGATTATGTTCAAATGCATATGCCTATTTAACAAAACATTGGACGTTTCTCAAAATAAAACAAATAGTGCAAGAGAAAAAGTGAAAGGAAATGACACAAATTTCTGGGAAAAGTATTTGTATTAACTTTCTCTGAGTATATTTGTACAAAGGAGACAATCATCCTAGTAAGAGGATTTTTTCGTAAATATTTGAAAGATTTATACAAAATAAAGATGGCTATGTGAAATAATTCCATGGGATTCCATTCCGCTATAGCCTTCACAACTCTGAGTATCTGTCCATTCAATGCTTCATTTGCCGATGACTGGATTGTTCAGAAACCTAGGACTGGTTGATGAAGAGATTGTCTTTGAAGTGATCCGACGAGACATAGTCATACGCTTTAATTCCCTAACTTTTGCCCGAATCCCCCTTTCGGGTTTTCGATCCACCGGGAAACCCCTTTTTGCCCAAGCCGCCCTTTCGGGTTTTCAACTTGCCGGGTGTACAGATTTTTTTTGTTTTTATACCTAATTTTTGCCTGAACCGCCCTTTCGGGTTTTCGGTTCACCGGGATGCCCATTTTTTGCCCAAGCCGCCCTTTCGGGTTTTCGACTTATCGGGTTATTTTATGCGTAGTATCTTTTGACTATGTATGCGTTCGCAGGGTGTGGCAAATCGTCGCCGTCCATGGTGGTTAGAATCATCGCACCACCAGAAAATATGCTCTTGATCACAAATGGTCCTTCATATGTAGGAGTCCATTTGCCCCTGGGATCATTTTGCGGCAAGATAATCCGCTTGATTACGAGATCTCCGACTTGATACACTTGACGTCTGACTTTCTTATTGAAGGCCTTGATCATCCGTTTTTGATACGTCTGACCATGGCATATAGCAGCGAGTCGCTTTTCGTCGATCAAATTGAGTTGATCAAGTCGGGTCTGCATCCAATCATCTTCATTCAAACCTGCGTCCTTTATAATCCTTAGAGAAGGAATCTGAACCTCCATAGGCAGGACAGCTTCCATGCCATATACCAAAGAAAACGGGGTTGCCCCGGTTGAAGTACGTGTCGTCGTACGGTATCCATGTAGAGCAAACGGTAACATCTCATGCCAGTCTTTGTAAGTGACTGTCATTTTCTGAATAATCTTCTTAATGTTTTTGTTCGCAGCTTCAACAGCACCGTTCATCTTCGGCCGATAGGGAGATGAATTGTGATGATAAATCTTGAACTGTTTGCACAAAGCGGTGATCATCGTGTTATTCAGATTTGTACCATTGTCTGTGATGATCCTGTCTGGAACACCATACCGGCATATGAGATTTTGCTTAATAAAGCGGGCAACCACATTTTTAGTAACAGAGGCGAAGGAAGCCGCTTCGACCCATTTGGTGAAATAGTCAATTGTAACCAGGATGAAGCGATGTCCGTTAGAAGCCGTGGGCTTGATCTCTCCAATCATGTCAATGCCCCACATTGCAAATGGCCACAGAGCAGTCAGAACGTTGAGGGGGAACCGGAGGGATATTGTGATCGGTGGATCTGGAACTGACTGTTTAACGCTGGTTCGCGAAATGTTGCGGAAGCAAGAGTCGCCACCGTCTTTTATTTTCTCCAAATGGAAAGGACAAAAGCACAGAAAAATTCCTTATAGAGATTGCTCTCGGTTCGGGAGGTAGATTATAGAAAGGGAAGGTGTTAGCACCCTTTCTATCCATGGTTATCCATGGGCTCTTAGATACTTGCTCACTTGTGTTTTCAAAAATGTTTTGTTTGCTTTTCAACTGTGGGTTTTAAAAAGTTTCTTTGAAAATTCCAGTTCGACTCTCGTATCGGTCCTCAAGAGTGTTTGAAAAATTGCTTTCGAAAGCTTTTTTGAAATGTGTTGGTGTGAAAAGTATTTTTGATTTGTTTTTGAGATTAGAGCAAGTATCTTAGAGTTGTCTACCTACCCTAAGGAATTCGTCTGTGTAGATGTCCTTTAAAGCAGTGCCATCCCACCATTGAGAGGTAGGTAGCACCACCGTTGGAGGTGTTCGGGTCAATTCGAGGTTCGGGACATGGTGATCACCGGAGCAATAGGAAGACACCTTAGAAGCTACCCTCATGCCAGGTTCCCGGATCATGAGGACTTACTAAGACATCCTCTACTCGACGATCACCTTTCGAGGCAAGGCAACAGTGAGGCGTACCCTAGGGGTGGTGTGTGCGATTCGTGTGTCGTTTTCATTTGCATTTATCTTGTCATGTTATTGGCGTTCTACGCTTGTTTTTATTTTGTCCATACATTCTTTCATGCTTTTGATTAACAGTTAAAATATTTGCGGGAAAGGTAAGTTCTAAGCTATTACAAAAGGCGCGGGTCCACATCGCCAAAATTAACCAGGACCCGATTTGACAGAAAATAAATAAAGGAATTAAAAATGCGAGAAGTAATTTACATGGCTTCGGGAGAGGTACATAATATTATAGAGAAATAAAAAATAAATGCGAATTAATAAGAATTAAAACGAAACGAGGGCGTTGGACCCTTTTGCAAAAATTGAATTAACGATGAATTAATTAAAAAAGAAAACAAGAAATTTGTTTTTTGGTGTTTTTTAGTATTTTATGATTTAATATAAAAAGAATTAATCAAAATAAGACGCAAACCCTAATTCTAATTATATTTAATTTATTAAGAAGAAAATATTGAAGTTTTTAACCTAAATTAACCTTAAGTTATTTTCATGCAATTTAATTATAAAAAATAAAATATTTAATTATTTAATATATTTATGAAAGAAAAATAAAAAAGGATAAAAATTATTACTTAAACCTATTTCTACATTTTTTAGATTTTATTATGAAAAGAATTAAAATTACAACCTAATTTAAAACTAAATAATTACAAGCAAATTTATTTATGAAAATATTAGAAATAAAAATATTTAATATTTTAATTCTTTTCTGATTTTTTTATGGGTTTTTTATATTTATGAAAATAATAAAACTAATTAATTAAAACAATAATAAAAAGAAGTAAAAATAATAATACAAAAAAGGTAAAGAAAATAAAAAATATATGCAAACCTGGGGGTTCAGACCCCAATATGGAGGTGTGATCTTGAGAAATCTGGCCCAAGAAGCATGGTCCGTTTGACTTTTCCAGGCAACCTGCTGGCACATTGACTAGGGTTTAGGGTATTCCTCCAATCTATGCCTTTGATCTGATGCTCCAGGACGCGTGGCACGCTGGATTTGGAAGATGCATGATGGTCTTCAGTGCAAGCGCTACATATGAACGTTAATGGAAAAATAATATTGAAAACATGCAGACCTGGGGCTCGAACCCAGGTCTTGGACGTTAATACACACATGCCTTGCCAGTTGTTCTAGACGCGCTTTCTGTAATTTAAACAACAAACAAATAATATAAAAAGAACAATTGCGTTAGTGGATTAAAGCGCGCAAAATTTAAACTGACCAACCAACATATGCCACGATATCGTCTTCCTCGCTGGTTTTATTTTTTTGAAACAAGAACACATTAGCAACGGTTTTTCACGTGTTCTCCTAGGCCAGTTTTGGGAAAATAGCGATTAGGCCTAGGACGCTCATAAATTGAGCGCGAGGGTAGGTTTGAGATCGTCTGAACGCCCTGAGTTGAATGATGGTGGTCATAAGTCTCAATTTTTCCTTGGGTGAAAAGCCCCAATTTGGAATCCTGTGAACCCTATAAATTAACCATGGTGAAATCGTACACAACGCATAATAATTCAATCAAAACATTGGGTTAGCTTCAGAACAAAGTAATTAACATGAATCAAACTTTAAAATTCTCAAAGAATGCATGGATTGAGATGCACGACTCTGAAATTTTTCATGCACAGGTCCGGTTCAATATACCAATTCTTTAAGCTTTGAGGAATGATATTGATCAGAAATCGTTCAGTGATGCTTGAGGAAGCTAATGGAATAGTTTTTGAGACTTGAATCGCCTTGCAAAGGTGTTTTCAGATTTGAGTTTCTTGCAATTTTTTTCAAGTTTGATAATGGCTTTTTTTGAGCAGCTGTGCGTGTGTTTTGATTAGGGTTGTATTCGGGCTTAAGTATAGAACCAATTAGGTCAAGAAAATTGATCAAAATCTCTTGCAATCATGGTTTTGAAGATTTGATTTTCCATCATTATTTTCCAAATATTTTCCATGTGCTTTTTGTTCAAATCATCTCCAATCTCTCCAAATCTTTCTATATTGGGATGTGCACGAATTATAGAGAATGAAACATGTACAAAAAGATTTGTTAGGTTAAGTTAAATATTTTTCACATATTTAATTGATTTAAGTGAATTATTATAAATAAAAATTCAAATAAATAAATAAAAAATGAAAAAATACTTCCTTTTGGGCCAAGTGGTCGTGCACATGCTTGGAATGATGAATTGTGGAAGAAAAATGGGCCCATTAGCAATTTTAGGTCATTTGAATCAATGTTGACTTTTCAAAATATCCAAAAATTTCCCAACTTCCACAAGGCATAACTTGCTCAATTTTTAAGCTTTTTTCATGTTCTTGGACATTTTGGAAAGGTCTTTGAGTCCTCTAACCAATGTCTTTGGTCCCATGTCATTTTGATTTACCAATATCAAGTTATGGCCTTTGACTTAAAGTCCCTTTTTGTTGACTTTTGAAAATGACCTATAATGTTGAAATTGATAACTTTTTGTGAGAGCATTTCTTGGACTTGAAGTATGAAGATGAATTGTAGGAAATGTCTTTCTCTTCAAAATGAGCTTTGGATGGAATTTTTTTGATAATCCATGTGAAAGTTATGCCCTGGTCAATTTACAGTTGACTTTTTCAACTGTCCAAATAAGGAAACTTTTGCATCTTGATGATTTTTGAGCCAAACTTTGAGAATCATGATCAAGCATTGATCAAATGATGTTTGTGGCTTCAAAATGATATGTTGACCAAAAATTTGAACTTTTGACTGTCAAATGACCATTTTGCCCCTACAGTTGACTGTAGTGCAATTAGGTTTTTTGATTGTGCAATTTTGAGCTGAATGTCTTGAAACTTGATAGGAGGATGCTTGACCATATTTGTAGGCATGTGAGGCTTGATTGGACCTTTGGAAACTTCATTTTCTTGATCAGAACACAAACCCTAATTTTGACTGTATAGGAGACCTTTGCACTGTGCTACCCTTGGGGAATTTTGAAGCTTTGCTTGGCAATTTCTTAAAGAATATGGGAGGGCAAATTTTGGGGTACAACAGTTGCCCCTGTTCAATCTTCTTAGACCTGAGGATGCATATTGGCTGACGTGCCTTTCGTAATCCGAAGGTAGAAGATGATTGGACACTAGAGTGCCCAGAAATTTGCGCTCACATAGTAGCAGTGTGGTGGGAATGGGCTTATAGATGCCATTTAGAGGTTGATGAATAGGATGATGGGCTTATAGATGCCATCTGGATGTTGATTGCGTAAGAGATTCCTTAGCGAGAACCTGCATACCTGCAAAAGAAAAAAGAGTACCTGGCACGTTGCAAGAACTGGTTTTCAAATGCTTGATATAGATGTGTCTTGACTGGTTACAGGAGCTGAGTCTGGAGCTTCAAAAGATGATGAATGAACCAGGGATGGTTACTACCTTAGCATGAATGGTAAGAGAACCTTGGGTGACTTTAACTTCAACAATGCTCGTTGAGAAAATCTTGGTGGGAATTACCATCTTCGCAGTATCGGGAAGAGAACCAAAGGAAATCATAATCTGAAAGGGAATTATCACCTCACGCACCATCGGAGAGGGAACTAATAGGAAAGGAATTATCACCTCACGCACCATCGGAGAGGGAACCATAGGAAAGGAATTATCACCTCACGCACCATCGGAGAGGGAACCATAGGAAAGGAATTATCACCTCACGCACCATCAGAGAGGGAACCATTAGGAAAGGAATTATCACCTCACGCACCATCGGAGAGGGAACCATAGGAAAGGAATTATCACCTCACGCACCATCGGAGAGGGAACCATAGGAAAGGAATTACCACCTCACGCACCATCGGAGAGGGAACCATTAGGAAAGGAATTATCACCTCACGCACCATCGGAGAGGGAACCATAGGAAAGGAATTACCACCTCACGCACCATCGGAGAGGGAACCATAGGAAAGGAATTATCACCTCACGCACCATCGGAGAGGGAACCATAGGAAAGGAATTACCACCTCACGCACCATCGGAGAGGGAACCATAGGAAATTATAATCTGAAAAGGAATTATCACCTCACTCACCGTCGGAGAGGGAACCATAGGAAATTATAATCTTAAAGAAAAACCCAAAATGGAAATCTCATGCACCGTCGGAGAGAGAACCAATAGGACATTATAATCAAAAAAACCTAAAATGGAAATCTCATGCACCGTCGGAGAGAGAACCAATAGGAAATTATAATCTGATAACTTCTACTGAGTCTTCATCAGAAAAATCTGTTGGGAGTCGATTTGGCTGGACTAGAGAAGGCCTTGGACTGGATAAGAAATCTTTAGAGTCGATTAACTGAACCGGTCTAGGTCTTGAAATATGATTGAGAATTTCAACTGCATCTTTACTGAAAGGTAAAGGTCAGTCATATGCAATGCATGATATGGATCAAGCAATGATGTTCTCAACATAAATGAGATTTGTATGACATAATGTGTCTATGCATGCTATAATGATGTATGTGATGTTTTATGAATGCTTTCGTCTAGGAAAGTAAATCCTTGACGGGTGCCGGGAAGTCATATCCTGGGATGATGTTGAAGAATAAGCTTGTACTTCCGCTGGGGGATGATAGCTGCAAGAATACCGGTAGGAGAAGATGACTCCGTTGAGGAATAAACTTGGCGAATGGAAGATTCTGCGGGGAGAAAAGTACTCTAACGATCTTGCTGGGGAGCAATACTCTGTGGGAAGAGGGATGCCTTGCTGAGTGTTGATAATAATTTGTTGGGGATACCCTTGTTGTTGGAAGTGTTGATGGACTTCGCTGGGGTAAGAAGACTTCGTCGAGGACGCTCTTTCCATGGCTTTTGGCTGAGGATAACCCAGTTATATCCTGTTAAGGAAATAACTCTTTGAATAAAGCCGGGAGACGCGTTCGTGCTCTGTGAAGGATAAGCTTCCAGAATTTACTGGGGATAAGCTTACTGCTTGGGGATATGAATTCCAAATTTCCTGGGGAACTAGATTGGATTCTCTTGGGGAAGTTTTGAACTATGTCGGGGAAGCGATTTCTTTGAATGTTGGTCTGCCACCGGGGAACAATCTTTAGACCAAGACTGCCGGGGATGCTTGTTAAGAATATGTATATTGCTGCTGGGGAATGTTGAGATCTGCTGGAGGATACTCAACTTCCTTAAGATTGGATAGTATAGCTTGGAGAGAGTGTACTGACTGCTGACTTACTCTCTGGGGAATTAGGATATCTGGTTATGTTTTTCAGCTGAGCTCACCTTGATACCTTGGAGGACAGAACAATTGGATCGCTTGGACAGCTCATCATTGCCCCTGTTTCTGAGGTGGGAGAGGAAGACCTGTGAGGTGCTGATAGCTGTTGAGGGTCAAACCTTCTTTAGGTAGGCAGGTGACAAGATTACAGGACATAGTCGTACGCTTTTGATCCCTAACTTTTACCTGGACCGCCCTTTCGGGTTTTCAGTCCACCGGGATACCCATTTTTGCCCAAGCCGCCTTTTCAGGTTTTCGACTTGCCGGGTGTACAGATTTTCATTTCATCCCTTCATTTTGCCCGAACCCTTTTGGTTCGCCGGGAAACCCTTATTTTTGCCTAGGTACGTCGACCTAGCGGGTCTTTGATTTTGCGTAGTATCTTTTCGACTATGTCCGCTCTCAGAATGTAGGGAGTTGCCCCTGTTAACAGTGTTTTGCCATGCCACCACAAGGGATTTGATCAGGCAAGATTTGTTGGAATGCCCCAAGTGACTCAGGCGGAGATCTGCCCCAGGCTGATAGGCTTTTTTTTGAGGGATTCTCTGAATCTTGACTTAACTGCCCCAGATGATGGACAATAGTCATGCCATGCCCCTTGATTGGAAATCCTCTTGTTCATTAGACTTTCATTGTGCGAATTTCCTTGCTGTTCAAAAAAAAAGTCATATGCAAACAAAGTTATGTTAAAAATGCAAAGCTCATGTCTGTCTTGAAGATTTTTTAAAAATGCATTCTTTTTCATAAAACAAGTGAATGTTTGTAAAACATGATGTCAACTCTGTATTTACCGTAGCCTTAAGGAGTCAGGATACCTTCGTAACAGTATGCTTTCGAACTAACCCATGCTTCAGCTAGGACTTTTGAGGGTTATAACGTGGCCTGGTTCACGGTTTAAGAAACAAAGGATAAAGGCTCAAATTATTTGTACCCACCCGCTCTTCGTGATGTTCTTCAAACCTAAACTCAGTTGATCGTGCGTTAGACCTTGGTTGAGTCTTTGCTTTGATATACCAGCGATGGTTCGGATATTGACAGTATATTTTGATTAGGCAATCATTTCCTTTTTTGTTGAGGGTTTGTAGGACCTCTTTCTTTTTGATTTTGTTATCCCTGTTTTTTGCCTGACTGCTTCTTTTTGAATTTACAGTCAGCGGGATGCCCCAGTTTCGTAAGTCCCCTTTGTAGGTTTAGACCTTTTGGGCTTTTTATGAACCTTTTTTTTTTTTGATAATGACTGCCTGTCTTTACGATTGTTTGGAACCATCCCTGTCTCTTGTTTTTGGAAAGACTCATTTGGTGCCATTCATTGTGCACTTGGATCAACTGAGAGACTACCCTGCCCCAGGTTATGATAAAGGGTTTCAATTTTCGAAAATAAAAACTCCTACTTCTTTGGCTCAGAGGGGTTGACGAGGGATTATCATCCTTATAACTCCAGTGTTTAGAGATTGAAACAATGCTTGTACCTCATCAGCGGGGTCTGTTCAAAAGCATACTGTAAAGATCGTGGTATCGTTTTCGTCATCCTCCCTCAAGAGGCTTAGAATTATTAATCGAGAGTTGACATCAGAAAAAATATGAAAATAATTTGCATTTAGTGAATACGAATATATTGTTTTAGAACAGACATATGCGATGCATTAATGAAATAACAATGTTTAACATGAATGGAATACTTGAACAATCAAAAGAAAATTACAACTTGAAAGATTCTAATGAAAAAAAATTTCTCAATCCTAGCCATGTTTTGACAAGGGAGCAATGATCACATTGGGAGTCTCGGCGGGCTCGAACTCAATCTCTTTAGCATCGATCATATTCTAAATCTTGTACTTCAATGCCCAACAGTCCTCAGTATCGTGCCCCGGGCTACCAGAATGGTAAGCGCACCTTGCTTCTGGGTTGTAATTTGGAGAGGAAGTCTTTGGATTTGCAGGAGGGTTGATCACCGCGATCAGGTTCATCCTTAACATGTGTTGCAAAGCTTGTGACCATGACATGTTGATGTAGGTGAATTGTCTCTTAGGCTCGTCCGACCTGTTCTGATCAACCCGCTGTTCTTGGCGCGGTCGTTGTTGGACCTGAGCAGTAGTAGCAACTCGGAGAGGTCTATTCATTGGAAAATCATCTTTGGGGCTGGCCCTATTCAAATCCTGGTAGTCCACACACATTCTGACTTTGCCATCCTTCTTAGGTACTGGCACGATGTTAGCGACCCATTGAGGATAGGACATAACGGCCAGAAAGCCAGCGTCGAATTGCTTCATCACTTCTGCTTTGATCTTTTCAGACATATCAGGCCTCATTCGGTGGACTTTTTGCTTGATCGGTGGACAATCCTCTCTTGTAGGGAGACGGTGAACCACAATGTCTGTGTCTAAACCCGACATGTCTTCATAAGACCAAGCGAAGATTTCAACATACTCATCCAACAACTGTATCAGGCGTTCCTTGACACTCGGTTCCAGATTGGCACCCACTTGCACCTCCTTCCGGTCTTCCTCGGTCCCTAAGTTGACAGTTTCCAATGACTCCTCGTGAGGTAAGATGGCCCTTTCCTCTTGCTGTAGAAGTCTGGCTAGTTCCCCTGCTACCTCACAACCTTCGTCATCTTCATACTCGGCTTGATTGACCAGATCTTCAGAGTTATTGAAGGATATAGCAGAATCGTCACCCATGGAATCCGGAGTGGATGGGTACTTGCATTTGTGAGTGTGGGTGTGTGTAAGGGATAGCCATCCTAAAACAAAAAATGCAAAAGGAAAGAAAAATGAACACAAGCAGTTTATCAAATGAAAAACGTCCAATGAATCATTAAACATGGCATATGGATATGAAAAATAATCAAAACCCTTACAAATGGACCTGCATGCCCCGGGCAAGGCCTGAGGTGAAAAGATAGTGTACGGATTGTTTGAAAATAAATATTACAGACCAAATAGGAAATGTTTGACAGATAAATTACTGATGAATAAAAGTGATGGGGACAAAGTCTTTTGCCTCCCAGTTGCACAATCCTCCTTTGACAGTTGGATAAATCCACTCTTCGATGTTGCTCTCTTTGTCTTCATCCTCCAAAGCGTTGATTCCGTAGGGAGAAATTTTGACTGGCGCTCTTTCAATCTTCGAACGGCGCATAACTTTCTGGCCCGCGGTAGTGAACCCTAATCCAAATTTGTCGGTCTTATGCGGAATATCAGGCAACTGCCCCCATGCTGAATTCTTCCCCTCCTTTATTGGGGCCTTTGCGTCCTCCAGAGATGCCATCCTGGCCATCTGCCTCGGTGTCTCAGCTGCCAACTTTGCTACTGTTATTTCAGGAAGGACTTCTTCGAAATGCTGGAAAGGCGTCTCAATGAACTCCCCCTCAACCTCTACGTACCAGAAGGAATTCAAATGGCTGATCATGTACTCCTCTTCGCCATGGACAGTAATGATCTTTCCCTTGA
Source organism: Vicia faba (assembly GCA_948472305.1). Lineage (NCBI taxonomy): Eukaryota > Viridiplantae > Streptophyta > Magnoliopsida > Fabales > Fabaceae > Vicia > Vicia faba. The sequence goes on from OX451738.1 coordinate 1,511,550,056, forward strand.
CAGGATACTTCAACATCTGATGTAAGGAGGAGGTGACTGCCCCAGCATGGTGTATCCAAGGCCTACCCAGCAAGCAAGAGTATGACGGACGAATGTCCATCACATAGAAAGTGGATTTAAACACCTCAATGCCTATCTTAATGGGAATTTCAACCTCCCCATGGACCATTCTCTTCGAACCATCGAAAGCTCTGACAACAATATCACTCGGCTTCAACTCTAACCCTTCACAATCTAGTCGTTCCAAGGCCTTCTTAGGCAATACATTCAGTGACGAACCGGTGTCGACCAAGACATGTGCGAGAGTAGTTCCTCGGCACTCGACTGAAATGTGCAAAGCATCATTGTGGTTTCTACCTTTGGGAGTTAGGTCGGCATCAGAGAAACCTAATCCATTGTCCGCAGTAAGGCTACCCACGCAATTTTGAAATTGATCTGCAGAGGTTTCTTGGGGCACATGGGCTGCCTTCAGGAATTTTATCAGAGCTTTAGTGTGCGCTTCCGAGCAAAGTAGTAGTGCCAGCATGGAGATCTTTGAGGGGGTTTTCCCCAGTTGTTCTACCACATCGTAATCACTCCTTTTGATTATCTTCAAGATCTCGTCCATTTCCTTCTTGGAGGTTTCCGGGATGACCAAGGGTTGAGCCCTCGTCCTGACGAGCTCATCTTGGATTCCCTTACCTTTATCAGCAGTGGTAGGAGAGACAGTACTAGGAACAACAACATCTTCAATCAAAGGGGTTCTAGCGGAGAGTTTTATTGGTGCAGGGATGACCTTGTCAGCTGATGAGGGTCCAAAGATTGCTCTTGGAGGGGCAATCTCTAGAGAAAATACTCTCCCACTCCGGGTGATTTTACTCGTGCCTGCAATGTTACCAATGCTGGCTTCTTCATCATCCGAACTTTCTTCAGTTATTTCGATTTGTTTAATACCATGGTAGTAGACGTCGCCGCCGTAGTTCCATGGTATTGACTTCTCAGAAACATAGGGGACAGGCCTTGGCATTGTTATCTTCAAAGGAACAGATTTCGTAGCTGGTGTAATCTTAACAGGCTTTTTGACGGCCTTGGAAAGATTGGCTTGAATGGTTATGATTGAGACATCTTCAGTATGGGTTGGAACAGCAGAAACTTTTTCAAACAAAATTTGTCGACTATCCATTAGGCCTTAGATGCCTTTCTTCAGTAACGGACAATCAAACGGCAGAAAGTAACAACAATAGCATTCTTCTTTACATCCCGGGAAGATCCCGGCCTTTAACAGATTCAACTTGATGGTTAACAATGGGGTTATCAGATCATTGACATCAGCAACATACAAATCTTCTTCAATGGCATTGACATTTTGGCCGTGCTTTGGCATGGGAGCAGATATCACATTAGGCTTCTCCGGAGCATCGAACTCCACCTCCTTCGCCTCTATCAGGTCTTGGATTTTATGCTTGAGTGCCCAACAATCATTGGTGTCGTGCCCGACACTGTCAGAATGGTAGGCGCACTTAGCATTAGGATGATAATGCAGAGAGGACGTATTCACATTCTTTGGTGCCTCTTTGATAGTGGCAAGATTCAACTTCAACAGATGGGGAAGCACTTGCGCTGGAGTCATATTAATGCGGGTGAACTGCCGTTGTGGCCGTTCCACCCGTTGCTGATTTGGTATGGACTGGTTATAACGAGGCTGCTCACTTGAAGAGTTTTGAATCATTACGGCCCCCACGGTTGGCCGGCGCTCAGTCTTCCCTGCTCTTCTTTGGGAGTATACAACAGCTGTTTCCTTCTTGAAAGGTTTCTTCTCAACACTTGCAGCAACACCCTTCTGAATCTTTCCTGACTTGATGCCAGCTTCTATTCTTTCGCCTGTTAAGATCAAATCGGTAAACCCCGCAGAAGAGTTACCAATCAGATGATTGAAAAATGGCCCAGATAGGGTCCTTAGAAACATATCAACAAGTTCACGGTCGATTAAAGGAGGCTGCACTCTGCCAGCCAAATCCCTCCATTTTTGTGCATATTCTTTGAATCCTTCGCTTGTTCCTAGCGACATACCCTGAAGTTGGGTACGAGTAGGAGCAAGGTCAGAATTGTACTGGTATTGTTTGTAAAAGGTGGTGGCCAAGTCTTCCCAATTTCGGATGCTGGTTCCCTCTAGCTGATAAAACCACTCCAATTGAGCTCCAGAAAGGCTGTCTTGAAAGAAATGTATCCACAGGTTCTTATCTGCCGTATAAGGTTGAATCTTTCTCACGTAGGACCTGAGATGCATTTTTGGACAAGACAGCCCATCATACCTCACAAAAACTGGCACTTTGAATTTTGGGGGAATCACAATCCCGACAACCAAACCCAAGTCTTCAAAATCCAAACCTGGTACTCTTTGTAGCTCCATGGCGGCCAACCTGTCTTCTAAACCCTTGTATTTATCATCAGCTGGAGGGTATTGTTGATCAGAATAATCTTCATCCTCTTCAACCTCCTCTTCTTCCACATCGGACTCGGAAGGTACCGCAGCCCCACCTCCTTTGCTGGTTCCTTCATCAGAAGTAGGAGGAAACTCAAGCACTCTCCTGGCCTCTCCGTCAAATCTTCTCCCTAAAGTAGCCACCCCGAGTCTCTTTTTCTTCTTTTTCACTGGGTCTTTATTCCCCAGCAAGGTCTTGAGATCCTCCTGACCTTTTGCCAAGGTTGTCAGGAGTTGCTCGAACTGTGCATTCTGAGCTTGTAGGTCTTTGACTGTTTGCTCGAGATCCATCCTACTGAAATAAACAGCAGACAGATAAGGAAACCTGGAGTGAGACCTGCTTATGCACATGATGAATGATATGCTTATGTATGAAATGCATTCAAGGATTTAGAATATTCAAACTTGTTGTAGACAAAGAAGAACGCACGTCATATTAATAAGAAGAAATTTGTTAGTACATAAATGCCCTATGGGCCAAATATTACAAAAACAACTTCTCAAAGTAAAAAGACATTGTGCATCCTCTTTGGTGCGATGTAGGTGTTGAGGGCCTCTTGCTCATGGAGTCGGCGGGTAAGCTCTAGAACCTTCTTCTCACTGGCGTAGAAGCTAGCTTCAAAAGTATTTTGTTCCTCCTTGAGCTGAATCCAACTTTTCTGCATTTCCTCCCACGATGTAGGCATATCAGGATGTAGGATGGTGTAGGGAACCTCTCCTTCCTTGACGGGCTCTTTAATCACAGGGAGTACATGAGGATAAGGCATCATTAGACTTTGGGCTCGGGCTCGTACCCACTTGAGATAAGGCTCAAGAGGGATGGAGTTCTTGTGTCCCAGAGTCTTGCTATCAACCTTATTGGGCCTCCCCCAAGCTCTGATGAATCTTTGGCGAAGTCCTTGCGCATCATTGTCGAAGTCAAAAACTAGGTCAGGAATCAACATGTCATGAGGTCCATCCCTCCGTGCATATCCAAATTGCCTCAAAGCCAGGCAAGGGTTGTAGGTGATACCTCCTCTGATTCCAAGTAGAGGAACATTAGGAAACTCTCCACAACGATCGATGATGATGACATTTTCTCTGGACCGAGAACACCAATGTACATCAGAGTGAGTAAGAGTCATCAACCGTTGGTACCACCTTGAGCCTTGGTCATTCTTCAAGACAGATTGTGGAAGGTGCGAAATAAACCACCTTGCAAGGAGAGGAGTACAGCACATGAGAACACCCCTCTTTCTCATTGTTCATGTGTAAAATGAGTGAAGAATGTCCCCAAGCAATGTTGGTATTGGGTTTCTAGACAAGAAGATTTTGACGGCGTTGACATCTACCAATTGGTCAGAATTTGGGAATAAGACCAACCCATAGATAAGGAGTGCCACAATTTCTTCAAAGGCTTGAAGGTCCAATGAATTCCAACATTCTTGTGCCTTCTCAAACAAGAATTTTGCCAAGAATCCTTTGACGCCGCTTCTGGTTTCCCAATTCCCCTTGATGTCGGATGGTTGTAGATGTAATACTCGAGCAACATCTTTCGGCTTTGGTTCCTTTTCCGTACCGTTGAAGGGTAGTTGATTAAGGATAGGGATTCTCAGGAGTTGAGAAAACTCCTCCAAAGTGGGCACCAACTGGTAATCGAGGAAAGTGAAACAGTGGTGAAGGGGGTCAAAGAACTGGAATAACACTTTCATCATGTTTTCTTCAATGTTGGTGTTGACTAAGCTGAGCAGTCTACCATGTCTTTCACTGAAGGATGAACTTTCCGTAATTCTTGAGGTGAGCTCCTTGAGTTGAGGGGAGATTCTCACAAGGTTGACTTGGATTGTTTTTCTTCGAGGAATTTCCATGACCTACAAAACAAGAACAAAGATGAAGATCTAAACCCTTGAAATGGTTAGTGAATGCATATGATGTTTTATGATGTTTATGATGTATGCACAAACATATGTACAAGCAAATCACACCAAACCCTAGTTTCAGGCTTGCATGGGGTTTCATAGGTAGGTACCCTCTTGAGTGTAGTTGGCTTAAAAACCTGTCCTATAAATAGTAATCGGGTTCTAAGGAGCTCAATATCACTGGATTGTTTTCATTGTTCATTGTTTCGGTTTAGCCACTTAACTAGCGACCAAAATATTCCAAGAAAACAACCCTCAATGAGTGTAGTATCGAGTATCTACCAACTTCGGACTGCACCAAAGCCGGTCATCTCACTACCCCTAATAAAAGGCCCAGATGGTCAAGTAAGGTTCTAGGTCATTAGTGCTTAGTGACATCACTCAGCGGCCCCGTACTCTCCTTGATTGAACTCAAGGGTTACCAGTACTCACAAATATGTCGCACTAATATAGCTATTGCTTCGACCGTGTCGGTATACCCCGCACAGTTTCCACAACGTATTGCTATCTATGAATGTTTCCCAAAATACGGGTGTAGGATTGCAAACCCAAACAATAGAGCCAAGATGTAAAGCAATCAAGACAAGCAATTAATCATGCAAGAGGGTGATCTAAGCCCTAAGGTTACTCCACTTTTAAAATTCTCCCCAGCAGAGTCGCCAGTTTTGTGATACGGTGGGAGAACTGACTGTGGTTTTGCGTTTGTTTTTGCAAATGTTTCGGTTGAGCAAGAGCCGCCACCGACTTTTTATTTTATCCTAAGGAAAGGTTTAAAAAGCACAGCAAAAACCTTTGAGATTTTTCTTGGGTTCGTGGAGTAGATTATAGAAAGGGAAGGTATTAGCACCCTTTCTATCCATGGTTATCCATGGGCTCTTAGGTACTTGCTTAGATCAACTTGCCTTGGTTTTCAATTGTTTGAAATGGTGCTTTGTGCGTGGTTTTGAAAATGTTTTGAAAAAGATGCCTTGTCTAGGCTACCCTTGTAACAATTCTTTACTCGAATGTTTTACAAAAGGTGTTTGTCTTTTTGAAAAGATGTTTCAAGGTTTTTTTGAAAGTTTGTTTTGAAAGTGTGGTTTGAAAATAGGCAAGTGTTTTCTTTTGCAAGTTGACAAGTACTTAAGAGCTATCTACCCTAAAGTTCTCAAAGATTTTCGTTATGTTTTAACCCTTTTAACAATTTTGTTCCACCATTGCATTTGGTGGACAATCTTGTGTTAGGAGGTGAAAGGGACGAGTGCGGGTCATCGTTTAGACCATGATTGCAATAGTGCTAAGTATCTTTGGGCAATTTTTCTTTGAAAGGGACTTGATCATTTTAGGCAACTTTTCGAAAGCGTCATCGAGGGACTATGATCATTTGATTGTTTGTTTTACCCAAAGAAACCTAACATGCAATATGGCCCATTTATTGAAGGCAACAAGTGGAATACCCTAGGGGTGCAAGTGTGATATGTGTTGTCCATTTTCATGCTTGATTATCTTGAAATTAGGTCAAACTATTTTGTTCTTTTTATTTGCATACAAACCCTAATTCTAACATGGTATATTTAGAAAGCATTAAAGTGCGAAAAGTAAAGTTCTAAACTATTACAACACCATATGGGAAGGGGGGTACAAATGTTCAAATGAGGGGTATTTGACAAGAAATTTAAACCTAGCTATTACATCAATTTGGAATTTATTTACAAGATAATTAATTTGCACAAATTAAATAGAAATAAAATAAATATACAAGATGCAAAAAGGGTTTTTTATATGTATGAAAAAAAGTATTTTTTTATGTCAAATAAACAAAATAAAAAAAAAGTATTATTTTTGGAGCTTTTTAATGTTTAGGGCAAAACCCTAATTTTCTTAGATAAAAGTATTAATTATTTAATATATACTAATATTTATCAATTATATATGAAATAAAAATAAAAATGAAGTATATTTGTCAAAATGATATTTTTACTATTAAATGTTAATAAAAAATAAAGTGTATATATTTTTGTATTTTTTTACTAAATATTCTAATAAATATTATATATATATATATATATATATATATATATATATATATATATATATATATATATATATATATATATATATATATATATATATATATATATATATATATATATATATATATATATATATATATATGTATTAATTTCTAAATATGTATTATATATATAAAAATAATAATATTTAATATTTATAAAAAAGTATATTTTATACAAAATATTTTAAGAAGATAAAACAAAATAAAAATGAAAATAAAATATGCTTACATTATTTTCTAGTATTTTAAGTAAAAAGTAAGTTTATATAATTATTTATGTACAAATAACTATCTTAAACAAATAAATGCCTAAAAAATGTAAAAATGATGTAAAAAATATTTTTTATGTTTTTAATATTATTAGCAAAAATAAACAAGTCAGAATAAAAAAAGAAAAGTCAAAAAATCATTAAAACAAACAAAATGGACTCAGGGGGTGTCAAAGTGAAAATGTGGTGTGGAAAGAAATAGCACAGAAGGCCCAGCCCACCAAGCCTTTCTTCAACCTCCAGCTAGAAAGATGTTCAAAAACGTGCGCCTGAACACCAATTCAAACATCTGGATTCCTTGATCTTTTGCACAAACTTACAACATAATAAATGTTAAGCATTGAATCACGATTCTAAATATGTAAAGAACTCATCCTAACTCTCAGAAATGAGAGAGAATTTCATCATTCCCAAATCCTAACCTAAGTTTTTATCAATATTCAGACCTTAAATTCTCATAGCTCAGGCAAAATAAATGGAAAGTAAAAGTATGTACAGATTCAGGGGCATGAGTAGAACACTTTTTATTCACAAACCTAGAGCTCATGATGCCTACAGTAAGAGTTATAAGTTCAAGAAGATACCTGTTCAGTTGAAGTTGTATCTGATGATGGAGCTACTTTCAGAGCAAGGTGATGATTGGTACAGCTTTCTTGATGTCCAGGGATGCTATTCCAAGTTTTACTTTGCTTTGAAACACTTTGAATCGAGCTAGGGAACTTCAACTGCAAAACAAGAAAGTGAAAATGGTGGAACTGATTAGAGGAGTTACAGGTCGTGTTTGATGTTTGGGTTAGCTTCAAGGGATGTTATGAAATGTGTTTGATGAGTCCTTAGCAAGAATGCATGGAAGGGATGAGAGTTGGAACTCAAACTGCAGTAGGCCCTGTTTTTGTGCAGTTTGATGGTGGTTCTGTATTCTAGAGGGCAATGGAGGTGTTGGAGTCGTGTTCTAGCTCAGTTAAGATGTCTTGAATGTGTACAAAGTATTTGCTTAAGGGTTCTATTGCTGAGATGAAAGTTGTCTTGTGATATGCTCTCTTTCTTCACACTTAAGCAAGCAAAAGCCAAGTTGGTGTTTAGACATGTAGAGGCCCCCATAACATGCTGCAAACCTTGGCATTGATCAGTATGATTAGTCCTTAAACTTGTGCCAAGGGGATTTGATCTGTACTTCTTGGATTTTCATTTTGACATAAAGCTTACTTTTGCAAAAATGGTTATTTCACTTTTTCCATAAATGGATTAAACTTGCATGTAATGTTTGAACTCATAGAACAACACTTTGGCACAAAGGATTGGCATTAAATTTATGAGTGTTTGATGGTTTAGGGGCCTGTAATCAAGGGAAGCATGCTGATTTGAAAAATTGCACAAGTTATGAACATGTACATGGCCAATTCAAAAGTGAGTTTTTGCCATATTGCAAAATTCGATTCTCTCAAGTCATGAGGTTGTTTGATGAGTTATTGGACATTTTGGAAAGCTTGGAATGTGTACTACAATCCATATTTGAAATGAAATTTGAAATTCCAAGTGGAAGTGTATGAAAAATGGTCTTGAAATTAGGTAAAAACCTTGCCTAAAATAGGTCAAATTTTCACTAAGTTAAGAATGGTTTGGCACCCTTGTTCCAAAAATTGTAACTTGAGATACAAGCTTCTTTTGGTAAAACTTTGTGAATCAAAGTTGTAGATTATGCAATAGGCTACAACTTTCATGTTTTGACTTTTGCTTGAATCCAAATGAATCTTGGTGAGAAAGTAGGGTAAAGTTAGGAAAAAATTAGGGTTTTTCATAACTTAGAAAAATTCAAGTTATGAAAAATTCTCATTTCAAACCCTAATTTGCATTTCTTGGTTTCTTGATGAACAAGTTTCATGATTTGGCATGTTTTGATGAAAAATGAATCTTGACTCTTGATTTTGACCAAAAAGTCAAAGTTTGACTTTTCAGTATACAGTCAAAATTGATCAATTGACTGGGAAATCAACTGTCAATCTTGTGTACTTGGGATCTTTTGAACTTGTTGAGCATGTCAAGACAATTCCATGGGGTCCTTGAGTCCATATGTGAGCTTGGTTTGCCATTGTCTAGGTCAAACAGTCAAAAATTGCCTTTGTGCAGTCAAAACCCTAAAAATGACCAATTTGCCCTTTTGGTGATCTGATCAAATTTCTTGTGGAATTGTGATCCAAACTTGATCAAATGATCCATATAAGTTCATAATGTTGATGTGGGTCAATTTTCATGAGATTTGACTGTCAATTGGCCACAGTTGACTTTTTCCCCAATGCAGCTGATTTCTAGGTCAACTATCCAATTGACTGGGCAAAATTTGGAATCAAGACTTGAAACTTGATGTGGATAAACTTGGGAGTCCAATATGAAGCATGAAAGTCATCTTAGGCAATTTTGGTCAAAACATCCTTGTGCAAACACAAACCCTAATTTGGGTCAACAGTGCAAGGAGAAGTCTTGAGCAGATGAAACCCTAACTGGGTCTTGAGCTCCAAGGACTTAGTGATGAGAAATCAATGAGAAATGGGAGGGCTGGGGTACAACAGTCACCTACAAGGACTGGCATGAGATGTTACCGTTTGCTCTTCACGGGTACTGTACCACGGAATGCACATCAACTGGGGCAACACCCTATTCCTTGGTATATGGCATGGAGGTTGTTTACCTATCGAGGTTCAGATTCCATCTTTGAGAATCATGAAAGATGCTGGTTTGACTGAAGACGATTGGATTCAGACCCGACTTGATCAGTTGAACTTAATCGACGAGAAGAGACTTACTGTTGTTTTCCACGGTCAGACGTATCAAAAACGGATGATCAAGGCTTTCAACAAGAAAGCCAGGCACCAGGTATATCAAGTTGGGGATCTGGTAATCAAGCGCATCATTTTGCCACAAATTGATCCCAGGGGCAAATGGACTCTTACCTACGAAGGACCATTTGTAATCAAAAACATCTTTTCTGGTGGGGCAATGATTTTAACCACCATGGACGGTGACAACCTGCCGCACCCTGCGAACGCAGACATAGTCAAAAGATACTACGCATAAATGACCCGCTAGGTTGACACACCTAGGCAAAAAAAAAAGGGCATCCCGGTGAATCGAAAACCCGAGAGGGCGGTTCAGGCAAAAATTAGGGATAAACAAAAAAATCTGTACACCCGGCAAGTTGAAAACCCGAAAGGGTGACTTGGGCAAAAAAGGGGTTTCCCGGTAGAATGAAAACCCGAAAGGGCGGTCCAAGCAAAAGTTAGGGAATTAAAGCGTATGACTATGTCTCTTCGGATCACTTTAAGGACAATCTCTTCACAAACAAACTCTGAGCTTCTGATCAATCCAATCATCTTTGGATGAAGCAACAAATGGATAAGATATTTGGAGATACGAAGGCTATAGCAGAATGGGAACCCCATGGGATTTTTTATACACATAGCTATCTTTCTTTGTATAAATTTTTCTTATTTTTTATGACACCATCCTCTTACTGGGATGCCTGTTTCCTTTGTACAAAATACTTATTCAAAGTAAATACAAAGATATCTCTTTCAAAGTACAGAAAACTATTTGCCCTTTTTCTTTACACTTGTGTTTTTATTTGCAAAAATGTCCAATGATTCATTGATGAACATATGCATTTGAACATAATTATTGTTTACAAATAAATAGGATGGAAAAGAACAATTACTGACAGACTGAAAGGATAGGAAAACGTCTTTAGGCTATTCCAGGAGCAATCCCTACAATACATCATCTAGATCCCCAACGGAGCTAAAATTTCAAACCCTTAATCCCCACCAGAGTTAAAACTTCAGAATCCCAATCCACAGCGGAGCCAAAAGTTTCAAACTATCAATCCCCAACGGAAACCATTCAGTGTCTCCAAACTCCCCAGCAAGTTATCTTGAAGACTGAAAATCAATCAGATAACAGTTAACTTTTGTTTATCCCCAACCTAGGATAATTCCCCAGTAGAGTGGCAGACGACCGAAACTCCTGAGCTTACTCCCCAGCAGTAAGCCTCCTCCCCCACAGAGTTTTTATTTTTCAACAGAATGAAGATTCTCATTCTTAATTCCCCAATGAAGTCTCCAAAGTTTTCATTGCTCCCCAACAGAATGAAGATTCTCATTCTTAATTCCCTGCAGAAGTCATCATAGTCTTCCTTATTCTCCAGCAGATCAAGTATTTCCTTTGTATAATCCCCAGTAAAGGTCATCAAATTCTCGGGATATCCCAAGCAGATTTCTCCAGCAGTTTGGCATTACTCTCACAACAGAATTTTTGTCAATACTCCAACTTCAAGACATGAAGGATCTTCACATCCCCACAGAAGTTGTCAAGGGTTTTTAATACCCAATAGTCGCCCATGATTTCTTATCCTCAACAGTCAAGGATTTACTTTCCCCGACAGCAGTCAAGGGTTTTATCATCCCCAGCTATCAAGGATTTATTTTCCTCAGCAATACAGCAAATCAGCTTACATGCGCATACATTACATCCATATATCATAAACATTGATAAAACACATATATTGCATCATACATTTCATGCAACATAACTTTGTGTTTCAGCTAACATTTTACCCTTTTCAGGATAAGATTAACAAGCTACCGTTAATGGTATACAATCATGATACAGTACAGATACACTCCAGACACAGAAGTCATTATGTTGCTCATTCAGATTCAGATTTCAGATACAGTTCAGATACGCTCCAGATATGGAGGACATCTTAATACTTTTTCAGAATTCGACTATCAGATACACTCCAGACACGGAAGTCATTCTGTCACTTATTTAAATTATAGTTCAGATACACTCCAAACACGGAAGTCATTCTATTACTTATTCAGATCCTAGTTCAAATACAGTTCAGATACACTCCAGAGACGGAAGTCATTCTGTTGCTCATTCAGATTCAAACTTCAGATACAGTCCAGATACGCTCCATACACGGTTGCCATTCTGTCACTTATTCTGATTTTCCCCAGCTCAGATACGCTCTAGACACAGATGCCATTCCATTTCTCATTCAGATTCAGTCTCCAGATACAGCTCAAATACGTTCCAGTCGCGGACACTATTCTGATACTTATTCTTCTGACTTACAACTTACAACTCAGCAAACATTCTTGGATGGCATCTTTTAATCCCATCTCCAACAAGATTCTATCACATCTCCAAATGGCATCTTTAAGCCCATTCCCTCAACTACATTTTTGTCGAGTGCAAATTTACGGGCACTCTAGTATCCAATCATCTTTTACCTTCGAGTCACGAATGGAAAAACTCTCCAATCTAACTCTTCAGGTTCAAGAAGATTGAATAGGGGCAGCTGTTGTACCCCAAAATTTGCCCTCTCATTTATCAAGATTTTCCTCACAAGACTTCTTGGACTCAAGACAAGATTAGGGTTTGGTCAGCTCAAGACACCTCATCTTGCACTGATACCCCAAAATTAGGGTTTGAGTTTGCACAAGGATTTTTGGACCACCAATGCTTCATGTGACTTTCATACACCATCTTGGACCCCTAAGATTGTTCATGTTAAGTTTCAAGCCTTGAATCACATTTTTGCCCAGTCAATTGGACAGTTGACCTAAAAATCAGCTGTATTGGGGAAAAAGTCAACCATGGCCAATTTACAGTCAAACTTCATAATTTTTTATCCACAACAACATTTTAGACTCCTATGTACCATTTGATCAAGTTTGGATCACAACTCCTCAAGAAATTTGATCAAATCATCAAAATGGCAAAATAGTCAAAATTAGGGTTTTGACTGGGAAAGGGCAATTTCTGATTTTTAACCTAGCCAATGACCAATTGGGTTCAAGCATGATTTCAAGGACTCAATGGAATCATATTGACCTAATCACATAGTTCAAAAGATCTCAAATGCATAGGATTGACAGATGAATTTTGCAGTCAACTGATCAAAAGTCAATTGTACATTGAAAAGTCAAACTTTGACTTTTTGGTCAAAATCAAGTGCCAAAGGTCATAATTCATCAAGATATGTCAAAATGTGAAACTTGTTGACCAAGAAACCTAAAATTGCAAATTAGGGTTTTAATTTGAAATTTTTCATAACATAGAATTTTTCTAAGTATGGAAAATTTCTTATTTTTTTCCAACTTTCCACAACTTTTTCACCATGATGCAATTGGATTCAAAGAAAACTTCCAACATGAAAGTTGTATTCCTCCATGAAATATACAACTTTGATTCACAAAGTTTTCCCAAAATATTCTTGGATCTCAAGTTATGAATTTGTGAATAAGGGTCCATGAACTAAAAGACTTAGTGAAAATTTGCCCTAATTTAGGCAGGTTTTTTATCCAACTTCATGGACATTTTTCACATAGTTCCAAGAGGCATATAAAAATTAATTTCAAATATGGATTGTAGAGCATGTTTCAAGCTTTCCAAAATGTCCAAGAACTCTCCAAGATCATTTGTGGTTAGGGAGAATTGAAGAAGAGAAAATGGTATTTTGTCACTTTTGTTCAAGCCATTTTTACAATGCTTCAAGTTGCAAATCAGATCCTAGCATGCTTGTACCTTGCATTACAGGTCCTAATCCCTTCTACTCTCTATAATTAAATTCAAACTCATGGTATAATGGTTTTATTTTTACCTTTAGAGCATTGTACAAAGAATAATTCCATAAATGGCCAAAGGTTCACAATGCCATTTTGATAAAGCAAGCTTTTGCAAACTTTATCAGCCTTGAGCCTTGGACTTGTTCTTATGGTGCATACAATTTCCAAAGGAATTAAGAAAAGAATACCAACTATTATCAGCCCTTGAGGTAGCTAGTACATGCCTTTTGCATAAGTCTTGTCACTTTTCTTAAAATGCAAGAAAGTTGGCCAAAAGTGAGAAACTTGCACAAGCTGATAAAGAGAAGACTTGGCATCATTCCAAAAAGATTGACAAACTTGTTGCAAGCTAACACACGAAGGCATAACCTCTAAAACATAAAAAATTTCCAAAAACACATTTTATGTCCAAACAGGGAAGCTTCTGCAAAATCAAAGCTAACTTCATTTTGGCTTGTGCATTTTCCCTTGTAACACTTCAAACACTTCATCCACATCATATCCAAACCATCCAAGCCCTTGTCCTGTTACTGTAACCTCTATTTCAGACATCACCATTTCCAAACTTGAAGGTTGCAGGTTGACTTCTACAAGGAGTTTCAAGCATCCTCAAGGCAAGCCAAGCATTGGAATAGCTTGAGGGAACTTCAAGGAAGCTCACACGATCCTCAGGCCTCACTCAAAGTCCCCACATTGCCATATCCAAACTCAGCTGAACAAGGTATTTTTCAAAACTCAATCTCTCTATTTAGGAATCCTCAAGCTTTGATTTGTGAAGCAAAAATGTAGTCCTTAACTTGCTGAAGCTGTACATATGCATAGTTGTCATTTATATTAACTGAGTAGTGAGAATTTGAAACTTGAAGTTCATGAAAAAATTAGGTCAGAAATTAGGGCTATAGAAATTCTCCATGATCCTTGAGAGTTAGATTATGTTTTTTATATCATTGGAATCGTGAAATTCCAAGCTACATTTTTTATGTTGCAAGTTTTTGTTTTTGTGCAAAGAATAGAGAATTACAGGATGAAGCAAAAAACGCACGCAAACGTTTGGCTGGAGGACAGGGACGAAGGCTGGCTTGGGCATGGCGCGTCTTGGGCCTGTTGTTTTACTTCCCATACCCCCAGTTTACTATTTGCACCCCCCTTTGCATATTTTTATATTTTTGCATATTTTCTCATATTTTTATGTTTATTGACTTTATTATTTTTTTCTGAACATTAAAAATCACAAAAATATTTTCTTAATTTTTTGCATTTTATTTTATTTTTTTATCTTATTTTTTGCATAAAATATTGATTATTTAGAATAAATAGAATCTATTTTCTTAAAATAAATAGTAAACACATTTAAAAATATCATACTTTTTTTTTATTATTCATACACATAAAATATTATTTCCTCATATATTTTAATTTTTAATATTTCTAAATAATTTTATTTATTTTTTCTTGTACATAAATGGATAAAATAAATAATGTAGAACATATTTTTCTTTTAATAAAAAAAAAATTAGGCTTTCCCCTTTCAAAAATAATAATATTATTTTTTCTTATTTTTAGGACTTAAATAATTTTATTTTCTCATACATAAATCAAATACAAAACATTTTTGCATAATTACATTTTATTACATGTTTAAATACTTGTTTATTTTATTTATTGTACAATAATTCAATTGGGTTGTAATAGTTATTTTAGGGTTTATTTTGTGCAAATATTCCTCATTCAAAAACTTGTATCCCCCCTCCCATAATAATTGTTGTAATAGTTTAGATTTATTTTACACAATTTATCGCATTATATCCATGTTTAGTAAAACTAGGGTTTTGCATGACAAGACAAAAATCAAACAAATAGAATGACCTAATACAAGACAACAAAAGCATGAAAAATGACAACACATTGCACACAAGCACCCCTAGGGTTTCATCCACTTTTTTGCCTAAAAAATGGCCATGGTATGCATGCAAGGTATCTTGGCAAAACAAAACAAAACAAAACAAAAGATCATAGTCCCTCGATGATGCTATCAAAAGGTTGCCTAAACAAATGATCTTAGCCCCTCAAACAAGCTAATATACTTGGCACCATTGCTATCATGGTCATACAATGACCCACGCCCGTCCCATTTAACATCCAAAGATAGGGTTGTTTACCAAAGCAATGGTAAATCAACAATGTCAAAGGAATAAAAATGTACAAGAAAGACTTTTGAGTAGGTAGATAGCTTCTAGTTACTTGTTCCATTTCAAAATAATCCTTGTTATTTTCAAACACATATTTCAAAACAATTTCCAAACAAATTTCAAAACATTGAAACATTTTTTAAAAGACAAACATCTTTGTATACATTCTTACGAACGAGAATCATTACAAAGATTGCCTAAACAAAGGCCTCTTTTAAAAATACTTTCAAAACCACACAAAACATCATTTCAAACAATTGCAAAAGCAAAGCAAGTGATCTAAACAAGTAACTAAGAGCCCATGGAAAACCATGGATGAAAAGGGTGCTAGCACATTCCCTTTTCATAATCTACCCCTCGAACTCAAGAAAACATCTCAAAGGTCTTTCCCGTGCTTTTTTTACCTTTCCTTTTGGATAAAATAAAAGTCTATGGCGACTCTTGCTAAACCGCGATATTTGCAAACACAAACGTAAAACCTCAAGTCAGTTCTCCCACCGTATCACAGAAATGGCGACTCTGTTGGGGAGAATTATAAAAGTGGGGTTACCTTAGGGTTTTAGATCACCTTTACATGCTTATCTTGCTTGACTTGTTTGCTTTACACTTTGGTTCTATTGTTTGGGTTTGAATCCTCTACCCGGATTTGGGAAACATTTATAGGTAAATAGCAATACGTTGTGGAAACTGTGCGGGGTATACCGACACGGTCTAAGCAATAGCTATATTAGTGCGACATATTTGTGGGTACCGGTAGCCTTTGAGTCAATCAAAGAGAATACGGGGCCGCTGAGTGATGTCATGAAGCACTAATGAACTTTTAGAACCTTTACTTGACCAACTTGGCCTTTTAGGATGTAGTGAGATGACCGGCTTTGGTGCAGTCCGAAGTTGGTAGATACTCGATACTACACTCATTGAGGGTTGGTTCCTTGGAATATTTCGGTCGCCAGTAAAGAGGCTGAATTAAAACAATGAACAAGGAAACAATCCAGTGATATTGAGCTCCTTAGAACCCGGTTACTATTTCTAGGACAGGTTGAGCCAACTAAACTTCAAGAGGGTACTTACCTATGAAACCCCATGCAAGCCTAAACTAGGAACTTGTGTGATTTGCTTGTACATATATACTTGTGCATAACATCATGGACATCATGAGCATCATGTGCATCAACTAACCATTTCAAGGATTTTGGAATTTCATCTTTGTTCCTGTTTTGTAGGTTACAGATTCACTTTGCAGAAAAACTATCCAAGTCAACCTTGTAAGAATTCCTCCACAACTCAAGGAGCTAGCTTCAAGGATTCCTGAGAATTCTCCATTCACCGAGAGACATGGTCGTCTACTCAACTTGGTCACTTCCAACACAGAGGAAGACATGATGAAAGTTCTTTTCCAGTTCTTTGACCCTTTGCATCACTTCTTCACATTTCCTGACTACCAACTTGTGCCTACTTTGGAGGAATTTTCTCAACTCTTGAGGATTCCTATCCAAATCCAGAAGAGATTGCTCAAGCCTTGCACTTACACTCATCTGATGTCATAACCCATTGGGAAACTAGAAGTGGTGTCAAAGGCTTCTTGGCAAAGTTCTTGTTTGAGAAGGCACAAAGCTGCTGGAATTCCTTGGACTTACAAGCTTTTGAGGAGATTGTAGCTCTTCTCATCTATGGGATGGTCTTGTTCCCTAACCCTGACCAACTCATAGATGTGAGTGCTGTCAAAATCTTCATGACTCGCAACCCGGTGTCTATATTGCTTGGGGATATCCTCCACTCTTTTCACACTCGTACAATGAGAAAAAGAGGTGTTCTCATGTGTTGCACTCCTCTTCTGGCAAGATGGTTTATTTCTCATCTTCCCCAGTCAGTCTTCAAGAATGAGCAAGGTTTGAGGTAGTCACAACGATTGATGACACTTACCCATTCAGATATTCATTGGTGTTCTCGATCCAAAGAGGATGTTATCATCATTGACCGTTGTGGGGAATTCCCTAATGTCCCTCTACTTGGCATTAGGGGAGGCATCACCTACAACCCCTGCTTGGCTCTGAGACAGTTTGGGTATGCCCGAAGGGATGGCCCACATGATATGCTAGTTCAAGGCTTGGTTTTCGACTTCGACAACGACAATCAAGGACTCTGACAAAGGTTCATCCGAGCTTGGAGGATGCCAAACAAGGTAGACAGTAAGACCTTGGGACACAATAATTCCATCCCTCTTGAGCCTTACCTCAAGTGGGTACGAACCTGCGCTCAAAGTCTTATGATGCCTTACCCCTCCATTCTCCCAGTGATTATAGAGCCTGTTATGGAAGGAGAGGTTCCATACACCCTTCTACATCCTGACATGCCAACATCACTTGAAGATCTACAAAGGAGTTGGATACAGCTCAAGGGAGAGCGCGATACTTTCGAAGCCCAATTCTACGCAAGCGAGAAGAAGGTTTTGGAACTCACTCGGCTACTCCATGAAGAGCAGACTGTCAACACTTACATTGCACCAAAGAGGATGCGCAATGTCTTTTTACCTTAGAATTTTGTATTATTTTGCCCAAGGGGCATTGATGTACTAACAATTCTATCTTATTAATATGACGCGTGTTTCTTTTTTGTTTAAAACAAATTTGAATTTCTGAATCCTTGAAAGAATTACACGAATACATATCATTCATCATATGCATAAACAGGTCTTCACACCAAGTTTCCTCGTCTCTCTTGTTTATTTCAGCAAGATGGATATTGAACAAATGGTCAAAGATTTGCAAGCTCAGAATTCATAATTTCAACAGCTACTCTTGACCTTAGCCAAGGGGAAAGAGGAGCTCAAGACTCTACTAGAGAAGGTGAAAGAGAAAAAGAAAAAGAAGCGAGCTGGTGTGATTATCATGGGCAGAAGGTTTGAAGGACAAGCCAGACGGACCTTGGAATTCCCATCAACATCTGAAGAGGGGGAAGGAAAAGGAAAAGGAACTGCAGTGCCATCTGATTCTGAAGTAGAAGAAGAAGAGGATGAGGACTACTCTGAACAACAGTACCCTCCGGCCGATGACAAATACAAAAACTTGGAAGAGCGTCTAGTTGCTATGGAAGTACAGAGAGTACCGGGGCTGGATTTTGAGGAGTTAGGGTTGGTCTCTGGAATTGTAATTCCTCCTAAGTTTAAAGTGCCACTGTTTGCTAAGTATGATGGGGTGTCTTGCCCAAAAATGCACCTCAGATCCTATGTTAGGAAGATTCAACCACATTCTTCTGATAAAGACCTGTGGGTCCACTTTTTCCAGGACAGTTTGTCAGGAACGCAACTTGATTGGTTCTACCAGTTGGAGAGAGCAGATGTTCATAATTGGGAAGACTTGGCAGCCGCCTTCTATAAACAGTATCAATACAACACCGATTTGGCACCAACTCGTACTCAACTCCAGAGTATGGCCATGGTATCCAATGAGGGCTTCAAAGACTACACCCAAAAGTGGAGGGATTTAGCCGGAAGGGTGCAACCACCATTATCTGAAAGGGAGCTAGTGGACATGTTCTTGGGGACTCTGTTAGGTCCTTTCTTTAATCACCTGATTGGAAGCTCCTCTACAGGTTTCACTGAGTTGATTCTAACTGGCGAGAGGGTGGAAGCCGGTATTAGAAGCGGGAAAATTCAGAAAGATGCATCTACCTCTGCTGCTGCAAAAAAATCCCTTCACCGGAAAGAAGGAAGTGTCTGCTGTCTATGCACAGAGGAATCAGGGAAGAACCAAACAACGACCAACAGTGGGGGCCATTATGATTCAAAAGTCTGCATCAGACCAACCGAGAAACAACCAAACGAGAAATGATCAGCCGAGAAATAACCAGCAAAGGGTGGAAAGGCCTGTAAGGCAATTCACCAAGATAAACATGACTCCTGCTCAAGTCCTACCACATCTCTTGAAGTTGAATCTGGCCATGCTAAAGGAGGCGCCTAAAAATCCTAACACTGCTTCTCCATATTACCATACCAACGCCAGATGCGCGTACCATTCAGAAAGTCCAGGGCACGACACCAACAACTGTTGGGCCCTGAAGAACAAGATTCAAGATCTGATTGACACAAAGGAAGTTGAATTTGAAGCTCCTGAGAAACTGAATGTTATCTCCGCTCTGATGCCTAGGCATGGACACAATGCCAACGCTGTGGAAGAAGATCTGTTTGTTTCTATTGTGGATGAACTGTTAACTCCTCTCCTAACCATCAAGTTGAATTTGTTGAAAGTTGGGGTGTTCCCAGGTTGTGACCAAGATTTTCATGCTTGCCTATCCTCCCCATTTGATTGTCCTCTGTTAAAGAAAGGAATCCAACAACTGATTGATAACAAGGAAATTTTGTTTGAGAAAACTCATATTTCACCCATTCCAGTTCCAGAAGTTTCAATAATAACCATATACGCCAATCCTTCCAGGGTTCCTAAAAAACACGTTAGGATTACACCTGCTCCAGTGACTACTCCGTTGAAGATAACAATGCCAGGGCCATCCCCTTACAAATCCGATAAAATGGTACCATGGAACTATGGTGGAGAAATCTACTACCATGGTGTCAAACAGATTGAACAGGCCATTGAAGAAGAAAGCTCTGAGGAGGATAATCCTGACATCAGTAACATTGTCAGAACAAGCAAAGTTACCCGTAGTGGAAGAATCTTTTCTCCAAATATTTCTCCTCCAATAGCAGTCTTTGGATCCGCGGCCATTCCAAAGATTACACATATACCAGTAATTGTACCTACAAGTGTACCCGCCAACAATGACAATGCAATTCCTATCCCTACTTCCGCTGCTGAGAATAAAGGAAAGAATGTTCAAGAGGAGCCTATCTTGATGAAGGATCAATCATTAGTCATTCCTGAGACATCCAAGAGGGAGATGGAAGAAATCCTGAGGATCATTAAGAAAAGTGATTGTGATATGGTGGAACAACTGGGGCAGACCCCCTCCAAAATCTTTATGTTAGCATTGTTGCTATGCTCTGAGGAACATGTTAAAGCTTTGGTCAAGTTTTTGAAGACAGTGCACGTGCCGCAAGAGACTTCGGCTGATCAATTCCAAGAGTGTGTGGCCAGTTTAGCAACTGACAATGGCCTGGGTTTCTCCGACGCTGACCTGACCTCCAAAGGGAGAAAACATAACGACGCACTGCATGTCTCAGTGGAGTGTAGGGGAACGACCTTAGCCCATGTCTTGGTTGATACTGGATCGTCTCTGAATGTCTTTCCAAAGAAAGCCTTGGATAGGTTGGATTGTGAAGGCCTAACCCTGAAACCCAGCAACATCATTGTGAGAGCATTTGACGGCTCTAAAAGGATGGTCAATGGGGAGGTGGACATCCCGATCAAGGTGGGTACCCAGATATTCAATTCAACATTCTACATGATGGACATTTGTCCTTCTTACTCTTTCCTGTTGGGACGCCTCTGGATTCACAATGCCGGAGCTTTCACATCCACCTTGCATCAAATGCTCAAGTATCCTGTCCAAGGGAAAATTATAAATGTCCATGGGGAAGAGGAATATATGATTAGTCATCTGAATTCCTTCTGTTATGTGGAGTTAGATGGCGAATTCATAGAGACCCCTTTCCAACATTTTGAAGGAGTCTCTTAGGAAATAGCAGCGAACAAGGCGGCATCCTCAACTCCTATGATCACAAGACCTGTACCTCGGATGTCTTCTCTAAAAGATGCAAGGGCAGTGGTGGAAGAAGGCGGGTCCACTATCTGGGGGCAGCTTCCAGACTTTCCTTTCAAATCATACAAATTTGGCCTGGGATTCACCTCAACTGCTCAGAAGGCCGTGCGCCGCTCCCGTGCCGGAGGGCCACCTATGAAGATCAGCCACCAAGGGGTTAATGCACTAGAGGACAATGAAGAAGAGAGCAGCTTGGAAGACTGGATTTTTCCTACTGTTGGCGGAGGATTGTGCAACTGGGAAGCAAAAGACTTTGTTTCGATTACTTTCATACCGCAGTAATTTATCTTTTCCATTTCTGTTGGACTGTAATGATTCACAAACAATTCGTACTTTTTCAACCTTGTGTCTTACCCGAGGCACATAGGTCCATTTGTAAGGGTTCTTATTTCATTTTCATATGTCATTTAATGAATCATGGACGCTTTTCATATTTAAACCTTTTGTGCTCATTGTCTTTCTTTTACATTTTATTGTATTAAGATGGCTATCCCTTACACACACCCACACTCACAAATGTAGGTACCCTTCCATTCCGGAACCCATGGGTAATGATACTGCTATAGCCTTCAGTGACTCTGAAGATTTGATCTACCAAGCCGAGTATGAAGGTGAGGAAGATTGTGAGGTGCCAGGGGAATTGGCCAGATTATTACAGCAAGAGGAAAGAGCAATTCAGCCTCATGAGGAGTTGTTAGATACAATCAACTTGGGAACTGAGGAAGACAGAAAGGAAATCAGAGTGGGTGCCAATCTAGAGCCAAGTGTCAAGGAGCGCCTAATTCAGTTGTTGCATGAATATGTTGAGATCTTTGCCTGGTCATACGAAGACATGTCGGGACTCGATACAGACATTATGGTACACCGTCTACCCACAAGAGAAGACTGTCCACCAGTGAAACAAAAGGTCCACCGCATGAGACCTGACATGTCAGAGAAGATCAAAGCAGAAGTTATGAAGCAGTTCAATGCTGGATTTCTGGCTGTTACTTCCTATCCACAATGGGTTGCTAACATTGTGCCCGTGCCTAAGAAGGATGGCAAAGTGAGAATGTGCGTGGATTATAGAGATTTAAACAGGGCCAGCCCTAAAGATGACTTTCCACTTCCGCACATCGACATCCTGGTTGACAACACAGCTCAGCATAAAGTATTTTCTTTCATGGACGGATTCTCAGGCTATAACCAGATAAAAATGGCACCTGAAGACATGGAGAAAACTACTTTTGTCACACAGTGGTGTACATTCTTCTACAAAGTGATGCCATTCGGACTGAAGAATGCCAGGGCAACCTATCAACGCGCCATGGTAGCTTTGTTTCATGATATGATACATCATGAGATAGAGGTCTACGTAGATGACATGATAGCTCGATCACAAACTGAAGAAGAACACATTGATCACTTGCAAAAGTTGTTTGTCAGGTTGAAGGAGTACAAGCTCAGATTGAACCCAAACAAGTGTACATTCGGAGTCCGGTCCGGTAAACTCTTAGGTTTCATTGTCAGCAACAAAGGCATCGAGGTTGATCCTGCCAAAGTCAAGGCTATACAAGAAATGCCTGCTCCTCGCATTGAGAAGGAGGTCAGAGGTTTTTTGGGACGCGAAAACTACATTGCTAGGTTCATTTCTCACCTAACATCTACTTGTGAGCCAATTTTTAAGTTGTTGAAGAAAGATCAGGTAGTTAGATGGAATGATGACTGTCAAGTTGCTTTCGATAAAATCAAGGAGTATTTGCTAGAACCTCCTATCTTGATGCCACCCGTCGAGGGAAGACCGCTAATTATGTATCTGACCGTCCTAGAGAATTCAATGGGGTGCGTACTGGGGCAACATGACGAGTCTGGCCGAAAAGAGCATGCCATTTATTACCTTAGCAAAAATTTTACCGACTGTGAAACCAGATATTTACTACTCGAGAAAACTTGATGCGCTTTGGTATGGGCTGCTCACCGACTAAGGCAGTACATGTTGACTCATACCACTTTGCTGATATCTAAGATAGATCTGATCAAGTACATCTTTAAGAAGCCTGCTCTATCTGGAAGAATAGCTAGATGGCAGATGATCTTAACATAATACAATATACAATACTTGACCCAAAAGCTATAAAGGGGAGTGTGCTAGCTGATCATTTGGCCCATCAAGCTGTCAAAGATTACCAATCCATGAAGTTCGACATCCCTGACGAAGATATCATGACATTGGACAACATTGAAGATTTCAGACCATATGACGGACCTGAACAAGGATCCCGATGAACCATGTACTTTTATGGGGCCTCCAATGCGCTTGGTAACGGTATCGGTGTTGTGCTTATATCTCCAGAAGGATTCCATACTCCTTTCACCTCTAGACTTTGCTTCAACTGTACGAACAACATGGCAGAGTATGAAGCTTGCATCTTTGGACTCAAGGCTGCCATAGACTTGGGAATCAAATCTTTGATTGTGTTTGGGGACTCAGCTTTGGTCATCAGTCAGATCAAAGGAGAGTGGGATACTAAGCATCCAAACCTCATCCCTTACAAAGAACATGTCTTGACATTGCTGCCACATTTCGAGCAGATTACCTTCGAGCACTTCCCGCGAGAGGAAAATCAGCTAGCAGATGCTCTTGCTACAATGTCATCCATGTTTAAACTTAACTGGGATAATGACGCTCCCCAAATTACCATTGAACGGATGGACGAACCGGCACACTGTCACGAGATTAATACCGAGGAAGTAGTGGACCAGCCATGGTTTCATGAAGTCAAAAGGTATCTCGAGGCTCAAGAATACCCTGAAGGAGCTTCAGTCAACGACAAAAGTTTTTAAGGAGATTCTCAGCTAAGTTCTTCCTAAGCAATAGCATCTTGTACAAGCGCAATCATGATTCTATTCTGCTCCGTTGTGTGGACAAGCTTGAAGCTGAAAGGATCATGGCTGATTTGCATGAAGGTACCTTTGGCACTCACTCTAGCGGGCATACGATGGCAAAGAAGATTCTACGTGCAGGCTATTACTGGTCTACCATGGAAGCTGACTGTTATCAACACTCCCGTACCTGTCATAAATGTCAAATCTATGCAGACAAGGTACACGTACCTCCAGTTCCTCTAAATGTCCTAACAACTCCTTGGCCCTTCGCTATGTGGGGAATCGACATGATTGGAGAGATCAAGCCTACAACATCCAATGGACACCGCTTCATTCTGGTGGACATTGACTACTTCACCAAGTGGGTCGAAGCAGCTTCCTTCGCATCTGTTACTAAGAATGTTATTGCCCGCTTCATCAAGAAGAACCTTATATGCCGGTACGGTATCCCTGAAAGGATCATCACTGATAAAGGTACAAACCTTAACAATACTATGATCACTGCTTTGTGCGAGCAGTTCAAGATTCAACACCACAATTCATCCCCCTATCGGCCAAAGATGAATGGTGCAGTTAAAGTTGCTAACAAAAATATCAAGAAGATCATACAAAAGATGACAGTCACCTACAAGGACTGGCATGAGATGTTACCGTTTGCTCTTCACGGGTACCGTACCACGGCACACACATCAACTGGGGCAACACCCTATTCCTTGGTATATGGCATGGAGGCTGTTTTACCTATCGAGGTTCAGATTCCCTCTTTGAGAATCATGAAAGATGCTGGTTTGAGTGAAGACGATTGGATTAAGACCCGACTTGATCAGTTGAACTTAATCAACGAGAATAGACTTACTACTGTTTTCCACGGTCAGACGTATCAAAAACAGATGATCAAGGCTTTCAACAAGAAAGTCAGGCGCCAGGTATATCAAGTCGGGGATCTGGTAATCAAGCGCATCATTTTGCCACAAAGTGATCCCAGGGGCAAATGGACTCCTACCTACGAAGGACCATTTGTAATCAAAAACATATTTTCTGGTGGGGCAATGATTTTAACCACCATGGACAGCGACGACCTGCCGCACCCTGCGAACACAGACATAGTCAAAAGATACTACACATAAATTACCCGCTAGGTTGACACACCTAGGCAAAAAAAGGGCATTCCGGTGAATCGAAAACCCGAGAGAGAGGTTCAGGCAAAAATTAGGGATAAACAAAAAAATATGTACACCCGGCAAGTTGAAAACCCGAAAGGGAGACTTAGGCAAAAAAGGGTTTCCCGGTGGACTGAAAACCCGAAAGGGCGGTCCAGGCAAAAGTTAGGGAATTAAAGCGTATGACTATGTCTCGTCGGATCACTTTAAGGACAATCTCTTCACAAACAAACTCTGAGCTTCTGATCAATCCAATCATCTTTGGACGACGCAATAAATGGATAAGATATTCGGAGATACGAAGGCTATAGCAGAATGGGAACCCCATGGGATTTTTTATACACATAGCTATCTTTCTTTTGTATAAATTTTTCTTATTTTTTATGACACCATCCTCTTACTGGGATACCTGTTTCATTTGTACAAAATACTTATTCAAAATAAATACAAAGATATCTCTTTCAAAGTACAGAAAACTATTTGCCCTTTTTCTTTACACTTGTGTTTTTATTTGCAAAAACGTCCAATAATTCATTAATGAACATATGCATTTGAACATAATTACTGTTTACAAATAAAAAGGATGGAAAAAAACAATTACTGAAAGACTGAAAGGATAGGAAAACGTCTTTAGGCTATACCAGGAGCAATCCCTACAGTACATCATCTAGATCCCCAGTGGAGCTAAAATTTCAAATCCTTAATCCCCACCAGAGTTAAAACTTCAGAATCCCAATCCACAACGGAGCCAAAAGTTTCAAACTATCAATCCCCAACGGAAACCATTCAGTGTCTCCAAACTCCCCAGCAAGTTATCTTGAAGACTGAAAATCAATCAGATAACAGTTAACTTTTGTTTATCCCCAACCTAGGATGATTCCCCAGTAGAGTGGCAGACGACCGAAACTCCTGAGCCTACTCCCCAGCAGTAAGCCTCCTCCCCCACAGAGTTTTTATTTTTCAACAGAATGAAGATTCTCATTCTTAATTCCCCAATGAAGTCTCCAAAGTTTTCATTGCTGCCCAACAGAATGAAGATTCTCATTCTTAATTCCCCGTAGAAGTCATCAGAGTCTTCCTTATTCTCCAGTAGATCAAGGATTTCCTTTGTATAATCCCCAATAAAGGTCATCAAATTCTCGGGATTTCCCAAGCAGATTTCTCCAGTAGTTTGGCATTACTCTCACAACAGAATTTTTGTCAATACTCCAACTTCAAGACATGAAGGATCTTCACATCCCCACAGAAGTTGTCAAGGGTTTTTAATCCCCAACAGTCGCCCATGATTTCTTATCCTCAACAGTCAAGGATTTACTTTCCCCGGCAGCAGTCAAGGGTTTTATTATCCCCAGCTATCAAGGATTTATTTTCCTCAGCAATACAGCAAATTAGCTTATATGTGCATACATTACATCCATATATCATAAACATTGATAAAACACATATATTGCATCATACATTTCATGCAACATAACTTTGTGTTTCAGCTAACATTTTACCCTTTTCAAGATAAGATTAACAAGCTACTGTTAACGATATACAATCATGATACAGTACAGATACACTCCAAACACGGAAGTCATTTTGTTGCTCATTCAGATTCAGATTTCGGATACAGTTCAGATACGCTCCAGATACGGAGGACATCCTGATACTTTTTCAGAATTCGACTATCAGATACAATTCAGATACACTCTAGACACGGAAGTCATTCTGTCACTTATTCATATTACAGTTCCGATACACTCCAAACACGGAAATAATTCTATTACTCATTCAGATCCTAGTTCAAATACAGTTCAGATACACTCTAGACACAGAAGTCATTTTGTTGCTCATTCAGATTCAAACTTCAGATACAGTCCAGATACACTCCATACACGGTTGCCATTCTGTCACTTATTCTAATTTTCCCAAGCTCGGATATGCTCCAGACACGGACGCCATTCCATTGCTCATTCAGATTCAGTCTCCAGATACAGCTCAGATACGTTCCAGTCGCGGACACTATTCTGATACTTATTCTTCTGACTTACAACTTACAACTCAGAAAACATTCTTGGATGGCATCTTTTAATCCCATCTCCAACAATATTCTATCACATCTCCAAATGGCATCTTTAAGCCCATTCCCTCAACTACATTTTGTCGAGTCCAAATTTACGGGCACTCTAGTGTCCAATCATCTTTTACCTTCGAGTCACGAATGGCAAAACTCGCCAATCTAACTCTTCAGGTTCAAGAAGATTGAATAGGGGCAGTTTTTGTACCCCAAAATTATTCCTCTCATTTATCAAGATTTTCCTCACAAGACTTCTTAGACTCAAGACAAGATTAGGGTTTGGTCAGCTCAAGACACCTCATCTTGCACTGATACCCCAAAATTAGGGTTTGAGTTTGCACAAGGATCTTTGGACCACCAATGCTTCATGTGAATTTCATACACCATCTTGGACCCCTAAGATTGTTCATGTTAAGTTTCAAGCCTTGGACCACATTTTTGCCCAGTCAATTGGACAATTGACCTAAAAATCAGTTGTATTGGGGAAAAAGTCAACCATGGCCAATTTACAGTCAAACTTCATAATTTTTGACCCACAACAACATTTTAGACTCCTATGTACCATTTGATCAAGTTTGGATCACAACTCCTCAAGAAATTTAATCAAACCATCAAAAGGGCAAAATGGTCAAAATTAGGTTTTTGATTGGGAATGGGGAATTTATGATTTTTAACCTAGCCAATGACCAATTAGGTTCAAGCATGATTTCAAGGACTCAATGGCATCATCTTTACCTAATCACATAGTTCAAAAGATCTCAAATGCATAGGATTGATAGATGAATTTTGCAGTCAACTGATCAAAAGTCAACTGTACATTGAAAAGTCAAACTTTGACTTTTTGGTCAAAATCAAGTGCGAAAGGTCATAATTCATCAAGATATGTCAAAATGTGAAACTTTTTGACCAAGAAACCTAAAATTGCAAATTAGGGTTTTAATTTGAAATTTTTCATAACTTAGAATTTTTCTAAGTATGGAAAATTTCTTATTTTTTTTCCAACTTTCCACAACTTTTTCACCATGATGCAATTGGATTCAAAGAAAACTTACAACATGAAAGTTGTATTCCTCCATGAAATATACAACTTTGATTCACAAAGTTTTCCCAAAAGATGCTTAGATCTCAAGTTATGAATTTGTGAATAAGGGTCCATGAACTAAAAGACTTAGTGAAAATTTGCCCTAATTTAGGTAGGTTTTTGACCCAACTTCATGGACATTTTTCACATAGTTCCAAGATGTATCTCAAAATGCATTTCAAAGATGGATTTTAGAGAATGTTGCAAGCTTTCCAAAATGTCCAAGAACTCTCCAAGATTATTTGTGGTTAGGGAGAATCGAAGAAGAGAATATGGAATTTTGTCACTTTTGTTCAAGCCATTTTTACAATGCTTCAAGTTGCAAATCAGATCCTAGCATGTTTGTACCTTGCATTATAGGTCCTAATCCCTTATACACTCCATAATTAAATGCAAACTCATGGGATAATGGCTTTATTTTAACCTTTAGAGCATTGTACAAAGAATAATTCCATAAATGGCCAAAAGTTCACAATGCCATTTTGATAAAGCAAGCTTTTGCAAACTTTATCAGTCTTGAGCCTTGGACTTGTTCTTATGGTGCAGAAAATTTCCACAGGAATTAAGCAAAGCATACCAACTATTATCAGCCCTTGAGGTAGCTAATACATGCCTTTTGCATAAGTCTTGTCACTTTTCTTAAAATGCAAGAAAGTTGGCCAAAAGTGAGAAACTTGCACAAGCTGATAAAGAGAAGACTTGGCATCATTCAAAAAAGATTGACAAACTTGTTACAAGCTAACACACGAAGGCATAACCTCTGAAACATAAAAAAATCTCCAAAAACACATTTTTCTGTCCAAACAGGGCAGCTTCTGCAAAATCAAAGCCAACTTCATTTTGGCTCGTGCGTTTTCCCTTGTAACACTTCAAACACTTCATCCACATCATATCCAAACCATCCGAGCCATTGTCCTGTTGCTGTAACCTCTATTTCAGACATCACCATTTCCAAACTTGAAGGTTTCAGGTTGACTTCTAAAAGGAGTTTCAAGCATCCTCAAGGCAAGCCAAGCATTGGAATAGCTTGAGGGAACTTCAAGGAAGCTCACACGATCCTCAGGCCTCACTCAAAGTCCCCACATTACCATATCCAAACTCAGCTGAATAAGGTATTTTTCAAAACTCTATCTCTCTATTTAGGAATCCTCAAGCTTTGATTTGTGAAGCAAAAATATAGTCCTTAACTTGTTGAAGCTGTACATATGCATAGTTGTCATTTATATTAACTGAGTAGTGAGAATTTGAAGTTTGAAGTTCATGAAAAAATTAGGTCAGAAATTAGGGCTACATAAATTCTCCATGATCCTTGAGAGTTAGATTATGTTTTTTATATCATTGGGATCGTGAGATTCCAAGCTACATTTTTTATGTTGCAAGTTTTTGTTTTTGTGCAAAGATTAGAGAATTACAGGTTGAAGCAAAAAACGCGCGCAAATGTTTGGCTGGAGGACAGGGACGAAGGTTGGCTTGGGCTTGGCGCGCCTTGGGCCTGTTGTTTTACTTCCCATACCCCCAGTTTACTATTTGCACCCCCCTTTGCATATTTTTATATTTTTGCATATTTTCTCATATTTTTATGTTTATTGACTTTATTATTTTTTTCTGAACATTAAAAAATCACAAAAATATTTTCTTAATTTTTTGCATTTTATTTTATTTTTTTATCTTATTTTTTGCATAAAATATTGATTATTTAGAATAAATAGAATCTATTTTCTTAAAATAAATAGTAAACACATTTAAAAATATCATACATTTTTTATTTTTATCATTCATACACATAAAATATTATTTCCACATATATTTTAATTTTTAAAATTTGTAAATAATTTTATTTATATTTTCTTGTACATAAATAGATAAAATAAATAATGTAGAACATATTTTTCTTTTAATAAAAAAAAATTAGGGTTTCCCCTTTCAAAAATAATAATATTATTTTTTCTTATTTTTAGGACTTAAATAATTTTATTTTCTCATACATAAATCAAATACAATTTTTTTTTGCATAATTACATTTTATTGCATATTTAAATACTTGTTTATTTTATTTAATGTACAATAATTCAATTGGGTTGTAATAGTTATTTTAGGGTTTATTTTGTGCAAATATCTCCCCATTCAAAAACTTGTATCCCCCTCCCATAATAATTGTTGTAATTGTTTAGATTTATTTTACGCAATTTATCGCATTATATCCATGTTTAGTAAAACTAGGGTTTTGCATGACAAGGCAAAAATCAAACAAATAGAATGACCTAATACTAGACAACAAAAGCATGAAAAATGACAACACATTGCACACAAGCACCCCTAGGGTTTCATCCACTTTGTTGCCTAAAAAATGGCCATGGTATGCATGCAAGGTGTTGTACCCCAAAATTTGCCCTCTCTCTTTTTCACAAGAAATCACAGCTTCAGGCTTTTCCTGATTTTTCAGATTGGTTTAAGAATCGGTCAAACAGACTTTTCTCATCAGTCGGACAAAATTAGGGTTTTTCATTGATTTTTGAATCAGTCAGACAAAATTAGAGTTTCTTTTGATTTGTTTGAGTTTGGATCAAGGTTTGATCAAGCAGACGCTTCTTTAAACATTAAATAAAGAATTAGGGTTTGCATGCGCATTCTCAGAAGAATTTGAATCCAGTGTCTTAATTGGTTGTTACACTGCTTTGACGTTTGCTCAAGATTTCAGTTTGTTTCTCAATAAACCCGAACCTCCGGTTTAGAGGCTGAGGCTTCTGGTTGAAAATTTGCAGTGTTTGGTTTAATCAGTAAAAGAAAAGGCATATGGATGTTTGTTTGATTTGACTGTGCAATGCTTATGGCCAATCGGAACGCCGGGTTTATTATTGATTAATGCGAAGTTGCAAGACTACGGTGTTTATCATTTATTTATTTTATCTAAATTAGAATAATTGGGACGTACTTCCAGTTATTTTAAATCAAGAGATTTAAATAAATAAATAAACAGTGCAAATTAAAGAATTATCTGACAAAAAGATTCTTATTTATTTTTAATTACTGTTACAAATATTATTGGGATATTGTAAATTTATTTACAAGATTTACAATGATGTTTTATTACAAATAATTGAAAAATAAATTAAATCTATCCTAAATCTTCATCTTCTACTGCTGCTCCCCATTGCTCAACTGATTTTTTATCTGCAAAGACAAGAAGAGAAAGAAGTCAACACAGATAAATTAAAAGAAAAAGAATTTTTAGACAGTTAATCATAAAAACTCATCATTAAAGATTTTGGCCGGAATCAGTTTATTCGTCCTCTCTGCAAATCGCAAGAAGATGTTTCTTCTTGGTTCACAAAGAGGAAAGCAATGTTTTACAAGCATATGAATTATTTTGCAAAATGCACAAAGCTGCATAAATTCAAAATTGCAAAGTGTCAACAAATTCAAACAAACTGCAAAGTGCAAACTAAACTGCCAAAACTGTCCAAAGAAGCAAACCAAATTATCAAAGAGGCAAACTAAGTCACAAATACAAAGTTGTCAACAAAACAATGTCAACTAAGCAAAACTGTCAAAAGCGGTCAACAAGCACAAAAGCAAGGCAGAAAATTTGGAAGTATGCAGAGGAAAGACAAATGCAAGCAAGCTTGTGAAGAATACATTTTTATCCATCATTTTCCAGGCCAAAATCCTTTCAGAAAAAAAAAGAGACATTCTAAGAAAAGATGTGCTTTCTGTGGAGAGAGAAAAAGAGAGAAAAGTAGCAGGCTTACAGTTTTCCAGGCAGGCCTAAGGATAAATATAGAAAAATCAGAATACTGTCAGAGGGGGGGCAGAATACATACAGAAGAAGATATCACAAAAACTGTAAACCTCAAGCCTTACAACCTGCTAAAACATTGAAGCTTTTTCCAAGCTTGGACCCTAAGAAAAATAACAAACAGCCTGCCTATTTACATAACACAAACAACCTGCCTATTTACATAACAAAAACGAGCTGCCTGCATGACCCCAGAAAAAGAGGCCAAGCAAAAAACTTCAAGCCTGTAACCTCAAGCCTTAACCTGCATAAATCTCAAACAAAATTCAAACTACACACGGTCAAAAACTTCAAGCCTGAAGCTTGTCAAAACCAGTACAGCAAACCTCAAACCAAAAGCCTAAAACTTCAAGCCTGAAGCCTGTCAAAACTAGTACAGCAAACCTCAAACCAAAAGCCTAAAATCACAAACCTGTGTTCAAAGCCAAAAGGCCAGCATAAACCAGAAAAGCCTAAACAATAAGCTTGAAACCTGTTACAACCTAACAAACATGTGTTCAAAGCAATCTAGATTCCAACCCATCCAAAACTCAGCATCAAACATCATGAAGCAACAACATCTAAGCTCTCAGAACTAAAAAGTTCATCATTGAGCAAGCCAAAGCCAAAGATATCAATGGCAACTCAGAATCTAAGCACACAAGTATTCAGAGGCAAGCATTCAAGCATACAGAAGGGGAACAAGCAAGCATCTCAGAAGCAACAAACAAATATCCAAACATACTCTCAGAGCAAAAGCTCGTCATCGAGAATCACAACAATAAGCAAAGCGTTCAGATAAGCAGAAGAGGAAAAGAAGTTTCTGAAAGGGATGAGCTAGGGTTTTCAGGGATATCATCATAAAACCTAACAAAAGAAAGATACCAGGAATACCAGAATAAAGCTCATCAGCATCATACTCTCTCCGCCTACAACGCCTCCAGTCCACTCCTCGTCTCCTCTACAAAGGTATAATTCCTCTTCTCTTTTCTTTAAATATCTCACACAAACATGAACAAACATAGAAGATCAGAACTTGCCAAGAAAAAGAAATCAATAACACGCAAAACTTAAAACCCTAAAACATAAAAAAGGGGAAACGGTTACCTTTTCTTGTCGCTGTTGTGCTCAACCATGGAGGGAGAAGGAGTTAGAGGTGGCGCCCGGTGGCCATAAGCGGAGAGGAATTTTGTTCAGAAAGCCTGGCTCAAGAGAGATGAAGAAGAGACGAAGAAGACGATGATAGAAACGGCGCCTCTGTAAAACTGTAACCCTAATCTGAGTAACAACAAAACAAACCCTTAGAAAAATTGTCAAACCTTTGGGCCTCTGCCCCATTAACATGCCTAAGCCCATTTCCATTCTAACACCTGACCCCTCCTGGCGCGTTACACCCCCCTTTTGTCTCAATCTACATTGGGCTTGCCATGTACATGATGCATAGGCCCATTTAACTCTTTCTTATTTTTCTTTTCTTATGATTACAAATCAATTTTTTAAATCAACACCTTTCTTTTAATTTTTATAACTTAATTGATCTCTCATTTTTTTTAATGATACTTTTTATTATTACACTTGAAATACATAAAAATAGACTTTATTAAATATCTCTTTTTTTTCAAAATTAAAACTTTTGTTTATATAACATTAACCAAATACCTAAAAAATAGAAATATTTTAGATTAAATACTTTTGTCAAATAAGAAAAAATAATACATTTTGTTTTAAAACCTTCGTTTAGTTAAATTTTTATATAAGCTTTTTTTTTTCTTTAAAGGCATTAACTAAAATACATAAACATTAATTTTCTTTAACTTAAAACATTTTTTAAAACTTTTGTTCATATAACATAATCAACAAAAACCCAAAAATAGTAAATACTTAATAATATATTAGGTTAACATTTTTTATCACTTGTAAATAATCATGTGCATTTTACATACTTTTATTTCTCTTTGATTCTTATACTTTGCTATATTTTACATTGAGAATGCGATTCGATTTGGTTGTAAATATATTTGGACACTATTATTCCGATAAGTCTCATCCCCATTCGTAAACATTTGTACCCCCATCCCCGGATACTTATTTGTAATAGCTTAGACTTTAAATTCCCGCAATTTATCGCTTTCTATATACTGTATAGTAATTAGGGTTTGTATGCGAAGATTCAAAATCAACCGCTAGATAACCTAATACAAGACAAATGCATGAAAATCAAATACACAATACACACTTGCACCCCTAGGGTAATCCCGCTTGTTGCCTTCCAAAATGGGCCATGTTTGCATGTTGGGTTCTTTGGCAAAACAAAAACAAATCAAATGATCATAGTCCCTCGATGACGCTTTCGAAGTTGCCTAAACAAAATGATCATAGTCCCTTAAAGGAAAATTTCCAAAGACACTTGGCACCATTGCATTCATGGTCTATACGATGACCCGCGCCCGTCCCATTAACATCCTAACACAAGGTTGTTCACCAAATACAATGGTGAAACAACACTGTTAAAAGGGTTAAAACATGAGAAAAATCTTTGAGTAAATTTAGGGGTAGACAACTCTTAGTTACTTGATCAAACTTGCAAAACACACTTGCCTACTTTTCAAAACACACTCCACAACACAACTTTCAAAACAACTTTCAAAAACAATTGAAACATCTTTTCAAAAAAGACAAACACCATTGCATATACTCAAACAAGAGTCATTACAATGGTTGCCTAGACAAGGCTTCTTTTTAAAAACATTTTCAAAACCACACACACAAAGCACCATTTCAAACAAATCAAGGCAAGTGATCTAAAGCAAGTAACTAAGAGCCCATGGATAACCATGGATGAAAAGGGTGCTAATACCTTCCCTTTTCATAATCTACCCCCCGAACCCAAGAAAACAGCTCAAAGGTTTTTCCTGTGCTTTTTAACCTTTCCTTTAGGATAAAATCAAAAAGTCGGTGGCGACTCTTGCTAAACCAAACAAGTGTGAATACAAATGCAAAACCTAAAGTCAGTTCTCCCACCGTATCACTGAACTGGCAACTCTGCTGGGGAGAAATTTAAAAGTGGGGTTACCTTAGGGTTTTAGATCACCCTTTTGCATGATTAATTGTTTGCTTTGATTGCTTTACCTTTGTGGTTCTCTTGTTTGGGCTTGAAATCCTACACCCGGATTTGGGAAACATTCATAGATAGCAATACGTTGTGGAAACTCTTCGAGGTATACTGACACGGTTGAAGCAATAGCTATATTAGTGCGACATATTTGTGAGTACCGGTAACCCTTGAGTTCAATCAAGGAGAGTATGGGGCCGCTGAGTGATGTCACTAAGCACTAATGACCTAGAACCTTACTTGACCATCTTGGCCTTTTATTAGGGGTAGTGAGATGGCCGGCTTTGGTGCAGTTCGAAGTTGGTAGATACTCGATACTACACTCATTGAGGGTTGTTTTCTTGGAATATTTTGGTCGCTAGTTAAGTGGCTAAACCAAAACAATGAACATGGAAAACAATTCAATGATATTGAGCTCCTTAGAACCCGGTTACTATTTATAGGACATGTTTTTAAGCCAACTACACTCAAGAGGGTACTTACCTATGAAACCTCATGCAAGCCTGAAACTAGGGTTTTGTGTGAATTGCTTGTACATGTGTTTGTGCATACATCATAAACATCATAAAGCATCATATGCATCCACTAACCATTTCAAGGGTTTGGATCTTCATCTTTGTTCCTGTTTTGTAGGTCATGGAAATTCTTCGCAGGAAAACCATCCAAGTCAACCTTGTGAGAATCCCTCCTCAACTCAAGGAGCTTACATCCAGAATTCCAAAAAGCTCTCTCTTCAGTGAAAGACATGGTAGACTGCTCAACCTAGTCAACACCAGCATTGAAGAAGACATGGTGAAAGTGTTGTCCCAATTCTTTGACCCCCTTCACCACTGTTTCACATTCCCCGACTATCAATTGGTGCCTACTTTGGAGGAATTTTCTCAACTCCTGAGAATTCCTATTCTTAATCAACTACCCTACAACGGTACGGAAAAAGAACCAAAGCCTGAAGATATTGCTCAAGCACTACACTTGCAACCATCTGACATCAAGGGGCATTGGGAAACTAGAAGTGGTGTCAAAGGCTTCTTGGCAAAATTCTTGTTTGAGAAGGCACAAGAGTGTTGGAATTCATTGGATCTACAAGCCTTTGAAGAAATTGTGGCACTTCTCATTTATGGGTTGGTCTTGTTCCCAAATCCTGACCAACTTATAGATGTCAATGCTGTCAAGATTTTCCTATCCAGGAATCCCATACCTACATTACTTGGGGACATCCTCCACTCATTTTACACACGAACAATGAGAAAGAGAGGTGTTCTCATGTGCTGTACTCCTCTCCTTGCAAGGTGGTTTATTTCTCACCTTCCACAATCTGTTTTGAAGAATGAACAAGGCTTAAGGTGGTCACAACGGTTGATGACCCTCACGCACACTGATGTACATTGGTGTTCTCGGTCCAGAGAAAATGTCATCATCGTCGATCGTTGTGGTGAGTTCCCTAATGTTCCATTACTTGGCATTAGAGGAGGCATTACCTACGACCCTTGTCTAGCTTTGAGACAATTTGGATATGCACGGAGGGACGACCCTCATGACATGCTGATTCTGACCTAGTTTTTGACTTCGACAACGATGCGCAAGGACTTCGCCAAAGATTCATCAGAGCTTGGAGGATGCCTAACAAGGTAGATAGCAAGACACTGGGGTATAAGAACTCCATCCCTCTTGAGCCTTACCTCAAGTGGGTACGAACCCGAGCCCAGAGTCTTATGATGCCTTACCCTCATATTCTCCCTTTGATCAAAGAGCCTGTTAAGGAAGGAGAGGTTTCCTACACCATCCTACATCCTGACATGCCAACATCATGGGAGGAGATGCAGAAGAGTTAGATCCAACTCAAGGAAGAAAGGGATACTTTTGAAGCCAGCTTCTACGCCAGTGAGAAGAAGGTTTTGGAGCTTACCCGCCGACTTCACGAGGAGGAGACCCTCAACACTTACATCGCACCAAAGAGGATGCGCAACGTCTTTTTACCTTAAGAAGTTTTTGTAATATTTGGCCTATGGGGCATTTATGTACTGACAAATTTCTTCTTATTAATATGACGTGTGTTCTTTTTGTTTGCAACAACTTTGAATTTCTAAATCCTTGAATGCATTACATGAATAAACATACCATTCATCATATGCATAGACAGGTCTCCACACCAGGTTTCCTTATCTTTCTGCTGTTTATTTAAGTAAGATGGATCTCGAACAGACGGTCAAAGATCTGCAGGCACAAAACTCGCAGTTTCAACAGCTCCTTATGACCTTGGCAAAGGGTCAGGAGGATCTTAAAGCACTGTTAGGGAATAAAGAGCAAGAAAAAGGAAAAAAGAAGAAGAAAAGAGTTGGAGTAGCTACACTGGGAAGAAGATTTGAGAATGAAGCTAGGAGAGTTCTTGAATTCCCCTCTGCATCTGATGAGGGGACCGATAAGGGAAAAGGAGTTGCATTACCTTCTGAGTCTGAGGCTGAAGAGGAAGAGGTTGAGGAAGATGAAGACTATTCGGAGCAGCAATACCCACCAGCGGATGACAAATACAAAAACCTGGAGGATAGACTGGCAGCTATGGAGCTACAAAGGGTTCCCGGGCTAGATTTTAAAGAATTGGGATTGATTGCTGGGATTGTGATCCCTCCAAAGTTTAAGGTGCCAATTTTTGCAAAATATGACGGGCTGTCTTGCCCAAAGATGCACCTGAGGTCATATGTCAGAAGAATTCAGCCTCATACATCCGACATAAATCTTTGGGTACACTTCTTTCAGGACAGCTTGTCCGGTACGCAGCTAGACTGGTTTTACCAGCTTGAGAGGTCAGAAGTGCATAACTGGGAAGACTTGGCAGCTGCCTTTTATCGCCAGTATCAATATAACGCTAACTTGGCACCAACTCGTACTCAGTTACAAAGTATGGGGATGGCCTCAAATGAGGGATTCAAAGAATACGCCCAGAAATGGCGCGACTTGGCCGGAAGAGTGCAGCCACCTCTTTCAGATAGGGAACTAGTTGATATGTTCTTGGGGACCCTATCTGGCCCGTTCTTCAACCATTTTATCGGGAGCTCTTCCGCAGGGTTTACTGAATTGATTCTGACTGGCGAACGAGTGAAAGCTGGTATTAAGAATGGGAAGATTCAAAGGGATGCCTCTGCATCTACAATTGTTAAAAAACCATTTCCAACCAAGAAGGAAGCAGCTGTTGTGTATTCTCAAAAAGGATTGGGGAGAACTGAGCGCCGACCGACTGTAGGGGCCGTGATGATTCAAAATTCGTCAAATGATCAGCCTCGTACCAATCAGTCTAGACCTAACCAGCAACGGGTAGAACGGCCACAACGGCAGTTCACCGCATCAATATGATGCCTGCACAAGTTCTTCCCCATTTGTTGAAGTTGAATCTGACTGGTTTAAAGGAGGCACCGAAAAACCCTAACACCACATCTCCATACTATCATGCCAATGCTAAATGTGCCTATCATTCTGACAGCGCCGGACATGACACCAACAATTGTTGGGCGCTAAAGAATAAAATTCAAGACTTGATAGACGCAAAAGAGGTTGAGTTCGACGCCCCCGAGAAGCCGAACGTAATATCTGCTCCGATGCCAAAGCATGGCCATCATGTTCGTGTTGTTGGAGAAGATCTGTATGTTTCTGCTGTTGATGATCTGTTAACTCCATTACTGACAATCAAGTTGAATCTGTTAAAGGCTGGGATCTTCCCAGGATGTAAAGAAGACTGCTACTGTTGTTCCTCCCTACCAATCGATTGTCCATTGCTGAAGATAGGCATCCAAGGCCTAATGGACAGCCAACAAATTCTTTTTGAAAAGATTCCTGCTACTCCAACCCTTATCAAAGATGTTTCAATAATCACCATTTCCACAAATCTTTCCAAGGTCCCTAAAAAGCCTGTTAAGATTACATCAGCTGCGAAGATTGTTCCTCTGAAAATAACCATGCCTGGGCATGTCCCCTATAAATCTGACAAATCAATACCATGGAATTATGGTGGAGAAATCTACTACCATGGTGTTAAACAAATTGAGATAACTGAAGAGAGCTCTGACGAAGAGACTACCGACATTGGAAACATTGCCGGTACGAGTAAGATCACCCGAAGTGGGAGAATTTTCTCTCTAGAGATTACCCCTCCAAAGGCAACCTTTGGACCCTCAGTTGCTGCCAAAGTTACTCCTGCACCGATAAAACTTTCTGCAAGAACTCCGTTGATCGAAGAAGCCATCACCCTTGTGGTTGTCCCTCCTATTTCTGCTGATAAGGGGAAAGGGATCCAAGATGAGCTCGTCAGGACGAGGGCTCAGCCATTGGTCATCCCTGAAACCTCTAAGAAAGAAATGGAGGAGATTCTGAAAATAATTAAGAAGAGTGATTATGACGTGGTAGAGCAACTGGGGCAAACCCCCTCGAAGATCTCCATGTTAGCATTGCTGCTTTATTCGGAGGCTCATGCCAAAGCCTTGATAAGGTTTTTGAAGACAGCCCATGTGCCCCAGGAAACCTCAGCCGATCAATTCCAGGATTGTGTAGCCAGCCTTACCGCCGACAACAGCCTGGGTTTCTCTGATGCTGACCTGACTCCGAAGGGAAGAAAGCATAATGACGCATTGCATGTGTCTGTTGAATGCCGAGGAACTACTCTCGTCCATGTCTTGGTCGATACTGGTTCTTCTCTAAATGTGCTGCCTAAGAAAGCTCTGGACCGGTTGGATTGTGAAGGCTTGGAGCTGAAACCAAGTAATATCATTGTCAGGGCCTTTGACGGGTCTAAAAGAATGGTGCATGGGGAGGTCGACATTCCCATCAAGGTAGGAACTGAAGTGTTCCACTCAACCTTCTATGTGATGGACATCCGCCCCTCTTACTCTTGCTTGCTAGGAAGGCCGTGGATACATAATGCTGGGGCAGTCACTTCTTCTCTTCATCAGATGTTGAAATACCCTGTCAAAGGAAAAATCATAACTGTACACGGTGAGGAGGAATACATGATCAGTCACCTAAACTCCTTTCGGTATGTGGAAGTGGACGGCGAATTCATTGAAACACCATTCCAACACTTCGAGGAAGTCTCTCCCGAGGTTGCAGTAGCAAAGACGGTAGCTGAGGTACCCAAGCAGGTGGCCAGGATGGCATCTCTGAAAGACGCAAAGGCTGAAATGAAGGAAGGGAAGAGCTCAACATGGGTTCAGTTGCCTGACTTTCCCCACAAGACAGACAAGTTTGGGTTGGGATTCACCGCTGCGGGGCAAAAAGCTATGCGCCGCTCAAAAATTGAAAAGACGCCCATCAAGATTTCTCCTCATGGAATCAATGCTTTAGAAGATGAAGACGAAGAGGGTAACATTGAAGATTGGATCTTCCCAACCATTGAAGGGGGACTGCACAACTGGGAGGCGAAAGACTTCGTCCCCATTACTTTTATTAATCAGTAATTTATCTTTCGAACATTTCCTGTTGGTCTGTAATAATTACCTTTGAACAAATCTGCACACTACTTTTTCAGCTCGTGCCTTGCCCGGGGCATGTAGGTCCATTTGTAAGGGTTTTGATTCTCTTCATAATCATATGCCATGTTTAATGAATCATTAGACGTTTTTCATTTATAAACTGTTGTGTTCATTTTCTTTCCTTTTGCATTTTTGTTTGTTTAAGGATGGCTATCCCTTACACACACCCACACTCACAAATACAGGTACCCATCCACTCCGGATTCCATGGGTAACTATTCTGTTGTATCCTTCGATAACTCTGAAGATTTGGTCAATCAGGCTGAGTATGAAGATGACGAAGATTGTGAAGTACCGGGAGAGCTAGCCAGACTTCTACAACAAGAAGAGAGGGCCATCTTACCTCATGAAGAGTTGTTGGAAACATTCAACTTGGGAACAAAGGAGGACAGGAAAGAAGTACAAGTGGGTGCTAATCTGGAACCAAGTGTCAAGGAGCGCTTAATACAGCTGTTGAATGAATACATTGAAATCTTCGCCTGGTCTTATGAAGACATGCCGAGGTTAGACACAGATATCGTGGTTCACCGTCTCCCTACAAGAGAGGATTGTCCACCGATCAAGCAAAAAGTCCGCCGGATGAGGCCCGACATGTCTGAGAAGATTAAAGCAGAAGTAATGAAGCAATTCAATGCTGGTTTTCTGGCTGTTACATCCTATCCACAATGGGTTGCTAACATTGTGCCAGTTCCCAAAAAAGATGGCAAGGTCAGAATGTGCGTGGACTACTAGGATTTGAACAGGGCTAGCCCTAAAGATGATTTTCCGCTACCGCATATCGATATTTTGATTGACAACACAGCTCAGCACAAGGTGTTTTCCTTCATGGATGGATTCTCGGGCTACAACCAGATCAAAATGGCCCCCGAGGACATGGAGAAAACAACCTTTGTTACACAATGGAGTACTTTCTGCTACAAGGTGATGTCGTTCAGACTGAAGAACGCAGGGGAAACTTATCAATGCACCATGGTAGCTTTGTTTCATGATATGATACATCATGAGATCGAAGTTTACGTAGACGATATGATAGCTCGATCACAAACAGAGGAGGAACACCTTGAACATTTTCAGAAGCTGTTTGCCAGGTTGAAGGAGTACAAACTAAGGCTGAATCCAAGTAAGTGCACTTTTGGAGTTAGGTCTGGTAAACTTCTAGGATTTATTGTCAGCAACAAAGGTATTGAGGTCGATCCAGCAAAAGTGAAAGATATACAAGAAATGCCTGCCCCCCGTACTGAAAAGGAGGTTAGAGGGTTCTTGGGGCGCTTAAACTATATTGCCAGATTCATCTCTCATCTGACGTCTACCTGTGAGCCAATTTTCAAACTATTGAAGAAAGATCAGGTAGTCGAATGGAACGACGATTGCCAAGCTACTTTTGATAAGATCAAGGAGTATTTGCTAGAACCTCCTATTATGATGCCACCCGTTGAAGGAAGGCCGCTGATCATGTATCTGACTGTTTTGGACAACTCAATGGGGTGTGTATTGGGCCAGCATGACGAGTCTGGTCGAAAAGAGCATGCCATTTATTACCTTAGCAAAAAGTTTACCGACTGTGAGACTCGCTACTCACTGCTTGAGAAAACTTGCTGCGCTTTGGTATGGGCTGCTCGCCGACTAAGACAGTATATGTTGACTCATACCACTCTGTTGATTTCCAAAATGGATCCTATCAAGTATATCTTCGAGAAGCCTGCTTTATCTGGAAGAATCGCTAGATGGCAAATGATCCTGACTGAGTATGACATCCAGTATACTATCCAAAAAGCTATAAAGGGGAGTGTACTAGCTGACCATCTAGCTCATCAAGCTATCGAAGATTATCAATCTATGAGATTCGACTTCCCAGACGAGGACATCATGACATTGGACAACATCGAAGGTAACGGACCGTATGATGGACCTGAAAATGGATCCCGATGGACCCTGTACTTTGATGGGGCTTCAAATGCACTTGGAAATGGTATCGGTGCGGTACTCATTTCCCCAGAAGGTTTCCATACACCTTTCACGGCCCGACTTTGTTTCAGTTATACCAACAACATGGCCGAATATGAAGCTTGCATCTTTGGTCTCAGGGCTGCTATAGACTTGGGAATCAAATCATTGGTTGTATTTGGGGACTCGGCTTTGGTTATCAGTCAAGTCAAAGGAGAGTGGGATACCAAACATCCTAATCTTATCCCATACAAAAAACATGTCCTGACATTGTTGCCTCATTTCGAGCAGATCACCTTCGAGCATTTCCCGCGAGAAGAAAATCAACTAGCAGATGCTCTGGCTACCATGTCCTCCATGTTTAAACTCAAACGGGATAACGAGGCTCCCCAAATCACCATCGAGCGAA
Organism: Vicia faba; assembly: GCA_948472305.1. Classification (NCBI taxonomy): domain Eukaryota; kingdom Viridiplantae; phylum Streptophyta; class Magnoliopsida; order Fabales; family Fabaceae; genus Vicia; species Vicia faba. Next base: position 1,511,593,197 of record OX451738.1, read on the forward strand.
TGGATGAACCTGCGCACTGTCATGAGATTGATACCGAAGAAGTAGTGGAACAACCTTGGTTTCACGAAATCAAAAGGTATCTCCAGACTAGAGAATACCCTGAAGGAGCTTCAATAAATGACAAGAAGTTCTTAAGGAGATTTGCGGCCAAGTTCTTCCTGAGCAATGGCATTCTTTATAAACGCAGCCATGATTGTGTTTTACTTTGTTGTGTGGACAAAGTTGAAGCAGAGTTAATCATGACTGAGATACACAGCGGTACATTTGGCACCCACCTGAGTGGACATACGATGGCTAAGAAGATTCTAAGGGCAGGCCATTACTGGTCTACCATGGAAGCTGATTGCCATCAACATTCCCGTACTTGCCACAAATGTCAAGTCTACGCTGACAAGATTCATATTCCTCCTGTTCCTCTCAATGTTCTAACAGCTCCTTGGCCATTCGCAATGTGGGGCATTAACATGATTGGAGAGATCAAGCCCACAGCGTCCAATGGACATCGCTTCATCCTGGTCGCCATTGACTATTTTACCAAATGGGTCGAAGTAGCTTCCTTCGCCTCTGTTACAAAAAATGTGGTTGCCCGCTTCATCAAGCAGAACCTTATATGCCGGTATGGTGTCCCCGACAGGATCATCACAGACAACGGTACAAATCTGAACAATACTATGATCACCGCGTTGTGCGAACAGTTCAAGATTTATCATCACAATTCATCTCCCTATCGGCCGAAGATGAACGGTGCTGTTGAAGCTGCGAACAAAAACATCAAGAAGATCATTCAGAAAATGACAGTCACCTACAAGGACTGGCATGAGATGTTACCGTTTTCTCTGCATGGATACCGTACCACGGCACGTACTTCAACAGGGGCAACCCCATTTTCTTTGGTATATGGCATGGAAGCTGTCCTACCCATGGAAGTTCAGATTCCTTCCTTAAGGATTATGAAGGACGCTGGTTTGAGTGAAGACGATTGGATTCAGACCCGACTTGATCAACTCAATTTGATCGACGAGAAGCGACTCACTGCTATTTGTCATGGTCAGACGTACCAAAAGCGAATGATCAAGGCTTTCAACAAGAAGGTCAGACGTCAAGTATATCAAGTCGGAGATCTCGTAATCAAGCGGATTATCTTGCCGCAAAGTGATCCCAGGGGCAAATGGACCCCTACCTACGAAGGACCATTTGTGATCAAGAGCATATTTCCTGGTGGTGCAATGATTCTGACCACCATGGACAGCGACGAATTGCCACAACCTACGAATGCAGACATAGTCAAAAGATACTACGCATAAAACAACCCGACAAGTCGAAAACCCGAAAGGGTGACTTGGGCAAAAATGGGCATCCCGGTGAACCGAAAACCCGAAAGGGCGGTTCAGGCAAAAATTAGGGATAAAATAAAAAAATCTGTACACCCGGCAAGTCGAAAACCCGAAAGGGCGGCTTGGGCAAAAAGGGGTTTCCTGGTGGATTGAAAACCCGAAAGGGCGATCCAGGCAAAAGTTAGGGAATTAAAGCGTATGATTGTGTCTCGTCGGATCACTTTAAAGAACATTCTCTTTATCAACAAGCTCCGAGCTTCTGATCAATCCAGTCATCGGCGGATGAAGCAGCGAATGGACAGACATTCAGAGTTGTGAAGGCTATAGCAGAATGGGAATCCCATAGAATTGTTACACATAGCCATCTTTCTTTTGTATAAAAATTTTACGACAACACCCTCTTACTAAGATGTCTGTCTCCTTTGTACAAAGATACTCATAAAAAGTTAATACAAACACTTTTCCAAATACAGAAATTTGCTTTGTCTTCCTCTTGCTTCTTACACTTATGTTTAATTTGAGAAACGTCCAATGTTTTGTTAAATAGGCATATGCATTTGAACATAATCATTTTCTTACAAATCAAGAAAGATGATTGCTGATAGGTTAAAGGTACATATAGATATCTTGATGCCCTTTCCGAAAGAATCCCCAGCGGAGTTAAACTCCAAATTCCTCAACAAGGTTAAAATCCAGAACTTAATCCCCCAAACAGAGTTAAACTTCAGGATCCTCAGCAGAACAAAAGCTTCCTCAAAGCTGATTTCCCCAGCCAGAGAGCCTTCCAGAACTTAATTCCCCTCAGGTTTAAGTTTCAGTTCCCCAGTGGAGCCCTAAAAATCTGAAAATCCTATCCCCAGTGAAGTCAAAGCTGTTAATCCTCAGCGGAGCTAAAACTTCCAACTATCAATCCCCAGGGGAACCAGACTAGTGAACATTCTCCCCACAGAGATATTTCCCACCAGATTGAAGATTCTCAGTCTCACTCCTCCAACATGAGTCTCCCAGGTTCTGAACTCCCTAGTAGAGATCATCAGAATTCTCATTCCCCAAATCACCAAGGATTTTCAATCCCCAGCAGTGGCCCTGAAATCCCTCAACCATTGAAGATCTTGCTCCCAAAGCAATCAGCAGTCAACAAGGATGTCCAAAGGCTCCCAATCCCCAACCTTTGTCAAGGATTTATTCTCCAAAACAAATTACATTTCAAGTTTCAAATTCCTTCATCACCTGTTGGAAGTTACAACCACCAACAGAATAACGGACAATTAAAGCTCCTAAAAATCTGTTCCTCTCAAGAATGAAGATTCTCATCCTTAAAACCTCAGAAGATTGGTATACTCCCAGTTTCTGACCCTTAACAGAATGAAGATTCTCATCCTTAAAACCTCAGAAGATTGGTATACTCCCAGTTTCTGACCCTTAACAGAATGAAGATTCTCATCCTTAAAACCTCAGAAGATTGGTATACTCCCAGTTTCTGACCCTTAACAGAATGAAGATTCTCATCCTTAAAACCTCAGAAGATTGGTATACTCCCAGTTTCTGACCCTTAACAGAATGAAGATTCTCATCCTTAAAACCTCAGAAGATTGGTATACTCCCAGTTTCTGACCATTAACAGAATGAAGATTCTCATCCTTAAAACCTCAGAAGATTGGTATACTCCCAGTTTCTGACCCTTAACAGAATGAAGACTCTCATCCTTAAAACCTCAAAAGATTGGTATACTCCCAGTTTCTGACCCTTAACAGAATGAAGATTCTCATCCTTAAAACCTCAGAAGATTGGTATACTCCCAATTTCTGACCCTTAACAGAATGAAGACTCTCATCCTTGAAACCCCAGTAGATTGGCATACACCCAAGCTCCTGATATTCCCAACAGAAAGAAGATTCTCATTCTCAAAGTGGCAGATAACCTGAATTCCTGATATTCCCAACAGAATGAAGGTTCTCATTCTCGAAGTGGCATACAACCCAAGCTCCTGATTCCCCCAACAGCGGTCCCAGGACTTCTCATGTTCAACGATCAAAAGATTTTTGCAACCTCCTGCAGCAGTCAAGGATTCACTCTCCCCGACAGCAGTCAAGAATCTATTATCTCCGGCTATACAGGATTCATCTATCCTCAGCAAGACAACTCATCAGCTTACATGCGCAATCATTACATTCATGTCACAAACATTGATATAACATATATTGCATCATACATTTCATGCAACACAACGTTGTGTTTCAGCTAACATTTTACCCTTTTCAGGATAAGATTATTAAGCTTCAATTTCAACGGCATACAGTTCAACAAACATTCCAGGTGGCATCTTTAAGCCCATCCCTGACAAGATTCTGTCTCCCCTCCAGATGGCATCTTTAAGCCCATCTCCAAATGGAATCTCTAAGCCCATTCCCGCATCCATGTTCTAACGAGTGAAAATTTACGGACACTCTAGTGTCCAATCTCCTTTTACCTTCGAGACACGAACGACAAACTTGCCAATCTAACTCTTCAGTTTCAAGAAGATTGAACAGGGGCAACTGTTGTACCCCAAAATTTGCCCTCTCTCTTTTTCACAAGAAATCACAGCTTCAGGCTTTTCCTGATTTTTCAGATTGGTTTAAGAATCGGTCAAACAGACTTTTCTCATCAGTCGGACAAAATTAGGGTTTTTCATTGATTTTTGAATCAGTCAGACAAAATTAGAGTTTCTTTTGATTTGTTTGAGTTTGGCTCAAGGTTTGATCAAGCAGACGCTTCTTTAAACATTAAATAAAGAATTAGGGTTTGCATGCGCATTCTCAGAAGAATTTGAATCCACAGTGTCTTAATTGGCTGTTACACTGCTTTGACGTTTGCTCAAGATTTCAGTTTGTTTCTCAATAAACCTGAACCTCCGGTTTAGAGGCTGAGGCTTCTGGTTGAAAATTTGCAGTGTTTGGTTTAATCAGTAAAAGAAAAGGCATATGGATGTTTGTTTGATTTGACTGTGCAATGCTTATGGCCAATCGGAACGCCGGGTTTATTATTGATTAATGCGAAGTTACAAGACTACGGTGTTTATCATTTATTTATTTCATCTAAATTAGAATAATTGGGACGTACTTCCAGTTATTTTAAATCAAAAGATTTAAATAAATAAATAAACAGTGCAAATTAAAGAATTAACTCACAAAAAGATTCTTATTTATTTTTAATTACTGTTACAAATATTATTGGGATATTGTAAATTTATTTACAATATTTACAATGATGTTTTATTACAAATAATTGAAAAATAAATTAAATCTATCCTAAATCTTCATCTTCTACTGTTGCTCCCCATTGCTCAACTGATTTTTTATATGCAAAGACAAGAAGAGAAAGAAGTCAACACAGATAAATTAAAAGAAAAAGCATTTTTAGACAGTTAATCATAAAAACTCATCATTAAAGATTTTGGCCGGAATCAGTTTATTCGTCCTCTCTGCAAATCGCAAGAAGATGTTTCTTCTTGGTTCACAAAGAGGAAAGCAATGTTTTACAAGCATATGAATTATTTTGCAAAATGCACAAAGCTGCATAAATTCAAAATTGCAAAGTGTCAACAAATTCAAACAAACTGCAAAGTGCAAACTAAACTGCCAAAACTATCCAAAGAAGCAAACCAAATTATCAAAGAGGCAAACTAAGTCACAAATACAAAGCTGTCAATAAAACAATGTCAACTAAGCAAAACTGTCAAAAGCGGTCAACAAGCACAAAAGCAAGGCAGAAAATTTGGAAGTATGCAGAGGAAATACAAATGCAAGCAAGCTTGTGAAGAATACATTTTTATCCATCATTTTCCAGGCCAAAATCCTTTCAGAAAAAAAAGAGACATTCTAAGAAAAGATGTGCTTTCTGTGGAGAGAGAAAAAGAGAGAAAAGTAGCAGGCTTACAGTTTTCCAGGCAGGCCTAAGGATAAATATAGAAAAATCAAAATACTGTCAGAGGGGGGGCAGAATACATACAGAAGAAGATATCACAAAAACTGTAAACCTCAAGCCTTGCAACCTGCTAAAACATTGAAGCTTGTTCCAAGCTTGGACCCTAAGAAAAACAACAAACAACCTGCCTATTTACATAACACAAACAGCCTGCCTATTTACATAACAAAAACGAGCTGCCTGCATGACCCCAGAAAAAGAGGCCAAGCAAAAAACTTCAAGCCTGTAACATCAAGCCTTAACCTGCATAAATCTCAAACAAAATTCAAACTACACACGGTCAAAAACTTCAAGCCTGAAGCCTGTCAAAACCAGTACAGTAAACCTCAAACCAAAAGCCTAAAACTTCAAGCCTGAAGCCTGTCAAAACCAGTACAGCAAACCTCAAACCAAAAGCCTAAAATCACAAACCTGTGTTCAAAGCCAAAAGGCCAGCATAAACCAGAAAAGCCTAAACAATAAGCTTGAAACCTGTTACAACCTAACAAACCTGTGTTCAAAGCAAGCTAGATTCCAACCCATCCAAAACTTAGCATCAAACATCATGAAGCAACAACATCCAAGCTCTCAGAACTAAAAAGTTCATCATTGAGCAAGCCAAAGCCAAAGATATCAAAGGCAACTCAGAATCTAAGCACACAAGTATTCAGAGGCAAGCATTCAAGCAGACAGAAGGGGAACAAGCAAGCATCTCAGAAGCAACAAACAAATATCCAAACGTACTCTCAGAGCAAAAGCTCATCATCGAGAATCACAACAATAAGCAAAGCGTTCAGATAAGCAGAAGAGGAAAAGAAGTTTCTGAAAGGGATGAGCTAGGGTTTTCAGGGATATCATCATAAAACCTAACAAAAGAAAGATACCAGGAATACCAGAACAAAGCTCATCAGCATCATACTCTCTCCGCCTCCGGCCGTCTACAACACCTCCAGTCCACTCCTCGTCTCCTCTACAAAGGTATAATTCCTCTTCCCTTTTCTTTAAATATCTCACACAAACATGAACAAACATAGAAGATCAGAACTTGCCAAGAAAAAGAAATCAATAACATGCAAAACTTAAAACCCTAAAACATAAAAAAGGGGAAACTGTTACCTTTTCTTGTCGCTGCTGTGCTCAACCATAGAGGGAGAAGGAGTTAGAGGTGGCGCCTGGTGGCCATAAGCGGAGAGGAATTTTGTTCAGAAAGCCTGGCTCAAGGGAGATGAAGAAGAGACGAAGAAGACGATGATAGAAACGGCGCCTCTGTAAAACTGTAACCCTAATCTGAGTAACAACAAAACAAACCCTTAGAAAAATTGTCAAACCTTTGGGCCTCTGCCCCATTAACATGCCTAAGCCCATTTCCATTCTAACACCTGACCCCTCCTGGCGCGTTACACCCCCCTTTTGTCTCAATCTGCATTGGGCTTGCCATGTACATGATGCATAGGCCCATTTAACTCTTTCTTATTTTTCTTTTCTTATGATTACAAATCAATTTTTTAAATCAACACCTTTCTTTTAATTTTTATAACTTAATTGATCTCTCTTTTTTTTTTAATGATACTTTTTATTATTACACTTGAAATACATAAAAATAGACTTTATTAAATATCTCTTTTTTTTCAAAATTAAAACTTTTGTTTATATAACATTAACCAAATACCTAAAAAATAGAAATTTTTTAGATTAAATACTTTTGTCAAATAAGAAAAAATAATACATTTTGTTTTAAAACCTTCGTTTAGTTAAATTTTTATATAAGCTTTTTTTTTCTTTAAAGGCATTAACTAAAATACATAAACATTAATTTTCTTTAACTTAAAACATTTTTTAAAACTTTTGTTCATATAACATAATCAACAAAAACCCAAAAATAGTAAATACTTAATAATATATTAGGTTAACATTTTTTATCACTTGTAAATAATCATGTGCACTTTACATACTTTTATTTCTCTTTGATTCTTATACTTTGCTATATTTTACATTGAGAATGCGATTCGATTTGGTTGTAAATATATTTGGACACTATTATTCCGATAAGTCTCATCCCCATTCGTAAACATTTGTACCCCCATCCCCGGATACTTATTTGTAATAGCTTAGACTTTAAATTCCCGCAATTTATCGCTTTCTATATACTGTATAGTAATTAGGGTTTGTATGCGAAGATTCAAAATCAACCGCTAGATAACCTAATACAAGACAAATGCATGAAAATCAAATACACAATACACACTTGCACCCATAGGGTAATCCCGCTTGTTGCCTTCCAAAATGGGCCATGTTTGCATGTTGGGTTCTTTGGCAAAACAAAAACAAATCAAATGATCATAGTCCCTCGATGACGCTTTCGAAGTTGCCTAAACAAAATGATCATAGTCCCTTAAAGGAAAATTGCCAAAGACACTTGGCACCATTGCATTCATGGTCTATACGATGACCTGCGCCCGTCCCATTAACATCCTAACATAAGGTTGTTCACCAAATACAATGGTGAAAAAACACTGTTAAAAGGGTTAAAACATGAGAAAAATCTTTGAGTAAATTTAGGGGTAGACAACTCTTAGTTACTTCATCAAACTTGCAAAACACACTTGCCTACTTTTCAAAACACACTCCACAATACAACTTTCAAAACAACTTCCAAAAACAATTGAAACATCTTTTCAAAAAAGACAAACACCATTGCATATACTCAAACAAGAGTCATTACAATGGTTGCCTAGACAAGGCTTCTTTTTCAAAACATTTTCAAAACCACACACACAAAGCACCATTTCAAACAAATCAAGGCAAGTGATCTAAAGCAAGTAACTAAGATCCCATGAATAACCATGGATGAAAAGGGTACTAATACCTTCCCTTTTCATAATCTACCCCCGGAACCCAAGAAAACATCTCAAAGGTTTTTCCTGTGCTTTTTAACCTTTCCTTTAGGATAAAATAAAAAGTCGGTGGCGACTCTTGCTAAACCGAACAAGTGCGAATACAAACGCAAAACCTAAAGTCAGTTCTCCCACCGTATCACACAAGGTATCTTAGCAAAACAAAACAAAACAAAACAAAAGATCATAGTCCCTCGATGACGCTATCAAAAGGTTGCGTAAACAAATGATCTTAGTCCCTCAAACAAGCTAAGATACTTGGCACCATTGCTATCATGGTCATACGATGACCCACATCCGTCCCGTTTAACATCCAAAGATAGGGTTGTTTACCAAAGCAATGGTAAATCAACAATGTCAAAGGAATAAAAATGTACAAGAAAGACTTTTGAGTAGGTAGATAGCTTCTAGTTACTTGTTCCATTTCAAAACAATCCTTGCTATTTTCAAACAAACACACACACATTTCAAAACAATTTCCAAACAACTTTAAAAACATTGAAACATTTTTCAAAAGACAAACATCTTTGTATACATTCTTACGAACGAGAATCATTACAAAGATTTCCTAAACAAATGCCTCTTTTCTAAATACTTTCAAAACCACACAAAGCACCATTTCAAACAATTGTAAAAGCAAAGCAAGTGATCTAAACAAGTAACTAAGAGCCCATGGAAAACCATGGATGAAAAGGGTGCTAGCACCTTCCCTTTTCATAATCTACCCCCCGGACTCAAGAAAACATCTCAAAGGTCTTTCCTGTGCTTTTTTACCTTTCCTTTTGGATAAAATAAAAGTCTGTGGCGACTCTTGCTAAACCGCGACATTTGCAAACACAAACGCAAAACCTCAAGTCAGTTCTCCCACCGTATCACATTTGTGTTTGTGGGTTTTGAAAAGTTTTTGTTTTAACTTCGATTTAACTCTTGCTTATGTCTTCAAGAGTGTAATGAAGTGTTTTTGAAAACTTGTTTGAAAAGTGTAAGTGAAAATTTTGTTTGGAATGAGCAAGTATCTAAGAACTAATCTACCTACTCGAAAAAGGAATCGTTCTATGTTTGTTTCCTTTAGACAGCGATATCCCACTATTAGTGAGTAGGTAGCACTGTCGTTGGAGTTTGAGGGTCAATTCGAAAGAGGGACATGCGGTTACTAAAGCAATGTTAGGACGTCTTAGTGGTAACCCTAATGTCTTAGATCATTTATCCGAGGCAACTATATCCGAGGAAACCTTTCTGAGGCAACTTATGATCTTTTAGACAAGAGGATGACCTCTAAAACAACCTATACTTAATGACCGTTTACAAAGGCAACCAAGTGGGGTGTACCCTAGGAGTGCGCATGTGCGAATGTGTTGATTTCAGATTATTTTATCTTTGCACATTTAGGGGTGATCTAACTGTTTTAAATTTAATCATTCATTCTTGTCATGCAAACCCTATTATCAAACATCTAACAGTTGAATATTTGCAAAAATTAAAGGTGCGGAAATTAAACTACGCTATTACAAGGCGTCAGGTATTTACATCGCCAAAAACAAACCCTTTGAAATTTAAAAGCGGTAAAAATAAATAAATGTCCTAATTTAATTATTACAAACCGGGAGCAGATACAATAATTGAATAAAAAATAAAGCGCGCGAGAAAATTGAATCGAATGCGAAACTAGGGTTTTAACCCTCCTAATTAAGAGAAAATGTTTTTGTTGTTTTTAGTATTTTTTAAGAAAAGAAATTAAGTCCTAAAATTAAATGCTAAATTAATTAGTTATTAAATTAATTAATGAAAAATAATTACAAGACCTATTTTTTTGATTTTTTATTATTTTAGGAAAGAAATAAAATAAATAAATTAATAATAAAACCTATTGATTCTAATTGATTTTAATTATTTGCAAAAATAAATTAAAATTATCTAACATTAATAACCTAATTAATTTAATTAATATTTATTGATGAAAAATAATAATTCTGATTTTAATTGGATAAAAAATATTTTTTGGTAATTTTTGATAAAAAATAAATTGTTTTATTGGTTAGTAAATAAATAAAAATAATTAAATGAAATATAAACAAAATATAAAAGAGATAGATGGGCCTGAAATTGGGGGGTGCGCCTAGCAAGAATCTGGGCCCAATGATGCTGATCCACATTGACTTTTTTGATCCTATGCGTTGCGTTTGACTAGCTTGTGGTGCACTCCCAATGGTGGCCACCAGTTCTGGCCATCTGGCCATCTGGCGTGTTGATGAGGAAGGAGTATGGTGGACATCCTGGCTTGCATGCATATTGGATCTCCTGAAATAAAATATGAAAATGGCAAATGCTGGAGGCAGGGATCGAACCCCTGACCTACAGCCTTCCAAGACCTTAATGCTTAGCTGGCTTTCGCTGGGATGTTTGTTTTCATTTGTTAATTAATCAAACATTGAAAGTAATATGTAAAATAAAAGAATATTGGAAAAGAAATAAAAAATGTGCGCAATAATTTGAATGGGCGAATCAGATGGATCCACGTATTCGTCTCCCTCCCTGTACCGTGGCTAAAGGTTTGAAACCCTATACCCACGGACAATGTCTGTTGCTATACCCCTGTCCACTCTCAAAATCTCGTATAGGCAATGTAAACGACCACCAAGGCCAAGGTTAGAACCGTCTCCTTCTTCTGTACACAACTGTACCATTCATGAAGGCTAATTGTCCCTGAAAATAAAAACCCTAAAACCAAATCCGAAACCCTAACAATGGTGGATTTTGTTATAGACCATATAAATGATATTGAATAATGCCAAAAGTTTGCAAATGCTCTATAGGTTAATAATATGTCATCAATTCATGTTAACAATGCCTAAGTTACAGGATGTGAATTCAAGAACAGGGGTGTATCGTGATGGACTTACAGCGTGTTGTAGGGCTTGAAAACACTTGCTTTCGATTCCTTTCGCTTGAGGAGACTCCCTGGAAGCGATTGAGATCGTCAAAGAACCTTGAAACTGCCTCTAAAGGGGATTTAGAACTCACACTTTTCTTGGTATTTTTCAGATTTTGTTCTAGCTCTAGCGCCTTTTTCTCACCTCCCTTTTGATCTGCACGCACTCCTTATGTATTAGTGAAGGGATTAGGGTTGCAAATTGCATCCAAATCTTCTTCTTTCAATGCCTTTGATATTTGATTTGATTATTCTTTAAAGCTTTCCAAAATTGGTCCAAATCCAATCTCTTTGTACACATATGCCTTGATATGAGTTTGATTGATCCTAGCTGTGTAATAAGACCTGAAATCATCACAAAATCCCTTATTATCAATGTTTTGGATTTTTATTTGATTTAATTTGATTTAAATTGAATTAATTCAAATAAAAACCAAATTAAATAATAAAAATAAGATATGGACAAGTGGCAAAGGCTAGAGCACGTGGGCTATGTTGCCAACTTAAAACAAGTGAAAAAGATTGGGGCCATTTGGCAAAAATTGAAGTTTTAGGGATAGTTGACTTTTGGCAATTTTGCAAAAAATGTCAACTTCACCAATGCATAAATTCCTCAATTTTGACTCTTTGGAGGTGTTCTTGGACGTTTTAGAAAGATTGAGATGTCCTCTAAGCAACTCTTTTGGTCTCATCTCATTTTGATATTCCATGCTTATGTATGAAGCTTTGACAAAAAAAGGTGTTTTTGTTGACTTTCCAAAATAATCTATAATGTCCAAATCCATAACTTCTTGTGAGTGTATATTTTGAACTTGGGAGATGAATATAGATTGTAGGGAATTGCATCCTCTTCAAAATGAGCTTTGGATGGGTCATTTCTCATAAAGTGTGAGAAAGTTATGCTTGGTCAAATTTGGGTTGACTTTTCTTGCAAAACCCTAATTTAGCAACTTTTGAGTTTTGATGAATTATGAGAAATCATTGATGAATCATGATCAAACCTTGATAAAATGATTAAATATACTTCAAAATGAGGATGTTGACCAAAAATCTTGAAGTTTGACTGTATGTGGGTCATAGTTGACTTTTTGCCCTAGCATAGTCGATTTTTGGACCTTTGAGCAATTGACTGAGCAAAATTCCTCTGCAAGGCTTGAAACTTGACATGGATGATGTTGAGAACATATTAGGACATTTGTGAGCACTTTGGGTCACTTTTACTCAAGGGTATTGATGCAACATGAAACCCTAGTTTGGGGTAGACTGCCTTAGGAGAGAGTTTGTCTGACCAACTCTTGGACTACCTTGAGCAACTTGGGAATCTTTCTTGAAATATTTTGAGAAATATGGGAGGGAAAATTTTGGGGTACAACACCTTCCACCCCTCTCACTCCCGAGTTTCACCCTTTAGTTCCCTCATCAGATAGAACTATTATGATTTCCTCCACTGGTCCCATAAGGAGGTGAGGCAAGGACTACGAGCTTACTATTATGCGACAGAAGGTTGTTGCTCTTCGCGATAAAATTAGCAATCTTACAGAGAAGATGGAGATATCTAGTGCCACTCATACAGAGGAGGAAGACTACCTCTCTCAGGAGATTCTCAATCTTCGATGCCAGCTTTCAGAGACTCGTGTGACCCTCCCACATTGGATGCGAGATCTCACTTATCAGTCCATTTAGTCATTTATTAGATTTTTTCACTGTTATCATATTTTCATCATTAGATTTACCATTTACTATTATTAGATTTGTTTTCCCGCAAAAACCTTTCTTGCATTTTCAAAACTTTTTAGGATTATTTTTGTTTTTATACATTCTTTAGTAATTTTTGCCTATTTTTAGTTATCATTACTCATTTATTTTTTCGACTAACCCTTATTAATATTTTAGTATTTAATGACACTTTATTTCCTAAATTTTAAAATGTTGTCATAGAAAGTAAAAATGGGGTTTCTATACTCTAAAGAAATAAAACAAAGGCCCAATCAGCGAACCAACAGACATGGCGAACGCCAGGGGGCCTGTGGCGAACGCCATGGCTCCAAGATTTCTAAATCCGAGACAGTAGCAAAAACCCTCACTTTTCCCCTATTTTTCAACTTCATTCTTCTTCCCAAACTCACTACCTTCCACCATTAACTCCATTTACAACCCCACTTACCACTTACTCAAATAACTCCCCATAACTCAAATACCCACTCATCTTCCATAAACCCACTCAATTTATCATATTGAAATACTCACATTTTCACTAAAAAACCCCAAAACACCAATTTCCACAATTCTACCATTTTTTTTTTATTTTTCAACAACATCAATGACAATGGCGGAAGAGAACGTGGGAATAATCTTTCGAGAGGGATCCGCTGGAGAAAGGAAGATAAGAAAGTTTGAATCCCTGTCGAACTGAGACATTTTCTCCATAAGGTATTCCGATGACTCTTGTCTTGGTACTTTAGGAATTTATCAAGATGTCTATTATTTGGTAGATAACTTAGGATTAAGGAGTTTGTTTGTACGGAGAGATAATACCTATAAAAATTTGACTCTTGAGTTTCTAAGTTCACTAATTTACAAGGTTAGGCCTAATTCTGCAAGTACCGCAGGCATCGTTCATTTACGTATGTTTAACATAGAATATGAATACACTACTTATGAAATTGCGAAAAATATTGGATTTTCCCTACAGAGAAGGGATACCTTGTGAGGCTCCCCTTGAATCTGAGTGGGAGGATAAGAATTGGACGTTTTGGAACCAAATTATAGGTGTCGTGACTCGCTCCTTTGAGGGAAACCATGCCTCTGGAATTCATAACCCATCCATCTACTATTTTCTCCAAATGTCGACGAATACCATTTTTTGGCTAGGACAATACTAACAAAACAAACGTTAGGGAAATATTTTATTTGCAAGCCACCCTTACCCGGAGACAGGTAAACTCGGCTCCTTTTATGAGAGCACATATGAAAGCCTCTAGAGGAGCTATCTCATTTTAAGGCTTGATTACCTCCTTGGCCCATGTTATAGGCCTAGATGAAAAGCTTGCTGACTTAGAGCCTCTGCCACCCCGCATTGTTGACCTCGATTGCGTTCGACACATGCAATTATATAAGTTTCAAAAGGGAGGTGGACACCACCTTATGATTCATAGTGATAATGTTGAGAGTATTATTTTGCCATGGCCTATACGCACTGACGCACAAGAAAGGGCCAATTGGACTTATGATCTAGATGCTCCTCCATACACTGGTCCATTACCTACTTCATTTCACGCTAATATGACAACAAGTAATGATACTGATGAGGAACTTAATAACCAAAAGCAAATTTCTCATGTTCGTAACTCACCATCCGCACACACTACACAAACTTTCACTAACAATGTTACAGGTACTTCATCTGGTTATCAAGAACTCACAGAAGATCTCCCTCAAGAAGGTTCTGATTCTTTGTTGTACATTATGTACAAGCTATAACAGAATGTGAGATCATTCATGGAAGCATCTCACAATCATACACAGTGTACCCTACAATCAGTGATGAAAGCCCAACTTACACAGGTCTCTCACACACAATGCCACCAGGCTACATTGAATCAACTGATGACTAATGTCAACACCATGCACTTGAACAAAGTTTCCATTATCGAAAACATTCGGACCCTGAGGGTATCAAATGATGCATTAGTAGAATAGGTGAGGCGGCTGACGAAAGCTCAGACCTCCTGAAGTAGAAGCCATCAGCAGAGACGCCGCAACCAGAACCCATATAAGGGAGGGGGTGGCCATGAGGGCCAGTAATGATTACACACTAGGTTCTATCATTTCCTTTTTCTTCTTAGATTAAAACATTGAGGATAATGTTTAATTTAAGTGTTGAGGAGGGAGTTTACTTACTTTCTAGATTAGATTTCCTTATTTCTAGTTAGATTTATCATTTTCTAGTATTTAGTTTGCTTTATCGAGTCATTGCATATATTGTCGAGTCTTTATGCATATTATTTGTTGTTTATTGAATTTATTCATTTTCTTGAGTCATACTTTTTTTTTGAAAAATAAACAGTGTTTGTTTTTTAATTTATGGGCTATTAGATAAGCTTAGGACATGTTATAAAGATTTAGTAAATGTCCTGAAAAATCAGTGTCATTTTAACACTACAAGTCTCTTAATTATAGAGATTGATCTGGATAACTTTTATGCCTTAGCCTTAAAATCTCACCCCTAAATAAGTCCTCAAGTAGTTTATTTTAGCAGTTGGAACCATCTTAAACATGCTCTACATAGGGAAGCCAATGAATATAAGTGAATGATCCTAATTTTATGCTATAATTAATTGAAAATATAGGGATTACGGTCGTGGAACCTACAAAAATAGAATAAAAACAGTTGTTAGTTGGTTCAAAGGTACTCTGGTGCTAAACTTGGTAGGGAGGATTATAGTCTGATACCCCACAACTACAATTGGGCGAACAAAAGGGTTACACCACTTTAGGTACCAAAATCCCATGCAAAAGATCATAATCACTAATCGGTCGCCTTACTATGAGTATGTATGGATAACAAGCTTAATGTGTTGCGCCTGAATGAAAAATTATGAAAAATGGGATGAGTAAGTTAGGCTTAAGCATAATGACATGATTCTGATTGGTTTGCATAGGAAAGAGACTTATGACTATGAGATATGGAATGTGTTATTACGATGCCCTTGTTTTTGTGATTTAGTACCTATTGATATAACTTTGTCAAAAGTAGAGTCTTTTAGCCCAAAATATCTATCGAGTGTCACTATTTACTTTCATTTTGCTTGAGGACAAACAATGGTTCAAGTGTGGGAGAGTTTGATGACACCAAATTATACCGTTTATTTGACTCGGTTTATGCATGTTTTATTGTCATTTTGTTTTACATTTCCACTATTATGCTAGTATTTTGTTTGTGTTTAGGTATTTGGCCATTTAAGAGTCATATGCGAAGAAACGAAGCAAAATAGACAAAAACCGAAAGAAATGAAGCAGTTTCCATTCAAGGCAACCAGCCTGGTGTTTGCCAGGAAGGTAGCCACCAGGAGAATGATGTGTCTCATGTCTCAACGGTCATAAGCCCTGGTCACTCCCACTTTGAGAAGGTTGCATTCACCACAGGAGGATGGCGTTCGCCATCCTTTGAATTTTGTTGCAGTTGAATTAGGCTTTGCTAGGTCTTCCCACTCTCTCCATTTTCTCCTATGATGGGGTCTGCGATCGACTTAATGTCTGACGGTAATCTTAACTGCAAGCGCACAGCCTATCGAGGTAGTAATAAAAGATTGTCGAATCCACAGGGACTTTGTAATCACGCTAGTGTTGTAAAACAGGTTGGTTTAGCTAAGGCAGAAATTGTCACGTTGGTTTTGGGAAAATTAAGGAAGGTAAATTAATTGATTTTAAAGTAATTATAAAATGAACAGTCGGTATGCAATAGAGTCAACCTAAGGGATCTAATCGGGCCTAGGCATATAAGGATGGTCAACTTGGTTTATCCGTAGAATTAACCAGTTTAAAAACCCTTAACTCACACTTTCATGGTCTTATCTCGGATTATACGTCTAAAGCCCTATACCTGCTTTCGCTAGCCTATAAGTGTTTAGAAGTATTCTTTGGAAACTTAATTAATTCTAATTTGGTTTAAAGAGCTTTCACTGTATTTAAATCAAATGCCTAACTTTAGTTATCCGGTTAAAAACCTCACACTTTCGTGGTCTCGATCTAACCTATTTACTCTTCTTACTTTCGTAACAAAGATTTTATCATTTAGCATAAAAAGTTATAACCAGAGTTAAGTTGATTAAAGTTTTAGCCTAAGTTTGATTAGAAGCCTAATGTCTCTTACTATTCCATACCGACACTAAAGGTTTAGCTAGCCATGGAAATCAAAATAAACATACTGTAAATAAAACAAGCAAATATAAATTGGACATTATAAATAATAAATAACAAGCATGCATTAATAAATTAATTAAAATGAATTTAATACAATTGCAAAATAAAAACCTGACAGTAAAGCCAACACTTCAATCCTTCTTCCACAAATCGGAAACTCGGACTTGGTGTCGGGAATATTGCAAATTCTGGAGCTTGAATGATAAATCCTAAACTATGCTAATAATTCCCTAATGTTGGAAATTATTATTTGGACAGTGGAATTTAAAAGAATTGAATTAAACAAATGTTGTAAAAATAATAACTGAAATAATACTGGTTTCAATTTTGGCAGAGCTTCGGCACAAATAAGCTGTAATAAAACTCCGTACTTTTTTTGTTCAATATTGAGGTATTTATAGAAGAATAAAATCTGGCAGTTGGTTTGTTAAACTTGTAACTCAGTCTTCCTTCAAAATCTCCAAAAATGTAGTAACCTGAGTAGTTGAGGGAGAAATGGTGAACGTGGTGTTTGACTGGAGAGAATTAAGGAGTTTGGAAACTCCTTCTGTTATGCTTGCCACGTTCTGCATTTTCCAACTGAACTGTTATACGCATTACGTTCTTTACATGAGCGTTACGAGCAGATTTTGGTCTTTCCCGTGTTACGGTCGTGGCCACTGTGTTACGGTCGTAACACTCTTCAAACTGGCTTACGGTCGTGGCAGCTTCATTACGACCGTCACAGCTACAGAAATGCAGTTCTTTGACAGATTTATCCTTTTCTTCTGTTCTTTTGATGCTTTCTTGCATTGTTTCATGTTTTCTTCTATTTTGAGCTCAATTATGAAATACCTGCAAAAGTGATGACAAACTCGAAATATTCGGGAATTAATCGGGTCAAAATAATACAAAACGGGCGAATTTCATAGCAAATAAACGATACGATTTCGTGTTATCAAATTCCCCCATACTTAAACCTTTGCTTGTCCTCAAGCAAAATAATCAAATTAAGAATATCAGACAAGTTTTTATAAACGCACATAACTAGTATACCTTTCGTTTTCAAATAATTTCAAGAAATCCTAAGTTAGTTCGGCCGAGAAAATCGAATGAAACAACAACGATACGTAAATGATACAAGCAACAGGCTAGTCGACGACTATTCGTTTTAAACGAAGCGTCCAATTACACCGTTATAATTCAACTCAAGGTTTCTCGTCCATATTTCACCCGGTTTCGTTCTTGATTAAGCCCATTATCCTTGCACGCACGTAGTGGAAGAGCCGGTTAGTGGTTCTGATCAAAACACGACGGTTTCTGGCACAATTATGTGGCAACCTCTTTTATCCAATTGCAAGATGCGGGGGATCAAACCGTAGTCTGCCCTACCGAGTTCAGTACCAGATGCTTCCGAACCACCTAGACAATGGATTCTTATGTTACTTAGTAGAAGCTTTTGCATCCGTTGGATTAAACGATCGGGTGAGGATCGCCCAATTTAGTTGGTGCAATATCTATTTCCTTAAAGCATGTAACATTGTATTTAAATCAATTTGCAAGATCATCCACTTATGTTCATCGACTTTCCACGTGGATTGTGTTAGGACTGGTGCTGGCTGCTAATATAAACTACTAGGGGCTAATTTAAGGTTCGAAACTCAAAGTATCGGTATAACGAAAAATGAAGACGATTCGCGTGAGTAGAGAGTCGAAGGTGTCATAATCGTATAGTTCTCGTTGGATCACTCTCGGCCTTCTAACTAAGATTTCAGTTAAAGTAGGTAACTAACTGTTGTGCGAATATAAAAGGCTAAAAAATTTTGGTATGGCTAAATAAAATGGGGAGAAAATGAAATAGCGAAATATAACAGAAATAGGAATGAAATTACTCGTTCTGGATTAAGAATGCAGTGCTCCTCCCACACTATATCAAACATTGTCTCAATGTTATGATATAATGGCGAGGTTAAATAAAAAGTACATCGGAAAAACAAGGAAAACAACAAGAAAAGGAAAAACTACTGGCGACCACGGCGGCTTCGGGTTCGTGACCGTCTGGAAGGAGTAACTTCAGGGTCAGTGTCCTGGGGTCCAAGAGATGTAACATCCATCTGAAGGGGTGAAAAACACAAGAAGGGGGGGTTGAATTGTAAAACTGAAATCTTAAAGCAATTGACAAGATATTTTATCCTGGTTCGTTTGATCTCAAACTACTCCAGTCCACCCGTCAAGGTGATTTCGCCTCTCTCCAACGAGGTCTTAATTCACTATATTCAACTGAATATTACAGACTGCTTTAACAACTGCTAAAGCCTTCTTGATTCAAACCACAACCCGGTTTGTCAAGGCAACACTTTCTTACAAAGGTATAAAACAATGTGTTTGGATGTTTTCTACAAAACTTTATCACAACTGTGATGTATACACAAAATGAAGCTTAGAAACTAGATTGCTAAACAGAAATGGAATATCAGAGTTTGTAGTTTAGCAAAACTGGTAGAACGAAGATTATGGTTCAGCTTTGTGCGTGTAGAGATTTGGAGAGCATTAGCCATTATAATCTTCAAAGCCTTGTTTATATAGCACTTGAGAAGATGAACGTTGAATGCAATATTCTTGATTCAATGCTAATAACAAGCTTTCCTTTTTGAGCAGATCTTGTCTGGAATGAGGCCGTTGGAATTAATTAGCTTTCAATGCACAGTACCGTTGCTTTTTTAACGCACGTTCTGGCTTGGCTCATTCTGATTCTGCTTCGCTGCTGATGAACTATTGTGTTTCTGTATCAGAGTGTTTGAGCGCAGTTATGTTCATCAAGCTTTAGCATGTACGTGAGTTGATCATCTGATCTTGACGTTCTGATGTAGCAACTTCTGATGCTGGTGTATGACATCAAATTCTGATGCTGAATAAACGTGATCTTGCTTATTTCAATCAGAGTATCTGCAAGTCAGAACATACTAATTTTAGGCAGCAGATAGTTCATTCATGAAACTTATAAATACTATATCTTTTCACTTTGTTATCATCAAAACTTAAATATAGGGTAGTAGATTCAAACATTGTTCTAACAATCTCCCCCTTTTTGATGATGACAAAAACTAGATATTTTAAATGAAAAATAACGTGAAAAGGTATCAGAGTTAAGAAGTACGGAGAAGTCAGAGTTAAGAGATACTCCCCCTAAGTTGATTACTTCCCTTTGATTATACGTGTTCTTCAGGATCAGATCTTTTTCTTTCTTTGAATATCAGATTATCAGAGTCTTTGACTTATCAGAGAGCAGAGCTTCAGAACTTTTCTTGACAGAGCTTTGCTTTGGATCAGAGTATTAGGTCGATCAGAACTTCATATTGATCAGAGCAACATTGATCAGAGCTTCTAGTCTTCAGAGTGTCCAGGAGCTTCCTTGTGCCTGTAGAATTTAAACAAAACAGAAAAACATTTCAAGTAATAGAGTTAGAATGTTTGAGAGTTTCTGTCTAGTTAGCCCGTTATTGATTTAAATATCATTCTTGTTCTCCCCCTTTTTGTCAGCAATCAAAAAGTGTTGGTGATGTGCTAAAACAATTAAGATCAGAAAAACAAATTATATTAAGATAGTTCAGAATCAGAGCAAGAAAATATTACAAAACATAGTCAAAACATAAGAAAACATGAAAATGTCATGCATGAAAAAAATTTAAGGTTGAGGAGGCAAGCGTGTGAACAGGCTCTCCAGCATCGCTTGAATCTTTTCAGAAGTTTCACTTTGCTTCTGCACCATGCTGACAACAGAGTCAATCTTGCTGTCCTGCACATCCATTCTTGCTTTCATCTTCTGATCATTTTCTTCCATCCGCTGCTGTAGACGCAAGTCATTCAGCCTTAATTCTTCCAGAGTCTGCCTGTCCAAGGCAGCTTGAGAAGCATCAGAAGAAGGAGGCTTCTCAGAACTTTCAGCAGCATCTTCTGCTTGACTTTCAGCCTGAGTGGTCTTGTCTTCTTCTGATGGTTGCACCTTTGCAGCTTGCTGTTTCTCAGACCAGGGTTCACTGTCCAGAGGGAGCACGTCTTCCTGAGGCAGCTGACTTTCAACTTCCTTCAGCAGCTTGCTGAAGTTCTGTTGTGCCTGCTCATAGTTGATATCCTGCAACTTGAGGGCTTCAGCACGTACCCATAGTCTGAACTGTGACCAGAGCTGATCAGAAGCAGCTGGGTCAATCATCCCAGGACAGACTTGCTTCAAAGAAGCAATCCATTGCAGCATACCTATTTCAAAATTCAAAATACCAGAGCCAACATCTGGTTGCTTTGGTTTTGGGATGGCAATTTTGTGTCTTAAATCAGCAAGACGTTCAAGACTGGTTAAGTCAATGAAAGTCCTGCTGGGGTTTTCAGCGGATTTCTGAGAGGCTATTTGTTTTGGAGGAGGGGTATCAGAGTCAGATATTTCGATTGGAGTGGGTGGTGTTTTGGGAGTTTTTGAAGGTGTCGATTCTAATGAGGATGGTAACTGGGGCATGAAAACAGTGGTTCCACATGGCAACTGCATTGCCAACGGTGATGGTTGAGGTGAGTGAGGGTCAGAATGATGAGGAGAAGGGGTTTCAGAGTGGTGAAACTCTGTTTGAGGTGAAGGTGGATTTATTTCTGGTTGGGGAGATGAAGGTGGAATCTCTGATTGCTCAGGGATCAGAGGTTCTTCTGTGAGTGGTTGTTGTTGTTGTGGTTCTGGTTGTGGTTGTTGTTGTTGTTCTGGTTGTGGAGGAGGAACATTTAGTGGTTCAGAGTTTGGTTGAGCAGAGGCATGTTCACGCTCAATATCAGCTGGCACTTGGTCAAGTGCTGTTGTTGTTGAAATTGTTGGTTGTTTGGGGAGTTTGGTTCTGGGTCTTCTGAGTAGTAAGGCCTCAGAGGGGTCTTCTGGTATGGTTTCATCAATGGTAGGGATTGGAATTGATATTCTGTGGGAGGTTTGAGGAGCAGCAGATGTTGGAATAGTAAAAGATTTTGAAATAGGGGCAGCAGATGAAATACCTCTTTTCTTTGGAGTCTGATGAGATGATCCTTCTGATGGCGCTTTCCTCTTCTTTGTCTTCTTCAGAGTCACTTCTGCTTGGGGTTGACTCAGATCTTTGATATTCAGCTTTGAACCTGTATCTTCTGCCTTGTACGCATCTGGGTACCTGAGAAACATCTCTGGTTTGGATTCCATTTCAGAAAATACCGGAAAATCACTCAGAGGCACTCTTCTGCTGGAGATATCAGCAGTTGAAGTAGCTCTGGGTTCCTTCTGAATATTTTCTATCAGCTTCATCTTCTTCAGATTCTTTGCGTTCAGAGGTTTCCCAATAGTTGGTTCAATAGTGCTCAGCTCCTGAGCTTCAATCAGATGTTCAATCAGCCTATTCTCTGTCAGAATATCTGATATAAGCCTTCCAAACGGTATCCAGTCCCTCTTGGTTCTTTCTTCTTCTCTAGTTTCTTTCACACTAGTCTTGAGATGGTTGAACAGGAAGTGAGCCAGATTTATCTTTATCTTCTGATCAATAAAGTAGATCAGAAACTGCTGATCCACGTTTATATAATCAGGAGAACTTGTTGGTTTCCTGTGGTTGAAGCATCCCAGAACAAACTTAGCCCATACTCTGCAGTGATCCTTCAGATCCTTAATCTTGCTGCTGGGCATTCCAAGAGTGAAAATCCTGTTGGCTACCACACCTACATCAGCGCATCTTTCAGCCATGTCCACACAACGGACTCCACCACCACTTTGACCGATTAGCCTTGCAATGAGATCTTTAGAAATTACAATCTTCTTCCCCATGACAGAAGAGATGACTAGATGTTTTGAAACCTTGGCGTGAATCCAAAATTCCTTGACTAGCGATGGGAATGTTGGTCCAACCAACCTATCGAAATACCTCTCCCACTTTTGAGCCCTAATTTCTTCAGTTAGGTCAAAACCATTTTCCTTCAAGCTTTCAAAGTCAATGATTAACTCAGAGAGCACTTCAAGGTTCTTTACTGGAGTGAGGAGAGTTCTGAGTGGCACCTGATATTGCTCAGAAGTTGCTTTCTTCTGATTGCCTGCAGAAATGCTGGAGGATGCCATTGTTCACACTAAAAAAGCTTTGAGAATGAATTGAGAAAAAAAGAGTTTTGTAGGAGATGAACTCAGAAATATGCAGAAAAAGCTTGAGTGTTAATGAGAAAGCGTAAAGAATAAGAATGAGAGATTAATGTGCTTAAATAGAGTTTTCAAGATTATTTTGAAAAGATAAACGTTTTTAAGAGAGAGAAAAATAATGATTGCCATTTAAAAAGCGTGATTACTTTTCATTAAATGCTTGCTGATTTTGGGGGATTTGAGAAAGATACTTAAAAACGGTTACCAGACATGTGTCTCAATGCACCCAATCAGCGCTTTGCCTTCTCAGAAGCGTGCACGCGTTCTACTTCAGAGATATGCTGATGATTGGATGACACTTGTTTGATGTAGTGATCAGCACGTCTGCCTTTGAGATTAGACTCTCAGATCTTTAGACTTGCATCTGATACAATCTGCATGTTCTATCTTTCTGAAAGGAGATTGATCAGAAGTTCACAGTAAAATAATTAAATTCTGAAGATAAATATATGGAATTAAAACATTTTCATTCTGGGCATACTTTCATGCTGAGATGTTTCAGAATGAAATTAAACCTATCTTCTGAAAGGGGTTTAGTAAAGATATCAGCCCATTGATGGTCTGTATCTATAAATTTTAAGTTCAAAATACCTTTCTGAATATAGTCCCTAATGAAATGATGCTTTATTTCTATATGCTTAGCCCTAGAATGTAAAATAGGACTCTTACTTAAGCAAATTGCAGAAGTATTATCACAAAGTATAGGAATGTTACTCTCAAAAATCTGGAAGTCTTCAAGCTGACTTTTCATCCAGAGCATTTGTGTGCTACATCCTGCTGCTGCTATGTACTCAGCTTCTGCTGTTGACAGAGCAATTGTTGATTGCCTTTTGCTGGACCAAGGGATAAGATTTTCTCCCAGAAACTGGCAGCTTCCAGAAGTACTTTTACGTTCCACTCTGTCTCCAGCAAAATCAGCATCACAGTAGCCTACTAAGCTGTAATCACTAGATTTTCTATAAAACAAACCCAGATTAGTAGTACCTTTCAGATACTTGAAAATTCGCTTAACAGCTGTTAAGTGAGATTCTCTAGGATCTGATTGGAATCTAGCACAGATGCAAACACTGAATAATATGTCAGGTCTTGAAGCAGTCAGATAGAGGAGAGAACCAATCATACCTCTGTAGACTTTCTGTTCTACGCTTTTGCTTACCTCTTCTCTTTCCAGAATGTACGTGGGATGCATTGGAATCTTTGATGGCTTACATTCTGAGAGGTCAAATTTCTTCAGAAGATCTCTGATGTATTTGCTCTGATGAATGTAAGTTCCTTCTGGAGTTTGATTGATCTGAATTCCTAGAAAGAATTTCAGTTCCCCCATGAGGCTCATCTCAAATTCTGCCTGCATACACTTAGCAAATTTTCTTCCAAGAGAAGGATTAGTAGAACCAAAAATGATATCATCAACATAAATTTGACAGACTAGGATGTCACTCTTAACTGTTTTACAGAATAGAGTAGTGTCCACTTTCCCTCTGGTGAATTCATTTTCAAGCAGAAAGTTACTTAGCCTTTCATACCAAGCTCTGGGAGCTTGTTTCAGACCATACAGTGACTTCTTTAGTTTGAAAACATGTTCTGGATGTTTTGTATTTTCAAAACCTGGGGGTTGGTGAACATAAACTTCTTCTTCTATATAACCATTTAAGAATGCACTTTTGACATCCATCTGATACAGAGTGATGCCTCTATTAACAGCAAATGAAATTAAAAGTCTGATAGATTCTAACCTGGCGACTGGGGCAAAGGTTTTTGTACAGTCTATCCCCTCTTGCTGACTATAACCTTGTGCAACCAGTCGTGCCTTGTTTCTGATGACTTCACCTTGTTCATTTAGCTTGTTTCTGAACACCCATCTTGTTCCAATGACGTTGAATCCTTTTGGTCTGGGAACGAGATCCCATACGTCGTTTCTGGTGAATTGATTCAGCTCTTCTTGCATTGCCAGAATCCAGTCATTGTCCAGAAGTGCTTCATCAATAGAAGAAGGTTCAATCAGAGACACAAGTCCCATAAGAGTTTCTTCAGAGTTTCTGAAGCTTGCTCTTGTTCTGATTGGATCTTCCTTTCTTCCTAGAATAGTCTCTTCTGGGTGATCCAAGCTGCTTCTGGGTAGTCTCTTCTGAGGTTGATCAGCAGCTGTTGAAGGATTTCTAGCAGTGCTCCTTTCAGACGTTGAAAGAATGTCTGTGTTGAGAGCTTCTGATGACTTGTCTTCAGAACCTGCAAATTCAATTTCTATACCTGCAAAAATTTCATTATGCTTTGACTTTTCAGAGTCAAGCTTATCATCAAAACGAACACTGATTGATTCTTCCACAATCTGTGTTTCTGTATTGTATACTCTGTACCCTCTTGAGCGTTCAGAGTATCCTAACATAATACACTTTTGTGCCTTAGAGTCAAACTTGTTCAAATAATTCTTTGTATTCAATATAAAGCAAGTACATCCAAATGGATGAAAATATGAAATGTTGGGCTTTCTGTTCTTCCACAATTCATATGGAGTCTTTCCCAGAATAGGTCTTATTGAGATTCTATTCTGAATGTAACACGCTGTGTTTATTGCCTCTGCCCAGAAAGTCTTAGCAACGTTTGTCTCATTGATCATGGTTCTGGCCATTTCTTGCAATGTTCTGTTCTTTCGTTCTACAACTCCATTTTGTTGGGGAGTTCTAGGACAAGAGAAATCATGCAGAATGCCTCTGTCATTAAAGAATGACTCAAAATCTTTATTTTCAAATTCTCCACCATGATCACTTCTGACTTTAACGATTCTAAGATCTTTTTCATTCTGAACTAGGTTACAGAAGGTAACAAACACAGAGTGTGACTCGTCCTTGTGTCTTAAGAACTTTACCCATGTCCATCTGCTATAGTCATCTACGATTACTAACCCATACTTCTTACCACTGACTGAAGCAGTTTTAACTGGTCCAAATAAGTCAATGTGCAGAAGTTCTAATGGCTTAGAGGTAGAAACAACATTTTTGGATTTAAAAGAAGGTTTTGCAAATTTGCCTTTCTGACATGCTTCACACAGAGCATCTGAATTGAACTTCAAATTTGGAAGTCCTCTGACCAGATTGAGTTTGTTAATCTGAGATATTCTTCTCATACTAACATGCCCCAATCTTCTGTGCCAGATCCACTGCTCGTTGTTAACAGACAGAAGACATTTTACATTCTGACTCTTTAGTTCAGAAAGTTTGATTTTGTAAATGTTGTTTTTCCTCTTACCATTAAACAGGATAGTCCCATCTTTCTGACTAACAGCTTTACATGATTTTTGATTAAAGATTATATCATAACCGTTATCACTTAATTGACTTATGGATAACAGATTATGCATCAATCCATCTACTAGCAGAACATTATTAATAGAGGGAAGATTTCCATTACCTACAGTTCCAGAGCCAATTATCTTTCCCCTCTGATTGCCTCCAAAGCCAACGTGGCCTCCAGGCTTAAGTTCCAGGCTTTGGAACATATGCCTTCTTCCCGTCATGTGTCGTGAGCAGCCAGAGTCCAGGTACCATGACTGGTGTTTCTGACTTGCTGCTAAAGATATCTGCAACATGTATTATTTTGTCCTTAGGTACCCAGATTTTCTTGGGTCCTGACTTGTTAGTTTTACCAAAACTCTGGTTGAATTTTGGTTTCACAGAGTGCTTACTACTAGTGTATTTGATATCATGTGTGTGACCATACACAAAGTGTGAGTTCAAAGGAGTGTGTTTAATGGTTAAGTCCATGACATTCTTTGGTGTAGGAACCTTACCTTGGTATCCTATTCCTTTCCTGCCGTTTCTGCTAACTCCATAGATCATTGAAGCCATTCTGCTTCTATCTATGCTTTTAGCAAGGAACTTCTGGAAACTGTGATCATACTCCTTGATGATCTCATCAGCGTTGCTGGGAGTTTCAGAAATTGGTTCCTTCTGAGAGTTTTGTAAAGTGTTTTCTAATTTTGAAATTTTATCTCTCAGCTCAGAATTTTCCAATTTGAGACTCTCAGACTTATTAGAGTCAGATTCAAGATTCCTTTTCAGGTCTCTGAATTTAGCTCTAATCTGCTGATAACGTTCCAGAATTTCATTGAGGCTTTCAGCAAGTTCAGCCTTTGTAAAGTTAACAGCGAAGTTAGGAAATACCTCTTCTGTGTCTGATTCTGAGTCTGATTCAGAAGCTTCACTATCATCTGGAATGTTAGCCATGAGAGCTATGTTTGCCCTTTCATCATCTGATTCTGAGTCAGCTTTAGACGAGTCAGAGTCATCCCATGTGGCCATGAGACTTTTCTTCTTCTCTCTTCCAAACTTCTTTTTGGGCTTTTCCCTCTGAAGCTTTGGGCAGTCACTCTTGTAGTGCCCTTGCTCATTGCACTCGTAGCAGATGATGTCTTTGGTGTTTGGCTTCTTGCTACTGGAGGAGCCTTCAGATCTTCTGTATCCAGAGGAAGAGTCTGTCCTTCTGTATCTGGAAGAAGACTCGTTCTGATCAGATCTTCTGGGATTCCTGAACTTCCTTTGTCTTTGCTTCCACAGTTGATTTACTCTTCTGGAGAGAAGGGAAAGTTCGTCTTCTTCTGATGAGGATCCATCAGATGTTTCTTCAACTGCCTGCAAAACTTTAGACTCAAATTTTTTGTTAGATTTTAATGCTAAAGGCTTACCTTGCTTCTGAGGCTCATCAGCTTCTGAGGCTCATCAGCTTCTAGCTCTATCTCATGACTTCTGAGGGAGCTTATAAGTTCCTCCAGAGTGATTTTGTTGAGATCTTTAGCTAGCTTCAGAGCAGTAACCATAGGCCTCCACTGCTTGGGTAAACTTCTGATTATTTTCTTGACATGGTCAGCAGTAGAGTATCCTTTGTCCAGAACTTTGAGACCAGCTACCAGAATCTGGAATCTAGAGAACATAGTTTCAATGGATTCAGATTCTTCCATTTTGAACGCCTCATACTTCTGAATGAGCGCCAGAGCTTTTGTTTCTTTGACCTGAACGTTGCCCTCGTGCGTCATTCTGAGAGAATCAAAGATATTTTTTGCTGTGTCTCTGTTGGAGATCTTTTCATACTCAGTATAGGAGATGGCACTGAGGAGGATGGTTCTGGCCTTATGGTGATTCTTGAAGTCACGCTTTTGTTGATCAGTCATTGATTTTCTATCAATCTTCTGACCACTTGCATTTACAGGGTGCGTGTATCCATCTGTCACCATATCCCACAGATCAGCATCATGTGCTAGAAAGAAGCTTTCAATTCTGTCTTTCCAGTAATCAAAGTTTTCTCCATCAAATACTGGAGGTTTGCCACTGAATCTGTCTCTGTCCTCGTTATTGTCATTGCTGAAGTGAGAATTGTTTCCTGCCATTGTGTTTTTCTGACGCTGGATCTTGTACTGACACGGTTAAGTGTTTTAGCTCAGAACCAGGCGCTCTGATGCCAATTGAAGGGGTGAAAAACACAAGAAGGGGGGGTTGAATTGTAAAACTGAAATCTTAAAGCAATTGACAAGATATTTTTATCCTGGTTCGTTTGATCTCAAACTACTCCAGTCCACCCGTCAAGGTGATTTCGCCTCTCTCCAACGAGGTCTTAATTCACTATATTCAACTGAATATTACAGACTGCTTTAACAACTGCTAAAGCCTTCTTGATTCAAACCACAACCCGGTTTGTCAAGGCAACACTTTCTTACAAAGGTATAAAACAATGTGTTTGGATGTTTTCTACAAAACTTTATCACAACTGTGATGTATACACAAAATGAAGCTTAGAAACTAGATTGCTAAACAGAAATGGAATATCAGAGTTTGTAGTTTAGCAAAACTGGTAGAACGAAGATTATGGTTCAGCTTTGTGCGTGTAGAGATTTGGAGAGCATTAGCCATTATAATCTTCAAAGCCTTGTTTATATAGCACTTGAGAAGATGAACGTTGAATGCAATATTCTTGATTCAATGCTAATAACAAGCTTTCCTTTTTGAGCAGATCTTGTCTGGAATGAGGCCGTTGGAATTAATTAGCTTTCAATGCACAGTACCGTTGCTTTTTTAACGCACGTTCTGGCTTGGCTCATTCTGATTCTGCTTCGCTGCTGATGAACTATTGTGTTTCTGTATCAGAGTGTTTGAGCGCAGTTCTGTTCATCAAGCTTTAGCATGTACGTGAGTTGATCATCTGATCTTGATGTTCTGATGTAGCAACTTCTGATGCTGGTGTATGACATCAAATTCTGATGCTGAATAAACGTGATCTTGCTTATTTCAATCAGAGTATCTGCAAGTCAGAACATACTAATTTTAGGCAGCAGATAGTTCATTCATGAAACTTATAAATACTATATCTTTTCACTTTGTTATCATCAAAACTTAAATATAGGGTAGTAGATTCAAACATTGTTCTAACACTCAAAGCGTTAAGCTCGAATAGCACTTCATTAAGCCTTTCATTTGTCGAGCGTTGACCACTCAAGATTTGGACATTTTGCTGATGTAAGGTGTCATAACGCTCCTGATTCTTCCTTTCAAGAGCTACAGCCATCTGATTCTGCTGATGGAGGGCTCTAAGGACGTCCTCCATAGTAAAAGGAGGTGGTGCAGAGGAGGACGACTCAGGAATGTCAGGCGCGGGAGCAGCTCGATCCATTTCTTCCTGCATCTCATCAGCGGGGCCGACATGAGGTTCTTCTTGAGCAGCAGCAGGGCCTTCAGGGTTAAATAGCCAGTTGGCTCGGTTCTGAGGGTCGATTATGTCCCTGCAAGGCAAAACAATATTAGTGTAAACTCGGTTTTATATCACTAGATGAAATCTTCCATCGTCCCGCTCGTGGATGAGGTGGGCCGATTTACAATGATCCAAAGTGAGCAGAACCGGTGGTCGGGATGGCAGATGAACAAGGGTGTCACCATGGTTTAGTGCTAGAGCAAGAGAAGTGACAAGCCCTCGGAAATAAAAAGGTTTGCCGCCTCTGGTGCAGATGGAGTGAATATGAGCCAGGAGGAAAGGTGCGGCATTAATTTTCTGACCCGAGAATGCATAATGCATGAAAAATAGCTCCTTTGAGTTGAGCTTGTGGTTGCTATCTCTTGCAAAGATTGTGTTGGACAAGATGCGGTGGAAGTAACGAATGGCGGGGTTGTGGATTTGGGTGGCATTTAGGTGATCGTATGAATCAGCCCGATTATTGGTCAAGCTATGCCACAGGTTGAAAGATTCCTCATGAAAAGTGTCAGGCACACGTAGGTGAGCGCCTTCATCGGTACAGAAATCAAGTAGACGACCGAATGCGTTCTGAGCGAATTCGTATTCGGTGCTGAAAATTCGGAACCTTTCCACACCGGTAAGTTGATTTCTTGCACCGTTTGGAGTAATGTAGCAAAATGAACTGAGAAACTCAAGTGTGAGAGTCTCGTACGTCGGTTGTGGCTAGCTACATAGCGTCCAAAGGTTGACACTTTGTAATAGGTGTTGGACACTTTCGAGCAAATCGAGGTTTCGGAGGCAGTCAGTGTCGACGAACCTCGTAGGATGGATGCCTCGGCGTTGGAACTTTAGAAACCGTGTCCGCTGAGTTTCACCTGCTTCGCCATTTCGTAGGGTGATGCCAGGAATGAGATTGTTCGCCATTTGCATGCAAAGGGTTTGAGTGAAAATGGGTCTTGGTTGGTGAATGAGAGAATGAGAATGATGATACGGGTAATGGATGTATATAGGGTGGAAGAAGGTAGTGGAAGTTTGAAAATTGATAGGGATTAATTTTGGGTTGAATGGGGTTGAATGGGGAGTTATGGAAGAAGAAGAAGAGAGAAAGGTGCAGGAAAAGGGAACGTTCTGCTAACAGGGTTACTGATGTAACCCGTGTTACGGTCGTAACACCTGGCTGACGAGCGTAACGCTCTAAAAGGCGCGTTACGGTCGTGGGGGATAGATGACGATCGTTGCAGCTACAAGTTCTGGTTTTTCACAGAACACAATACAATTGCACAGAGTTTATTTTTATAGCAGCAGAACATCTCAGGCATTCCAACATAAACACAACATTAATTAATTTCAACATGTAATCCAACATATATAATTCACAAATAGAGTAGAAAACCGTAAAATATTTTAAGCGGCATAATGATTGTGAGTTTAAGACTGAAAACAAACAATTGCATTGGTTTAAACTGAGTAACTTGTTCCTTTTGCCAGAAAAAAATAAATGACGTGTAAGTTTAAATGCAGTAACTTAAAAATTGGAACTAACTAAAAACAAAGCAGAATGGAAAAATTCTAAAAACAAAGAATTGAAAAACTGAAAACTGAAAATTGAGAAACTATAAACTGCTTCATCCAATCTTTTCTTTTAATATTTCCAAAGCTTGAGTGATGTGAAAGAACTGCTCCACCGAGATGTCAGTCAAACCAATAAGATCCAAACGCATAGTCTTCAATTCATTCTTTATTCCATCAATATCAGTTTTATAAGCATCCAAAGTGGTCATAATGGTGTTTAATTGTGTGGTATATTCTCCTTGGTTTGTATCAGGGGTTGCTTGTGCTTCAGCCATATTTGTAAAGTCATGATAACTAGGAGGGGTTTCGGGATCTGTTTCGGTTTCAGACATGAAATTATCATCAACAAAATATGATTGTGGTGTTTCCGGTGTTGAAGGGTGATCGGGTGGATTCAATTCGTACAACCAATTTTTGCGGTTGTGGACACTTATTCGGGCATGGTTCGGGAGGGTAAAAAGAGTAACAACTTCATCTCTGATCAGGTAGTCATAAGGTGCAGGGCCTAAATTTCCTATTATCCGATTGTTAAAACAGAAATTAATATTCATAGGCCTAATTGATCCAAATGGTGCACAGTTATTAAGTTGGCAACGAGGTCCAAGAGCATGTGCAATCATTGTAACTAATCCTCCCACACTGACAGGAACATTAGGGTCCTCACTAATGTGGGTAAAGGTCTTCATCAGGAGTGGGACCGCATTGACAGGGCGTCTTAGGTTCATACAATAAAGCAGAGATAATTCATCCTTGGATACAGCATTTTGATTTTGTTCTTTTCCAAACAGGGTGTGGGCAAGAATCCTATGGAAATAACGGATGGCTGGGTTATGTATTTCATTGTTATCCATACTTTCTGGGTCAGGGTGATAGTTTCCGGTTAAAGTACCCCAGAAGTAATCCAGCTCAAAATCCAATAGATCGGCCTCAGGGGTGGTAAAAGCTAAGGGTCCACTGGGAAATCCTAATAAAGTAGCTAAGTCCCTATGGTTATAGGTGAATTCAATACCAAAAAGTCTGAAGGTAATGAATCCTTTTCGGGCTCCAACACTGTGTTCAGGGATGTGAACTAGAGAACTTAGGAATTCAAGGGTAAGCTCTCGGTAAGTTACGAACCTATTTTTCAGGTGGGCTTTTTCCCATCCCAACCGGTTAAACATGTAGTGAATACTGTCAGTAATGCCTAAAGAGTCCATAGTGGGTACATCATGATACAGGGTTAAACTGATTGCTCGCTGAGTCAAAGCCTCAAATCGTCTTTGTTGGTTTCTACCTCTAAAGGTGGCTTCCGTAAAGGTCTGTGGGGGATCCATAGGAAAAACAAAACAGGGAAACAGAGTAGAGGAGAAAGTAAAGAGAAAAAGATTATTCAGAAATCCTGTGTCAAGTAAAATTGATTTGAAATCAGCAGCAGTTTCATAAAAGTTTTTAGAAACGAAAAATACTTATATAGAATGCAAAAACAAATAATATAAACAAAATAGCAGGTAAAAACAAATAAAATGGGTTGCCTCCCATGAAGCGCTGTTTTTAACGTCATAAGCCTGACGAAATGCCTAGTGAAAGATTATTCGGGAGAAATAGGTAGCAGTTCTACGAGTTTAAGCTTATTCGTATAATCTCTATTATCTACACGATGATATTGTTTTAACCGCTTCCCGTTTACAATAAACGGGGCACTATTTCTATCCGTGATTTCTACCGCTCCGCTAGGCAAAACTCTTGTAATGTCGAAAGGACCGGACCATCTAGATTTAAGTTTTCCAGGGAAGAGTCTAAGTCTAGAGTTAAATAAAAGTACGACATCTCCCACATTAAATTCTTTCCGTGATAAACGTTGATCGTGCCATTTTTTAGTTCGTTCTTTGTATATTTTAGCGTTTTCGTAAGCGTCTAGTCTTAATTCTTCCAGTTCATGTAAATCGAGGATTCGTTTCTCGCCAGCAGCAGTGTAATTGATATTGAGTGTCTTTATCGCCCAATAAGCTTTATGCTCTAATTCTACCGGGAGATGGCACGATTTTCCGTAAACAAGTTTGAAAGGTGTAGTTCCGATAGGAGTCTTATAAGCCGTCCTATAAGCCCATAAGGCTTCGTTAAGCTTGGATGACCAATCTTTTCGAGATATCGCGACGGTTTTTTCTAATATTTGTTTAATCTCTCTATTCGAAACTTCGACTTGTCCGCTAGTTTGCGGATGATAGGGCGTTGCTACGCGGTGGTTCACTCCATATTTAGATAGTAATTTATCAAATATCTTCGAAACAAAATGAGATCCACCGTCACTGATAACAAGTCGGGGAACACCAAAACGCGGGAAAATTATATTCTTGAAAAGCTTAATCACTACTCGTGTGTCATTTGTGGGAGAAGCTATTGCCTCGATCCATTTTGAAACGTAGTCGACAGCGACGAGTATAAACTTGTTTCTAAAAGAAGATGGGAAAGGTCCCATAAAATCTATTCCCCAAACGTCAAAGATTTCCACTTCAAGTATTCCTTTCTGAGGCATTTCGTCGCGTCTTGAGATATTACTGATGCGTTGGCATCGGTCACAGTTTTTAACGGCGATGTGGACATCCTTCCACAGGTTAGGCCAGAAAAGGCCGGCTTGGAGAATTTTGGCACACGTTTTAGAGGTGCTAGTATGTCCGCCACAAGGAGATGAATGGCAATGGGAAATGACGTTTTCTATTTCTTCGTCGGGTACACACCGGCGGAAAATTCCATCGGGTCCTCGTTTAAATAAAAGTGGTTCGTCCCAATAGTAACTCTTGAGATCATGGAAAAATTTCTTTTTCTGTTGGTAAGTTAAGTCAGGTGGAAGTGCTCCGACAGCTAAATAGTTAACGATGTCAGCATACCAAGGCAATCCTATGGTCATGTCGATGGCTTCCATAACTTCTTTAGCTTCTGGTTTATTTAAATTCAATTGATCTAGGTCGCTTATCATTTGTGCTATCAGATGTTCATATGGAAAATCGTCGTTAATTGGCACTTGTTCGGGTTTTATACCTTCTAAACGGGATAAATGATCTGCTACGACGTTTTCGGTTCCTTTCTTATCTTTAATTTCCAAGTCGAATTCTTGTAAGAGTAAAATCCATCGGAGGAGTCTGGGTTTTGCATCTTTCTTGGCAAGTAAATATCGGATAGCAGCATGGTCTGTGTAAATGATGATTTTCGCTCCTACAAGGTAAGAACGGAATTTGTCGAGTGCGAAGACCACGGCTAAGAGTTCTTTTTTAGTGGTGGCGTAGTTCATCTGAGCTGAGTCTAGCGTTCTGCTGGCGTAGTAAATTGCGTGAAGTTTCTTATCTTTTCTTTGTCCAAGAACTGCGCCGACAGCGTAATCACTTGCATCGCACATGATTTCGAAAGGTAACCTCCAATCGGGCGGTTGCATGATTGGTGCAGAAATAAGTGCGGCCTTAAGGGTTTCAAAAGCTTGAAGACAATCGTTATCGAATATGAACTCAGCATCCTTCATTAATAGACCGGTAAGTGGTTTTGTAATTTTCGAGAAATCTTTAATAAAACGTCGATAAAAACCGGTGTGTCCTAGAAAACTTCGTATCTCTCGAACGGTCTTTGGTGGTTGGAGTTCTTTAATCACCTCTATCTTAGCTTTATCAACTTCAATTCCTTTATCAGAAATAACATGTCCAAGTACGATTCCTTCTCTGACCATGAAATGGCATTTTTCCCAGTTGAGCACAAGGTTTACTTTCACACATCGTTCTAAAATACTTTCTAAATTAGACAGACATCCTTCAAAGCTTTGTCCACACACAGAGAAGTCGTCCATAAACACTTCCATGATGTCGTCAATGAAATCTGCAAAGATGGCCATCATACATCGTTGGAAAGTTGCGGGAGCATTACATAATCCAAATGGCATTCGTCTGTACGCGAACGTTCCATAGGGACACGTGAATGTAGTCTTCTCTTGATCATCAGGGTGAATCGGAATTTGGAAAAATCCGGAATAACCGTCTAAATAGCAGAAATAGGAGTGTTTGGCTAATCGTTCTAACATTTGATCAATAAAGGGTAAAGGAAAATGGTCTTTCCGAGTAGCTTTGTTCAGTTTTCGATAATCAATGCACACTGTGTCCACTAACTACTCTTTGTGTTATCGATTCGCCTTGTGCGTTTTTCACGACAGTGACACCTCCTTTCTTAGGTACGACATGCACTGGGCTAACCCATTTACTGTCAGAGATCGGGTATATAATTCCAGCTTCCATTAGCTTTTTGATTTCATCTCTGACTACAGTGCTTAGAATCAGATTGATTCTTCTTTGAGGTTCTCGAGAGGTTTTGCAATCCTCTTCTAATAGAATACGGTGCATACAAATTGAAGGACAAATTCCTTTTAAGTCTGATATGTTGTAACCTAACGCAGTAGGGTATTTCCTTAGAACGTCTAAAAGTTTTTGAGTTTCGAGCGTTCCTAAACTGGAATTCACTATTACAGGTCGATTTTGTTCAGTATCAAGGAATTCGTATCGTAGATTTTTAGGTAGAACTTTCAATTCTAGTTTTGGTTTCTTGGAACATGGCATATGATTGGGTGTAAGTGCTAGACTTTTGCTTAGACTGTCATCTTTATATGGTTCTCGCCAATTGTCGTCTTTGAATATCAGAGGGGTTTCGATTTTCATTATTTCGGAATATGTAGTTTGTTCAACTTCCATCTCTCTCACACACTCGTCTATAATATCGAGTAGGTAACATGTGTCATTTATGGCGGGTGCTTGTAGAAATTGAGTGAGGATGAATTCCACTTTTTCCTCTCCGACTTCGAATGTTAATCTGCCCTTCTTTACATCAATTATAGCTCCGGCGGTGGCTAGGAATGGTCTTCCTAGTATGATAGGGGTAACTGAGTCCTCGGTTATGTCCATGATGATGAAATCGGTAGGGATATAGAATTGACCTATTCTAACTGGAACGTTTTCCAGTATACCTACAGGGTATTTAACCGATTGGTCGGCTAATTGGACGGACATTTTCGTGGGTCTGAGTTCTCCCATCTCTAGCTTTTGCAAATAGATAAGGGCATGACGCTAATGCTTGCTCCTAAGTCACATAGAGCTTTGTCTATGACAAATTTTCCAATATTACAAGGTATAGAGAAACTACCTGGGTCTTTTAGCTTAGGAGGCATATTGTTTTGAATGATCGCGCTACACTCGGCAGTGAGTGTAACTGTTTCGTTATCCTCTATCTTCTTCTTGTTGGATAGAATTTCCTTAAGAAATTTAGCGTACGAGGGCATCTGAGTGATAGCTTCTGTAAAAGGTATGGTTATATTGAGTTGTTTCAGAAGTTCAACGAATTTCTTGAACTGGCCCATCGTTTTGGAATTTGTAAGTCTCTGAGGATACGGGATTGGTGGTTTATAAGGTGGTGGAGGTACATAAGGCTTCTCTTGCTCCACTGCTTCTTGCGTTTCGCTTTCCTTTTCTTTAGGCTCATTGGCTTGTTCAGACAGCTCGCTCTGCTTTTGGTACATGGCTGGATTTTCTAGTCTCGGGTCAACAGGTCCGTCGAGTTCTTTTCCACTTCTCAATATCACAGCATTAGCATGTCCTTTCGGGTTGGGCTGTGGTTGACCAGGAAAAATTCCAGCTGGTGCCGCAGTAGATGCTTGTTGTTGAGCTACTTGTGAGATTTGCGTCTCAAGCATCTTGTTATGGGTGGCTAAAGCATCAATCTTGCTAGCTAATTGTTTTATCTGCTCATTAGTATGCAAATTTTGATTCATAACGTCTTTATTAGTCTGAGCTTGGGAAGCAACGAAGTGTTCAATCATGATTTCTAGGTTAGATTTCCTAGGAGTATTAGGTCCATTACCAGGATGATTTGGGATAGCTTTTGGATAACCGGGTGGTGTGGCAGGAGCTTGTACAGGCGCGTATAACGCGTTGTTATTTTTGTATGAAAAGTTCGGATGATTTTTCCAGCCTGGGTTATAGGTATTGCTATAAGGGTTCCCTTGTACATAGTTTGCTTGTTCAGCTGGAACTCCTGTTAGAAGTGGGCATTCTGGAGCAAGATGTGATTGAAGACCACATAGATCGCAGGTTTGGACAATTGCAGCTACGGTAGCTGCAGGAGCAGTGGTAAGGTTTTCTAACTTTTGGGTAAGAGCTTCCACTTTAGCATTGACTTGGTCCAGCAAATTCACTTCAGACATTCCACCTTTGGTTTGGGATTTCTCCACATTAGCTCTTTCGCTTCCCCATTGATAGTGATTCTGGGCCATACTTTCGATAAGTTGATTTGCTTCGGCATATGGTTTATCCATCAGTGCGCCACCAGCAGCGGCGTCTATAGTCATTCTTGTGTTATACAATAGACCGTTATAAAACGTATGAATGATTAGCCATTCTTCTAAACCATGATGAGGACAGAGTCTAATCATATCCTTGTAACGTTCCCATGCTTCGAAAAGTGATTCGTTATCTTTTTGTCTAAAACCGTTGATGTTAGCTCTAAGCATAGCAGTTTTGCTTGGTGGGAAATATCTAGCCAAGAAGACTTTTTTCAATTCATCCCATGTGGTGATTGAATTTGAAGGAAGGGATTGGAGCCAGGCTCGAGCTCTGTCTCTTAAAGAAAAAGGAAATAGGCGCAATCGTATCGCCTCGGGGTTTACACCATTCGCTTTTATAGTGTCTGCGTACTGCACAAACACTGACAGATGTAGATTAGGG
The DNA here is from genome assembly GCA_948472305.1 of Vicia faba. NCBI lineage: Eukaryota > Viridiplantae > Streptophyta > Magnoliopsida > Fabales > Fabaceae > Vicia > Vicia faba. Next base: position 1,511,631,383 of record OX451738.1, read on the forward strand.
TCGTCAGTAGGAGATCCAGAAAATTGATTCTGCTGAACGGCGGATAGAAGCGAAGGTTTCAGCTCGAAATCGTTTCGAGCGATAGCAGGGGCGGCAATGCTGTTGTGAGGCTCCGCTTGCGAAGGAACTGCATAGTCCTTAAGAGCGCGAGGCGGATTTGGTACGTCAGCCATTGTCGATTCTTCGGTAGATTCTGATAACGGGATATCAGGAATTTTTGTTGGAGGAAGATTATTAAGAGATCGGTATTCTTGAATTCGACGTCTTAGTCTTAAGTAACGCTCGATATCATTAATTTGTAAATGCAAAGGCTCGTTTTGAGAACGAGTGTTTGGCATACACAGAGGGAAATGTAAAAAGTTGCCTTAGTCTAGACAGCGTTGTTTTCAGATTACACTAGTGACTAAACTAAAGTCCCCAGCAACGGCGCCAAAAACTTGATGGGGTCTGCGATCGACTTAACGTCTGACGGTAATCTTAACTGCAAGCGCACAGCCTATCGAGGTAGTAATAAAAGATTTTCGAATCCACATGGACTTTGTAATCACGCTAGTGTTGTAAAACAGGTTGGTTTAGCAAAGGCGGAAATTGTCACGTTGGTTTTGGGAAAATTAAGGAAGGTAAATTAATTGATTTTAAAGTAATTATAAAATGAACGGTCGGTATGCAATAGAGTCAACCTAAGGGATCTAATCGGGCCTAGGCATATAAGGATGGTCAACTTGGTTTATCCGTAGAATTAATCAGTTTAAAAACCCTCAACTCACACTTTCATGGTCTTATCTCGGATTATATGTCTAAAGCCCTATACCTGCTTTCGCTAGCCTACAAGTGTTTAGAAGTATTCTTTGGAAACTTAATTAATTCTAATTTGGTTTAAAGCGCTTTCATTGTATTTAAATCAAATGCCTAACTTTAGCTATCCGGTTAAAAAACTCACACTTTCGTGGTCTCGATCTAACCTATTTACTCTTCTTACTTTCGTAACAAAGATTTTATCATTTAGCATAAAAAGTTATAACCAGAGTTAAGTTGATTAAAGTTTTAGCCTAAGTTTGATTAGAAGCCTAATGTCTCTTACTATTCCATACCGACACTAAAGGTTTAGCTAGCCATGGAAATCAAAATAAACATACTGTAAATAAAAGCAAGCAAATATAAATTGGACATTATAAATAATAAATAACAAGCATGCATTAATAAATTAATTAAAATGAATTTAATACAATTGCAAAATAAAAACCTGACAGTAAAGCCAAAACTTTAATCCTTCTTCCACAAATCAGAAACTCGGACTTGGTGTCAGGAATATTGCAAATTCTGGAGCTTGAATGATAAATCCTAAACTATGCTAATAATTCCCTAATGTTGGAAATTATTATTTGGACAGTGGAATTTAAAAGAATTGAATTAAACAAATGTTGTAAAAATAATAACTGAAATAATACTGGTTTCAATTTTGGCAGAGCTTCGGCACAAATAAGCTGTAATAAAACTCCATACTTTTTTGTTCAATATTGAGGTATTTATAGAAGAATAAAATCTGGCAGTTGGTTTGTTAAACTTGTAACTCAGTCTTCCTTCAAAATCTCCAAAAATGTAGTAACCTGAGTAGTTGAGGGAGAAATGGTGAACGTGGTGTTTGACTGGAGAGAATTAAGGAGTTTGGAAACTCCTTCTGTTATGCTTGCCACGTTCTGCATTTTCCAACTGAACTGTTATACGCATTACGTTCGTTACATGAGCGTTACGAGCATATTTTGGTCTTTCCTGTGTTACGGTCGTGGCCACTGTGTTACGGTCGTAACACTCTTCAAACTGGCTTACGGTCGTGGCAGCTTCATTACGACCGTCACAGCTACAGAAATGCAGTTCTTTGACAGATTTATCCTTTTCTTCTGTTCTTTTGATGCTTTCTTGCATTGTTTCATGTTTTCTTCTATTTTGAGCTCAATTATGAAATACCTGCAAAAGTGATGACAAACTCAAAATATTCGGGAATTAATCGGGTCAAAATAATACAAAACGGGCGAATTTCATAGCAAATAAACGATACGATTTCGTGTTATCATCCTACTTTCCCTCACACGAATTCACCAACTTCCAATGGCATTTTAGGGTTGTATTTTCATTATAAATAGGCCTTTAGCATTCAATTTCAAGCCATCCAAGCTTAGTTATAAACTTAAGCCATATATTGTCAAATTTGTAAGCATTAACTCTTCACAGCAGAGAGTTATCGCACCATTGATTGAGTCTGTAATCGAGTTTGGAGCAACCTTTGTAGAAGTTTAATCTTGCCACTATTTTTTTTCCCGAATTCAAGTTTATGAGCATTTTACTTCCTGTACCAGATTAAAGTCTCTTCGGAGCAGGTATTTCTTTATTCACATTACCTTTATTTTATCGTCTCTTTATTTAATCGCACGTTCTTCTTCTACCTTTTTTTCAATTGCGTGTTTAAAGCTTATTTTAATATGTCTACTATGTTTTAAAACTTGATCAAATCAATCAATTTAGTTTATGTTATAATCATGTCTAGCTAAATTATAAGTGTTGGAATTTGAGGACCGTCGATTTGACGGTACTCTAAATTGTTGTTCTTTGAGAAATACTATTGGAGCTGTTTTGGTTTTAATCACAACTTTTCTAAACTTAATTTTGTCGGTTACTACGAATGTAGAATCATTTATATGTCGGGTAAGATCGAAAGTCGTCTGGTACAAAAGATTAAGGTTGTTTAGTTTTAATTGATAAAAACTGCGAAAGCTATTTATTAATTAATTAGGAAGATTAGTATTTTAATAAAGTATTTTTGAACCTATTTTCGGACGCATTTGTAAGTTTAAGGTATGGTTGGCCGATGCGAACGCCGGGAACCATTTAAAGTATTATTTTCCAATCAAAACAACTTTTCATCTGAATAAAAGAAAATTATTTCTAAAAAAGGTTTTATTTCTTTAAAGCAAAACGTGTTGGACACGCGACAATGGACGATATAAATTAGAGAGTAAATCTAGTTCTGATTACGCAACATCGATGATTCCTTTTTAATTATCTCTTTTTTAAAGAAGAAAACATTTCCCCATAGTAATTCACTTTATGACTAACAAGAGTATCAACGAATTGATTAGATCCATATTCCAACATTACATTTTTTATATTAATTCAAGTCTTTTATTTACTTTATTTGCACAACTCCAATCTTTATTTTATTAGCCTTAGATAAACATCGTAGCAATTAGAAAACAATATTTTGACTATTAGGTCTATGTAGGTTCGACACTCTTTATATTACTTTGATACTTTTCGTAAACTTTCGAAATACCCCATCAGTTAATTACAATAACCTACCAATATGTTATTCTATTATGAGTGGGGAAATGGTGACACAAGTGGAATTCGCGTAGTATAGTATGCCCAGACAGATGATAATGAATAAGAGGAGGAAGGCTGACAAGGAGAAGATGAAGAAATAACCAATGAGGATGATTGATCAACAAAACATAAGCATCATTATTGTGAAGTTTTTACAATTCATTTAGTTTTATTTCAGTATTTGTTGAACAATTTCATTTTAATTAGGTTGTTTTTCATGTAGTAAAATTACTAACATTATCCATGTACAATGGACTTAGGTGTGTTGATTATTTTGTACTAAATTGTAATACCTCAATATAATACACATCTAGAATTATATTATATCATAATATTTGACTGGTACTGAGTATATCCATCATATAGATGGCATCCATGAAGTACACAACATTTTCCAAAATACATTATAATATATACATGATAGGGATGTCAAGTATAAATCCTACAAAAGATTAAGCCTCCATAATAGAAACATAAATCAAAATAACAAAGTCTTCAAGTCATCAAGCCTTCCTTTTTCCTTTATCTTTACCCAAACTAAGAGATCAAAATCTTAAGTTCTCACAATGCGTGATTACACGATCATGAATTTCCATGCTCATAGATAAACAAGTGTATAAGAGAACAAAGCTCTTATTGCTTCCACAACACACGAGTGGTGTACTCATAACGCATTCCTAACTGTAGAAATTGTGTCATAGAACAACTTAGAAAACAATTTAGTGTGTTGATTAACTTGAGTATCTAACTGCGTCCAAATCAAAGGCCATAACTTTTTGCCTCATCCAAGTAAAGCTGCAATAGCACAAAAACCATAATTTTCATCTGTACTAACATCAATAATGTCATTAATGTATCGATGTAAGAAATCAGGAAACTGGGATAAGTAAACATGTCTTGAATATTCGGTGGACTTGACTGCCAAATGGTATACTTGACAGTTGACTTCCAGTTGGTTTTTTTCATGATCTATTTGTAGTCTGACTCCCCTGCGAGCCCTCAGCACACTCTAACTGGCTAGGATCACGATGCACATCACTCTCTTGACCATTTTCTCTTTTTAACTCCCTTTTCTGGATTGTACTTCACCGGCGTTGGACACATAGAAGTTGTGGATGAATGTGTTAGTTCCCGGACCTTTTTCTTCAACATCCTCTGGCCTACAATATCCAAAGTACTAAAACATGTCTTCAATTACTCACACTCTACTTCTAAATCCAAATGTGTACCACTTTCTTCATGATTGACCTCATGCTCTTCAATGTGTAATTTCTTCCAAAATACATGAATTAAGTCTTAAGGAACAAGATTGCATTGTATTTGGAAATCGGCAAGCTGGAACACACACGGTAACCCATGTGTTGTTCTAATGAAGCAACCACATATTTCTTGGCTTGCACTAACAAATTTTACCCTTTCTAGTTCCTTTCCAATGAGCTGTATACAATGTCTTGAAAGAAAAATGTGCAAGTTGGCATAGAATGAAGTGTTATATAGATGCTCAATATTGACATTACTTTTTCGAAACGAAACTATGATTGAACCTAGATGCAACTTCAACATGGTGTTCACAGCATCCCAACTTCGACATAAATCTTCCCGACTTGTAGTTAACATGTTTTTAGTCTATAATGAGCAGACTCCACCCTAAAAACCATAAATATAAATATATGTTAAATTATGATTAGTAATGTAATAACATAAAATTGTCATGTTCCGTGTACATGTTTGTTGTTTTGTTCTCAAAATGAGTGACTATGTTAGTCCAAACAACAACAAATCTTTCTTTATAAGGTGTCAATCATGTTTCATTCATATACTTAACAAATAAAGGAATATTAGTACAAACAGTCTCAAAGTGCTTGAAGTGTTTGACAAACCCGGTTTCTCTATTTGAATACATGAATTTGTTCCATAGATCCATGACATGTTCTTGTCTTTATGATTTAACATACTCATTACATTTCATACTAACAATTTTTGAAACATTGAACGAACACAACATATGAGTTGAATTTGGAAACACATATTCCATGAAATTCATCAACGCAAGTTCTCGGTTTGTCACCACAATCTTCGGTAGCAATTTCTCTGGAGAGAAAGAATTTTTGAGCTTCTCCAGTGCCCATTTGAAATTCTACTCCATTTCATGTTTCAAATAGGCAAAGCCAACCGAAAACGTCAACTTCATTGACGTAATACCAACAATCTCAAAAAGTAGTATCTGGTACCTGTACGATCACGATGTACATAATCAAAAAACTGATAAATCAAAATCTCCATTTTTTAATAATCAGTGGTGGCCATTATCTATTTGTCTTGTATGTGCAATAAAAAATCAACACCAAATGGAACATATTCAACAACTTCACTGAATTAGGATGTGTCCAAAAGATATCAACAACAACACTTGGTTCGTTCCTATTTCTAGTCCAACACATGTATTTCTCTCTCTTTATGAATAAGACTCATCAACATTTGCATTTCTCCAGTGAACCTCTCTTGCTCGTATTGTATGTATCTCTAGCTTTATACACCTGGGTAATAGTCGTGAGATTTTTTTGGATTTCTGTCTTTCAAAGCAGCAACTATGTACCTTGGAGCCATGTTGTACTTCGTCATGTCATTTACAAACTATCTTTCTTGATCTTTACGACAATCCAATATATCACGACCTTCTAAATCCTTAGATAGTTTATGATTCTGTATCTCGCACATAACAATCACCTTCCAACCTATACCACTTGGTACAGATCTCAATCTAAAAGGACATTTAACTTTCATACTATAAATGTGTTACGAGAAATTATTGCTTTCAGATGCATTCTTCCTTTTGTAATTTTCTCCTCTCTCACAACCCATAATCAATTTATCTTCCCTCTCTAGATTTTCATTAGCAGAATTAGAACGAACAATGACAATAATAATGCATCTGCACCACTATCAAAAATTTCAAATATATCCAAAATTTACAGTACACTTGTTTTGGACAATTTCGTAATTCTCACACTATTTTCGGTAAGAACGCAAATTTAGCTGCAAAACAATAAAACATCGGACCGAAAATTTAAATTTAACTATCGAAAATTTGTTTTTTACTTCATGGACATAATGAATTTTGTTTAGAGTAAATAATAGCAAGATCATTTTTGTCATTAAATATGGGAGTGCGAGTTACACAAGTGGAGGTGGCAAAATTAAATCCTCAACTAAAAAGGAATAGCCAATGGGCCGTTTACAGTTTACACCTTACACGATTCAACAGCAACAACAAGGAAAGTACGAAACGCAAGCAGGTACAATGAAACATCCCGCGTTTTGCATTCACTGTATTGTTTCAATGCAACTCTCATTTCACTGAGAATGATTCCATAGCATCCAAGAATCTTCCAAATCCAATCTATCTATTAATCCCAATTCTTCAATCATCCAATCCATTTCAATTCAATGGCGAACAATCTCAATGTTACATGTTCAATTTCATTCACCGATTTCCCCGAAGATGTTCAGCTTTGCATCCTCTCGTTTCTCGGCCCCACCGAGATCGCTTCGTTTGCATGCACCTCGAAGCAATTCGGTTCACTCTGTTCAAACGATGGTAAACTATGGTTCACGCTTTGCGATCGAAGGTGGGGTTCGAAAACCCAAATCGTGAAATGGGGTGAAGGTAAAATTCCGTATAAACTTCTTTACAATACTCTTCATGAATGGGAGAATCTCATTGGTTTCTGGCGGAGAAGCGGTCCGGGAAGTGCATTGATTTCGTCGCCCTCGTTGGTTTTCTTCGAGTGGGGGCCGTCGTTCATTTTGGCTTTTAGGGTTTCTCCTGTTGAATCGGGATCTGAGATTTTTGCTTATCAGGTAAAAAAGGTGCCTTTTTTGAAGATGGGTATTTCTCAAGAGGGACAAATTCTGAATCTTTTGGATCCTGATGGTAGAGCTGATTTGAATTTGAATTCTGGGGATGGGAATGAATTGATTCCTGTGAATGTTTGTTTTATGGGGAAGACTCATTTTGTTTTGGAGGAGAATGTGTTTGGGAGTAATTCGAGTCCCGTGCATTTTAGTGGTGAGGATTGTGGTTTCTTTGGAGAGGATGGGATTGGAATTGGGGTTGGGAGTGGATCTCCGCCGGATCTGATTATGTTGGAGATTTATCAGCATTTGGCGAACAGGACTAGTCCTGGAAGCGACAGATCAAGGAGGCATAGGAGGAAGGAGAAGGGAAGGATGGCTAGAAGAAAATGGGAGCCTGAGCATTTTGTCAAGATTGTGAATTGCTCGCCGACGGCGTTGCGGCCTTTGCAAGGCCTTTGGAAGGTGTTTCTTAACTGTTCCTTGCTGATATTTATGCTCAATTATGTTTTGAGTGTTGATAATAATTATAGCATAGTAAATTGCTGCTTTGGTGTCTGTCGTTGAATGTGATTGATGTTTGATATTATTACCTAGTTGAGCTGCTATTGCATATTTTTGTTTGATTCATAGTAATCAAACTGCAAAATGTTAGTAAAAGAAAGACAATAGAGCTAAAGAATCATGATCATTGATTTCCATTTTATGGTCTCATAATTAGATCATGTTGGGGTTAATGGTGATGCTGATGCATACCTTTGATTGAAGCCATGTTGATGCATTTTGAGTCAACAATTGGTATACTGCAAATTTCTATATTTTTTTTAATCTTGATGATTTTGAAGGTGAGAATGATAGTGGAGCTCTGGCTTATTGAAATTGTCAATGATGCAGGGGATTTGTGCAGACATGAGTTTAGCATTTTACCTTGTGGCTTATGATGACATTGGTGGCATTGCCTGCCGTCGGCTTGGAGATCCTCCTCAACGTTTCTCAACCTATGCCCCGGTTTTCTGGACGTCCAATGCTACATTTATGGAATCTCCCTTTCCTCTAGAGGAAGAATCTCTGTATGGCAGCCGCATTCATCTACAACCTGCTCAACCACACAATGAAAATCATGAGCAGTTCCCTATGTCGGACATTGAAGGGGAAAATCACATTCAGCAGTTCCATTTGTCTGACAATGAAGTGGTGAACCGAATTCTTCTCATAAACGCAAGTTATGATTTAGTTATTCCTGACCTTGCTGCTGGAACAATAAATCCAAGGAGTGCTGAGGGAAGGATTTGGCAGTACCAGGATGGTACTTTTGGATTTGGGTTTGTTCGAGACAACTTTGTCATAGACATGAAAAATATTGTCTGTGATGGTTGTATCATTGATGCAGTAAGCCCTTCTTCTGATTAATTTCCTTAATTTGATTGTGTAGCTGGATGTCACCTGTACATTGTGACATAGTGTATCTTTAGCTGTGAAATTATGACAGTTTTCTTAGATGGTATCCTAGATAATCAGTTTCAAGGAACATGCCCCTCACCTGTGAGTCACCTTTTAATATGTGACATCCTTTGGTTTGGAATTTGGACTTCCTTTTTTTGTTATTTTATATGTAAGCAAAATAATGGGAATTGACATCTTGTCGGTCCATTCTTTTAGATTTCATCCATTGTAAATTGTAATGATCCCGACATTAGTAGACCCTTAATGTAATAAAATAACTTTTATTGGCTTAGATTATTCACTCCTGGTACTGCTTACAGGACCGGTGCAATAACTGAAATTTGACTGAATTGATGCAGATTGAAGTTAGTTGATAAAAATTATTTGATGTTTTAGATGAAGTATATTGCAGGTTTATTGATGCGTAAATGCCAATAGTACTGCCTACTTCCATGACAGAAGCTTCAATCTTTATCATTCAACAAGAGCTTCTATAATCTACACACTTGATTTGTTTATATCATTCAACAAGAGCTTGGTAAAGTGATCTGTAAGGTCGAAAATGACATTTACAAAATGACATTTACAAGATGCATCACTGTATTTGTTTGAGTAGTGACATGAGTTTTTGGTAGATATGGGAAGCAATATGTGAGGAAACATAGGAAAGAGAAAGAGAGAATAAGACAAATTCTGTTAGCAGAAGCACATGGGAGGGGACAGCTGGCAGCAGCTGAGTGGTAATAGGCTGTAGGAATAATTCCATAAATGATTGAGTCCCAATCATTTGTGGGGCACAGAAGAATTGAATAGATCTGATTCCTAGGAGAGATAAGGCCTCTCAAAGTGTCTCTGCTAGTTTTCTTCTTGCTTTGCTGCTTATGCATTTTATTGTACTGAATCTGCTAGATCCCATTTGAACTCTAGCCTATTTTTTAATACAGTCAGTACTTCTACCATTTTCTTTGTACTATCTTCAACATTTCTCTGTTAGATACTAAATTGATTCTATCAATTTGGTATCTAGAGCCTTGGTTTCGCTTACTCTGTGGATGGTTGTCATGCGTGGTATCATGGAAAATCGAGTGGAAACGATAGAACATAGGATGAATCAGTTTGAAGGGACGATAGAACAAATACGACAGATCGTAACAGAGCAACAGTCTAGACCTCAGGTGACAGTGGAGCAGATTCGCCAGCTCATTCAAGAGCGTCTGGGTCACCACAAAGGATCCGACGACAATGAAGATGAGGGGAGCAGAAGGAGTGACCGTTCACAAGGATCTCGAACTAGAAATCGGCGTTACATGGGTGGCGAAGAAGGGCGAACCATGGGGAGCAGCAGGAAGCTGGAGATTCCCATTTTCAAGGGAGAGGACGCGTATGGTTGGCTCGTGCGGGTCGAGAGATACTTCCATTTGAGTGGTGTAAGGATGCGCGACAAACTAGACGCGGTAGTGTTGGCTATGGAGGACAAGGCTTTGAATTGATACCAGTGGTGGGAGGAGCAAGCCCCACTGAGGACATGGGAGGAGTTCAAGGTGGCTGTGATGAGGAGGTTTCAACCGGGTCTGCTGCATAACCCGATGGGGCCTTTGTTGAGTTTAAGACAAAAAGGATCAGTGGTGGAGTATATGGAGAAATTCGAAATGCTTGTAGCTCCTTTGAGAAGGGAAGAAAGGATTATGTTGGACTCCATTTTCATGAATGGACTGAAAGAGGAGATTCAAGTTGAACTAAAACTCCATGAGAGTCAAAGTTTAGCAGATTTGATGGATAGGGCCCTGTTGATTGAAGAAAAAAATGAGGTGGTCCACAAGAAGGATAATTCATGGAGAGACAGAGGAGGGTCTTTTAAGATCAGGGATCCGACAGAGGTAGGAGGATCTAGGAGGGAGGGAGAGAAAAGTAATGGAAGAGGTAATGAGAAGTTCAGAGGGAGGAGATTAAATCCTGCAGAATTAGAAGAAAGGAGTAAGAAAGGGCTGTGTTTCAAATGTGGGGATAAATGGAATAGGGAGCACATATGAAAATTCAAGCTTATGAGTTTTAAATTATGTGAGGAAAGCAGTGAGGAGGAAGAGGTAACAGGAGGGAAAGGGGTGCAAACAGAAGACTCGGTGGGAGGAGTGGAGGAATGCAGGACTTTGCAACTCTCCCTGCAGAGTCACAAAGGATTAACTTCTAATAAATCATTCAAGGTCTGAGCTACAGTTAAGGAAAGAGAACTGTTGACACTAATTGATTTTGGGGCAACTAGCAATTTCATTGATGCTAGGCTAGTGGAAATGTTGGGATTACAGTTGGTGGAAACACCACCATATGTAATTGAAGTGGGGAATGGAGAGAAGGTGAAATTTCAGGGGGTGTGTGAAAAGTTGAATTTCAAGTTGCAAGGAGTGGAATTCAGCCATAATTTCTTCTTGATGGAGTTAGGAGGGACTGATATGGTGCTAGGTATGGACTGGTTAGCTAGTTTGGGCAATATAGAGGCTAACTTTGGAAATTTATGCTTGATGTGGGAGTGGGGTGGACAGAAGTATTGTATTCAAGGAGATCCTACATTAAGAAATCAACAAGTTTCTATGAAAGCGGTGAGGAGAGCTTTGAAGGATGAGGGGATGAGATTCTATGTGCAGACTGTGAAAACTGTTGCAGCTGAAAAGAATGCTGAGTTAATAGAGTGGTATAAGACTTTGGGGAAATTTGAGGAAATGTTTCATTTACCCAAAGGTCTGCCACCCAGGAGAGAACATGACCATGCTATTCTGCTGAAACCTAATGCTGCCATTCTAAACTTATTCTAAACTTGAGGCCTTATAGGTATCCTTTTTATCAAAAAAATGAAATAGAGAAAATTGTAGGAGAAATGCTTCAGGCTGGTAGCATATGGCACAATACCAGTCCTTTTTCAAGCCCAGTGCGGTTAGTAAAGAAAAAAGATGGAGGGTGGAGATTCTGCACAGATTATATGGCTTTGAACAAGGTGACTATACCTAATAAATTTCCCATTCCCATCATTGAGGAGTTATTAGATGAATTGGGAGGAGCGGTCATCTTTTCCAAACTAGATTTAAAATCTGGTCATCACCAGATTAGGATGAGGGATGAAGACATAGCCAAGACAGCTTTCAGAACACATGAGGGGCACTATGAATATCTTGTCATGCCTTTTGGCTTGACAAATGCTCCATCTACCTTCCAAGCCCTCATGAATGAAGTTCTCAGGCCATTTCTAAGGAAATTTTGCTTGTTTTTTTTTGATGATATCCTCATATATAGTAGGAGTAAAGAAGCACACAGATAACATTTAACTGTCATATTGCAAGTGTTGGAGGATAAACAACTATTTGCTAACAAGAAGAAATGTTCTTTTGGTCAAGAAGAGGTGGAGTATCTTGGGCATTTAATATATGCCCAAGGAGTAGCAGCAGATCCCAGAAGGATAGAAGATATGATCAAGTGGCCTGTTCCAAAAAATATAAAAGGACTAAGAGAATTCTTAGGTTTAACTGGCTACTATAGGAAGTTTGTGAGGAATTATGGAAAAATAGCGTGGCCCCTTACTCAGCTGCTGAAGAAAGACAGTTTCCTCTGGAGTACAGAAGCACAAGTGGCTTTTGATGAACTAAAGATAGCAATGACCACTCTCCCCGTTTTGACTATGCCTGATTTTGAAAAAGAGTTTGTAGTGGAGACGGACGCTTCGGGCAAAGGCATTGGAGCAGTGTTAATGCAGGAGGGCAGACCTGTGTCATACATGAGTCAAACTCTATCAGCTAAGGCCCAACAAAAGTCAGTTTATGAAAGAGAGCTCATGGCTATGGTAATAGCTATTCAGAAATGGAGACCCTATCTATTAGGCAAGCATTTCAAGGTGCATACGGACCAGAAAAGCTTAAAATTTATAACATAGCAGAGAGTGATGGGGGAAGAACAGCAGAAGTGGCTATCTAAACTGATAGGGTATGATTTTGAGGTGAAGTATAAACCTGGAAAGGAAAATAGTGCAGCAGATTCCCTCTCCAGACAGATGCAGTATTCTCACATAACTACTGTCCAAAGTGAAGCTTGGAATGGATTAGAAGAGGAGGTACAACAGGATGAGAAGCTGAAGGGAATAGTGCAGGCTGTTTTAGCAGATCCTCTTAGTAAGAAGGGGTTTCAACTTAAGGGAGGAAGGTTGTATTATGAAGGAAGAATAGTGATGCATAAGGGATCCCCTAGAATTAGTTGGATTCTGAATGAATTCCACGATACAGCAGTAGGAGGGCATTCTGGTTATCTCAGGACGTACAAAAGGATTAGTAGTGTGGTATATTGGAAGGGTATGAGAAAGAGGATTCAAGAGTATGTGCAGGATTGTGAAGTGTGTCAACGGAATAAATATCAAACCTTGACACCTGGAGGATTACTACAGTCCTTGCTGATTCCCACACAAGTATGGAGTGATATTTCTATGGATTTTATAGGGGGTTTAGGAGTAGACACGATTATGGTCGTGGTAGATAGACTCTCTAAGTATGTTCATTTCTTTCCAATTAGCCATCCTTATACGGCCAAGAGTGTTGCTGAAGTTTTCCTTCAAGAAGTAGTTAGATTGCATGGATTCCCAAGCTTCATAGTTTCTGACAGAGACAAAGTTTTTCTTATCCATTTATGGATAAAGCTATTTAAGTTGGCTGAGACTAAGTTGAAATATAGCATTGCCTACCATCCTCAATCTGATGGCCAAACAGAGGTAGTCAACAGGTGCTTAGAGACATATTTGAGGTGTGTTACAGGGCTCAAACCTAAGCAATGGCCTAAGTGGTTAGCATGGGCAGAATATTGGTATAACACCAACTATCATGCCTCACTAAAGACCACCCCATTTGAGGCACTATATGGAATGGCTCCTCCAGTGTTAATTAGAGGGGACACCCCTGAATCTGCAGTTGATGAAATCAGTAAATTGACAATGGAGAGAAACTTGATGATCAAGGAACTGCAAGAGCAGTTACTCAAAGCACAAGATATGATGAGAAATCAAGCAAACAAGCATAGGAGGGAGGTGGTCTATGAAGTGGGAGATAAGGTTTTCTTAAAAATCCAGCCTTACAAAATGAAGAGTTTAGCTAAAAGGCTGAACCAAAAGCTTAGTCCTAGATTTTATGGACCTTATGAGGTAATTAAAAGGGTGGGAGAGGTGGCTTACAAGCTAAGCTGCCTGCTGATGCTAGAGTACACCCGGTATTCCATGTGTCCTTGCTGAAAAAAGCTATTAGTGCCTCTGCCAAAATCCAACCCTTGCCAGATTGTATGAATGAGGATTGGTATTTGGAACATGTGCCTGAGAAAGGAATGAATTACAGGAGGAATGATCAAGGAGATTGGGAGGTTTTGGTGAAATGGAAAGATCTTCCAGAATTCGAGAATTCGTGGGAGTTGGTTGAAAAGTTAAAAGAGGAATTTCCAGTTTTCTTCCTTGAGGTCAAGGAAGTTTTTGAAGGGAGGGGAATTGGTAGATATGGGAAACAATATGTGAGGAAACGTAGGAAAGAGAAAGAGAGAGAATAGGACAAATTCTGTTAGCAGAAGCACATGGGAGGGGACAGCTGGCAGCAGCTGAGTGGTAATAGGCTATAGGAATAATTCCATAAATGGTTGAGTCCCAATCATTTGTGGAGTACGGAAGAATTGAATAGATCTGATTCCTAGGAGAGATAAGGCCTCTCAAAGTGCCTCTGCTAATTTTCTTCTTGCTTTGTTGCTTATGCATTTTATTGTAATGAATCTGCTAGATCCCATTTGAACTCTAGCCTATTTCTTAATATAGTCCGTATTTCTACCATTTTCTTTGTACTATCTTCAACATTTCCCTATTAGATACTAAATTGATTCTATCAGTATTTTCTAATGGGGTTAAATTAAACGCATTGTTCACTGTATTTGTTTTGTAATGCATATCTGGTTGACAATACAAGTCAACTCTACAGTGAAAGGTTTAAAAAATAAGGGTAAAAGTGATGGGATAGAAAGAACATGTTCCTAGAGTTCAATGGGAAGCGGATTCTGTGATTTATTTGCGCCATGTCTTTTTCATCGTCCGATAAATCCGATAGTTGACATGATACCACATGGCAGCTTTGGTTATTTTGAAAGAATAAAAAAATATTGTTTCCTCACCCATAGCTCTCAAGCTTCTGGCTTGCATAGCCATGAAGTTCTGAAGCTAATTTAACCTCTGCCATGAGAAGTGAAGTTCTCCATTAAGTTACTATCATGTTCTGTTGCCATAAGGACCGTGGCTTCAATTATGCAGGAATTGTTGCAGTATTTATCAAGATCTGATGATACTGGTAAATGTAAGCCACTAACTTCTAATAATGCACCTTTATTCCAAAAAGATGTATCAGACTCAAAAAAACCAAGTAACAAACTCCATAAACCAGGTTTGGAGTTTTACATTCAGTTTCCTTCAAAATCAAATAAAAAGACAGAAAACAAAAAACAAAACAAAAAACTAACAAGCAGATCACTTATGTCTCATAGATCCACACACTTGCAAACAAATATTGAATACCATCATAACATCAAAAGCATGAGAGATATCAGAAACATGTAGTTCATAAAACGAAACATGAGAACTGGAAAATTTCTGAGACTTAAAAGACTCTTTCATCATGTTTCAGCCGCAACTTGTTCGCCGTTGATTTTTGCATTTTTCTCATGATCACCTTCAAGCTGGCTTAAATTTCCCTTTTCCTTAATCAGTTGAACATGGTGATGTTTGCAGTAAAGTTTTCCCTCATGTGCTATGTAATTGGAAGGACTAATAACACATCCTCCATGGGAGCATTTGAAACAACTCTTATGGTAAGGAGTTCCATTCACAGTAACCTACACAAAATCCAAAGTATCAATTCCATTGCCACAACATCAAGTTTCATATATAACTTTTGCCAAAATCACCGCCGTGCACTAAGATTCTGTCAAATTTATCACTAACTCAAACATAACGATGTTCGAATTTGTGATGATTTGACAAAATCTCAGTGTACACACGCGTTGATTTGACAAAATCATTTGTCGCCGTGATTCAAAACACGCATTATTTACCTTCTCAGTTGGATAAACTGTTTTCTGACAACCAGAACATTTATCTCTTGTTCCACCAAACATACTCGAGGCTTTAACCGCCGCAGGTTTCTGATTAAAACATCTCAAAAATCATATAAACACTAAAAAAACAAAATTTCACTATTGTTCATCGCAATCACCAAGATTTAGAATTCATTACCTCATTATCACTACTTCTTTCTGGTTTTGCAATTTTTGGTGTCCCTATGTAAGCAAAAAAACAAAAAGAACATTTGAGACACTAACAACAAAAAGTACAGTAACAAAATTCAATTGTTCATCCTTTTTGTTATAACCTTCAAAGCTTTTCTCAAGACTTCCAGTTCTCTTGAAGAGTTGATCAAAGTGTGGCTTGCAGTAAAGAACTCCCTCAAAAGAGTTGTAGTTGCTCAACTGTGTATACATTAATTCATCAGCAAAAATCTCTTATGAAAATTACAATATAATAATTCTAATTCTCCGTATATTTAATCAAAATTATACAGAAATAGCATACAAACGGACAACAAACTGCACCGCTATCCAGATCCAATAGTAAAAGTCTATAATCCAAAAGAGAATTGTAAGAGAGACATAAGATAAGATAAGATAAGATAAGATAACCTTGAGGGTTCCTTTGCAGTGATGACATCTGAAACAAGCTTTGTGAAAGATTCTATTATCAGCAGTCAATTTATCAACAAGATAAACTGTTTTGGTACAAGCCATACATTTCTGAGTAGTTCCTGCAAATGCCATTCTTCCTTTTCTTACCTCACCAACTTTGAACAAGTCTATGAAGATGAGAGAAAGAAAAAAGTGAAGGAGAAATTTGGACAATAAAGCAATTATATTGTCATTACAATCATTTTTATTTTTGATGAAATGTTAAGCACCTAACTATACTTTTACTTTTTTAAATTATAATAAGTGGAATTTATTAGGTCATTAAAAAAATTGGATATTTTGGTTAAAGAAATTGTGTGTTTATTAGAAAGCTACTTTGTTAATTTGTGGGGTAGGATGAATTGAAAATCACAACTGCCAACCAGACAGCAGCTTATCATTCAACATCCAGCTGGCTAGCTTTCATTCTTGGATCTCATTTTTTCAAACAGAAATGAAATGAATACATTCTCTCACTCTTTTCTTGAATTACAAGTATTGGCATGCATGTTACTCACTCACCAAACTAAAACATATTTTGTAAACTTCACAACCTTAAGAAATTGTCATGGTGTTTTTCTTTTCAGTGATTATTTCGTCTGTCTTAAATTATAAGTCATTTTATAAAATATTTTATAATTTAAAACAGAAGAAATATATAAGATCTTTTTAAATATTTTTGGTCTTTATTATAAAAAATATTTTTGAAATTATTTGAATAACCGATATATTTGATTTATATAAATTGACAATTTAATGATTAATTTTTTTTATATTAAGAATTGGAGAGAGTATGAATTTGTAAATTGTATTGTAAGGTTAGTTTGTTTCAAAAATAAAATTAATTGATTTTTATAGTGTTATATAAATTTTTGTTAATTTTATTAAAAAATTTAAATAAAAAAATGGATTTCAATAACATTTTGTAAAAAATTATTTAGGTATTTTATCATGCTTATTTTTTAATATCAAAAGTAAAAAAATTAATTATTTAAAAAGTATTTTGAATAACTTTTCATAAAAATTATTTTTGAGATATATATATTTTAAAAAATTTGTGATTTTTACTATATTTTAATTTTAAATAATGAATATAAAATTATTTTTTAAAATAAATTTAACTATTTTAATTTTTTCTTATGAAAATCATTTTTTTTAAATTTATAACATATAAACTTTAAAATACAAGTTATGGAAGGAAAAAATAAATAAACTATATTGAAGATGTCAATTTTTAAAACTTTTAAAAAAGTTGAATAAAATATTGTTCATAGAACACTAGTTAATGTTTTTCTTAATATAGTAAGAGGAAGAAGTTATTTATTAAGATAAAAAATTAAAGGATAAAAAAAAAGGTGAAAATATCATATTAAAAGTTGTATATTTATTTTCTTAAAAGTTAAAAATTACTTCTTTTTTTCTCAAAATAATATACTTATAATTATTTTCTTAACAACCTTAACCTTAGTACTGCATAGTATAGTCGCACATTGTAAGTATGAAAACAAGAAGTATGTGATTGAGATGATTAAATAAAGTTGAGAAGAAAGTAAAGGTGAGAGTGTAAAAAGGCAGAAACATGATGCAATGATGCGTTGGGTGGGGTGTAATTTTTACGTATGTCGGATCTAGATTCTTCATCCATCAGCATATGAAAGTGTTGGATGAAAATAGAAGGAATTGTATTTTGATTTTACAACAAAATTGAATTAACTCTTAAAAGATGAGTTGCGTAGCCTTAGCCCAACCATTCAATTATGACGAAACCTGCTATTAATCTATTTCTGTCCTGCCAACAAACAGGACATTTGGTTTAGTGGTTGGCTTCATTGGTTGCGTAGTTTATGTGACGATTCAGTTGCGACGTGAAAATCACGTTACAAATTTATCACATGTTATTTACGTCGTAATAATTTATCACATGATTTTCATGATACAACATACTATAATGATTGATTCTTTCGTCTATTAAAGTTCACTAAAAATAGAAGATGACATAGTAGATAACGGTGTATTACGATGTGATTTTCACGCCACATCATGAAAAATTGTCACGTGATTTTTACGTCACAAAATAAAAAAAATTTCACATAATAATTTAACAATATACTAAGATGAATAATTAATAAATACTTTTTCATAAAATTATAAAATTTTAATTAAAAAAGTTTAATTAATATCTTACAAAAATTAAAATTTAAAAGTAAAATTAAAATAAAATAAATCACATTGGGTCGGGAAACTCCTCCTCGCCATCCTCCTCATCCATCAGTTCTTGACCACTAACTTCTTCATTTTCACCAAACTCTTGATTACCGCTCCTTTGTGATTGCATAAATTGCCACATTTGCTCCTTCATCTCAGATTCCCTCTTCGTCATTGTCTCTATTTGTCGCATTTGTTCTTCCAACTCAGACCGTCTCTTCGCCATTGCCTATATTTAGGTCTTTAGCGTCGACTCGCGTCTCGCCTCATTTAGCGGCAGTTGTCTTACTATTTCTAACATTTCAGGTGTCAATTGTGGTAGACGTGTGTAATACCCCAAATTTGTCCTACACTTCTATCAAGAAACATCTGGCTTACGCATCTCATAATCATCATGTACATACCACCCATTAGGCCATTTAACAACATCATGCATCATTAATCAATAATTTGGCATGTGATCAAGGATATTGAGGAATTAAGATTTATTTGTGCTTTTAGCCTCTCATCTTCATTCAAGCTTGAATCAACTGGTTTATTCAACAATCATGGTTTGAAGCTAGAGTTTTGGATAATGATTACGGTGGATCTTTTCTTCATCAAGCTACAAGGGTTATTCTCAATTCAAATTCATCAAGGTCTTGGGCTAGAGTTTATTTCTCTATATCTGTCAAAAGATTAGGGTTTCCATATGGTTCGAGATGAGTGTATCAATTGAGCATGGTTCAAATGTTGTTTCTATTTGAGCATGGAATAGAATTATGATTTGGAGTCTCCTCAACTTATAAGACTATATTTCTATCAACATTCATCAAGAACCATGGAATCGGGGATGAGTCATTTATTTGAGGATTCCTTTGAGGCTTGTGGATCAAATTTTATCTTCTTATGGTTATGCTTACTAAGTGTCAAGACTAGGTGTTGTGCCCCAAAATTTTCCCTCTCTTTTCTCAAGATATTTTTCACAAAGATCTTCAATGGTTCAAGTTTGCACAAGTCTTGACTAGGTCAAGCCATCTCCTCAACACCAATCCCTCAAATTAGGGTTTGGTTTTTCACAAGGGCAATTGGACTTATAGTGCTTCAATTTACTTTCATGGATCATTATGGACCTTCAAGAATGCTCATATCAATTTTCAAGTCTTGCATCTTAAAATTACTCAGTCAATTGATCAGATGACTCAAAATCAGTTCTATTGGATAAAAAGTCAATTGTGGTCAACCTACAGTCAAAACTTCAAATTTTTTGACCAATATCAACATTTTGAAGTCATATGTGTCAATTGATCAAGTTTTGATCACAATATCTCAAGAAAAGCACTCAATTTACCAAAAGGGCAAAATGGTCAAAATTAGAGTTTTGATTGTATTTGACTGATCAAGGGTTTTTGACCTAATACATGATCTAATGGATTGAAGCATAATCTCAAGGATTAAAATACAACATGTTGACCTAACTTCATGGCTCAAAACATTTCTCATGATCAATTGATTGATAGTTGAAATTCAGTCAACTAATAAAAAGTCAAATGATACACCAAAAGTCAAACTTTGACATTTCGATCAAAATTGAGTTTTAAAGATCACATTTCATCAAGACATTCAAAAATATGTAACTTGATCATTAAGAGACCAAGAAAGTCAAAATTCATTTTTAAAAGTAAAAGTTTTCAAGACTTAGAAAATTTTCTAAGTGTTTTAAGTCTTACTTTTTTTTCATGACTTCATGCCAACTTTTCACCAAGATGCAAGATGATTCAAAGAAAACTTCCAACATTAAAGTTGTAGATCTTGATGAGATCTACAACTTTGCTTACTAATCAAGTCCTAGAAATATTTGGATTTTGAGTTATAAATTCATGAAGTCATGCACTTATTCCAAAAAATACTTGGTGAAAATTTGATTAAATTAGGCAGATTTTTTACCTAACTTCATGACAACTTTTCAAATAGTTCCAATTGGATTCTTAAAAAATGAAAAACTTGAAGGTTGTATAGGATGTTACAAGCTTTCCAAAATGTCCAAGAAATCATTGAGATCATTCTTGATTTAAGAGAATCGAAGAGATGAAGTTAGGGTTTCAAACATGAATTACAAGTCAATTTTGTGATGAACACTTCATGTTACATAATCTTTGGTTTACAGGCCTCAAACTTGTGCTTCACTCCATAATTAATGGTTTACATAATTGATTGAGTCATTATCCAATTGATTCAAGCATTACCCAAACCAAATTTCCATTTTGGGAAGAAAGTAACCATTCCATTCTTATAAAGATCACTTTAATCACAAAGTCAATATCTTGAGCCTCTAACTTGGTTCTTCTGCACACTCTTAACCTACTAGGATATAAGAAACATGTTTAAAGTGTTCAGCCACTCTAGAGGGCCCGATATAAGCATTGGAACCATGTTCATCAATGTTGCTTCAAAAATAAGGCAAATTCACAAACATGTGATTCTTGATTTCTGACTTCTCCAAGCATCCAAACTTCTTACTTATAAATACAGACACTATTTGTGAGCTAAACCACGAATTACAAGACCTAAAACACCCTGAAACTTCCATAAACTCAAAATTTCAACACAAGCACAAAAACTTGGCATTTCTGATTTTGAAACCCAATCTTCAAATCCACTCGTGCATTTTCACTTCTAATACATATATAGAGGCTATCCTAATCCCTGTTTTCAAACTGTAACATCATCTTCTTCATCCTCCATAACAAAAAACAGAGGTCTGCAACTTGACTTCTCCAGGCCATTTCAACCACTCTCAACTCAAGCTAAGCATTACATTAGCTTCCTAGAGACTTAAGGAAGTCAACCTGATCATTCCAGCACCTTGAAAGCAGCTCAACTCAAAACACGAATTCCATTTTCAAGGTGAGTTTTCTGACTTTTGAACTCTTCATATAGGAATTGTTAGCTTTCCATTTGTGAAGATAAAATGTAGACATCATAGCCCTGAAGCTGACCATATCCTTAGAATTCATTTATATTGCTTAAGTAGTGAGAATTTTAAGTTTGAAATCTCTGAAAAAGTTAGGTCAGAATTTGGTACCATTATAAATTCTCATTCATCTTTGATTTATAACTTTAGTTATTTACATTTCTAAAATCGTGATGAAATTTTACACAACTTTCATGTTTACATTTTCCATTTTGGTTGAGAGATGAAGAAGTTACAAGTTTTGAAAATTTTGTAAAACTTTCTGGCGCGAGGAAGAAGATGATATAGACCATGGACTTTGTTTAAAATATAATATGATGTTTGATATTAATACACGGATGCATCACCACCCCAGTGGTTAAAGCGCGCGCCTGTTACTTCTTGGACCTGGGTTCGAGCCCCATCGTCCATTTTGCAATTTTTCACATTTTGCACTTCTTTTTCTTTTTTTGTTTCAGGCGTGTTGGGCCCTGCTTCTTTGGGCCAGACTCATTTTTACTTAACAATACCCCCTTGTCTTATACATACTACACAACCCATCTCATATTTTTTATTTTTGCTTTTTTTTGCTGATTACAAAAAACTTTTACTCATAAACCACCCCAGTTCAATTTCACACCTCCCCGACTTTTACATTTTATTTTATTTTTCTTTTATTATTTATTTAATTTAATTTAATTTATTTTTATTATTATGAATATTATTATTAATATTATTATTATTATTATTATTAAATCAAAAATCCCAAAAATATTTTATATTTTATTTAGAATATTTTAGTATTTTTATTTTATTTCTTTTAAAGCAAAAAGACCAAAAATATATTTTCTTATTAAATTTAATTTGTTTTCTTAATTAAATTATTTAGACTTAAGTTTATTTAAATCTTTCTTTTCATTTAATCAACTTAGAACTTAGGAATTTTTATTAATTAATTTCTTTCTTTTATCAACACTAAAAACCTTTTCATAAAAACCCTAAAAATATTTGTTTTCTTAATTATTTTACTTCTTCTCTTTAATTAATTTAGGTTTCTAAACAAAGACACTTTTCAAAAATACTTTCAAACCCATACAAACACATTTTTACAAAGCATTTTCAAAGTGAGCTAGCAACTAAGATCTCGTAGATAACTACAGATGAAAAGGATGCTAACACCTTCCCTTTTCATAACCTACTCCCCCGAACTCAAGAAAATTATCAAAATGTCCTTCTTGTTCTTTTCACCCTTTCCTTTATTGGATAAAAGAAAAGTCGGTGACGACTCTTGCTATCCGCAACAATTACGATAAAACGCAAAACACCCAAGTCAGTTTTCCCACCGTATTACAGAACTGGCGACTCTGCTGGGGAGATACTTAAAAGTGGGGTTACCTTAGAGACTAGATCACATTTAAATTCTTTCATAGTTTGACTTGTTTGCTTTACATTCTAAGACCTTTGTTTCCCTTAAAGATTCCATAACATCTTAAAATAAACTTCATGTCGTGCCCTTTCTTTCCCTCTTCCTTTAGCTAATCATGAAAACAAATTATCGATCTGTCCAAAATCGAAACAATACCTGCACAACAAAAACCAGTCCAGAAAACTGCCATGTTCAGAATAAAATCAGGAAAACAGAGGAAAGTATGGATATCAGAAGAAATGCCAGGAAACCGTGAGAAATCAGGAGGAGAAAAATATAAATCAGAAACAGAAGTGAACGGGCATAACAAAATTCTAACAGAAAAATAACAAAGAAACTAATTTAGTTCCTAACCCCTAATTGTTTTCTCTAACAGATCTATGAAGCATATAACAGAAAAGA
Source organism: Vicia faba (assembly GCA_948472305.1). Taxonomy (NCBI): domain Eukaryota; kingdom Viridiplantae; phylum Streptophyta; class Magnoliopsida; order Fabales; family Fabaceae; genus Vicia; species Vicia faba. Next base: position 1,511,654,791 of record OX451738.1, read on the forward strand.
GAGGAGGGATGCACGATTCATCCAAACAAAAAACTAACCTATGATAGAAACTCACCCAAACCTGTAACTAACAACTTCAACTTCCTAACCGATTCTTCCAACTCCTAACAGTTAACAAACTTCATAACAACTTCCAACAGATATCCTAACAGAAGATAACATAGGGAAGAGAGATTCATTAATGATTATTCACATGGAAAATTCACAGAGAAAAGTAAAATAAATCTCACCATAAAAATCATAAAACTCTCTCTATTATCTGCAAGATCTTCCTCATCATTTCTCTGAATCTTGAAACCACAGAACATTCATCACTCTCTATCTTCTGCAAATTTTTCCATGGTTCACTCCATACTCTTATCTTCTCGGAACCACCACACCTCCATTTCATCATCTTCACGCAACTGCTTCACTATAATCAACATCATGCAACACTCTCAGCATCTCGATCTTGTATCACACCATCATCAATGATTCTACATTTGATTTCATCTATAATGAAATCATACAACAACACTCATACTAGAATCTCAAGAATGACGCAACAAAGAACAACAACACACACAAGAAAAACACACAAATGAATTGAGAATACGAAGATGAAGAGATACCGATGAAAGAATAACGCACGAAGATGTTATGAAAGAAGAAAAAGAGAAGGCGGTGAGAGTGAGAAGAGAGATCACGCCGCTGAATGTTGAAGAGGAAAAGTCATTCATGTGAAGCTATACTTTCACATCTTTTGAACCCTAACCTTTTTCATCAATACGACACCGTATCCTCCCTTTTCTTTTTCACTTTATATTTTTTATTTTTATGAATCAATTAAGTAAAACAAATATGTTTACTTGGGTTGGTATAATGATGTTGGATTGGACTTGGGCTGAATTTGCTGGGCAGAATGGTACTACACTCTCCATTGAGCCCGTTAACATGACTTTTGGAGCTTATTGTTTTGCAAACAAAAAAACTAGATGGGCCTTGCATTTTTTCTGGCAGCACACTTGAACCAGGCTTCACACGTCCCTCGGTTTTAATGTCTTGGTTACTTTTTACTAATGGTTTTTACCAATTTTTTTCTTCTTTTGGTAGTAATTGTTTCACATGATAAAAAGGCACATAAAAGATAGTAAGAATTTTCTTTATGATTTGGTTTATAAATTCTTTAGAATTTATTTATCTTATTATTATGGTTTGATAATAACTTATTATTATTTGTTAATCATTTAGTAATTAGTTGTTGACACTTTCTTGCCATGATTTTGCGAGAGGATGTTGATGCGATTTTTTTTGTGGTATCAGGTGCTCGGGTATTAATTTGGTTAACTATTGATGAGGCTTCTGACGTCTTTTTGCTTGTGCGGATTTGAAGAGACAACATACCTTCTTCTTTAGCTTTTGTAGAGTTTTCTTATCTCTTGGTGGTTTTAAAGAGCAACGGACCTTCTTCGTTAGGTATCATCTTGGCTTCACTTTTATTCCTCATTTCCGCACTTTACCGCTTTCTAGAGATCATGAGAAGTAGGGCTTTACCGCTTTCTGATGCCATGAGAAGTAGGGTAGAGATGTATGAAGGGGATTTCCGTTGCTGATCATGTCAGGAATCCCTCTAGTTTATTTAAAGACCCGTTTAGAGCAATTCTGCATTGTATGAATTCTGTTTGCTACTTGTGTGTGGTTTGTTTAAAACCCTGCCTTTGAGTAGGTATTCTGCATGTGTGTTTACATTTATGCCCACACTATTCCCCCATCCCTTATTAAATTCCTCAAAAGGAGGCGATCGGGGAGGGTTCACAATCAACCCCCGCAATTTCGTCTGTGTCATCCTTAGCTCATGACGCACCATGATGCTTTGGAGTTGTGCCTGCTCTTGTTATCAATTCGTCAAGTGGGGAAGGGTTCCGCAATCGAACCCCCATGCTTTATCAGGAGTTTGCATTGGCCGATGCTGATACTCCGTGATTGTTCATATTTCCTTTTGTTGCCTACCTCGATCTCCTATATCTTAGTTAGGTGTTAAGTCGCTTTGGACATCACATTTTTGTTTTTTCATCTCACTCCCGCTTGTTTGTTTGCTTATTTGCTTTCTATACCATGTTCCCTTAGGATGTGCTTGTTCCTTTCGAATGCAATTTAGACCTTAGGTTGCAAACCATGCATGCTAACATTAGGTAAACATTTCCCTTTCATCCTTGACGTAGGGCTACCATTGTATGATAACATTAGGTTACATATAGGCTAGTCTCCCTTAGACTCTTTTCTTCCCCGTTTTTGCATTCTTGAATTTAAAACTAAAACTTCCTTTTTCTTAGAAAACCATAAAACATGCTAATCATACTTAAACCCTTTTTCAAGGTAACAAAAATACAAACCAACTCAAACCTTTTTGTGCACCCAAGCACCTTTTCTATAAAAACCCTTTTTAGGTAAGGACATGTTAATTTACTTCTGTGCCAACGCGTGAGTCTCTAAAGGCCGAGCTGCGGCAGAAGGCGTAACTAACATTGTTCATAAAAAACATAAAACAAATAAAAACATGTGAGCCGAACTACGGTAACTCTGATTCCTCAAAAAGGATACGTAGGCATTGGGGTAGGGCCCAAGCGAGCACAACTTTATTTTCCCTACATTATTTTCTCATTTCTTTTGCATGCATTCTTCCTCAGCAGTAAACAATAAGCATAGATTAAACACACCCATAAGATAGACAATAAGAGTGGATACTGTAGAGTACTAAGAGCGTGTGGGGTGCTAATACCTTTCCCTCACGTAACAGACTCCCTTACTAGATCTCTCGATTGCAAGACCGTGACTTCTCCCTTCTCAGGTTTTCTCAATGTTTACCTTTCCCTTGATGTGGGAAAAATACATTTGATGGTGACTTCATTGTTTGATGATTTTCAGCCGGTTGTTTTAGTTGGCGACTTCACTGGGGATAGGTCGACCAATTACTAGTCCATCCCAGAGTCGCTACTAGCTCTTGTTTTCTTTTTTTTGTGTTTATTTTTATGCTTTCAGTTTATTCATTCATACATGTTTACTTGATCATATGTATGCATTGCATTTTACTATTTTCCATATGTTACTACTGTACTGGATCTGCTTCTTATTCGGTGGGTGTTACTATGAGGTAAAAGGCCCAATACCTAGGCCAAGTGACAACCATATGAACCCTAGGAATAGAGTGGAACATGAACGACTAGTTGACTTAGGTTTCACTATTTCCGCCATGTCGTCTATGCTCAGATGAGGTACAAATGAGGGGCTATCATTTTCACGTAGGTGATACGATGATAGTTTTTCAGGAGTACCCTCGATTCTGAGTTACCCGATCTTACCCTGGCCTAGTTTTCACCCGTGAGTTGGAAGAGAATTATTATCTTTACAGGTACCGTTGGTGACTATGTTCTCTTGGTGACCATATGGTTCTCAAATTTATTTTCTGAGTTCCTGACTTGTTTATTTGGAGGTTCATTCGGGCTTTCAATCTTGGTATTTCCAACATGTTCATAAAAGGCTCAACAATATTCGGTATTCCAGAAGCCTTGATCTTGTACAATTGATAATCTACATGGTACTTGGTTCTTATATGTGCGGAGGCTATGCTGGACTTTTGATCTGGTGATATTCGTATGGTTCAGAAGCAGTGCAACAATCATATTCAGGAATTATGGAACTTTGATCCCATGTCTTTACATACATAACATGGTTAACCATATGCTTAATATACATGTTCTATCATTTCCATGGAATCATATTTGTAAGTCTTGTGTTTAACTTTTTCATCCCTTATCTGCGTAAAATCAAAATCAAAGCACGTAAATTCCATGGAAATGACAGAACATGACATGACATCCATTCATGCACCCCATGCATATTCATGCATCCATAACATGTATTCAAAGATTGGGGATCCTTATTCAGACCTGGTGCTCTCTTTAGAGTTTCAAACTTGATTTCTTACTTTACATGTTCAGAGATTAGTATGGGATAACTCCGTGGGGGATTGACCGATGCGAAGATCCCGATAGGGTTGATCATGGTATACATGCAAGCTTTGGCCTATGGCCAGGAATTCTTTGAGAAGGAATATAATTGAATGAAGACTCAGGTGAGCCGAGTCATGGAATTGCTTTCAACAATGGAGTGCTACACAATCTTGAGTTCTTGGAACATCTTATCAGCAGATGGTTCCCATTTACTATTAGGTTAGACCCCATACTTAGGTACCGTCTATAAATTCCCTTCCAGATCATGATACGAATGTCAAATGTGGTTACCATACCGAGGAATTTGCCTATTCAATCAGGGGCACTCTCCACAACTTTGCGTTCCCTAATCTGTTCGATAACAACAAGTCTTTGTTTCTCAAGTGAATTCATGGGGTAAAGCTTCTAAGCAAAGACATAAGAATTCCGATGAGCATGTTAATGTGACCCCAATGCATTGCATCTAGTTATTTCCTCACCTAGTGGAAGTGCAATTGGTAAAGCTCTGATCTTTGGGGTCCTCTTCCTACAAATATCTCTTTTGATCACGATACACATGCTAGATGTATCCCCTATTCTAGGACACCCAGTTTTGATATTGAAGACTGTAAAGGGGTTGAAGTATAAAGTCCAGTACATGTCTGACGTCTCTTCCAAAGGTTCAATTCCCATTTGGCCAACTGTTATACTCTTTCGCACAAGCTAGACATGGCTTCTGTTGTGATAGAAGATGAATTGTATTGTTTCTTTGTGGCATAAGATGCTTGGTGATGCAGTTTATACCAATTAATTTGGTTAAGCATTCATTCGGTCTCCTGAAAGAATCCTCTATGCATATTATTCTAGGGCACTTGGCCATTTGATTGAAGATGGTATGTCATCTAGAGACAAGGTCCAAGATTGGATCAATTCAGAGACTGTTGTGTTCACATCAGATCAGAAGGGGAATTCTCTCGCACATTTAAGCATCAAGACTGCAGAAAGTTATCAGAATCAAGAAGTCCATACGGATTCAAGTCTCATCAACAATGGCAATCATTGGTTTCTTTACTGCATTTTCATTTGCATTCGTGCTTGTTTGTTTAAACATTGCTTGCATGCAGAAACATGTCTATTTTTGAATGAAAATCTTAATGCAATAAGTATGCTTGTCTTGAATTGTTCCTTTTGTTTTTATTCATCTATTCATTATCACTCTTTAAAAGTTTTACTTGCATATTGATGCCAAGTTTCTAAGTCTTATGCTTAGGTAAAGATTGGAGGGAGGATGACGATAATTTAATAATGCAAAAAAATATCTGGTTGGTATGCTTTTAAGTAAGACCCTGCTAACAATGTACATGCCTTGTTTCAATTCCTAAACACAAGAGACATAAGGGAGATAGACCCTCGTTAAGCCCTCTGAGCCTTCTAAGTAGGAGTTTCTTTTATGTTCAGGAAAAACCCTCATTTCAACCCTGGGGTGGGTATTGTTCAGTTAATCTGATCAAGTGTGATACGGTGGCCAGAACCGGGACTGTTTTTTAGGAATAGCTGGTTTGCGTTTTGTGTTTGCGTTTGCAAAATGTCGCGGTAAGCAAGAGTCGCCACCGACTTTTATTTAATCCAACAAGGAAAGGAAAAAAGCACAGAAAAATTCCTTTTTTCGAGATTTTTTGAGTACGGGGGGTAGATTATAGAAAGGGAAGGTATTAGCACCCTTTCTATCCGTGGTTTTCCACGGGCTCTTAGGTACTTGCTCATCATTTTCAAAATTGCTTCTTTGTGTGATTTGAAAAGTTTTTTGACTTCAATTTAACTCTTGCTTCTGTCTTCAAGAGTGTTACGAAGTGTTTTTGAAAGCTTTGTTTAAAAGAGGAGTGTAAGTGTGAAAAAGTTTGTTTGGATTGCGCAAGTACTTAAGAACTAATCTACCTACTCGAAAAAGAGAATTGTTATATGTTCGTTTCCTTTAGACATTGCTATCCCACTATTAGTGAGTAGGTAGCACCGTCGTTGGAGTTTTGAGGGTCAATTCGAAAAGGGACGTACGATCACTAAAGCAATGTTAGGATGTCTTAGTAATAACCCTAATGTCTTAGATCAATTTATTCGAGGCAACAATTCCAAGGCAACCATTCCGAGGCAACTTTTTTGAATCGGGACTTTGATCTTTGTTTAGACAAGAGAGCAACCACTAAAGCATCCTATACTTAATAACCATTTACCGAAGGCAACCAAGTGAAAGTATACCCTAGGAGTGCGCATGTGCGAGTGATTCAATTTCAGATTATTTATCTTTGCACATTTAGGGTTTGCTAACTGTTTTAAAGTTTACATATATTCTTGTCATGCATCCCTAATTATTCATACATCTAATAGTTTAATATTTTGCAGAAATTTAAAGTGCGGAAATTAAACTACGCTATTACAAGGCTTCGAGTATTTACATAGCCAAAAACAAAACCCTTAAAAAATAAAGCGATAAATGAAAGATAAAAGTCCTAATTAAGCTATTACAACTTGTGGGCAATTACATTAATATGGTTAAAATAATAATAAAGCGCGCGATGAAATTAAGATCGGGAAAAAATTAGGGTTTTGACCCTTTCTAACCTAATTAAAAGAAAAAATGTTTTTGTTGTTTTTAATTATTTTTTAAGAAAAAGAATTAGGTTTTTGAATTAAATACAAAATTAATGAGCTAATTAAATTAATTAATGAAAATAAATAAATGGCCTATTTTTTTGTGTTTTTGGTTATTTTAAGAAAAAAAGAAAATATAATTAAGTTAGAAATAAAACCCTAATTGTTCTAATTAATTTTAATTTATTTACAAAAAGAAATTAAAGTTTACCTAAAATTAAAATCTAATTAAATTAATTAATTTATTGACAAAAAATAAACCTAAGTCTAATTGGGTGAAAAATATTTTTATGTGATTTTTTGATAAAAGAAAAAATTAATTTTGTGTTAGTAAATAAAATAAATAAAACAAAATGTAAAAAGAAAAGAGAAAGAGAAAGAGTTATTGGGCCTGAGTAATTTGGGGGTGTAAACAACAATCTGGGCTCAAGAAACAAAGGTCCACGTTGACCTTCTGAGATCCCATGCATTTGCTTTGACCATGCCTTTGGTGTTCCTTCATTGATGGCCCTTGGATCTGGCCATCTAGCCACTTGGCAGATTGGATGGGGAGGTCCCATGGTGGACCTTGGTCTTTGGTGTGCGCTGGATCATGAAAAAACAAATTATATGAAATAAAGGGGGACCTGGGATTCGAACCCAGGCCCCAAGGCACTTCCCACATGCACCAATGCCAACTGCGCTGCGTATTCAGTTTGTACATAAAATAAACAATAATGATAATATACAAAAAAGAAGTGTTAGTGGAGGATAATAAAAACGCGCGCCAGAAGTTTGAATGGACCAACAAGAGGGTGCCAGCTAGTCATCTTCTTCCTTTCTCCGTTGGTAAAAGTCCCAGACTTTTACCTACGGACGTTTGTCCTTCACTACAAATCTGCACATCCTCAAAATTAAACACACGCATGATAAATACAAACTAAAGCCATGGATAGCTTCGTCTGGACCTGCTGAGTACAATGGTGGCCCTTTCATGGCCCAATTTTGCCTAGATTCAGAAACCCCAAAGCGAGCTTATAAACTCTAATAATGGCAAACTCCAATACATGCCATGAAAACGCAATCAAATATTACAGAAAGCTTGCAAATGTGATGGTGACCAAGAATATATAATTATATCATGCTATATGTGCCATAATTATGCAAACCGATTTAAAAAATAACTCAATATCGTGGATGACTTACAGTGGTATTCAGGGCCTGGGAATGCTTGCTCTTGATTGGTTTTGCTTGCTGGGGATGCCAGGAAGCGATTGTGATGGTTAGGAGGCTTTAAAATTGCCTGGAACAATGAAATCGTGTTTGCACTTTTTTATGATTTTTTTTCAAATTTTGTTCTTGTTCTCACGCCTCTTTCTAGCCTTGCTTTAGGTCTGCAAATCATCCTTATGTACTGAGGAATGAATTAGGGTTGCCAATATGATCACAATCTTCCTCCATCATTGTTTTTGATTTGGATTTGATACACTTGAAAATCATTCCAAAAATAGCCTAAAACCAATCTTTTTGTGCACTTCAAGCCTTTACACGAATTCAATCTTATGCTAGCTGGAATTTAAGACCTGAAACATGTACCAAATCTTGAGATTTCAATATTTTGGATTTTTTATGATTTGTTTTGATTTAAAATGATTTAATTTAAATAAAAATCAAAATGAATAATAAAAACAAGATAATGACAAGTGGAAAAGGCTAGGGCTCGTGGACCATGTTGCCAACTCAAAACAAGTGCAAAAGATTGGGCCCATTTGGCAAAATTTGCAATTTGAGGCATAGTTGACTTTTGGCAATTTTGCAAAAAGGGTCAACTTCACCAATGCATAACTTCCTCAATTTTGACTCTTTGAAGGTGTTATTTGACTTTTTAGAAAGCTTGAGATGTCCTCTAAGAAACCCTTTTGGTCACATCTCAATTTTATATTCCATGCTCATGTATGAAGCTTTGAAAAAAAAGGTATTTTGTTGACTTTTCAAAATGACCTATAATGTCAAAATTCATAACTTCTTGTGAGTGCATATTTTGAACTTGGGAGCCGAATATGGATTGTAGAGCATGGCATCATCTTCCAAATGAGCTTTGGATGGGTCATTTCTCATAAAGTATGAGAAAGTTATGCTTGGTCAAAGTTGAGTTGACTTTTCTTGCAAAACCCTAATTTAGCAACTTTTGGTTCTTGAGGAATTATGAGAAATCCTTGATAAATTATGATCAACCCTTGATCAAATGATGAAACATACTTCAAAATGAGGATGTTGACCAAAAATATTGAAGTTTGACTGTATGTAGGCCACAATTGACTTTTGCCCTAGCATAGTCGATTTTCAGGCCTTTAAGCAATTGACTGAGCAAACTTTCTCTGTAGGGCTTGAAACTTGACATGGATGATCTTGAGAACATATTAGGACATTGGTGAGAATTTGGGATCCCTTGGACTCAAGTATCTTGATGCAACATGGAACCCTAATTTGAGGTAGTCTGCCTTAGGAGAGAGCTTGTCTGGTCAACCCTTGGGCTTCCTTGAGCAACTTGAGGATCTTTCTTGAAATGTTTAGAGAAATATGGGAGGGCAAATTTATGGGTACAACAGCTTCCCCTATTCAATCTTCTTAAACCTAAGGATGTAAATTGGATTGCTTGCCTTTCGTGATCCGAAGGTGGAAGATGATGGAACACTAGAGTGCCCAAAAATTCGCACTCACATGATGTGGTACTTGTCTTGCAATGTCGGGAATGGGCTTACAGATGCCATTTGGAAATTGCTGACGGGGGATGGGCTTAAAGATGCCATCTGAAGGAGTTTCGATCGCCTAAGAGATTCCTTAGCGAGAGCTTGTATACCTGTTGTTGAGGAAGATTCCGCTGGGGAATGCTGATCTCTGTCTTGAGAGAAATAGAATTTTAGGAGCATCACCAGAAAATCAGAGCAAAGACTCAAACAAGGTCTAACGTATGATCAACTGAGTTTAGGCTTGGAGAATATCACGAAGAGCGGGTGGGTACAAATAAAATTTGAGCCTTTATCCTTTGTTTCTCAAACCGTGAACCAGGCCACGTTACAACCCTTAAAAGTCCTAGCTGAAGCATGGGTTAGTTCGAAAGCATACTGTTATGAAAGGTATCCTGACTCCTTAAGGCTTACGGTAAATACGGAGTTGACATCACGTTTTACAAACATTCATTTGTTTTATGAAAAAGAATGCATTTTCAAAATCTTCAAGACAGACATAAGCTTTGCATTTTTGATATAACATTGCTTGCATATGACTATTCGTTTGAACGTCAGGGAAATTCGCACGATGAATACCTAGTGAACAAAAGCACTTCCAATCAAGGGGCATGATGTAATCATGGTCTACTATCTGGGGCAGTCCAATCAAGATTCGGAGAATCTCTCAAAGGCTAAATAGCCTGGGGCAAATCTCCGCCTGAGTCACTTGGGGCATTCCAGCAACGAATCTTGCCTGATCAAACGCCTTCTGGTGGCATTGCAAAACAATTCTAACAGGGGCAACTCCCTACATTCTGAGAGCATGGACATAGTCGAAAAAATACTACGCAAAATCAAAGACCCGCTAGGTTGACATACCTAGGCAAAAATAAGGGCTTCCCGGCGAACCAAAAGGATTCGGGCAAAAATAAGGGATGAAATGAAAAAGATCTGTACACTCGGCAAGTCGAAAACCTGAAAAGGCGGCTTAGGCAAAAATGGGTATCCCGGTGGACTGAAAACCCGAAAGGGCGGTCCAGGCAAAAGTTAGGGATCAAAGCGTACGACTATGTCCTGTCATCTTGTCACCTGCCTACCAGAAGAAGGTTGGTCCATCAACAACTATCAGTACCTCACAGGTCTCCCTCTCCCACCTCAGAAACAGGGGCAATAAAGAGTTGTCTAAGCAATCTAATTGTTCGGTCCTCCAAGGTACCAAGGTAGGTTCAGCTAAAGAACATAACCGGCATATCTTAATTCCCCAGAGAGTACGTCAGCAAGTTAATACACTCTCCTCAAGCGAAGCTACTATCAAACTTAAGGAAGTTGAGTATCCTCCAGCAGATCTCAACATTCCCCAGCAGCATATATATTCTTAACAAGCATCCCCGACAATCTTGGTCTAAAGATTGTTCCCCGGCGGTATATCAAACATTCAGTGGAGTCACTTCCCCGATACAGCTCAAAACTTCCCCAAGAGAGTCCAATCCAGTTCCCCAGGAAAGTTGGAATCCATCTCCCCAAACAGTAAGCTTATATCCAGTAGATTCTGGAAGCTTATCCTCGCAGAGCACGAACGCGTCCCCCGGCTTTATTCAAAGAGTTATTTCCTTACCAGGATATAACTGGGTTATCCTAAGCCAAAAGCCACGAAAAGATCGTCCTCGACGAGGTCCTCTTATCCCCAGCGAAGTCTATCAACACTTCCAACACAACAATGGTATCCCCAACAAGTTACCATCAACTCAACGAAGTATCTTTCTCCCCACAGAGTACTGCTCCCCAGCAAGATCGCTAGAGTACTTTTCTCCCCGCAGAGTAATCATTCGCCAAGTTTATTCCCCAACGGAGTTATCTTCTCCTATTCTTGCAACTATCATCCCCAGCGGAAGCAAAATCTATGCTTCAACATCAGCCCAGGAGTGACTTCCCGGCACCCGTCAAGGATTTACTTTCCTAGACGAAAACATACATTCCTAAACATCACATACATCATTGTAGCATGCATATACGCATCATATCCTACAAATCTCATTTATGTTGAGAACATCATTGCTTGATCCATATCATGCATTACATATAACTGACCTTTACCTTTCAGGAAAGATCCAGTTAAGTTCTCAGCTATATTCAAGACCTAGACCGGTTCAGTCAATCGACCCTAAGATTTTGTTTCTTATCCAGTCCAAGGCCTTCTCTGGTTCAGTCAGATCGACCCTAAGATCTCCCTGTCTCTTATCTAGTTGAAGACATTTCAAGACCTAGACTGGTTCAGTTAATCGACCCTAAGATTTTCTGTTTCTTATCCAGTCCAAGGCCTTCTCTAGTCCAGCTAAATCGACCCCAAACAGATTTTCCTGATAAAGACTCAGTAGAAGTTATCCAAGATTCTCTCAATGATTGCTATTGAGGTTGTAGTCGCCTATGGTTCTCTCCCCGATCCTGCGGAGGTAGTAATCATCCTAAGATTCGCTCAACGATTGCTGTTGAAGTTGAAGTTATCCAAGATTCTCTCAATGATTGCTATTGAGGTTGTAGTCGCCTATGGTTCTCTCCCCGATCCTGCGGAGGTAGTAATCATCCCAAGATTCGCTCAACGATTGCTGTTGAAGTTGAAGTTATCCAAGATTCTCTCAATGATTGCTATTGAGGTTGTAGTCGCCTATGGTTCTCTCCCCGATACTGCGGAGGTAGTAATCATCCCAAGATTCGCTCAATGATTGCTGTTGAAGTTGAAGTCGTCCAAGATTCTCTCAATGATTGCTGTTGAGGTTGTAGTCGCCTGTGGTTCTCTCCCCGATACTGCGGAGGTAGTAATCATCCCAAGATTCGCTCAACGATTGCTGTTGAAGTTGAAGTCGTCCAAGATTCTCTCAATGATTGCTGTTGAGGTTGTAGTCGCCTATGGTTCTCTCCCCGATACTGCGGAGGTAGTAATCATCCCAAGATTCTCTCAACGATTGCTGTTGAGGTTAAAGTCATCCAAGGTTCTCTCACCATTCCTGTTGAGGTAGTAACCATCCCTGGTTCATTCATCACCATTTGAAGCTCCAGATTCAGCTCCTGTAACCAGTCAGGACACATCTATACAAAGCATCTGAAGGCCAGCTCCTGCAACATGTCAGGTACTCATTTTTCTTTTGCAGGTACGCAAGTTCTCGCTAAGGAATCTCTTACGCGATCAACACCCGGATGGCATCTATAAGCCCATCCACCTCCCATCACCTCTTAGCATGGCATCCATAAGCCCATAATCCTATCCATCAATCTCCAAATGGCATCTATAAGCCCATTCCCATCATCACACCACTACTATGTGAGCGTAAATTTCTAGACACTCTAGTGTTCAATCATCTTCCACCTTCGGATTACGAAAGGCACGTCAGCCAATCTGCATCCTCAGGTCTAAGAAGATTGAACAGGGGCAACTGTTGTACCCCAAAATTTGCCCTCCCATATTCTTCAAGAATTGCAAAGAGCAAGCATCAAAATCTCCCCAAAGGTTGCACAGTTCAAGGGCCTCCTAAACAGTCAAAATTAGGGTTTTGGTTCTGACAAAGTAAAAGAAGTTTCCAAAGGTCCAATAAAGTCCTACATGCCTACAAATATGGTCAAGCATCCTCATACCAAGTTTCAAGGCTTACAGCTCAAAATTGCACAGTCAAAAACCCTAATTGCACTACAGTCAACTGTAGGGGCAAAATGGTCATTTGGCAGTCAAAAGTTCAAATTTTTGGTCAACATCTCATTTTGAAGCAACAAACATCATTTGATCAATGCTTGATCATGATTCTCAAAGCTTGGCTCAAAAATCATCAAGATGCAAAAGTTTCCATATTTGGACAGTTGAAAAAGTCAACTGTAACTTGACCAAGGCATAACTTTTACATGGATTATCAGAAAAATTCCATCCAAAGCTCATTTTCAATATAAAGACATTTCCTACAACTCCTCTTCACACTTCAAAGCCAAGAAATGCTCTCACAAAAAGTTATCAATTTCAACATTATAGGTCATTTTCAAAAGTCAACAAAAAGGGACTTTAAGTCAAAGGCCATAACTTGAGATTGGTAAATCAAAATTACATGGGACCAAAGACATTGGTTAGATGACTCAAAGAACTTTCCAAAATGTCCAAGAACATGAGCAAATCTTAAAAATTGAGCAAGTTATGCCTTGTGGAAGTTGGGAAATTTTTGGATATTTTGAAAAGTCAACATTGCTTCAAATGACCTAAAATTGCTAATGGGCCTCTTTTTCTTCCACAATTCATCATCCAAGGCATGTGCACGACCATTTGGCCCAAAGGGAAGTTTTTTATCATTTTATTTTATTTATTTGGATTTTTAATTATTAATAATTCATTTAATTAAAATAAATAGGTGAAAAATACTAAACCTAACTTTTTAAATCTTTTTATGCATGATATACACTCAATATTTCGTGCATGGTTAGATTTGGAAAGAATCAATATGATTTGTCATGATTTTGTACCAAATAGGCATGAAAAAATATTTGAAAAGATCCTTGAAAATCAAATCTTGAAAATCATGAATGCAAAGGTTTTTGTTTGATTTCTTTGACCTAAAACCTTCACACATACATATATAGTGCAACCCTAATTCCAATAAGCTCCCAGCTGCGCCATAGACAAAGAATCAAACTCACACTTTTGCCTAAAATTTTCAAAACTGAAAACAAGGTTACAGGTCGATTCAAGCAAAAAGACTTGTTCCATCACCTTCCTGAGGCTTCAAGGAAGGTTTTCAAATCAAAACCAACCATTCTAACACCAAGAAACGTGAGAATGATGGTGACCTGTACAGAAAATTTCTTGCATTCTTATATCATGAATCATACGTTTTTAGCAATTTTTAACATTTGATTTATGTTCCTTGTTCAATTCTAAAGCTAACTGTGTGGTTTGATTAAGTTTTCGTGCACCATTGAAGGATTCACCATTAAAGATATTTAGGGTTACCAAGCTTTTGATTTGGGCGTTTCCAGATACTGTAAAATTAGGACATGCCAACACCATGAATGAATTCAGCACGCTTGGACGAAAACAAATCAACCCTCGCGCCTAATTTATGTGCTACCATGGCTTAATCGCTATTATCAAAAGCTGCATATTTTGGGGGGGTTTAAAACCCCCGCTAACCCTTTTTATTTTCAGGAAAAGACACAAAGCGAGGAAGACGAAGACTAGGTGTAAGGCAGCCATTGGTTGGTTTGAATTTCGCGCGAAAAAGGAGCATTAACATTTGTTTTGTTTTATTATATTTATTAATTATATTATAAACAAAGAGACAAAGTGGAGCAGTTGGCAAAGCGTCTTAGTGGTAACCCCTGGGACCTGGGTTCGAGCCCCAGGTCCCCACCCCTTTCCATATTATTTTTCCATTAACACTTGTGTATAATTTCAATGCTAGCGTCCGTCATGCATCCACGTTATCAAGCCGTCCACGCGTCCCACTGCACTCAATCAAGGGCCAGGATCTGAAGACCATGGTAAACCTCAGTCAACACACATGCGCGCTAGCTGGAAAGTCAACCAGGCCAGGGACAATTGGGCCCAAAAATGCTAAGCAAAACCTCCATTTGGGGACAGACCCCCCTAGGTTTGCAAGTTTCTTTTTATATTTTTTTCATTTTTATTTTGATTCAATTTTTATTTTTAATTAGTTCTTAAATTTAAATATTGTCATAAAAAATATAAAAAAACAATATAAAATCAAAAAAAGACAAAAATAAGTATTTTTATTTGATATTTTAATATTTTGTAAATAAACATCATTAATTGATTTTAGTGTTAAATTAGGTTTAAATCTTAATGTTTTTTCAATAAAACCTAAAATTGGTAGAATTAGGGTTTCAAGCATTTTTCATCCTTTTTTTATTTTACTATATTAATTATTAATTCTTAATTAGTTATTTTTATAAATCAAGTTGCAATTAATTGATTAGGCTTGATTTTAGATAATTGTCATATTTTCTTAATAAATTAAAAAATTGTAGAATTAGGTTTTTAATTTCATTAAATTCTCATAAATGCAAAAAAATCTCAAAAACAATTTCTTTTCTCATTTTAATTTAATTAGTTTAATAATTTAATTTAATTTCATTAAAAAGGGTCCAACGCCCTCGTTTCCAATTTTTTCAATTCGCGCGTTTTATTTCGTTTCTTATAATTTTTATGTACCTCTCCCAAAGCCATGTAAATATTTATCTTTCGCACTTTACTTTATTTATTTACTTTCTGTCAAATCGGGTCCTGGAAATTTTGACGATGTGGACCCGCGCCTTTTGTAATAGTTTAGAACTTTACCTTTTTCGCGCTTTTTAACTATTAAATAAATGCATGCAAGAATGAATGACAATAAATAAAAACAAACGCGTAGATCACCTATACCATGACAAGATAAAAATAAACGAATCTGACACACGAATCACACACCACCCCTAGGGTACGCCTCACTGTTGCCTTGCCTCGAAAGGTGATCGTCGAGTAGAGGATGTCTTAGTAAGTCCTCATGATCCGGGAACCTGGCATGAGGGTAGCTTCTAAGGTGTCTTCCCATTGCTCTGGTGATCACCATGTCCTGAACCTTCGAATTGACCCGAACACCTCCAACGGTGGTGCTACCTACCTCTCAATGGTGGGATGACACTACTTTAAAGGACATCTACACAGACGAATTCCTTAGGGTAGGTAGACGACTCTAGATACTTGCTCTAAATTTCAAAACGAATCAAAATTACTTTTCACACCAACACATTTTCAAAAAGCTTTCAAACACTCTTGAGGACCGATACAAGAGTCGAACTGGAATTTTCAAAGAAACTTTTTTTTAAAACCCACAATTGAAAAGCAAACAAACCATTTTTGAAAACACAAGTGAGCAAGTATCTAAGAGCCCATGGATAACCATGGATAGAAAGGGTGCTAACACCTTCCCTTCCTATAATCTACCTCCCGAACCGAGAGCAATCTCTTTAAGGAATTTTTCTGTGCTTTTGTCCTTTCCATTTGGAGAAAATAAAAGACAGTGGCGACTCTTGCTTACCGCGACATTTCGCGAACCAGCGTTAAACAGTCAGTTCCAGATCCACCGATCACACCTTGCTTCTTATCTGGTCGTAATCCAGGCTTCAGAAGGAAATGAGTTGTTATCCGGTCGCATCCGGGCTTCAACTTGAGTTTAGGGCACACTAATATCCGGCCGACTCTGGGCTTCTTAGTAACTATCCAGGTAAACTGCTATTTGGTCAAAATCCAAGCTTCGCAGTGTCTTGTACTGTTATCTGGTCGTAACCCAGGCTTCAGTCCTTTTATCGTTATCTGGTCGTAATCCAGGCTTCACGATGTTTTATACCATTATCTGGTCGAACCCAAGCTTCATGGTGTTCTGTACTGCTATCCGGTCGTAATCCAGGCTTCACAATACCTTGCTTCTTATCTGGTCATAATCCAGGATTCAGAAGAGATCAAATGGTTATCCGGTCGTAATCCGGGCTTCCCTTTTGGCTTTGGGCCTACTAATATCCAGTTGCAATCCGGGCTTCATAGTATCTGGCCGGGTGAACTGCTATTTGGTCGTAATCCAAGCTTCACAATGTCCCTTACTATTTTCTGGTCGTAATCCAGACTTCACAGTGTTTTTTTACCGCTATCTGGTCGTAATCCAGGCTTCGCGATGTCTTCATACCTTTATTTGGTCGAAATCCAGGCTTCATGGTGTTCGGAGGAAATCAAGATACTATCCGGTCGTAATCCGGGCTTCATAACTTGTGTTAAAGATATACCACTATCTGGTCGTAATCCAGGCTTCGTGGTGTCTTTGGCTGCTATCTGGTCGTAATCCAGGCTTCACAGAAACTTATATTGCTATCTGGTCGTAATCCAGGCTTCACAATAACTTGTCGAGCTATTATTCGGTCGTAATTCGGGCTTCACAGCTTGTGTTTATGACATACCACTATCTGGTCGTAATCCAGGCTTCATGGTACCTCGTACTGCTATCTGGTCGTAATCCAGGCTTCACAATAACTTGCTGAGCTGTTATCCGGTTGTAATCCGTGCTTCACGGCTTGTTGGGGATTAAACTATTATCCGGTCATTCTCCGGGCTTCATAGCTTAAAGATAAACCACTATCTGGTCGAATCCAGGCTTCGTGGTGTTTGATACTGCTATCCGGTCGAATCCGGGCTTCACAATATGCTGTAGAGATCAAGATACTATCCAGTCGGATCCGGGCTTCATAGCTTGAACTTGGTGAGAATTTGATTGTATCTTTCCTGAAAGGTAAAGGTTAGTTGTATGTAATGCATGACATGTATCAAGCAGTGATGTTCTCAAGATAAATGAGATTATATTGTATGATGTTCATGCGTATGTCATGATGTATGGATATGCAAATGTTTGTGATGTTCTCTAGCTGGGGGAAATAAATCCCGGATTGCTGTTGGAGAGTGAAAGGAGTTGAATTCTTTGTTTCCGCTGGGGGATAGTGAATGAAGATGATTATGAGAATAATCCTGCTGGAGAATAAACCAGCGAGAAAAATAATTCTGTGGGGGAAGAGATACTCTGCTAGAAGCTCTGTTGATTTGGAGAAATAACCTCGGCTGGGGATGAATTACCGTTGCTGGCAATGATAAACTCTGTTGGGAATTGAGTTTCTGTTTGTGAAAGGAATGAACTCCGCTGGGGATGATTTTCCAGTGGAAACTTCACTGGGGATAATCTTTCTAGACTCTACTGGGGATAATCCTCTGGACTCTACTGGGGATAATCTTCCGGACTCTACTGGGGATAATCTTCTAGTGCTGATGATAGATAAACTCTGCTTGGGGAGAATCTTACCGATTCATTCGCGGTTGCGAGCCTCAGCTGGGGAGAGTTGTGTCCTGTTTAGGACTGCTAACATCACTGTCTTTTTCTTACTCTGCGGGGAGTGAATGAACCTTCAATCGTTTTCTCCAACTAGGTTTATCCCTATACCTGGTGGATAGAGAAATTGTATGGTTTGGACATTTCTTGTTTGCCCCTGTTTCTGATATTACGAGTAATCGTCTTTTGTTTCGCATGTAAATATTTATGAGCACTAATTATTGTCAAATGCATATATCAAAAATGAACATTGGACGTTCTTGCAAAACAAAACAGAAAAAGAAAACGATTCGAAATTTCTTTGTGAAAATGAATTGTATTGATTTTGAAGTTAGCCTGTAAATAGGCGTTTTTTGTACAAGAGGCTGACGTCCTAGTAAGAGAATGCCTCCGAACAATAGAGTTTATACAATTTGTGTAAAACAAAGAAAAACAGCTATGTGAACAATCACATTGGGTTCCAACTCTGCTATTGCCTTTATGTATTTCGAGCATCTCATCACTTTTCTACTTGGTTGAAGGTAGATCAGATTGATTAGTTCCGTCTGAGTTTGATAGTCGATACCGAAGTCTGGTTGCAAGATGATCCAATGAGACACAGTGTTACGCTTTAATCCCTAATTTTTGCCTGAACCGCCCTTTCGGGTTTTCAGTCCACCGGGATATCCTTTTTTGCCCAAGCCTCCTTTTCAGGTTTTCGACTTGCCGGGTGTACAGATTTTTTTCATTTTCATCCCTTATTTTTGCCCGAACCCTTTTGGTTCGCCGGGAAGCCCTTATTTTTTGCCTAGGCCAGTCAACCTAGCGGGTCTTTGATTATGCGTAGTATTTTTTCACTATGTCTGCATTGACGGGGTGAGGAAGGTCGTCACCATCCATGGTGGTTAGAATTATAGCTCCTCCTGAGAAAATGTTCTTAACCACAAATGGCCATTCATACGTAGGGGTCCATTTGCCCCTGGGATCCCCTTGCGGTAGTATGATGCGTTTGATCACCAGATCCCCGACTTGATACTCTTGTCGTCTAACTTTCTTGTTAAATGCCTTGATCATCCGCTTTTGATACGTCTGACCATGACAAATAGAAGTAAGTCTCTTTTCTTCGATTAAGTTCAGCTGATCAAGCTGGGTCTGGATCCAATCGTCCTCGCTCAAACCTGCATCCTTTATAATCCGAAGAGAGGGTATCTGAACTTCAATGGGTAAGACTGCTTCCATGCCATACACCAAAGAGTAGGGTGTTGCCCCTATTGAAGTCCGCGCTGAGGTGAGGTACCCATGAAGAGCAAATGGTAACATCTCGTGCCAATCTTTAAATGTCACCGTCATCTTCTGCACAATCTTCTTGATGTTCTTATTACCCGCTTCAACAGCCCCATTCATCTTCAGCCGGGAAGGAGAAGAGTTGTGATTCTGTATCTTGAACTGCTTGCAGAGCTCGGTGATCATCGTATTGTTGAGATTCATACCGTTGTCCATAATGATCCTCTCTGGTACACCGTATCGACAGATCAGATTGTGCCGAATAAACTGTGCTACGACGTTCTTGGTCACTGTAGCAAATGAAGCTGCCTCAACTCACTTCGTAAAGTAATCAATAGCTACCAGAATGAAACGATGCCTGTTAGATGCAGTAGGTATGATCTCACCAATCATATCGATTCCCCATATTGTAAAAGGCCAAGGTGCCGTCAAGACGTTCAGAGGAACTGGAGGTATGTGCACCTTATCAGCATAGACTTGGCATTTATGACAAGTTCGAGAATATTGATAACAATCGGCTTCCATGGTAGACCAATAATATCCTGCCCGTAGGATCTTCTTTGCCATGGTATGTCCACCGGAATGAGTCCTGAAAGTACCTTCATGTAACTCTACCATAATCCTTTCTGCCTCGTTCTTATCCACACATCGCAGTAAGGTTGAGTCATGGTTACACTTGTAAAGGATGCCATTACTGATGAAGAACTTCGCCGCGAACCTCCTCAGAAACTTTTTATTATTAACAAATGCACCCTCGGGGTATTCTTGAGCCTTAAGATACCTCTTTACCTCATGAAACCAGGGTTTATCTGCTACCTCTTTAGTCTCAATGTCACAGAAATGTGCGGGTTCGTCCAACCTCTCAATGGTAATCTGGGGAGCTTCATTGTCCCATCTGACCTTGAACATAGAAGACATGGTAGCTAGCGCGTCCGCTAACTGATTCTCCTCCCTGGGGAAATGTTCAAAGGTTATCTCCTCGAAGTGCGGAAGCAACGTCAATACATACTCTTTGTAAGGAATAAGATTTGGGTGTTTCGTATCTCACTCGCCTTTAATCTGACTAATCACGAGAGCGGAATCTCCAAATACACTCAAGAAATTAATCCTCAGGTCAATAGCTGCTCGAAGACCCATGATACATGCTTCATACTCCGCCATGTTGTTGGTGCAGTTAAAACATAATCGGGCGGTGAACGGAGTATGAAAGCCTCCAGGAGATATGATCACGACACCAATTCCATTACCCAAAGCGTTTGAAGCTCCATCGAAATACATAGACCATCAGGATCCTTCCTCAGGTCCTTCATCCGGTCCAGGTGTTTCACAGTCAGTCACCAACATGATGCTCTCATCCGGAAACTCGAAATTCATAGACTGGTAATCATCCACGGCCTGATGCGCCAAATGATCTGCCAACACACTTCCCTTAATTGAATTTTGGGTTGTGTATTGGATGTCATACTCAGTCAAGATCATCTGCCATCTTGCTATTCTTCCGGATAAGGCAGGCTTCTCGAAGATATACTTGATTGGATCCATCTTTGATATCAATAGAGTAGTGTGAGTCAGCATATACTGTCTCAACCAGAGAGCAGCCCATGCCAAAGTGCATAAAGTTTTCTCAAGCAGTGAGTATCGAGTCTCACAGTCGGTAAACTTTTTGCTAAGGTAGTAAATAACATGCTCTTTTCGGCCAGACTCGTCATGCTGCCCTAGCACGCACCCCATTGAATTGTCGAGTACTGTCAAGTATAAGATCAAAGGTCTTCCTTCTATTGGAGGCATTAGAATAGGTAGCTCTTGTAGATATTCCTTGATCCTTTCGAAAGCGGCCTAACATTCATCATTGCATCTTACCACTTTATCTTTCTTCAAAAGCTTGAAGATTGGGTCACAAGTAGCAGTCAGGTGCAAAATGAATCAGGCAATGTAGTTCAGACGTCCCAGAAAGCCTCTGACTCCTTTTTCTGTTCGGGGAGCAGGAATTTCCTGTATAGCCTTCACCTTTGCCGGGTCCACTTGAATACCTTTATCACTAACGACGAAACCTAGTAGCTTACCAGACCTTACTCCGAAGGTGCACTTGTTCGGGTTTAGCCTCAGTTTGTACATCTTCAACCTGTCAAATAGCTTTTGGAGATGGTCGAGGTGTTCTTCTTCAGTTTGGGACCTTGCAATCATGCCGTCAACGTATACCTCAATCTCATGATGAATCATGTCGTGGAATAAAGAAACCATGGCGCGCTGATACGATGCCCCAACATTATTTAATCCGAACGGCATGACTTTGTAGCAAAAGGTACCCCACTGCGTAACAAAGGTTGTCTTCTCCATGTCTTCGGGAACCATTTTAATCTGATTGTAAACAGAAAACCCATCCATAAAAGAGAAGACCTTATGCTGTGCGGTGTTGTCGACCAAAACATCAATGTGAGGCAGAGGGAAATCATCCTTGGGGCTTGCCCTGCTCAGATCCCTATAGTCAACATACATTCGAACCTTACCATCTTTCTTCGGCACCGGAACCACGCTGGCAACCCACTGCGGGTAAGAAGTGACTGCTAGAAAACTAGCATCAAACTGTTTCATAACCTCAGCTTTGATTTTCTCAGACATCTCTGGGCGCATTCGGCGAACTTTCTGTTTCACTGGAGGACAGTCTTCTTTAGTTGGCAAGCGGTGAACCACAATATTAGTATCTAACTCAGGCATATCTTTATAAGACCAGACAAAGATCTCAACATAGTCATGCAACATTTGTATAAACCATTGCTTGGCACTAGACTCCAGATTTGCAGCGATCTTAACCTCTTTCTTGTCTTCCTCTGTACCCAGATTCACTAATTCCACTGGCTCTTCATGGGGCTGTATGGCTCTCTCTTCCTGTAGTAATAGTCTAGCAAGTTCCCCAGGTACTTCATAATCATCCTCACCTTCGTCCTCGGCTTGGTTGATCAGACTTTCGAAGTCATAACTGGCAGTAGCAGAGTCGTTATCAGTGGGATCCAGAGTGGATGTGGACCTATATTATGATATGTGAGTGTGTGTAAGACAAATAGCTGTTTTGATAAAGTGCAAGATAGAAAAGAACAAGGAGCGCAAAAATTCATAATGCAAGAAAATGTCCAATGCTTTATTGATGATATATGGAAACGACAAACATTAAGCCCTCACAAACAAAGCCACAGTGTCTCGGGCAAGGCATCGGGCCGTAAAGTTTCAAATTGTCTGTTACAAGTTTCAAAACAAAAGTATATTACTGTGTAATAAAAGAAATGGGCATGAAGTCCTTTGCCGTCCAATTGCTTAATCCACCGTCGGTAGTCGAGTAAATCCAGCTGTCGAAATCAGAATCTTCATCATCATCTTCAATTGTATTCACTCTCTGATCATGTTTGGGCATATGAGCAGTTATGACGTTAGGCTTTTCCGGCGCGTCAAATTCAATCTCTTTAGCTTCAATCAAATCTTGTACCTTATTCCTCAAGGCCCAGTAGTTGTTCGTATCATGCCCTGGGCTATCAGAGTGATAAGCACAACGGGCGTTTGGATTATACAGCGGTGATGTAGTACTGGGATTCTTCGGAGCTTCCCTCAGAGTTATCAAGTTGGTCTTCAACAATTGCGGCAGAATTTGAGACAGGGTCATACTGAGCCGAGTATACTGTCTTTGCGGTCTCTCCACTCTTTTCTGATCGTTGCGCTGTGGGGCAACAATGGGTCTTGATATTACCACCATATTAACTGCTTGGCGGCGTTCAGGTCGGTTTTGGATCCTCGAGCTGTAAACTGCAATAGCTTCTTTTCTGAAAGGCTTCTTTTCTGTACTTGACGAAGCACCTTTCTGTATCTTGCCACTCTTGATACCGCCTTCAACTCTCTCCCCAGTCAAAATTAATTCAGTGAACCCAAACAATGAAATAACGATCAAATGGTTGAAAAATAGACCAGGCAAAGTCCCAAGAAACATATCCACCAACTCCCTATCAGACAGAGGGGTTGGACTCTTCCAGCAAGATCTCTCCACTTCTGCGCATAGTCCTTAAAGCCTTCGCCTGTACCCATAGACATACCCTGAAGTTGGGTACGCGTGGGAGCAAGGTCGGCGTTATACTGGTATTACTTATAAAAAGTAGCAGCAAGGTCCTCCCAGTTGCGGACATTAGCCCCTTCCAGTTTATAGAACCATTCAAGTTGAGTCCCTGACAAACCATCTTGAAAGAAATGAACCCACAGGTTCCTATCAGCAGTGTATGGTTGAATCTTTCTAACATACGAGCAGAGGTGCATCTTTGGGCAGGATACCCCATCGTACTTAGCAAAGAAAGGAGCTTTAAACTTGTGTGGGATCACCACCCCAGACGCCAGACCTAAATCTCCGAAGTCCAACCCAGGTATCTTCTAGATCTCCATTGCACTCAACCAGTCTTCAAGTTTCTTATACCTATCCTCGGCAGGAGGATACTGGTCTTCATCAAAATCCATGTCATTATCAGAGACACAGGACTAGGCCCATTTCTTTCCTCTTGATTCTCTCCACCTCCAGATGAATGGGACAAATAAGTTTCCTGTCGCAAGTTGTTCCCGTATCTGCGACCCATATTCAGGAGGACCACTTTCTTCTTCTTCTTCTTCTTCTTCTTCTTCTTCTTCTCTTTCAAGATGAGAGACTTCAAATCTTGCTGCCCTTTGGCCAGGTTTAGGAACAACTCTTGGAATTGTGCGTTCTGAGCTTGAAGAGCCTTGATGGCTTGATCAATAGGTGTTTCAGAAGACATGATTGCTAAAATAAACAGCGAAGAAGATAAGAAACCTGTAATGGTACCTGTAATGAGGTGCATGATAATGAAATGCGTATGAAATGATTTCAAAGACTTTGGGAGATTCAAATTTGTAAACCAAAATAAAACACACTTTATTAGATAAAACTTGTAACAATGTTTAACAATGCCTTTAAGGCGTTACAAAAGAAATAACTGAAAAGCAAATTTAAACTAGAAATAACAAAAGACATCAGAAATCCCATGGTCTCTTTCCCTTCGTGCTGACATAATCGTTGATTGTCCTCTCATTCTCAAGCTGCCTTGTAAGCCTCAAGATCTTCCTCTCCTGCTCATGATACTTCTCCCTGTAGGTATCCCTTTCTTCCTTTAGCTGGGTCCAAGATCTCTTCAATGCCCCAAGATTAGTAGGCATGTAGGGATGAAGGATTGTGTAAGGAACACCTTCTTCATTAGTATGCTCTATAATCACCGGCAAATCTGCTTCATAAGGCATCCCCAGCTTTTGGGCACTGGCTCGAACCCACTGTAGTTAAGGTTGCATCAGGAGAGAAGTCTTCAATCCTAGATCTTGAGGGTCAGACCTGTTCACCATGCAACAGACTCGTATAAATCTTAGGCGATGCTCGTTCACGTCCCCCTTGTAGTCAAAGACAATGTCTGGAAGAAGTAGCTCACGGGGACCCTCTCTCCGAGCGCGTCCAAACTGTCGTAGATCCAAACAAGGATTGTAGGTTATACCCCCTCTAATTCTAAGCAACGGAACATTAGGGTATTCCCCACATCGATCAATGATAGCTACCCTTTCCATATCCTTAGAACTCCAAAGGATGTCCGTATGAGCAAGTGACATGATTCTATAGGCCCAACCTACACCTTCCCCATTCTTCAAAACAGACTTGGGGAGGTGCGAAATAAACACCTCGCCAACAAAGGCGTGCAACACATGAGGGTTCCCCTTCTCTGCACAGTACGGGTATAGAGAGCATGTAGAATATCACCCAAGAGAGTAGGCACTGGATTACGAGATATGAAGATCTTGAACGCATTTACGTCTATGAAAGAATCTGGATTCGGGAAAAGAACCAAGCCGTAGATGAGGAGAGACAAGATGTCTTCAAAAGCTTGAAAGTCTAAGTTGTCCCAGAATTGTTGAGCTTGATCGATCAGAAACTTAGCCAAGAAACCTTTAACCCCACTATGTGTCTCCCAGTTAGACACTACATCAACCTTTGTCAAATGTAAAGCTAAAGCAATGTCCTCAGGCCTAGGAACCTCCTCTAAACCGGTGAAGGGTGTCTGCTCGAGAATAGATATACCCAACAAATCAGAAAACTCCTCCAAAGTAGGGACTAGCTGATAATCCGGGAAGGTGAAACAATGATGCAATGGATCAAATAACTGGAATAACACACTCATCATTTGCTCATCCAACTTTTAAGTGACCAAGCTAAGGAGATGACCATTTTTTCTAACAAATGAAGAAGTATCAGGAACCTTTGAGACTAACTCTCTGAGCTGAGCAGGGATTTGCACGAAGTTGACTCGAATGGTATTTCTGCGCATAGAAGTCATGATCTGCAAAACATAACAAAGATGAATCCCCTCGGTCTTTGAAATGGTTAGTCTAATGAAATATGCATGTTATGTCATGATGCATGATGTCATGATAAAAACACACAACAGGTATCACAAATAGCAAACATGGTAAAGGCAAACAAGTCACACAACAGCCCTTATGTTTCAGGCTTGCATGGGGTATAGGTACTACCCTCTTGAAGTTCAGTTGGTTCAACCTGTCCTAATAATAGTAACCGGGTTCTAGAGGTTCTCAATATCACTAACCATCCTCCATCGGTCATGGTTTCAGCTCACATAATCTTTTCTTGCGGCCGGAACTATCTCAAGAGTATGGTCTCAATAAGTGTAGTATCGAGTATCAACCAGTTCTCAGCTCTATGCTGAGGCCGGCTATCTCACTACTTCCTATGGCCAAGTTGGTCAATTATAGGTTCTAAGGTCAGTTGATGCTTAACGACCCATATAACATCCCCATACTCTCCTTGTTGCTCCACAAGGGATATCCGTACCAACTAATGTGCCACATCAACGTAGCTACTGCTTCAACCGTATCGGTCTACGCCGTACAGTTCCCTCACAATCTATTGCTACTTACCTAAAAGGTGTCCCCCAGATATGAGTTAGGATCTATAGTAACTCCGATACAAAACCCACAAAAATAAAGCAATCAAATCAAACAATAGAAAACAATATGATGAACTAATCTTAAGGTATACCCCACTTATAAAATCCCCAGCAGAGTCGCCAGTTCTATGATACGGTGGCCAGAACCGGGACTATTTTTTAGGAATTGCTAGTTTGCATTTTGCGTTTGTGTTTGCAAAATGTCGCGGTAAGCAAGAGTCGCCACCGACTTTTATTTTATCCAACAAGGAAAGGAAAAAAGCACAAAAAAATTCCTTTTTTCGAGATTTTCTGAGTACGGGGGGTAGATTATAGAAAGGGAAGGTATTAGCACCCTTTCTATCCGTGGTTTTCCACGGGCTCTTAGGTACTTTCTCATCATTTTCAAAATTGCTTCTTTGTGTGTTTATGTGATTTGAAAAGTTTTTTGACTTCGATTTAACTCTTGCTTCTGTATTCAAGAGTGTTACGAAGTGTTTTCAAAAGCTTTATTTAAAAGAGGAGTGTAAGTGTGAAGAAGTTTGTTTGGATTGAGTAAGTACTTAAGAACTAATCTACTTACTCGAAAAAGAGAATTGTTCTATGTTCGTTTCCTTTAGACAGCGCTATCCCACTATTAGTGAGTAGGTAGCACCGTCGTCGGAGTTTTGAGGGTCAATTTGAAAAGGGACGTACGATCACTAAAGCAATGTTAGGATGTCTTAGTAGTAACCCTAATGTCTTAGATCAATTTATTCAAGGCAACAATTCCAAGGCAACCATTCCGAGGCAACTTTTCCGAATCGGGACTTTGATCTTTGTTTAGACAAGAGAGCGACCACTAAAGCATCCTATACTTAATGACCATTTACCGAAGGCAACCAAGTGAGAGTATACCCTAGGAGTGCGCATGTGCGAGTGATTCAATTTCAGATTATTTATCTTTGCACATTTAGGGTTTGCTAACTGTTTTAAAGTTTACATACATTGTTGTCATGCATCCCTAATTATTCATACATCTAATAGTTTAATATTTTGCAGAAATTTAAAATGTGGAAATTAAACTACGCTATTACAAGGCTTCAGGTATTTACATAGCCAAAAACAAAACCCTTAAAAAATAAAGCGATAAATGAAAGATAAAAGTCCTAATTAAGCTATTACAACATGTGGGTAATTACATTAATATGGTAAAAAAAAATAATAAAGCGCGCGATGAAATTAAGATCGGGAAGAAATTAGGGTTTTGACCCTTTCTAACCTAATTAAAAGAAAAAATGTTTTTGTTGTTTTTAATTATTTTTTAAGAAAAAGAATTAGGTTTTTGAATTAAATACAAAATTAATTAGCTAATTAAATTAATTAATGAAAATAAATAAATGGCCTATTTTTTGTGTTTTGGTTATTTTAAGAAAAAAAGAAAATATAATTAAGTTAGAAATAAAACCCTAATTGTTCTAATTAATTTTAATTTATTTACAAAAAGAAATTAAAGTTTACCTAAAATTAAAATCTAATTAAATTAATTAATTTATTGACAAAAAATAAATCTAAGTCTAATTGGGTGAAAAATATTTTTATGTGATTTTTTGATAAAAGAAAAAATTAATTTTGTGTTAGTAAATAAAATAAACAATTAAATAAAACAAAATGTAAAAAGAAAAGAGAAAGAGAAAGAGTTATTGGGCCTGAGTAATTTGGGGGTGTAAACAACAATCTGGGCCCAAGAAACAAAGGTCCACGTTGACCTTCTGAGATCCCATGCATTTGCTTTGACCATACCTTTGGTGTTCCTTCATTGATGGCCCTTGGATCTGGCCATCTAGCCACTTGGAAGATTGGATGGGGAGGTCTCATGGTGGACCTTGGTCTTTGGTGTGCGCTGGATCATGAAAAAGCAAATTATATGAAATAAAGGGGGACCTGGGATTCGAACCCAGGCCCCAAGGCACTTCCCACATGTACCAATGCCAACTGCGCTGCGTATTCAGTTTGTACATAAAATAAACAATAATGATAATATACAAAAAAGAAGAGTTAGTAGAGGATAATAAAAACGCGCGCCAGAAGTTTGAATGGACCAACAGGAGGGTGCCAGCTAGTCATCTTCTTCCTTTCTCCGTTGGTAAAAGTCCCAGACTTTTACCTACGGACGTTTGTCCGTCACTACAAATCTGCACATCCTCAAAATTAAACACACGCATGATAAATACAAACTAAAGCCATGGGTAGCTTCGTCTGGACCTGCTGAGTACAATGGTGGCCCTTTCATGGCCTAATTTCGCCTAGATTCAGAAACCCCAAAGCGAGCTTATAAATCCTAATAATGGAAAACTCCAATACAGGCCATGAAAACGCAATCGAATATTACAGAAAGCTTGCAAATGTGATGGTGACCAAGAATATATAATTATATCATGCTATATATGCCAGAATTATGCAAACCGATTTCAAAAATAACTCAATATCGTGGATGACTTACAGTGGTATTCAGGGCCTGGGAATGCTTGCTCTTGATTGGTTTTGCTTGTTGGGGTTGCCAGGAAGCGATTGTGATGGTTAGGAGGCTTTGAAATTGCCTGGAACAATGAAATAGTGTTTGCACTTTTTTATGATTTTTTCAAATTTTGTTCTTGTTCTCACGCCTCTTTCTAGCCTTGCTTTAGGTCTGCAAATCATCCTTATGTACTGAGGAATGAATTAGGGTTGCCAATATGATCACAATCTTCCTCCATCATTGTTTTTGATTTGGATTTGATACACTTGAAAATTATTCCAAAAATAGCCTAAAACCAATCTTTTTGTGCACTCCAAGCCTTTACACGAATTCAATCTTATGCTAGCTGGAATTTAAGACCTGAAACATGTACCAAATCTTGAGATTTCAATATTTTGGATTTTCTATGATTTGTTTTGATTTAAAATGATTTAATTCAAATAAAAATCAAAATGAATAATAAAAACAAGATAATGACAAGTGGAAAAGGCTAGGACTCATGGACCATGTTGCCAACTCAAAACAAGTGCAAACGATTGGGCCCATTTGGCAAAAATTGCAATTTGAGACATAGTTGACTTTTGACAATTTTGCAAAAAGGGTCAACTTCACCAATGCATAACTTCCTCAATTTTTACTCTTTGAAGGTGTTATTGGACATTTTAGAAAGATTGAGATTTCCTATAAGTAACCCTTTTGGTCTCATCTCAATTTGATATTCCATGCTCATGT
Source organism: Vicia faba (assembly GCA_948472305.1). Taxonomy (NCBI): domain Eukaryota; kingdom Viridiplantae; phylum Streptophyta; class Magnoliopsida; order Fabales; family Fabaceae; genus Vicia; species Vicia faba. The sequence goes on from OX451738.1 coordinate 1,511,684,467, forward strand.
ATGAAGCTTTGACAAAAAAGGTGTTTTTGTTGACTTTTCAAAATGACCTATAATGTCTAAATTCATAACTTCTTGTGAGTGCATATTTCGAACTTGGGAGATGAATATGGATTGTATAGCATGGCATACTCTTCAAAATGAGCTTTGGATGGGTCATTTCTTATAAAGTATGAGAAAGTTATGCTTGGTCAAAGTTGAGTTGACTTTTCCTACAAAACCCTAATTTAGCAACTTTTGGTTCTTGAGGAATTATGAGCAATCCTTGATGAATCATGATCAATCCTTGATAAAATGATGAAACATACTTCAAAATGAGGATGTTGACCATAAATCTTGAAGTTTGACTGTATGTAGGCCACAATTGACTTTTGCCCTAGCACAATCGATTTTCAGGCCTTTGAGCAATTGACTGAGCAAACTTTCTCTATAGGGCTTGAAACTTGACACGGATGATCTTGAGAACACATTAGGACATTGGTGAGCATTTGGGATCCCTTAGACTCAAGTATCTTGATGCAACATGGAACCCTAATTTGAGGTAGACTGCCTTAGGAGAGAGCTTGTCTGGTCAACCCTTGGGCTTTCTTGAGCAACTTTAGGATCTTTCTTGAAATGTTTAGAGAAATATGGGAGGGAAAATTTTGGGGTACAACATCAAGCGTTCAGAACTCATCAAGAGTGAGCATCCAAGGATACAACAATGGTTATCCATCAAAAGGTTGAGGAAAGTCAAAACCACAATGGCTGGCTTTTACTTATTAGGAGTGTGCGTCAATTAACGATATCCCAATGGGTATCTCTCGCACATCAAGAAGTCTAGATCAGATGATGATACACTAATGGCTATCCCTCATTTACCAAAGACTCGGACAGTCACGATGACTTCCCACAAGTCAAAGACGATGTAAAGATCAATGACTTGTTCAAAAGAGAAAGTATGAATAAGAAAGAAACAAAAAGCCCCGCTGAGTCGAAACTTGAAAACAAGTCGCTTAGGCAAAAGTTAGGGCATCCCGCTAGACTTCCAAATCAAAATTCAAAAGAATTTGTCCAGGAAAAAGTTAGGGAAAGAAAGAAAGAAATTGAAAAGCCTAAAAGGTGAGAAAAGTATTACCAATAAACATCCTCTTCGAAAGAACAAGGTCGTATGATCAGACACCAAAATCAAAGGTTAGTGGCTGTCGTGTCCAAGAAACCCCTGTGGTTCCTCAACCATCACAAACTCCTCTTTTGAGAGATGAATGCTTGTATTGGATTAATTGAACTTAGGACTGGAGAACATCGTGGAGAATGGGTGGGCACCAAATAATTTTGATCCTTAAATCCTTTTTTTCCAAAACCGTGAACTAGGCCACATTACAACCCTTTCAAAGTCCTAACTGAAGCATGGGTCAATTTGAAAGCGTGCTACAACGAGATAATGTTTAACTGACTCTTAAGAGGCGTGTTTAAATGTATGTGTTGGCATCATGTGCTTACATTATCTTTCATGAAAAAAGAATTTACGAATGTTGATTTCTAGCTAGTGATTCAATCGCAACAGAGTTGTAACATAATTTAATTCAAAGTTTTTCAAACTTCAAGACTTACATACGTGTTGCATTAGAATTACCACTCTCATAATAAACATTCTTCTGCATACAAAACAACTGATTAACATCAAGTAAGTTTACACAATGAACATCAATAAAGAGCTCAATCTTGTCAAGAGAAGAGAGGCTTGAATACTTTGTCAAAGCAAAGAGTCAGCTGTCATAAGAGAAATGATTGATCCAGGGGCACATTAACCAGAGACTCTGTTAAGCGAAAGCATCTTGGTGCTTCTCAGTGTGAGTACCCTTTAGGGATGAAGTTAGAAGGTTCCGCCAATCTGGGGCAATAAAGTCGAGATTTGACCTCTCGAGTTCAGCCAAGTCTGGGGCAATCCCTCAAAGATATCAATCAGAGGCTATCACGTCGATAAATCTCTTAAAGTTGTCATCGATCAGAGGCAATCACGTTAAAAGATCTATTCAGAATTCACTCAACCTGGGGCAGTTACGTTGAGATTCGAAAAATCTCTCCAAGAAAGCTATAAAAGAGCAATTTATTTCGTGACTCAAGACATTGGGGCAGGCCACCTCATATCGTATTATGGCACAGATATTTCGGTCTTCTATTTAGCACATATTCTTTCATATATCCTTTAGACAGGGGTATTCCTCATTTGTGCTCGCAAAGCTGCTAAAGCCGGTTATATTGTACAAGATAACAATAATCAGGATAAAAGTATCATAACGGTCGCTCCGACCTGGTCAGTGCGTGAAGCCACCTTCATCTACTACGGACAATCTCGAACCCATGTGAATTTGGAATGTCTGGAGTCCGTTTGACTTGGCACGCAAAAGTGCACGTCCCCCCGAAAGCTAAACCTGGGCATTCACAAAGCTAAATTGGGGCATCCCCAATGGAGTAAACAGGGGCTTTCGCAGAGCTGAACCGAGGCATCCCCAATGGAGTAAACTGGGGAATTCACAGGGATAAACTAGAGCATTCGTTGAGTAAATTGAGGCTTTCGCAGGTGTCCACGCCCATCATTTTATTCCCAAGTGATTTAAAAGATAGTTCCCCAGTGTGGCGTAAATTTGGGGCATGTATTCGAAGAGATCCACATGGTTTTCAGTACCCATTCCTCGGTATATTCAGTCCTACCATCCTCCAAGCAGTCCAGGATATAGGGAAGTCAGGCCATATCATCTCTTCCCCGACAATACAATTTAGAATTCAGTGGTGTACCTGTAGACTCACTCCGTCAGCAATTCGATCTTCAATGGAGTCATCAATAATCTTCAGTATCACGAGCTCCCCAGTGCAAATTCTTATCAGTATCCCCAACAATCGTTGAAACTACAAGTTTCCAGCGCTGATACGTATTGGCATCCCTGCTGATGAACCATAGTTCTCAATAAGCCTTAGCTTATCCCTATGAAGTCTACTTCTTTGCATTGCATATATTTATCACTGCATACCGTTGCATCTTTAAAAAGCGCGTAGCCGATCCATCATAATGGGTCTTTGCGGAAAAAGAAATTCAAACATGTATATGAAGCATAAGCCAGATCGAATGCTTTACACAAAAGACCCAAATCATTCAAAGACAACATTCACACAAGAGGATATCTCTCCCAAGACCCAACTAACATCCTTCACCTTCACAATGCCCAGCTAGCGGCGCCAGTACCTTGCACCCTTGAATTCCCAATAAAATTAATACATATTGTCATTCTAAATCCAGTTCCCATCTAGTAGTCAGTTCCTGTCTAACAATTAATTCAAACACTCATCTCCGTGTCAGTTTTCTAAACACTCATCCATGTCAATTTTATAAACACCCATCATGTCGTAACCAATAGGTCATCTTAGAACCTGAGATCGCCCGTTGGCTAGGTTCTTCATATAGATCATCTTAGAACCTGAGATCTCCTGTTGGTTGGTTCTTCCTATAGATCATCTTAGAACCTGAGATCGCCCATTGGCTAGGTTCTTTCAATAGATCATCTTAGAACCTGCGATCTCCCGTTGGCTAGGTTTTTTCTATAGATCATCTTAAAACCTGAGATCGCCTGTTAGCTAGGTTCTTTCTATAGACCATCTTAGAACCTGAGATCTCCCGTTGGATAGGTTATTCAAATAGATAATATTAGAACATGAGATCGCCCGTTGGCTAGGTTCTTAGAACCTGAGATCTCCCGTTGGCTAGGTTCTTCCTATATATCATCTTAGAACCTGAGATCTCCCCTATAGAACATATTAAAACCTGATATCGCCCGTTGGCTAGGTTCTTCCTATAGATCATCTTAGAACCTGAGATCTCTTGTTGTCTATGCTCTTCCTATAGATCATCTTAGAACCTTAGATCACTCATTGGCTAGGTTCTTCAAGTAGATCATAATAGAACCTGAGATTTCCTGTTGGCCAGGTTCTTCCTATAGATCACCTTAGAACCTAAGATCGCCTGTTGGCTAGGTTCTTCTTATAGATTACCTTAGAACCTGATATCGCTCATTCGCTAGGTTCTTCCCGTAGATCTTATCTTAGAACCTGAGACCGCCCGTAGGCTAGGTTCTCCGACAAATCACTCTCATGTTTCACCTTAGGATGGTAGGTCGCCTGTAGATCTTATCCGTCGTCTTTTCATATTGACCTTTGTCTTGTATTGGCATCATGCCACGTTACGAGTCTATCCTTGTCTTGTATTGGCATCACACCATGTTATAAGTCCAACCTCCGCCTTGTATTGGCCTTTGTTGCTGCGTTACAAGTCCAATCTCTGTCTTTTATCCAGAAAACAAAAATTATTTCCTCAGTAGACATCATAAAAACAAATAAACACTCACACTTTCTTTCATAACAAATTTTTGGCATTGGTATTTAATCATCTTCTACCTCGAACGTCCGAAAGGCACGCGTCAATCGTACTTTCAGGTTTAAGATGATTAAATAAGGGCAGATGTATTACTCCAAATTTGTCCTACCCTTCTATCAAGAAACATATGGCTTATTGTCGTACCCAAAAATTTGCCCTCTCTTTTCTCAAGACATTTCTCACAAAAATTTTCAATGGCTCAAGCTTGCACAAGTGTTGACTAGGTCAAATCACCTCCTAAGCACTATGACTCTAAATTAGGGTTTTGTTTTTCACAAGTAGAATTGGACTTTTAATGACTCAAATGACTTTCATGGTTCGTTATAGACCTCCAAGAATACTCATGCTAAGTTTCAAGTCTTGGATCACAATTTTGCTCAGTTAATTGATCAGATGACTGAAAATCAATTGTATTGGGTAAAAAGTCAATCGTGCTCAACCTACAGTCAAACTTCAAGATTTTTGACCAATATCAATATTTTAAAGTCATTTCATCAATTGACCAAGTTTGGATCATAATTCCTCAAGAAAAGTGTTCAAATCATCAAAGGGGCAAAATGGTCAAAATTAGGGTTTTGACTAAGAATGACTAATTTTTGACTTTTAACCTAATGCATGACCTAATGACTTGAAGCATAATATTAAGGATTCAAAGACAATATATTGACCTAATTTCATGGTTCAAATCATTTCTCAAGATCAAATGATTAATAGTTGAAGTTTGGTCAACTGCTGAAAAAGTCAACTGACACACCAAAAGTCAAACATTGAGTTTTTGGTCAAATTGAATTTCAAAGATCAAGATTTATCAAAACATTCAAAAATATGAAGCTTTATCATCAAGAATCAAGAAAGTAAAAAAGTCCATGAAAAAGTCAAACTTTTCAAGACTTAGAAAAATTTCTAAGTGTTTAAACCATGATAATTTCACTACTTCATGACAATTTTTCACCAAGATGCAAGATGATTCAAAGAAAACTTTCAACATGAAAGTTATAGATATTGTTGAAATATACAACTTTTCTTTGCTGATCAATTCCTAAAAGTGCATGTATTTGGAATTATAAACTCATGAAGTCATGCCCTTTTTTCTAAAACACAGTGAAATTTTCACCTAGTTTAGGCAGATTTTTGTCCCAACTTCTTGGCCATTTTTCACTTAGTTCCAATTTGATTTAGCCAAAATGGAAAACGTGAAAGTTGTAGACAATGTTTCAAGCTTTCCAAAATGTCAAAGAACTTGAAGAGATCATTTTTGAGCTAAGATAATCGAAGGCAAGAAGTTGGGCATCCATTCTTGAATTACAAGTCATTTTGATGATGAACCCTTGGCCAAATCTCATAGCTATGTGTAGTAACTGGTTTTTTTAATCAAGAGTAGCCACCATTAGTTTTTATCCTAGGGAAGGGAATCTAACAGAAAACCATTATTCGCGCACAAAGATTCTAGGTTTTGGACTCAATTAGACGAAAGGAAGGTGTTAGGCACCTTTCATCTACCTTGTTCACAAGGATATTAGGCTCTAGGTTTAGGTTGGGTAAAACTAGATTTTAATTTTTAATTAGAAAGACTCACCATGATTTTTGATTGTATGCCTATGTATCCTCTTATGAGGAATCAGAGTCCCAATTCGTAGTTCGTATGGGTTGGTGTTTTTTAGGGCTTTACAAACATATTTTGAATCACTTCGCACTTGGTCAGGAGTAGTGATTGCGGAGATTTTAACTGAATGTGCAGTAAGTCAAAATTAGTTTGAAACCCTTTTGCAAAAATAGTTCATTAGTTTAGTTTATTGCGAAAAAATAGTTTGATGATTTGTTTGTGTTTTCTAATCGTATTATTTGCGAAGATCTTGATTAATGCATGATTAGAAAAGATTTAATGCAAATAATATCTAAAATAATATTCATGAGCTTTGAATAAAAATAATTTTAGATGATAATAATAATAAATAATAATAAAAAATAAAGATATGTAAAATATTAATAATAATAATTATTATTGTAAATAAATATAAAAAATAATAATAATTATAAATAAAAGAAATTAATAATATATATGAAAAAAAGAAAATAGAAAAATATATGAATTATTAGAAAATAGAAAATAAATTAATTTAGTTAAACTTAAAGGGGGGTGCGTTTTTAATTGATAAGTAAAAAGATGGGGTGTTAAGAGTTATACTGGGCTAGGCCCAAATAATGGTTTTTGACAGAGGGGTGCATTGTTGTTTGGCGTTTTAGCAATCCAGGGGAAGGGTGGTGTGAAGAGTAGTGGGCTAGGCCCAATGTGCATTTGAGAGGGGTCCTGGCCGATTGCGTGTGTAGAGGTGTACGAACCTTACTATAGACTTGGCCTCTTGGCCGTCCGATGAGGATCTAAAGAACGTGACGGAAGGTGTATGATAATTACTCAGGGCGCGTTTGTATGAGATCGATACAGATTAATATTGTTTTAATTTCATTTTACAATAATTCTTTTTTACAGTGAACACCTCTTCATCTCTTTTCTCTCTCTCTCTCTCTCTCTCTCTCTCTCTCTCTCTCTCTCTCTCTCTCTCTCTCTCTCTCTCTCTCTCTCTCTCTCTCTCCGTTAGCGACACACCCCCTTAACCTTCTTCTATCTCTCAACCCTAAAGCCCTAATCACGGCGGCGCCGACAAGAAAAAAAACACGATCTACCCCAAATTCCCCAAACAACAATAAAAAGAAAACAAGCTAAGTTACCCTATTAATTTTGAACTCTTGGTTCCGCCTCTGATTCTTCCCTAATCTTCCCTTTCTCCCTTTTTTACAGGTTACAATAACGATGGTGGAGATGGTGGTGATGAGAGGTCGAAGGTGCGGTTGACAGCGAGGAATTAAAAGTGGTGGTGGACAGCGATCTAGCGATTAGGGTTTCGGATATCGAAACCCTAATCGCTCTTCTCTCTTTCTTCAACAAATGGTACTGCACTGGATCTCTTCAGTTTCTCTGTTTTCTGTCTCCCAGCCACGCGGTGCTGTTCTTCAAATTCGCGGTCCTCTCTGCTTCATTTTGTAATCGTCCTTCCACCTTTTTGTTCTTGATCTCGCCTACTGTAAAGATTTTCTCCCCCTGTTTCTGTATTTATAGAATGATTTTTTAATTTAGGGTTAGAAGTTTGTCAATCTTATATTTAGGGATTGATTAAGAGATTGGGTTTAATTGTGTTAATAGATTTTGGAATGTTGATTTGTACTGATTTTGTTACTGAGATTGATGACAGATTTTGTGTTGTCAATTTGATTTGGTTTGAGATGCACTGTAATTTCCATTGAATGTCATTGATTTTGCTGGATTTGATTTAATATGTAGCAGAAACTTCTGGGCTTGGACTATATTGGATTTCTGTATTCTGTTAGATTTGATTCAATAAAAAGGAAATATGATTTTGGATTTGATTCATTGATTTTGTTTTACTGTCGATTTGATTGTTTTAGATTGGACTATGTTACAAATTTTTCCATACTGTAATAACTTTTCCTTGGCGGGATTGTATTAAAGATTCTGTACAAATTATAATTTTTAGATTGAAATCTGTAAAATATTTTCCGGGCTTGGACCCCAAGATGCAAGATTTGGTATTAATTTTGAACAGTAAGTGTTACTGATAAAAACGTTGCAAAAATCTGCTTTCTAATTGATACATGGGCCCTACGTGTGCATTCATTTCAGCCCAGTAACATGGTTTTTTTTATTGCAGCTAAAAACAATTTTTTCCAATTCAAATGGGCTTTGCATTAATCATTCCTATTTCAGCCCAACACCTCCTTTTTTATTCAGCAAACATTTTTTTTTCTACAACCATAAACCATTTATTTAAATTCAATTAGGCCCAACCGACTCTTTTTTTTCAAAATCCAACAAAAGGAAATTTTGATAAACAAATTATATAAAAAGTAATGTTTAACAAAACAGTATTGTAACAAAGAATTTATCCGTAAAAAAATACATTACATTTTTTTTAAACAAAGAAGTTCATTTTTGTTTATTTATTTGTTTAAAATAATAACAATAAATAGTTTTCTTTTAATAATAATAAGACTTATTATTTTTTCTCAAAAACACCAGATGGGCCAACTTAATGGGCCTTAACTATTGACAAGTACACCCCCTTTTTTGTACTAAACTTAACCTAAATAAGCTTGTGCAATTTAAACTTAATAATTATCACTCTTTTGAAATGATTTCCTCATTTTCAAATTGCATGGGCCATTGGCCAACATGCTTCGCGAATAGGTTTATGAGTCTTTCTGATTTAGAAAGTCCCATTCTCCTAAATTAGAATACACCCCTACTCTTGGATAAAGATGGGCCATCAGATACTGCTGAACCATCTTTAATTAAACATTTCTTCTATTTGAATCTTGAAATCATGATCGTAGGGGTCAGACAAATTTTGGGTACGACAACTACCCCTATTCAATTATCTTTCAGTCGAATAGCGCGAGAAAACTCGAGTCTTGTACATTCTGATTGGAAGTTTATTGAATACTTGAAGTATCCCAAAAATTTGTCTGACAAACACAAGGTTACACTGATATAACATACCCTTACGAGTCTTTGGGAAAGTAGGCAAAGCTGATGATATATCGCTTACCAGGGTTTGATAATGAGGCAGATAGTCTTTGATTGTAATTTTGTATGTCTTAGCTTATTCACCTATTTGGAGGATGAATATAACAATGATTGATGATGCATGGCTGCTTGAAGATTGAGGCCATGGGTTATGTTCGCGAATCGCTGTGTGAAGTCTGAGGCGATGAGCTAAATATTGTATTTTTTTTAGCATCGCTGCATGTAATCTAAGGCGATGATCTATGTTTACGGAATAAAGAAACACATTGTTGCATGAGGTCTGATGCAATGGGTTACAATTTTGTTTTCTTTTGAGCATCGCAGCATGAAGTCTGAGGCGACGATCTGTGTTATGGGATAAAGAAACACATTGCTGCATGAAGACTGAGGCAATGGGTTAGGTTTACAAATCGTTGCGTGAAATCTGAGACGATAAGCTAGATTTTGTTTTCGGACATCGCTGCATGAAGTCTGAGGCGATAAGCTAGATTTTATGGAATGAAGAAACACATTGCTGCATGAAGTCTGAGGCAATGGGTTAGGTTTTTGAATCTCTGCATGAAGTTTGAGATGATACACTGGATTTGGTTCTCGGGCATCGCTGCATGAAGTATGAGGTGATGGTTTGTGTTACGGAGTAAAGAAATTTAAATTGCTGCATGAAATCTGAGGCAATGAGTTTGGTTCACAAATCGCTGCGTGAAGTCTGATGCGATAGGCTAGATTTTATGGAATAAAGAAACACATTTTTGCATGAAGACTAAGGCAATGTGTTAGGTTTGCAAATCACTGCGTGAAGTATGATGTGATAAGCTAAATTTGGTTTTGAACATCGCTGCATGAAGTCTGAGGCAACGGTCTAGAGTTTGGAACACATTGCTGCATGAAGTCTGAGGCAATGGGTTAGGTCCGCAAATCACTGCCTGAAGTCTGATGTGATAAGCTAAATTTGGTTTCAAACATCGCTGTATGAAGTATGAGGCAATGATCTGTGTCGCAGAATAGGAAACACATTGTTGCATGAAGTCTGAGGCAATGGGTTAAGTTGGCAAATCGCTGCGTGAAGTCTGAGGCGATAAGCTAAATTTGGTTTCGAACATCACTGCATAAAGTCTGAGGCAATGATCTGTGTCGCAGAATAGGAAACATATTGCTGCATGAAGTCTGAGGCAATAGGTTAAGTTTGCAAATCACTGCGTGAAGTCTGAGGCGATAAGCTAAATTCGATTTTCAAACATCGCTGCCTGAAGTCTAAGGCGATGGTCTAGGCTTTGCAAATACATTGAGGCTTAGAGGCAATGTAATGAGTTCAGATAATACATTGCGGCTTAGAGGAAATGTAATGGGTTTTTAGGATGCATTGCGGCTTAGAGGCAATGTAATGGGTTTTGAGAATACGCCGCGGCTTAGAGGCAACATACTGAGTTTTGAGAATACATTGCGGCTTAAAGGCAACGTAGTGAGTTTTTAGAATACATTGCAGCTTAAAGGCAACATACTGAGTCTTGAGAATACATTGCGGCTTAGAGGCAACATAGTGAGTTTTGAGAATACATTGCAGCTTAGAGGAAATGTACTGGGCTTGTGAGGAACTTATCACTACGGGAAGACTTAGGTGATGGGATGAACGTGTCACAACATGAAGACTAAGGTGACGGGTTGAATCGTAGGAGAAGTATTGTGTTGGTCGACCCTTAGATAGTTGAATGAAGGTAAGATTATTTGTCCGTTTGCTAGGTGATACATGTGTATGCATGCGTATTGAATGTTGTATGTATGTGAAATGTATGATGTTTGACATTGATATGGAACCCTGAGTGTATTAAATGTTGAAATGTATAGGGTATGTATGCTTTAGATATGCAAAATGTATGTGTGAAATGTGTGTAAGATGCGTGTATGCCTTGAAATGTTATGAAGACCATTTCTGGAATTCTCTCTTTTAAACCATTGACTTAGAGTTACCAATTCTTGGCGTTGTATGTTGTGTCATCATAGCATTGTTGAACTTGAACGTAGTGGACAATGTTAGAAAAATTTGAACATTGATTTTGTATTATGAGCGCGGGCATAGACGTAGACGTATCTGTAGGTAATGGCCTATGCGTATATTTGTATGTTGTGAGCGCATGCGTAGACGTATGTATTGGCATATGTGTGGCATTTGTAAGTGCATGCGTAAGCGTAGACGTATGTAGATTCATATGTTGTAGGCGCAGGCGTAAGCGTAGACGTATGTAGATTCATATGTCATAGGCGCAAGCGTAAGCGTAGACGTGTGTAGATCCGTATGTCGTAGGCACAAGCGTAAGCATATACATATGTATAGAATTGGCAGGAGTACACATGTGCATGGACGTGTGTGCGGATGTAGAATTTGTGTTGCAAGTGTAGGAATAGGCGCTGACACGTGTATGGACGTAGACTTCGTACATGGACGTGTAGACGTAGATATGCATAGATTTTGTATTGTTGAGTGCAAGCACAGGCGCAGACGCACGTGTGGGCATAGACTTTTTTTTTGCATTGTGAGCATAGATATAGGCGTAGACATGTGTATAGATTTTTGTGTTGCAAGACGTATGAGTAGCCATGTGCGTGGACGTAGACGTGAATTTTCTTTTGATATTTTTCTAACCAAAACGTTTTTTTGATGTTTTGTCAAATGATTTTATTTTGTTAATTCCCCGAAATGATTTCAAGACAATATTCACAAGTAATGATCGTAACATTTTGTAAACAAGTCTGAGGAAAAGAAAAAATGCAATTTGAAAGATGCAAAGAAAGCAAATGTTTTATTGATATGCCTCTGAATAGGCGAGAGTACACGGTGCAATTCCTAGAAAGAGGTAATTACAGAAAGTTTTAAAACTGTAGATGGCAATGAAAAATGATAATTTCTACTGTTGTTCCCTAATATCCTTTTAATGATCTTATCTTCTTTGCTTATGAGTTGAATGATTCAGATTTATCTCTCCCTTCGTGGTTCGTAGTCGCAACTCTTAGACGCAATCTTTTTGTTCTTTATTTCTTTGTATGAAATCCCTAACTTTTGCCTGGATTGCCCTTTCAGGTTTTCAATCCATCGGGATAATTTTTGTTTATATGCCCCTAATTTTTTCCTGGATCACCCTTTGGGGTTTTCGATCCACTGGGATGCTCCTTTTTGCCTAAGTTGCCTGTTTAAGGCTCGAGCTTAGCAAGCTTTTTTATACATAGTATTTTTGACTACGTCTGAACTTGCTGGGTGCGGTAGTTCTTCCCTATCCATTGTTGTGAGGATAAGATTACCACCAGAGGATATTGTTTTGACTACGTACGGACCTTCGTAATTGGGGGTCCGTTTACCATGCGAGTCGAGGCGAGATAGCAGAATCTTCTTGAGTACTAGACCATGCTGTGATTCATCTTGTACAGTATACCGTTACTTTGAAAAAATTTCGCGGCTAATTCTCGTAGGGTTTGTTTGCCAATGCTAGAGGAATTTTCCAGATGTCATGAAACCAAGGCTTGTTATATTGTCGTTTTTTAATAACAAGGAAATGTGCGGGCTCTTCGAAGCGTATGTTTGTAATGCGTGGTTCATGGTTAGACCAAGTTATTTTGAATATAGACGATATAATTGCCAGGGCATGATTGAAAATGATTTTTGCGAATTCCGCAGTCAGTTTTCAAAACATGATCCCGATATGGAACCAGTTTTGGATGTTTAGTATCCCATTTTGACTTGGTATATGGCTTGTGAGTATTCTTTAGAGAAGTCAGTACTGCCTCTATATCGTGCCCCGGTGCATTTGAATCCTCGTCGAACGTGGATACCCAACGTGCCCCTGGCTCGGGTTCTTCGTTAGATCTTGGTATTTCGTAGTCGCTTATTTTTACAGCACTGTTTGTATTTGAACCTGGCCTATTTCTGTATATATGCGTAATAACTTGATCAGCTTCTTTGTGGCTCCACTCTTTATATTGCCCCTTAGCTTGGTTTCTTCCAGGTCTTCCCCTATGCTCAGATTAATAGCCTTTTGATATGGTTGCGTATTGTTAGCTTTTCTTTTTATTTCCCTCACCATTTTCTTAGAGAGTTCAAGATATTTACCATCTTCCTCTTTATCTTGGTTGATAGGAGCATCAAAATCATATCGGATCGCAACAGTAGAATTACCGGTGGTTTTGGGCATGAATTTGCACCTTTATCACGATTTGGTGCAGATTTAGTATATGAATATTTGAAAATGCATGTGCAGAGAAAGTATTGCCATTTTTTAAATTTAAGATATAAATGCAAGAGAAAGACAGGGATCTTGATTGAAAACAAAACATAGCTTTTATTAATCATAAATATTGTCTAAAACAAAACAGGGAAACCCTTACAAGCAATCCCTATACCTCGGGCTTGACATAGGTTCTTTTGAAAACAAGAAAAATTAATTAGGAAAAAAGATCTCAGGAATCTCCATGGTCGTCCATCTTTTGAGTTTTTTCTCCTGGGGCGCATTCTTGGATGAATTCAGTTTCCCCTTTGGTGTTGGCTTTGTTGAATATTTTTGCCCCATGTCTGCCATGCAATACTCCATTGGTGACAAAAGCCTCTTGGATTGAAGGAAAATGTGCTTTGCCCTTCAGAGTAGCTTTATATTTTCCTTCAGGGTATTGTCCGAACTGGACTATCCCCTGGCCCCCTAGCCTTTTTAGAGCTCTTTCAAAAGCTTCATTATGTTCTAGCAGGAGTCCATATACCAACTATTATTCTTTGAGCGAGTTTATCGGGGTCTTTGATTGTCTGCTTTCCCCCGTAGTCAGTGACTACTTCAATTGCATTTATTGCCAGTCCATTGTGCAACGGCGTAGGGTCTGATGTGATGTTAGGCTTCTCGAAGGTGATGTCTTGAGAATCCAACAAATCCTGCACCTTGTGCTTGAAAGGCCAACACTGTTCTATGGTATGTCCAGGAGAATTAGCATGATATTCACATCTGGAATTGGCATCGTATCTTCGTGGGAGTGGCCTGAATGGAGGAGCTAGAGGCTTGAGTTCCACTAAGGATGCCTTAACTAGTTGTTGCAATAACTGGCTAGGTGGCATAGGGAGTGGATTAAATTCCCTAGGTGGCCTTCTGCCTTGCTACTGCCCTAAGGGGATCACTAATGGTTGTTGAACCCTGGGTTGTGGTGCTACAACATTAATCTCTCCCTCATTTCCTTTGGTGAAGTTTGAAGCAGGCCGTTTTGAATTGTAGGGAGCACTTGATGGTCCCCCTGATACCTTCCCACTTTTTATCCTGATCTCGATTCTTTCTCCGATGGTTACTAGGTATGAGAACCCCGGAAAGATACTTCCAACCATCATCTCATAATAAAAACCTTGCAAAGTCCCCATGAACATGTCTACTAGTTCCTTTTCTAACAGTGGTGGTTGCACACGGGATGCCAATTCCCTCCATCTCTGACATACTCTTTGAAGGACTCTTCTTTCTTCTAGGACAAATTTTGGAGTTGCACGCGGGTAGGCACCATGTCCAGGTTATATTTGTAATGCTTTAGGAAAGCATTAGCAAGATCTTCCCAGGTTCAAATATGCGTTCGCTCCAATTGCATATACCAGTCTGAAGATGCCCCACTCAGGCTATCTTGAAAATAGTGAATCATCAGCTTCTGATCGTGGGCATGGGCATGCATCTTCCTGCAATACATGCGAAGATGATTTCTTGGGCAAGTGAGCCCCTTGTATTTTTCAAAGTTAGTTACTTTGAACTTTGGTGGAATCACCACATCAGGAACTAGGCCCATTTCGAGAGCGTCTACTTCGAAAGCGTCAAAACCTTCCATAGCTTTTATTCTTTCCGCCAGAGCTTTGTATTGATTCATCACTAGTGGATTATCAACAACATGAGTACTAATCGTCTTAAATGGCGCTTGGCTGGCATCCTCTGGGTCGTGGTATCCGTATTGCATGTCCCAATAGTTGTCTGCATTATTGGTTGGAATCTGTAGGGTATGAGACGCCCCTGCTTTTGGTGACAGTAGGACAAACCCTTCAGTTCCAGCTTCTTGTTGGGCCATGAAGAACTTTGGGATTCCTGCTTCTGGCTCTTTCCTTGGTTGGTGACCACTTGATGTACCAATAGTTTGAGCTGCTTCCTCGAAAGATGCCTTGGGAATCTGGTCTTGTCTGTCGATGATGTTCTTCAAAGCTAGGAGAACTTAACTTAGATCTCCTTTCATCGAACTTACATCACCCTTTACTTGGTCGAGGTCCTCTTTGAATGCAGCCTAAGTTTCCTCGATTTTCTCTATTGTTTTTTTGTTGTTAAGCTTTTGTTTAATATGGAGGCCAAAGAGGTGGAGACCTTATTCTACCAATGGTTCAACTGGAGTGATGTTTTAAAAAAATGAGTTTTGCCATGATATGCGGGTGTTCGTGAATATATGCGTGCGAATGAATGTGCATGAATACGAAAGGGATTAACTGTCTTATTCACTTGGGTATGTATCCATCTTTTGATTATTATTTTACTTAACGACTATCTTTAAAATAGATACGCAAACGAGATGTGGAAAAAAATGCCTTTATTGAAGGTAACATAATTCAGATATTGAAAAATATTACAATCTTAAACCAAAACTTTATTTGCGTGAGATCAAGCAAAAGGAAATAAGTCTTCTAGGTGCGCCTGCGGATATCTGATCTGGAAGTCATCCACCTTGACCTGACAAAGCTTGAGGAGATCTTCAGTACATCATTTCCTTTTCGTGGCCTTGATTTCAGACATGTTTGGCGTGTTGACGCGTGCAAGTTGTTTCCTTCGGTATCCATTTTAAAAGACAATCACCGAGGTCTTGAGTTTATTATTATCTTTTATACCCCCTGTGAATAAGACAAATGTAGGGTGATGTATATATGAAATGCATGACGAATACATGAATTGTATGAATGCATGGGTGTAAGGTTGAGTGACGGAATTTTTTGATAAGTACCCCTAGAAGGTAGGTTCCTTAATTTTGACCTACGGCCAGTTTACCCTCCCAAAAGGTGGCTTCCTTAAGGGTGTCATGAATAACACCAGAGGGAAAAGGCACAAGGGCCTCCCTTAGGTGGAGCCTCTTTACAGACTTAAACTTTCGTTTCAAAGTCGTGAAAGGTCTCGTCATGAGATTTTAGGTTAAGGTCGTTACAAAGAGTCATGGGTGACCTTCTAAAGTCCTACTCGTCAAGAGGATATCTCTCGATAAGTATTCCTTTTTCGGAAGTTCACAGACTCTAGGCAAAGTTGTCACATAAACTCGCAGGATGATGTACCCCCTAAGCTAATAGACGAACCTTCTTTCTAAGGGTTATATTGGAAATATTTTTGAGATAGAAAAATCCCGCCACACAGTAACTATATGATGATAAGAGAAATTGATAGTAAATAAATAAATGAGATAAAGTAGATATATGCAATGAATAAATAAAGAAAATAAAAATAAAAACCCAAAAATACCTAAACCTAGGGTTAAGGAGAGTCCCCAGCAGAGTCGCCAGCTGTAGCAACTGGTTTTTTTAATCAAGATTCGCCACCATTAGTTTTTATCATAGGGAAGGGAATCTAACAGAAAACCCTAATTCGCGAACAAAGATTCTAGGTTTCAGACTCAATTAGACGAAAGGAAGGTGTTAGGCACCTTTCATCTACCTTGTTCACAAGGAGATTAGGCTCTAGGTTTAAGTTGGGTAAAATTGGATTTTAAGTTTTAATTAGAAAGACTCTCCACGATTTTTGATCGTATGCCTACGTATCCTCTTATGAGGAATCAGAGTCCCAATTTGTAGTTCGTAAAGGTTGGTGTTTTTTAGGGGTTTGCAAACATATTTTGAATCACTTCGCACTCGGTCGGGAGTAGTGATTGCGGAGATTTTGACTGAATGTGCAGTAAGTCAAAATTAGTTTGAAACCCTTTTGAAAAAATGGTTGATTAGTTTATTTTATTGCGAAAAAATAGTTTGATGATTTGTTTGTGTTTTTTAATCGTATTATTTGCGAAGATCTCGATTAATGCATGATTAGAAAAGATTTAATGCAAATAATATATGAAATAGTATTCATGAGCTTTGAATAAAAATAATTTTAGCTGATAATAATAATAAATAATAATAACAAATAAAGATATGTAAAATATTAATAATAATAAATATTTTTGTAAATAAACAGCAAAAAATTAATAATAATTATAAATAAAAGAAATTAACAATATTTATATATATATATATATATATATATATATATATATATATATATATATATATATATATATATATATATATATATATATATATATATATATATATATATATATATATATATATATATATATATATATATATATATATATATATATATATATATATATATATATATATATATATATATATATATATATATATATATAAAAGAAAATAGAAAAATATATGAATGATTAGAAAATAGAAAATAAATTAATTTAGTTAAACTTAATGGGGGGAGGGGGGGGGGGGTGCATTTTTAATTGATAAGTAAAAAGATGGGGTGTTAAGAGTTATACTGGGCTAGGCCCAAATAATGTTTTTTGACAGAGGGGTGTATTGTTGTTTGGCGTTTTAGCAATCCAGGGGAAGGGTGGTATGAAGAGTATTGGGCTAGGCCCAATGTGCGCTTGAGAGGGGTCCTGGCCGATTGTGTGTGTAGAGGTGTATGAACCTTACTATAGACTTGGCCTTTCGGTCGTCTGATGAGGATCTAAAGAACATGACCAAAGGTGCATGATAATTACTATGGGCGCGTTTGTATGGGATCGATACAGATTAATATTATTTTAATTTCATTTTACAATAATTCTTTTTTACAGTGAACACCTCTTCATCTCTTTTCTCTCTCTCTCTCTCTCTCCGCTAGCGACACACCCCCTTAACCTTCTTCTATCTCTCAACCCTAAAGCCCTAATCACGGCGGCGCCAGCAAGAAAAAAAACACGATGTATCCCAAATTCCCCAAACAACAATAAAAAAGAAAATAAGCTAAGTTACCCTCTTGATTTTGAACTCTTGGTTCCGCCTCTGGTTCTTCCCTAATCTTCCCTTTCTCCCCTTTTTACAGGTTACAGTAACGATGGTGGAGATGGTGGTGATGAGAGATCGAAGGCGCGGTGGACGGCGAGGAATTAAAAGTGGTGGTGGACAGCGATCTAGCGATTAGGGTTTCGAATATCGAAATCCTAATTTCTCTTTTCTCTTTCCTAAACAATTGGTACTGCCCTTTATCTCTTCAATTTCTCTGTTTTCTGTCTCCCAGCCACGCGGTGCTGTTCTTCAAATTTGCGGTCCTCTCTGCTTCTCTTTGTAATCATCCTTCCGCCTTTCTGTTCTTGACCTCGCCTACTGTAAAAATTTCTCCCCCCGTTTCTGTATTTGTAGAGTGATTTTTAATTTAGGGTTAGAAGTTTGTCAAACTTAGATTTAGGGATTGATTGAGAGATTGGGTTTAATTGTGTTAATAGATTCTCGAATGTTGATTTGTACTGACTTTGTTACTGAGATTGATTGCAGATTTTGTGTTGTCACTTTGATTTGGTTTGAGATGCACTGTAATTTCCATTGAATGTCATTGATTTTACTGGATTTGATTTAATCTGTAGCAGAAAATTCTGAGCTTGGACTGTGTTGGATTTCTGTATTCTGGTAGATTTGATTCAATAAGAAGAAAATATGAGTTTGGATTTGATTCATTGATTTTGTTTTACTGTCAATTTGATTGTTTTAGATTGGACTATGTTACAAATTTGTCCATACTATAATAACTTTTCCCGGGCGGGATTGTATTAAAGATTATGTACAAATTATAGTTTTTAGATTGAAATCTGTAAAATATTTTTCCGGGCTTGGACCCCAAGATGCAAGATTTGGTATTAATTTTGAACAGTAAGTGTTACTGATAAAAACGTTGCGTAAATATGCTTTCTAATTGATACATGGGCCCTGCGTGTGCTTTCATTTTAGCCCAACAACATGGTTTCTTTTTTTATTGCAGCTAAAAACAGTTTTTTCCAATTCAAATGGGCTTTGCATTTATCATTCCTATTTCAGCCCAACACCTCCTTTTTATTCAGCAAACATTTTTTTTTCTACAACCATAAACCATTTTTTAAAATCCAATTAGGCCCAACCGGCTCTTTTTTTTCAAAATCCAACAAAAGGAAATTTTGATTAACAAATTATATAAAAAGTAATGTTTAACAAAACAGTATTGTAACAAAGAATTTATCCGTAAAAAAATACATTACATTTTTTTAAACAAAGAAGTTCATTTTTGTTTATTTATTTGTTTAAAATAATAATAATAAATAGTTTTCTTTTAATAATAATAAAACTTATTATTTTTTTCTCAAAAACGCCAGATGGGCCAACTTAATGGGCCTCAGCTATTGACAAGTACACCCCTTTTTTTTACTAAACTTAACCTAAATAAGCTTGTGCAATTTAAACTTAATAATTATCACTCTTTTGAAATGATTTCCTCATTTTCAAATTGCATGGGCCATTGGCCAACATGCTTCGTGAATAGGTTTATGAGTATTTCTGATTTAGAAAGCCCCATTCTCCTGAATTATAATACACCCCTAGTCTTGGATAAAGATGGGCCATCAGATACTAGTGAACCATCTTTAATTAAACATTTCTTCTATTTAAATCTTGAAATCATAATCGTAGGGGTATGACAAATTTGGGGTACGACACTATGCTGCATAATCTTACTTTGTAGACTTCTAACTTGCAATTCACTCCATAATTAATTGATTACACAAATGTTAGAGCTTTGATCCAAGTATATGAGCCATTGATCAAGAGATTCATCCATTTTTGGCACAAAGTAACATTGTTATTCTCGTAAAGTTGCTTTAATCACAAAGTCAACTTGTCTTGAGCCTCTAACTTGTTTGTTCTGCACACACTTAACATACAAAGTCAGATAAAATGTTTAAAGCTTCTAACCACTCTATATAGCTTTGTACCATGCCTTGGAAATATATTTGTCAAGCTTGCTTAAAAAACAAGCCAAAATCCATAACTTGTGATCTTGTGATTCTGATCATTCCAAGATTCCAAACCTTTTCCTATAAATTGAGCCATCATCTACAAGACAAGGACACGAATTTTCTAGCCTGAAAACTCCCTCAAACTTAGAATTGCTCATAAACCTCATTTTTGTGCCATTTCTGACCTTACACATCAAACTCTCATTTCACTCGTGCGTTCTTCCTCAAAACCAATGACAAAGCATCTCTATATCTGTTGTAACCTAATATTTTCCCTCTCATTTCTCAAGAACTTTCTCACAATATCTCTATTGATTCAAGACTACACAAGGTCTGATCAGATCAAGATACCTCCTCAAACACTGATGACTCAAAACTAGGGTTTGAGTTTGCACAAGTAGAATTGGAATTTTATTGCCCCATATAGTTTCCATGGATCATATTGGGCTCTCAAGCATCAGGTCGAAGATGGAACTTATGAATCCTCGAAAGGAGGAAGAGGAAACTGTTAAAAGGTCAAAGCAGATAAAAAAAGGTGTGCAGTTGCAGATAACCATGTCGAATTCAAAAATCTAGTCCAGGCTGTTTGAACCACATGACTGATTGAAAGGAGTGGTTGGCAGATTTTTGACAAGTTGAAGAAGAGCTAGCTTGCTTTGATCCCCAAGCTTCGACTGGGCAATGGCTTCTTCAAGCAACCTGCTTTGATCCACCTCTAAACTCTCTGATACACATAGTTTCGAAACTATGAATTACAATTTAACACACCATCTAATTCATTGTGTCTAAATAATCTATACTCATCATGGTTCTTAGTCTCCTCTATACTTCAACCTGCACTCCCTTTGTCATGATGTACGCAATCTGATTCTCAGTTCTGTAGTGTCCCAAATTCATCTTCCCATCTGCTACATGCTCTCGGAGATAATGGAACGTCATTTCGATGTGCTTTCTTCGACCATGTACTATTGGGTTCTTCGCCAGATTGATAGCTGACATGTTGTCTATCTTCATGCTTGCTTCTATCCACAAGCTTCGACTGGGCAATGGCTTCCTTCGAGCAAACTGCTTCGATTCACCTCTAAACCCTTCGACACACTGTTAGCTGGGAATTTCGATTATACAAGTTTTGAATAATTAAGGCTTTTTGATCGAAGAAAGAGTTTTTAAAAGGAAAGTATAAGAAGGTTTTTATGGAGTCTTCGATTAATGAAGAACTATTAAAGAGTTTTACTATATTGAACCATTATCGAAGGGTTCGTCTTTGAACTGTGGAAATGTAAGTTATTCGAAGCATTACAAAGAAAGATATTTTGACCTTCGTGTTGTTTAAATTGGCGCTTCGAAAGGAAGAAGATTTCAAATTCAAAAGCTTCGATCTTATTCAAAGAGACACGTGGAAGTCTAATAGTTCGAAAGACATGCAATCTTCGAACGTGGCGTGTTTTCGTAGAGGGACCGTTAGGGTCAAATCAGTATAAATAGAAGTCTTAGTTGTTAGAAAAAGGTGGTGTTCGAATTGTATACAAAATCATATTATACTCAAAGTACCAGAGAGAGAGAATTGAGTTTGTTGATAATGTATGTGTAAGAACACTACCAGTTTTATTCATAATTAATTTCACAGTTCAAAGTCTTTAATCACTTTTATTCCTTTTTCGTTTCCAGTCTAGTCTTTTAACAATTTTATTAACCTTTTCTTATTAAGCATTGTCTTTATATTTTCACAAATTCCCAAATTATTCCCTTTAAAGTCATATTTAAGATTCATAGTCAAACTTTAAACATCTTGAGATATTTGTAACCATAGAAAAACCTTGTTATTATCCGTACAATGTTTTCTTTCGAATCAGACTATAGAAACACTAAGACTATGTCCTAGGATCAATCTAGTCGATCCTGTAAGTTACCAAAGCATAAGATTTGGAAGACTAGCGGTTGTTTGTCCGAAATGAATGGTAAACAAATT
This sequence comes from Vicia faba, assembly GCA_948472305.1. NCBI lineage: Eukaryota > Viridiplantae > Streptophyta > Magnoliopsida > Fabales > Fabaceae > Vicia > Vicia faba. Next base: position 1,511,706,487 of record OX451738.1, read on the forward strand.
GGCACGCCCAGTGGGATAGTGTCGAAGTGTTTTAGTCACATTGTTTATATTATTTTAATTTGGGTCTTTATAGCAATTTATGTTACAAACTTATTCTTGCCCAATATATGAACCTTATGAGTGGTAAGATAACCAACAACAAACAACCAATTCCAAAAAGAAAACAAACCAGAAAGATGGTTAATACTGCCAATGATAGAGAGCAAAATCCTCCACAAGGATCAGGCACAAGCATTGCAAGTTCGACGAATGCGTCAACTGTGATTCCTGGTTCACAAGCCATGCCCACATCCACAGGATCCATGGCTATAAATAGTTCATTACCGGGGTCCACATGGGCCATACCCACGAACAATTCGACAACCATGCCTATTTTTGAAAATACGACAGAGATCCCTTCGAACACTCAAACTGGCCACGTGTTGACATATGTGGGAAACCAGACTCAACTTGAAACCCCTAGACCACCAGGATTTGAAAATTTTAGGACTTGGAGGGAGCAAACCCAATACGGGATGCCAACTTCCCTTATGCCAGGATTACACGGTAATACGACCACACATACACAACCTACCATGATAACCTTTTCGCCAGTGCAAAACACTAGTTCTAGCAAGAACCGTGTGGGTCGAAATACGCAGAACCAAGGATTGTCAAACCAATTGCCTATACTCACAACTGACACTCAGGCATCGTTTAGGCAACAAATGGCGCTAGTAACCATGACATGGTAGGAGTGATTGCACGTAAAATGAATACCATTTTCTCTCCTTTGATCTAGAATATTAATAGGATAAACCAAGAAAATATACAATCCTATCAGCAAATGTCAGCGCAGATGGCGCGCATAGCAGACTTTTTTGGAGCCCCACAAGCACCTGTTCAACATAGGCAAAATCAGGTGGAAATTCAAGAGGAAGAACCCACTATTAATCAGGTTCGACCACCCAGACAAGAGGTTGGCAAAAGGGACGTGAGAGCAAGGGTAGAACGACGGGAAATTTAAAATGAGATCACTGAGGAGCAACCTAGAAGAATAGTAATGGTTAACAAGGATCAAAATGCAGAAGAAGTGATTCATAGAGTTAGGCAGGATAACATACTGGCTGAAAATAATTTAACCACCATGATCGAAAGAATCATGGCCCAAAATGGCCTGAATACAAGGTTTCGACAGCCAAATTACACATCTCCATTAACAGATTTTATTTTGCAGGCAGAATTACCAAGGGGTTGTAAAGTCCCCAAATTCACAAAATTCTCAGGAGATACTAACGAATCAACTGTCAAACATGTGTCCAGGTATCTGATAGAAGCATGGGACTTGGAAAATAATGAAAACTTAAGGATAAAATATTTTCCTAGTTCATTAACAAAAAATGCTTTTACATGGTTCACTACATTGCCACCAAATTCTATAGATACATGGCCTATTTTAGAAAGATTGTTCCATGAACAATTCTACATGGGGAAAACTAAAATAAGTCTGAAGGAATTAGCCAGCATTAAAAGAAAATTTACTGAACCTATAGATGACTATTTAAATAGGTTCCGTTTGTTGAAATCTAGATGTTTCACAATAGTGCCTGAACATGAATTAGTCGAAATGGCCACTGGTGGATTGGATTAATCCATTCGAAAGAAACTAGATACTCAATATCTAAGAGACATGGCCCAATTAGCAGACAGAGTTCGACAAGTCAAACATTTGAAAGCAGAAAAGGCCAGGGCAAGTAAGAATTATAAGAAAGAGAGGGTAGCTTATGTAGAAATCGAAGAAGAGGAAACAGAAGCCTTCGATGACATATATGATCTTGAGGATTCGAAGTAGATTTGGATGAATAAAAAGAAGCACCCCCATACTATTGTAAAATGCTTACACCAGCAAACGGCAGAAATCCTGTCGAAGTAGAAAAGAATGACAAATTCCCCAAGAAATCTTATATGTTTGACGTTACTAAATGTGATGAGATTTTTGATTTACTTGTAAAAGATGGTCAAATGATAGGGCCTCCTAATTCTAAAATTCATCCGTTAGAACAACGAAAGAAAAGAGGTTTTTACAAATATCATAACTTTCTGGGCCATAAACTTCACAATGCTTTCTTTTCAGGGATCTTATTCAAAATGTTATCAAAGAAGGATTCTTGAAGTTTGCTGACAAAGTCAAGAACCACATGAAGGTTGATGCTGACCCCCTCCATGTTGCATACACCAATTATGATGAACCTGTGGAAATCAACATGGTGGATATGATGGAATATGAAGGAGAAGAGGACAAGAGAGTCAAAGGCTCAAACACGAATGGCAAACAGGCTACTGAAGGCCTAACTAATATAATCCTTTGTGACACTCCTGATGAAAATATTTCTGCAGGTGATGCTGAATCAGAAGCCACTGAGGTCCCTGAGGGAGGAATAACTGAGGCTAATGAAGGCCTTAGAGTCAAATTTGAGAAGATAAGGAATGCTGAAGGTCCTAGTCTAAGAGTTGATATGGTGGATTTGAAACAACCTCCACCAGAAATGGAAGAAGTTGAAAGATGCCTCAAGATGGAAAGGGAACAAATGAGTTTTGACTACCTTAAGGCTAATGAGACGCTGCGAGAATACCTCTGGAGGTGTCATCGAAGGAATTTGGAGATGATGATGTGTCCAAGGTGCAACATTGATCTGAATCGAAGGGTTGCAGAGGCTTATGAAAGAGCGCAGCATGCCACCCAGAGTAATTGGAGGCACGAAAGCTAGTTGATGAAAGCGTACGCAAAGCCAGAGGAAAGTCTACTTGGTTTTTTGGTACATTATTTTAAATCTGAAACTGAATGTTTGTTATGTCCCAGGTGTGGGGGAGTGTATGATAAAGAGATGGCTGAAATGTTCGAAAGAGTTTCATTTACCCATGGATGGGACAAACAAGGTAACAACCCCAACATATACGTCTTCGACCAGAAGGGAGTCCCCAGAAGGAAAGATAGTCCTCACCCTAAATCCAGGAGAGTCACGTTCAAACTTCCAGCAGAAGTACCAACGAACAGATGGACGCAAGCAGGGGTAAGAAGAGGAAAGTGGAGAAGTTTCAACCAAGGGGGCAGAACTTCGATGGCCTACAGAAAGCAGTTTCAAACATCAAAGAGAGAGGCGTACAAGTTAGAGAAATACAAAGGAAAAAACCCAATGTCCAGATCTCAGTGGAGGAGGCACCAGAGGATCAAAAAGGACGAGAGAGAGTTAGCATCGAAGGACATAAGGGAGTCTAGTAGTAACAAGTTCCTTTCGAGCACTGCGAACTCAAACAAGCCACCTATGAGTCGAAAGTTTTTTTCATCAGAAGAGAAGGTCACAAGTGAGAAAGTTCAGAAAAACCTAACAAAAGAAGACGAAATGTCAACAGACGATTTCGAATCTGACGGGGTTTCGTCCTTCAATGTTAATTGTAATGTAGTATCAGTTTTACCTTAGGAATATAACCAGGAAACTAAAATAGAGGACCAGGAAGAAGTTGATGAGGAGGAAATGGTGAAACATAAACCAATTTTCTACTATGTGCTCAACAATGGAGCTGTCGAAGAAAAAATGCTTTCTTTGAAAGGCCTGACCAGGGCATGAAGGGGCATTTGAAGCCTTTATACATTAGGGCCAGGTTGAACAAGTAGGCATAAACAAGGTTTTGGTGGATGGAGGAGCAACTGTCAATTTAATGCCACAATTCATGTTGAAAAAGATTAGAATGTTCGATACTGACATAAAGCCATATAACACGGTCCTTTCGAATTATAAAGGGAAGATTGGACATACATTGGGAGTGATACAGGTAGAGTTGACAGTTGGCTCAATTACAAGGCCAACTATGTTCATGGTAATTCTAGCGAAGGAAAATTATAACTTCCTGCTTGGCAGAGAATGGATACATGGACTAGGAGCAGTTCCTTCGACAATTCACCAAAGACTATCCATCTGGAGAGAAGATGGCATAGTTGAAAATATAGAAGCGAACCAAAGTTACTATATGAATGAAGTAAATCAGGTAGACAGGAGGAACTTCGATAGAAATCTAGCCAACATATGGCCATGTTACCCAGCAGGAGAAGAATACTCACCAAGCAAGAGTGCCCTCTATTTCTTAACTCTCCACCCAAATGGTTTCCAATGGGACAGAGAAATCATGGGAGAAACAAAAGGCATTGGAGGAATGTCTTATGTACGACCAACTGGATGGGATGAAGACAGTGATTATGTCTGAATCATTGTTCTTTGAAAAGATTTTGGCTTACTTGGCTGAAAACAAAAGAAAAACGACTCTCGAAGCTAAGATAACAAATATGGATATCCAAGCCACAGATAATACGCTGCACACATCCGGACTCGGGGAGCATTTTATTCCAAAACCTTTTGACGAACAGGTACATGGCAAACAATTAGAACAAAGACTGGACACTATATATGATGAGGAGTCCTTGGGTTTCGAGAGAAATCCAATAGAGTCAAGCACAAAGATGTTGGCTCAAGACCCCCTTGAAGAAATAGATCTTGGGGATGGAAGCGTGAGAAGAATCACGTACATCAATGCCAAATTGGATCCCAAATTGAAAACGAAGTTGATTGAATTACTGAAAGAAAACAAAGATTGCTTCGCTTGAGATTATGGAAAAATGCTTGGTTTAAAAAGATATCTGGTCGAATTAAGGTTGCCAATCAAAGAATGCAAGAAGCCTATCAAGCAGATGCCCAGAAGGTTCGCTCCAGATGTTCTTTCAAAGATTAAAAAAGAGATCGAAAGACTTCTTCGTTGCAATTTCATCAGGACTACAAGGTATGTCGAATGGATTGCCAATATAGTTCCCGGTATTAAGAAAAACTCATTAAGAGTATGTGTTATACCCCAAAATTTTCCCTTTCATTTCTCAAGAAATCTCTCATAAGATCTCCATTGATTCAAGACTACATAAGGTTTGATCAGCTCAAGACACCTCCTCAACACTGAAAACTCAAAATTAGGGTTTGAATTTTCACAAGGGCAATTGGACTTTCAAGGCCTCAAATGACTTTCATGGATCATTAGGAACCCTCAAGATTGCTCATGTTAAGTTTCAAGTCTTGGATCACATAATTGCTCAGTCATTATACTTTCCACAATTGATCGCTTTCATATAAATGCTAGTAATTAGGGTTTGTATGGAAAGATAAAATCAACGCTTAGAGAACCCTAATTCAAGATAAAACAATCATGAAAAATAAACACTTGTACACTTGCACCCCTAAGGTTAACTCCACTTGTTGCCTAAAAAATGGTCATGTTATGCATGTGGGATGTCTTAGCAAAAACAATAAAAAATACAAGATCATAGTCCCTCGATAACGCTACAAATGTTGCCTTTCAAATGATCTTAGTCCCTCAAAGATAAATGTTAAGATATCTCACAACATTGCTATCATGACTATACGATGACCCACACCCGTCCCTTTAACTCCAAAGATAAGGCTTCTTACTAATCAATGGTAAGATAGCAATATCAAAGGAAAGGAGAGAAAGGAACAAAAGACTTTTGAGTAGGTAGAAACGTTCTTAGTTGCTTGCTTACTTTCAAAACAAACATCCTTGCAAACACACACCAAACAATTTAAAAACAAACACCAAACACTTTCAAAACATGAAATATTTTCAAAAGTCCAACACTTTGTATACATTCTTGCCGAAATGAGAATCATTACAAAGTTCGCCTAAATGAAGGCGCATTTTCAAAAATACTTTCAAAAACCACCACAAAGCACATTTTCAAACAAAGCAAGTGATCTAGCAAGCAACTAAGAGCCCATAGATAACTATGGATGAAAAGGGTGCTAATACCTTCCCTTTTCATAATCTACCCCCCAAACTCAAGAAATAATCTCAAAGGTATTTCCTATTCTTTTCCATCTTTCCTTTTGGATAAAACAAAAGTCAGTGACGACTCTTGCTAACCGCAACAATTATGATCAAACGCAAAACATCCCAAGTCAGTTCTCTCATCGTGTAATAGAACTGGCGACTCTGCTGGAGAAAAACTTAAAAGTGGGATTACCTTAGGGCTATATCACCTTTATTTGCTTTCATTGTTTGACTTGCTTTCTTTACATTTTTGGTTCCTTGTTTGGGCTTGTTTTGATCCTCTACCCAGATCTGGGATACCTTATAGGTAAGTAGCAATATGTTGTGGAAACTATGCAGGGTATACCGACATGGTCTAAGAAATAGCTACGTTAGTGTTACACATTTGTGGGTACTAGTAGCCCTTGAGTAGTCAAGGAGAATACGGGGCCCCTGTGTGGTGTCATGAAGCACTAACTGACTGTAGAACCTTTACTTGACCAACTTGGCCATTAGGAAGTAGTGAGATAGCCGACCTTGGTACGGTCTAAAGTTGGTTGATACTCGATACTATGCTCATTGAGATCGGACTTCTCAAGATATTTCGGTCGCCGTGAAAGAGGTTTGCGCTGAAACAATGCCCGACAAGAAAGATCAGTGATATTGAGATCCCTTAGAACCAGATTACTATTTCTAGGACAGGTTTGAGCCAACTAAACTTCAAGAGGGTACTTACCTATAAGACTCCATGTGAGCCTAAACCTAAGGACTTGTTTTCCTTGTGTGTATATGATTACTTGTACATAACATCATAAACATCATAACATCATAAGAATTCTCACTAGCCATTTCAAGGATTATTGGGATTTATCTTTGTTCTGTTTTGTAGGACATGGCTTCCATCCGCAGGAATACTATCCAAGTCAATATCGTAAGAATTCCTTCTCAACTAAAAGATTTAGCATCAAGGGTCCCTGAGAATTCTTCATTCACCGAAAGATATGGTCGCCTCCTAAACTTGGTTACCTCGAGCACTGATGAAGATATGATGAAGGTGTATTTCCAGTTCTTCGATCCTTTGCACCATTGCTTCACCTTTCTCGATTACCAGCTCGTACCTACTATGGAAGAATTATCTCAACTCTTGAGGATTCCCATTCTCAATCAACTACCCTTCAACGTTACGGAAAGAGATCCAAGTCCTGAAGAGATTTCCCGAGCGCTACACTTGCAAGAATCCGATGTCACAACTAATTGGGAAACAAGAAGTGGTGTCAAAGGGTTCCTAGCTAAGTTCTTGTTTGAAAAAGCTCAAGATTGTTATAACTCTTTTGATTTAAAGCTTTTGAAGAAATCATGGCCCTTCTCATCTATGGGATGGTTTTATTTCCAAACCTTGACCAACTTATAGATGTGAATGCTGTCAAAATATTCATGTCTCGCAATGTGGTGCCTACTTTATTGGGAGATATCCTACATTGTCTCCACTCTCTCACTATGAGGAAGAGAGGGGACCTCATGTGTTGCACTCCTCTTTTGGCTATATGGTTTATTTTGCATCTTCCATGGTCTGTGTTGAAGAATGAGCAAGGTTTGAGGTGGTCCCATAGGTTGATGACGCTCAGACATTCGGATATTCACTAGTGTTATTGATTCTTAGAGAATGTTACTATCATCGACCGTTGTGGATAATTCCCTTATGTCCCTTTGCTTGGAATTAGGGGAGGTATCACTTACAACCCTTAATTATCCTTATGACAGTTTGGATATTCCCGAAGAGATGGTCCTCATGATATTCTCATCCAAGGAGTGATATTCGACTACGAGAGCGACGATCAAGGCTATAGTCAGAGGTTTGTACGAGCTTGGAGGATGGTAAACAAAGTGGATAGTAAGACGCTGGGACACAAGAATTATATTCCCCTTGAGCCTTACCTTAGGTGGGTACGAGCTTGTGCTCAAAAACTCGTGATGCCTTATCCCTCCATCCTACCAGTTATCATGGAGCCTGTGGCTGAAGAAGATGTCTCGTACACTGTCCTCCATCCCGACATGCCTACTTCTCTTTAAGACTTGCAAAAAGGTTGGATTCATCTAAAGGAAGAACGAGATAACTTATAAGCTCAATTCTATGCTAGCGAGAAAAGGGTTTTGGAACTTACAAAGCAACTCCATGAAGAACGAAGCTTGAACGCCTACCTTGCATCGAAGAGGATGCGTTCGACCTTTTTATCTTAGAGATATATTTTGTAAACCCAAGGGGAATGTTGTAATCATTTTGAACTAATTTATGAAATTTGACGTTTGTTCATTCTTTGTCTATACAAATTTAAATTTCATAAATCCTTGAAAACATTTTCATACACATCTTCCATGCATAATAACATAACAGGTTTTCCACGACAGGTTTCCTTATCTTTCTGCTGTTTATTTCAGCAAGATGGATATCAAGAAAATAGTGAAAGACCTACAAGCACAAAACTCTCAGTTTCAAAAGACTCTGCTAACCCTGGCCAAGGGGAAACAAGAGTTGATGGCGTTGCTAGCAGCCAAAAAGAAACCAAAGAGGAAGGCCCTAGTCAATATGGGCAAGAGATTCAGAGAGCCGATCCGTCAGATATCGATAGTGGAAGACTCGTCTGAGGAAGACGAGAATCAGATTGGAGAAGCAAGGAGTACCCAGGATGGGTGTATCAATGATCAAGCGTCCGATGATGAGGATTATTTTGCTGAGCAGTATCCTTCTACCGATGTTAAGTACAAGCAGCTAGAGGACAGACTGAAGGCCATTGAGATTTAAGCCGTCCCCAGTTTGGATTTTGATGATTTGGATTTAATATCCGGGGTTGTCATCCCCCACAAATTCAAGATACCAGTATTCGTTAAGTATGATGGGGTTTCCTGCCCAAAGCTTCACCTAAAGTCTTATGTGCGCAAAATTCAACCCCACACCACCGACAAGAAACTCTGGGTTCACTTCATTTAAGAAAGCCTGGCTGGGACGCAACTAGAGTGGTTTTACCAATTGGAGGGTTCCCGTATCCATACATGGGAAGACCTAGCCACCGCTGTATACCACCAATACCAGTACAATGCCGACCTGGCATCGACAAGAGTTCAACTGCAAGACATGACAATGGGTAAGAATGAAGGGTTCAAAGAGTACGCCCAAAAGTGGAGGGATCTTGCCAGTAGGGTCCAACAGCTGTTAACCAATAGGGAGCACATTGATATGTTTATGGGCACTTTATCTGGTCCATTTTTCAACTTGTTGGTTGGTTGTTCTTCATCCGGTTTCACCGAACTGATCTTAACCGGTGAAAGAGTTGAAAGCAGTATAAAAAACGGGAAGATTTCCATAACATCTGCTTCCACCTCCAATCCCGTAAAGAAAAACTTCACTGGGAAGAAAGAAATCAATGTTGTGTGTGGGGCAAGGGCCCGTACCAAGAAGGATGACCATCTGTCCGTTAATGCTGTCCGGATTTCCAATCCACCTGTTCAAAGACAATCTTCTAATCATCAACAGTTTGAGGCTCCGCGAAGACAATACACAAGGATATGCATGTCGCTATCCCAAGCCTTACAACACCTATTAAAGGCTAATTTGGTGACACTGCATGATCCTCTAGCCAATCCAGATACAACTTCACCTAAATACAATCCGAATACCAAGTGTGCATATAACTCGAATAGTACCGGGCATGAGACTGACCAATGCTGGGCACTGAAGAATAAAATTCAAGACTTAATAGACAACAAGACAATTGAATTTGATCCTCCTCCAACTCCTAATTTAATCACCGTGCCTATGCCAAATTATGGCAAGGGTGTCAATGCTGTTGAAGACACTATTCTTATTTCCTCTGTCGAAGACTTGACTACTCTGTTAACCATTATAAAAAAGAATCTGTTGAAAGTCTGGATTTTCCCTGGCTGTTTGAAGGATTGTGATTGCCGCGCCAAACAACTCAATGGATGCAAAAGGCTGAAGGAAGGCATTCAATGCCCGGTGAATAGCCATGAGATCCTATTTGAGAAGACTCCATTCGCCAAAAGTTTGACCAATAAGTTTGAAGACCTCTCCATTATAACAATCTCAAACAAGCCTCTTAGGATCTCCTCCAAGGGTCCTATCAGGATTTCAAATGAAATGACCGTTTCTCCTCTGATAATTACTTCCCCCGGGCCAATTCCGTACTCTTCCAACAAAGCAGTGCCATGGAATTATGGTGCTGAGGTGTTTTACCATCGAATAAAGCAAGACACTTGAATTGAAGAAAGCAAAGCTGATGACATTGGTAACATTATTGGCTCTAGTAAGGTGACCAGAACCGGAAGAATCTTTTCACCGAACATCTCACCACCCACTGCTACAAAGGCACCTGTCCGCATCACCACTGCTAAGCTTAATGCTGACACAAGGGGAAAGGAGAAAGTAGTTGAGCCTGCTGAGACAGAAATACCCGCAAAAGACATTGTTGCCGAGGAACCTTCCGCTCGAGAAATGGATGAGATCTTGAAAATTATAAAAATGAGTGATTTCAAGATTGTGGAGAAGTTGGGGTAAACCCCTTCCAAGATTTCTATGTTATCTTTGCTACTCTATTCCGATGCTCATGCTCGGGCATTAATCAAATTCTTGAAGAAGGCTCATGTTCCTCATGAGACCACAACAGACCAGTTTGAAAATTGTGTGGCAAGCTTGATGGTCGATAATGGTTTGGGGTTCTCAGATGTTGATCTAACACCACTGGGAAAGAACCATAACAAAGCTCTGCATGTTTCTATGGAATGTAAGGGGACTACCCTAGCACATGTTCTGGTTGACACTGGCTCTTCTATAAACGTGCTACCCAAGGGGGCTTTGGACCGTTTAGACTATGAAGGATTAGTTTTGAAACCAAGTGATATTATTGTGAGGGCTTTCGATGGGTCCAAAACGACAGTTCATGGAGAGGTGGATCTCCCAATCAAGGTGGGCTCACAGATTTCCAACTCTACTTTCTACATCATGGATATCCGTCCTGCTTACTCCTGTTTGCTGGGTCGCCCTTGGATCCACGGAGCAGGGGCAGTAATGTCAAACCTTCATCAAAAGCTCAAGTATCAGGTCAAAGGAAGGATTGCCACTGTCTGTAGTGAGGAGGAGTTCATGGTAAGCCACCTCAACTCTTTCCAATATGTGGAGATGGATGGCGAATTTATAGAAACCCCGTGTCAGGATTTTGAAGTTGTGCCACCAATGGTTGCTACTTCCAAAGTTTCCTCTGGTGTGTCCAAAGCTGTTAAGGTCGTGCCAAAGATGGTTTCGTTTAGAGATGCTTGTGCCACAGTCTAAGAAGGAAGCTGTGATACTTGGGGGAAACTCCCTGAGATCCCATTCAAAGCAGACAAATGTGGTTTGAGTTTCACTATCAAGGCTCAGAAAGAAGTGAGGTGTGCTCGTGCAGGGAAGCCCCCTCTCCATATTGGAAGTCATGGAGTTAACACTGTGGGTGATTCTGATGATGAATGTGCATTTGAAGAATGGGTACATCCTACTACAACAGAGCTCAACAATTGGCATGCAAAGGACTTCGTTCCCATCTTCTTCATTAAGTAGTAGTTACTTGTTTTTTGCTTTCTTTTAATTCAAGAACACTTTGTCTGTAATATTAAACAATGACTTTTAAGCCGTGTGCCTGGCCCGAGGCACTATGATCCATTTGTCAAGGGTTTTATTTATGTTCATCTTATCATATGATCATTCAATACAAACCATTAGACTTTTTGCATTTGAAATTTTATGCTCAACGTCTTTCTTTTTCTTCAATACATTTTTTCAAAATAGACATGTATCTTACATGCACACACACACTCTTGCAGGTCCTCGCCCACTCCGGATCTCATTGCCAATGACTCTACTATTTCCAACTATGATTTCGAACATCCAATTAACCAAGCCAAAGACGAAGGCGAGGAAGATTGTAAAATATCGGGAGAACTAACCAGACTTCTATTACAAGAGGAAAAAGCTATTCAGCCGCATGAAGAGTCAGTTGAAGTCATCAATCTAGGTACCGAGATAGACAAGAAAGAGGTCATGATCAGCGTTAACTTGGAAAGCAATGTCAAAAGCAGATTGGTTCAGATGATGCATGACTATGTGGAAGTGTTTTCTTGGTCGGATGAAGATATGCCAGGGTTAGATACCAACATTGTAGTTCATCGTCTTCCGACAAAGGAAGATTGTCCTCTTGTCAAACAAAAAGTTTGTCGCATGAGGCCTGACATGTCTGAAAAGATAAAAGATGAAGTGAGGAAAAAATTTGATGCATGATTCCTAGCTGTGACATCTTATCCCCAATGGGTTGCAAACATGGTGCCAGTGCCGAAGAAAGATGAAAAAGTTTGCATGTGCGTAGATTATAGGGATCTGAATAGGGTAAGTCTCAAGGATGACTTCCCTCTACCACATATTGACGTCTTGGTCGATAACACCGCTCAGCATAAAGTCTTCTCTTTCATGGATGGTTTCTCCGACTATAATCAAATTAAGATGGCTCCCGAAGACATGGAGAAGACCACCTTTGTTATGCAATGGGGCACCTTTTGCTACAAGGTCGTACCATTCGGATTAAAGAATGCAGGGGAAACATATCAAAGGGCTATGTGTGATCGGTGGAAATAGAACTGACTGTTTTAAAGCCCGTTCGCGAAATGTCGCGGTAAGCAAGAGTCGCCACCGTCTTTTATGTTCTCCAACAAGGAAAGGACAAAAGCACAGCAAAATTCCTTTTTCGAGATGTCTCTCGGTTCGGGAGGTAGATTTATAGAAAGGGAAGGTGTTAGCACCATTTCTATCCGTGGTTATCCACGGGCTCTTAGATACTTGCTCTTATGTTTTCAAAATTTGTTTGCTTTTCAAGTGTGTGTGGGTTTGAAAAAGTTTTGTTTGAAAAATTTCTAGGTGACTCTTGTATCTGTCCTCAAGAGTGTATGAAATATTTGTTTGAAAGACTTTTTGAAAGTGTAGGTGCGAAAAGTTGTTTTTTTGTTTTCTTAGAAAGAGTAAGTACCCAGGAGAAATCTACCTACTCTAAGGAATTAGGCTGTGTAAGAGTCCTTTAGATAGCGCTATCCCACCATTGAGAGGTAGGTAGCACCATCGTTGGAGTTATTCGGGTCAATTCGATTATGAGGGACATGTGTGGTCACCAAAGCAATAGTAGGACACCTTAGCGGTAACCCTAATGTCCTAGATCCTTTTTATCCGAGGCAACTGTTTCGAGGCAACTGGATCTTAGATAGGAGGGCAACCTCTAAAACACCCTATACTTGATGACCATGTCGAGGCAACCAGTGAGGCGTACCCTAAGAGTGGCATGTGCATGTGTGTTGTTTTTCAGTTAAGCTTATCTTGTACATGTTATTGGTGAGCTACGCTTCAATTTTATTTTTCATGCAAGTCTTTCATGCATTTTTTAACAGTTAAGAGTGCGGAAAATAAAGTGCGGAAAAGGTAAATCTAGATATTACAAGGCGCGGGTATATACATCGCCAAAAACATAACCCGTTTGGAAAATAAAAATGCAAGAAATTAAAAGAAAGCAATAAAGTTCTAATTAACTATTACATTTCTGAGCAGATACATAAATAATCAAAATAACGAATTAAAAAAATAATATGCGCGCGAAAGATTGAATCGGGATGTCCTTAGGGTTTTGACCCTTTTTTGAGAGAATTGAATTTTGTCCCTTTTTGCAATTAATTAAAAATTAAGCCTAATTACTAATTAATTAATTAAAAGAAAAAAATGTTTTTGTGTTTTTTAAGTTTTTAATGAAATAAAATAAAAAAGAAATTAAAAGTGTCAAAAAACCCTAAGTCTAATTCATTTTTATTTATTGTAAAAGAAAATTAAAATTAAACCTAATTAAACTAGATTAATTTAAATTAGTGTTTATTTACAAAAAAAAAGTAATTGAAATTAATAAAAATGTTTTTTTTTTGGTTTTCTGAATTTTATTATGAAAAATATTAATCTGTTAATTACATAATTAATAAAACTAATAATTAATAAAAAGGAAATTATAAAAGAAAAGAAAATAAAAAGAGTAACAAAACCAGGGGGTGCTGGGCCCAATATGAGGTGTTATGCTAGCAATCTGAGGCCCAAGAATATCAAGCCTACATTGACTTGCTGGATCAAGTGCCTGTTGGTTGACTGGAGAATATGGTGTGCTTCCATCCTGACCCTTGGATTGATGATGGTGGCCACATGGCATGCTGATTGCTTGAAGCACATGGTGGGACATTGTTGGAACGCTGCATATGATTGCATTAGAAAAAATGTGAAACAAATATTGGGGGACCTGGGATTCGAACCCAGGTCCCAACGTTCCATACCTGCACGCCTTAGCCACTGAGCCAATTGTTTCAATTGAAATAATAATAATAAGCAAATAATATATTGGTGAATCAAACAATGCCCTGGAAAAAAAATATAACGCGCGTTATTTTAAAAAGAGCCAATCACGCTGCAACACATAATCATCTTCTTCATCAAAATTGCAGGTTTTTTACCTGCAGATTTTATCCGCAGGAAGTTTCATAGGCCTTTCCTAAAATCATCCCTAGGCTTCCAAAACTCATTCCAAGACCATGGTTGGTCTCGTCCATGTCTCCTGAGTTCATCCATACTCCTGATTTATTCCAATTGTACCTGGAAATAAAATACCTAAAACGCAAAAGGATGAACCCTAGAATCGGGCATCACAATTCAGGGCCTAAAAACGCAATTGGATATTACAGTCATGTTAGAAATCAAGTAAGGAACACAAATATACCAATATTTTTTGAGGAAAAATGCAAGAATGGAGAATTTAGGTTTTGTGTTCAAGGGCCTGTTTTTGAGAACTTACAGCGCTATTCAGTGGATCTTAGGACGTGATATTGGTCTCTTTAGCTTCAGGGTATGGCAAGGAAGAAGACTACGTGCTTCTTTTGATCTCAAAATGCCTGCAACCTTGTTCTAGATCTCTCACTTTTCCAACAATTTTTGAGTTTTGATTTTTCCGTTTCAGCAATGCTTAGGTCTTGGATTAGGTTTGTAATGCTTGCTTATGTATGTGTGAACGAAATTAGGTCAACATCTGAGCCTTAACCTTGTGTATTGAAGTCTTGAGATCTTGGTTGACCACCATTAAAGAACTTTCCATTTTTGGTTCAAATTCAAGATTTTATGCACAAAAAGGCTTGGCACGAATTTGGTAGCTGGCATGTGGTATATGAAAGTTGTTCAAATCCAAAAGATGCCATTCCATTAATTTTTAGATTTTATTTGAATTATTATGGATTTAAAATGAATTAAATCAATAAAAATTAAATAAAATGGAAAAATAAATGTTTGATCTTGAAATTAATCATGGGACACGTGGGTGGCATGACAAGGCTGAATCAAGTGGAAGAAAGTGGGCCCTTTTGTCAAAAATTGAAGTTTTAAGGATAGTTAACTTTTGCCATTTCACAAAAATTTCCCAAATTCTCCAATGCATATCTTGCTCAATTTTGATCATATGAACATGTTCTTGGACATTTTGGAAAGGTCTTGAAGTCCTCTAACCAATGCCTTTGGTCCCATGTCATTTGGATTTACCAATATCAAGTTATGGTCTTTGACTTAAAGTGCATTTTTGTTGACTTTTGAAATTGACCTATAATGTAGAAATTGATAACTTTTTGTGAGAGCATTTATTGGACTTGGAATGTGAAGATGAGTTGTAGGAAATGTCATTCCCTTCAAAATGAGCATTGGATGGGATTTTTCTGATGAACCCTGAAAAAGTTATGCCCTGGTCAAGTTACAGTTGACTTTTCTACTGTCCTAAATAGAAACTTTTTGCACCTTGATGATTTTTGAGCCATGCTTGTGGAATCATGATCAAGATTTGATCAAATGATGATTGTGTGCTCAAAATAAGATGTTGACCAAAATTTCTGACTTTTGACTGCAAAATGACCATTTTGCCCCTGTAGTTGGTTGTGGAGCAACTAGGGCTTTTGACTGTGCAACTTGATGCGTGAGTCTTGAAACTCGACATGTAGATGCTTGAAAATGTATATAGGCATATGGGACTTGATTGAGCCATTGAAAACCTCAACTTCCTTGAGAGAAACAAAACCCTAATTTTGACTGGCTTAGGAGGATGTTTGACTGTGCAACCCTTGAGAGATTTTGAACCATTTGGAGATTGATCTTGACAAATCTTGAAGAATATGGGAGGGAAAATTTTGGGGTACAACAGTTGCCCCTGTTCAATCTTCTTAAACCTGAGGATGTAGATTAGCTTGCGTGCCTTTCGTGATCCGAAAGTGGAATATGATTGAACACTAGAGTGCCCAGAAATTTGCACTCGCATAGTGTGGTATCAGCAATGTGATGGTGGGAATGGGCTTACAGATGCCATTTGGAGATATGATGGATGGGAGGATGGGCTTATAGATGCCATCTAAAGATGTGGCAGAACCTTGTCGGGAATGGGCTTACAAATGCCATTTCGAAATGTAACGGATAGTGGTGGAGATGGGCTTAAAGATACCATCGGGGGTGTCAATCGCGTAAGAGATTCCTTAGCGAGAACTTGCGTACTTGAGAAAGAAAGATGGTTTCCTGGCCTGTTACAGGTGTTGATCTTCAAACTCTTCATGCAGATATGCCCTGGCTAGATACAAGTGTCGAATCTACAATCAATCGCTCATAGATATTCCCTGGCTAGATACAGGAATCGAATCTGGAACTTCAAAAGGTTGCTTACAGACATGCCCTGGCTGGATACAGGTATCGAATCTCTAAACTCTTCATGCAGATATGCCCTGGATGGATACAGGTATCGAATCTTTAATTAATCACTCACAGATATGCCCTGGCTGGATACAGGTATCGAATCTGGAATTAGTCGTCTACAGATATACCCTGGCTGGATACAGGTGTCAAATCTCTAAACTCTTCATGCAGATATGCCCTGGCTGGATACAGGTATCGAATCTACAATCAATCACTCATAGATATGCCCTGGCTAGATACAGGAATCGAATCTGGAATTGGTCGTCTATAGATATGCCCTGGCTGGATACAAGAATCGAATCTCTAAACTCTTCATGCAGACATGCCCTGGCTGGATACAGGTATCGAATCTGGAACTGGTCGTCTACAGATATGCCCTGGCTGGATACAGGTGTCGAATCTCTAAACTCCTTATGTAGGTATGCCCTGGCTAGATACAGGTATCGAATCCACAATCAAATCACTCACAAATATGCCCTGGCTAGATACAGGTATCGAATCTGGAATTGGTCGTCTACAGATATGCCCTGGCTGGATACAGGTATCGAATCTCTAAACTCTCCATGTAGACATGCCCTGGCTAGGTACAAGTATCGAATCTGGAACTTCAAAAGTTGATGGTAATCGTCTTTTGATTGACCTTTTCCTGAAAAGGCAAAACATTAGTTGTATGCAATGTCATGATGTATGAGATGCATGATGTCATGATGTTCTCAAAATAAACGAGATCGTGTCGTATGCACTTTATCATGTATGCAAGCAGGATGTGTGAAATGTGATATGTTTATGAATGTATTTTTGTCTAGGAAAATAAATCCTCGACGAATGCTGGGAGCTTGTTGAATCCTGGGCTGATGTTGAAGAGTAGAGTTCTTCGTTTCCGCTGGGGATGATGGTTGCAAGAATAAACCGGTAGGAGAAGATGACTCCATTGGGGAATAAACTTGTTGGAGAGATTACTCTGCGGGGAATTACTCTGCGGGAAGAGATACTTCACTGAGGTTTTGATGATAACTCCGCTGGGGATTCCATTGATAAGTTATGTTGAGGAATTAGATGAACTCCGCTGGGGAATAGGAAGAACCTCGCCGAGGACGGTCTTTCCGTGGTAATTAGCTGAAGATAACCCAGTTATAAGCTCTGGTGGGGAATAACCTTTGAATATGGTCGGGGAGAGATGCATTCGTACTCTGCAGGTGATAAGCTTCCCGAATCTATTGGGGATAAGCTTCCAGAATCTACTAGGGAGATTGATTCAACTCTCCTGGGGAAACTTTTGGACTGTACTGGGGAAGTGGCTCCACTGGGGTGTCTGTATTCCGTCGGGGAACAATCTTATATTTCCATCGAGGAATATTACGACTGCTGGGGATGCTTGCTGAGGAACATCTGCACACTCCGCTGGGGAATGATAAGATTTTATGGGGATATCCAACTTCCTTAAGGATGACAGTAGCCTAACTCTTCTTGGGGAGAGTGTTGCTGACTTGCTGGGAAACAGTGCCTTTTCGGGGCTGATGGAGACCACCTCCGCCTGGGGAGAGTATGGCTGAACCTTGTCTTACTCTGCGTGGAGTGAAGGTATCTTGGTCATATTCTTCAGCCGAACCTACCTTAGTACCTTGGTGGACAGAGCAACTAGATCGCTTAGACAACTCATTATTGCCCCTGTTTCTAATGTCCCCTGTAATTAGTCCTTTGTTTCGTATGCAAATATTTATGATTAGCAATTAATGTCAAATGCATATATCAAAAATGAACATTGGACGTTCTTCGCAAGACAAAACAGAAAAAGAAAAACAATTGGCAATTTGTCTGGAAAAGTGAATTTGTATTGATTTTGAAATTTGCCTGTAAATAGGCGTTTTTGTACAAGAGGCTGACGTCCTAGTAAGAGAATGCCGCCGAACAACATAGAGTTTATACAATTTGTGAAAAGGAAAACAAAACAGCTATGTGAAAAAATAATCCCACTGGGTTCCAACTCTGCTATCGCCTTTATGTCTTCAAGCGTCTCATCACTTTGCTGCTTAGTTGACGATGAAGCTGATCGATTGGTGCCGTATAAGCCTGATAGTTGATACCGAATTCTGGATGCAAGGTGATCCAATGAGACATAGTATTACGCTTTATCCCTAACTTTTGCCTGGACCGCCCTTTCGGGTTTTCAGTCCACCGGGATACCCATTTTTGCCCAAGCCGCCTTTTTAGGTTTTCGACTTGCCGGGTGTACATAATTTTTTTCATTTCATCCCTTATTTTTGCCCAAACCCTTTTGGTTTGCCGGGAAGCCCTTATTTTTGCCTAGGTGTGTCAACCTAGCGGGTCTTTAATTCACGCGTAGTATCTTTTTACTATGTCTGCATTGGCGGGGTGAGGAAGGTAGTCACCATCCATGGTGGTTAGAATCATGGCTCCTCCTGAGAAGATATGTTTAACCACAAATAGCCCTTCGTATGTAGGGGTCCATTTGCCCCTGGGATCACTTTAAGGAAGAATGATGCGCTTGATTACCAGGTCTCCGACTTGATACTCTTGTTGTCTGACTTTCTTGTTAAATGCCCTGATCATCCGTTTTTGGTACGTTTGACCATGACAAATAGCAGTGAGTCTCTTTTCGTCGATTAGGTTTAGTTGATCAAGTCGAGTCTGGATCCAGTCATCTTCACTCAAACCTGCATCCTTCATTATCCGGAGAGAGGGTATCTGGACTTCAATAGGCAAGACTGCCTCCATGCCATAGACCAAGGAAAAGGGTGTTTCCCCTGTTGACGTCCTCGCTGAGGTACGGTACCCATGAAGAGAGAACGGTAACATCTTGTGCCAATCTTTGTAGGTCATTGTCATCTTCTGCACAATCTTCTTGATATTTTTATTTGCCGCTTCGACAGCCCCATTCATCTTCGGCCGGTAGGGAGAAGAGTTGTGGTGCTGTATCTTGAATTGCTCGCAGAGCTCAGTGATCATCTTGTTGTTAAGATTGGTACCATTATCCGTAATGATCCTCTCAGGTACACCGTATCGACAGATCAGGTTGTGCTGAATGAACCGTGCTACGACGTTCTTGGTTACTGTAGCATAGGAAGCTGCTTCGACCCACTTCGTGAAGTAATCAATTGCTACCAGGATGAAGCGATGGCCGTTGGATGCCGTCGGTCTGATCTCGCCGATCATATCAATGCCCCACATTGCAAAAGGCCAAGGTGCTGTCAAGACATTCAAAGGAACTGGAGGAATGTGCACCTTGTCAGCGTAGATCTGGCACTTATGACACGTCCGAGAATGTTGGTAACAGTCGGCTTCCATTGTGGACCGGAAATATCCTGCCCGAAGGATTTTCTTTGCCATGGTATGTCTACTGGAATGTGCTCCGAAGGTACCATGCAGCTCTGCCATAATCCTTTCTGCTTCAGTCTTATCCACACAATGCAGTAGGGTTGAATCATGGTTTCGTTTGTAGAGAATGCCATTGTTGAGGAAGAATTTTGCCGCGAACCTTCTCAGAAACTTTTTGTCATTAATGGATGCGCCCTCAGGGTATTCTTGAGCTTCCAAGTACCTCTTTACTTCATGATACCAAGGTTTTTCTGTTACCCCTTCAACCTCAAGATCACAGCAATGTGCAGGTTCATCCAATTTCCAGATAATGATCCGGGGAGCCTCGTTGTCCCATTTGACTTTGAACATAGAAGACATCGTAGCCAGCGCATCCGCCAACTGATTCTCCTCTCTTGGGAAGTGTTCAAAAGTTATCTCCTCGAAGTGGGGAATCAACGTCAACATATACTCTTTGTAAGGAATAAGATTTGGGTGTTTCGTATCCCACTCGCCTTTGATCTGATTGATCATGAGAGCGGAATCTCCGAAGACAGTCAGAAACTTGATCCTTAAGTCAATTGCAGCTTGAAGACCCATGATACATGCTTCATACTCTGCCATGTTGTTGGTGCAGTTAAAACATAGCCGGGCAGTGAGTGGAGTATGAGTGCCTTTGGGGGATATGATCACGGCGCCAATACCGTTACCCAAAGCATTTGAGGCTCCGTCAAAGTGCATGGACCATCGGGATCCTTCCTCAGGTCCTTCATCCGGTCCAAGTACTTCACAATCAGTCACTACCATGATACTCTCGTCTGGAAATTCAAAGTTCATCGACTGGTAATCGTCCACTGCTTGGTGTGCCAAATGGTCTGCCAATACACTTCCCTTGATTGCTTTTTGAGTCGTGTACTGGATGTCATATTCCGTCAAGATCATCTGCCATCTTGCTATTCTTCCGGACAAGGCGGGCTTTTCGAAGATATACTTGATCGGATCCATTTTTGAAATCAACAGAGTAGTGTGAGTCAACATATACTATCTCAGCCGGCGAGCAGCCCATACCAAAGCGCAACAAGTTTTCTCGAGCAGTGAGTATCGGGTCTCATAGTCGGTAAACTTTTTGCTAAGGTAATAAATGGCGTGCTCTTTTCGGCCAGACTCGTCATGCTGCCCCAGCACACACCCCATTGAGTTGTCCAATACTGTCAAGTATAAGATTAGAAGTCTCCCTTCAACCGATGGCATAAGAATGGGTGGTTCTTGGAGGTACTCTTTGATTCTGTCGAAAGCGGCCTGACATTCATCGTTCCAACGTACTACTTAATCTTTCTTCAGCAGCTTGAAGATTGGTTCACAGGTAGCAGTTAGATGTGAGATGAATCGGGCAATATAGTTCAGCCGTCCTAGAAAGCCCCTGACTTCTTTCTCTTCCTTGGGAGTTGGCATCTCTTGTATGGCTTTCACCTTGACAGGGTGCACTTGAATACCTTTGTCGCTCACGATGAAGCCTAGCAGTTTTCCAGATCTTACCCCAAAGGTGCACTTGTTTGGGTTCAACCTCAGCTTGTACAACTTCGGACGGTCAAACAGCTTCTGTAGATGGTCAAGGTGTTCCTCCTTAGTTTGAGACCTTGCAATCATATCGTCGACATATACTTCGATCTCATGATGGATCATATCATGAAACAGAGCAACCATGGCACGTTGGTAGGTTTCCCCAGCATTTTTCAACCCAAAAGGCATGACCTTGTAACAGAAGGTGCCCCACTGAGTAACAAAGGTGGTCTTCTCCATGTCTTCAGGAGCCATCTTGATCTGATTATAACCGGAGAAGCCGTCCATGAAGGAGAATACTTTATGCTGAGCAGTGTTGTCAACCAGAACGTCGATATGAGGCAGAGGGAAATCATCCTTAGGGCTTGCCCTGTTCAAATCCCTGTAATCAACACACATTCGGACCTTACCATCCTTCTTCGACACTAGAACCACGTTGGAAACCCACTGAGGGTAAGAAGTCACTGCTAGAAAACCGGCGTCAAATTGTTTCATAACCTCAGCTTTGATTTTCTCGGACATCTCTGGACGCATACGGCGGACCTTCTGTTTTACTGGAGGGCATTCTTCCTTGGTAGGCAGGTGATGAACCACAATGTCAGTATCCAACCCAGGCATGTCTTTGTAAGACCAGGCAAAGATTTCCACATAATCATGCAACATCTGAATCAACCGTTGTTTCACACTGAGCTCCAGATTGGCACCAATCTTGACTTCCTTTCTGTCTGTCTCAGTACCCAGATTTACCGTTTCCACTGGCTCTTCATGCGGCTGAATGGCCCTCTCTTCCTGGAGTAACAGTCTTGCAAGTTCACCAGGCACTTCACAATCATCTTCACCTTCGTCTTCGGCTAAGTTGATCGGATTTTCAAAGTCATAACTGGCAGTAGCAGAGTCGTTACCAGTGGGATCCAGAGTGGATTGGAACCTGTATAAGTGAGTGTGTGTAAATATAGCTATTTTGCAATATATAATAAAGAAAGAAAAGGAGCGCAAGGTTTGAAATGTAAAAAACGTCCAATGCTTTTATTAATGATATATGAAAGTGACACACAAAAGCCCTCACAAATGAAGCCACGGTGCCCCGGGTAAGACACCGGGCCATAAAGTTTCAAAATTATTGTCTGTTACAACTTTAAAACAAAGGAGTTCATTACTGAGTGACAAAAGTAATAGGTATGAAATCTTTCGCCGTCCAGTTGCTTGGTCCACTGTCGGTCGTTGGGTAGATCCAGCTGTCGAACTCAGATTCTTCCGCTTCTTCCTCAATAGCATTCACTCCCGGGTTGGTGATGAATATAGGAGGTCTTCCAATCCTTGCCTTACGAACAAAACTCTGAGCTTCTGCAGTGAAACCCAAACCAAACTTGTCAGTCTTCGGAGTAAAATTAGGAAGTCGGCCCCAGTTTGCACACTCACCCTTCTCAATCACAGCCCGGGCATCCTTTAAGGAAGCCATCTTCAAAGGAATATCTTCTCCAGTCACAGTCTCTGCTGTTGCCAATGTCTGAGGCACCTCTTCAAAGTGTTGAAAGGGGGTCTCAATGAACTCCCCATCCATTTCTACGTACCGGAACGAGTTGAGGTGGCTGACCATATATTATTCTTCCCCTTGAACTGTTACGATCTTCCCTCTGACTGGGTACTTAAGCTTCTGATGTAATGTGGAGGTCACAACTCCAGCCTTGTGGATCCATGGACGACCCAGCAAACAAGAATAGGATGGTCGGATGTCCATCACATAGAAAGTAGAATCAAAAACTTGAGAACCAACCCTGATTGGAATGTCAACTTTGCCATGTACCATCCTTTTCGACCCGTCAAAGGCCCGGACAACAATGTTACTAGGTTTGAGCTCTAAACCCTCACAATCCAACCTGTCTAGGGCCTTCTTGGGTAAAACGTTCAGCGAAGAACCGGTGTCTACCAACACACGGGCAAGAGTAGTGCCCCTGAATTCAATGGAGACATGCAGGGCATCGTTATGGTTCTTTCCCTTGGCAGTTAGATCAGCGTCAGAGAAACCCAACCCATTATCAGCAGTCAAGTTGGCCACACAATCGGTAAATTGATCAGAAGACGTTTCTTATGGCACATGGGCCGTCTTCAGGAAGGAAATCAGGGCCTTGGCATGGGCCTCTGAACACAATAACAGTGATATCATAGAAATTTTAGAAGGGGTGTGCCCCAGCTGTTCAACTACATTGAAATCACTCTTCTTGATAATTTTAAGAATCTCTTCCATCTCTTGCTTGGAAGCTTCAACATTGGTGGTCTTCGGTGCCTCCGTCTGGGCAGGCACATCAACATCAATCCCTTTGCCCCGAGCGTCAGATGACTCGGCAGCAGGGGTAGAAGCAGGAACTTGGTCAGACAGGGAAGTGGGCACACTTGCAGGTGTGATGACAAGAGGTCTCTGAATAACTGGTGGCGCAATATCAGGTGAGAAGAGCCTGCCACTGCGAGTGACTTTAGCAGGCCCGGTGATGTTGGTGACGCCGGTACTAGTATCAAACTCTTGTTTTACTCCAAGCACGTAAACGTCTGCCCCATAGTGCCACGAGACAGCTTTGTCAGATTTATAGGGGATGTGCCCCGGAACAGTGATGATGATAGGTGCAACCTTCCGAGTAGACATGATTTTGACAGGCTTATTTGAGGGAGCCTTAGGAGGGTTGTTAAAAATAGTGACAATAGAAACTTCTTCGATACGGGTAGCAGGAACAACAATCTTTTCGAACAAGATCTCTTTATTATCCACCAGGCTTTGGATACCTGATTTCAACAAAGGACAACCAGCAGGTGAAACCGAACATAGAAGGCAACCTTTACTACATCCCAGAAATAAACCGGCTAGCAACAGGTTCCTTTTGACAGTCAACAACGGAGTAACAAGCTCATCCACAGAGGCTACATACGGGTCTTCTTCCACAACATTCACTCCATGCTGGGGCATGGGAGCAGTCACAACATTGGGCCTTTCGGGCGCCTCGAACTGTATTTCTTTAGTATCAATAAGGTCTTGAACCTTATTCCTCAGAGCCCAACAATCATCAGTAGAATGCCCTGGGCTATCAGAGTGATAAGCGCAACGGGCATTGGGGTTGTACTTTGGAGAGGTCGTGTTTACAACCTTCGGAGCTTCTTTGACAGTTACCAGATTGGTTGACAGCAATTGCGGCAATATCTGAGAGAGGGTCATACTGAGCCGAGTGTACTGCCTTTTGGGCCTCTCACCTCTTGGTTGGTTATACTATTGAGGAGCAGCAGCAGGCTTTGAAATTACCACCGCGTTGACAGCTTGGCGGCGTTCCGGTTTGTTTTGTCTCCTTGGACCATAAACAGCACTAGCTTCCTTCTTAAAGGGCTTCTTTTCAGTACTCGAGGAGGCACCTTTCTGTATCTTCCCTGACTTGATACCCGCTTCTATCCTCTCACCAGTCAGAATGAGGTCTGTAAACCCTGTAGAGGAATTACCAATCAGATGGTTGAAGAATGGACCAGACAGGGTCCCCAAGAACATGTCCACGAGTTCACGGTCAGTCAACGGTGGCTGCACCCTGCCAGCCAGGTCTCTCCACTTTTGCGCGTACTCCTTAAAACCTTCACCCGTCCCAAGTTACATACCCTGGAGTTGGGTACGCGTGGGAGCGAGGTCGGAATTATACTGATACTGCTTATAAAATGCAGTAGCCAAGTCCTCCTAGTTTCGAATACTGGCTCCATCCAGCTGATAGAACCATTCGAGTTGAGCCCCTGAAAGGCTATTCTGGAAGAAATGGATCCATAGATTCTTGTCTGCAGTGTAAGGTTGGATCTTCCTTACATATGATCTGAGATGCAGCTTACAGCAGGAAGCCCCGTCGTACTTCGCAAAGGCAGGTGCCTTGAACTTGTGCGGGATCACCACCCCAGAAGATAAACCTAGATCTCCAAAATCCAAACCGGGCACATGTTGAATCTCCATAGCACTTAACCGGTCCTCCAGCTGTTTGTACCTGTCCTCAGCAGGAGGGTACTGTTCGTCATTGTAATCTGTCTCGTTGTCGGAGACCGCAGAACTAGGAACCTCTCTCCCTTGTGGGCTATCCTTCCCTACAGAGGAAGTAGCCTGATCAGCCTCATTCTGCAGTGTATTCCCAAACCTCCGTCCAGTGTTAAACAACACAGTCCTCTTCTTCTTCTTCTTCTTCTTCTCCTTCAAGAGCAGAGTCTTCAACTCCTGTTGACCCTGGGCTAAGCTCATGACCAGCTCTTGAAACTGGGCGTTCTGGGCCTGGAGGGCCTTGATAGCTTGTTCAGTAGTAGGTTCAGGATTCATGATGATTGCTGAAATACACAGCGAAGAAGATTAAGCAACCTGTAGAAAAAGAGTACCTGTTATGCACATGATGCATGATATGCTATTTATGCAATGCATTCAAGAGCTCGAAAATTCAAATTCGTTGTAGACAAAAAAGGAACACACGTTATATTAAAAAGTAATTTGTTCAGTACATCAGGGCCTCATGGACAAACATTACAAAACTTAATCCCAAAAGACACTGCGCATCCTTTTTGGAGCGATGTAAGTGTTGAGAGTCTTTTCCTCGTGAAGTAGACGGGTGAGCTCCAAGACCTTCTTCTCACTGGCATGTAGACTGGTTTCAAGAGAATTCCGTTCTTCCTTGAGTTGGATCCAGCTCTTTTGCATTTCTTCCCAAGATGTCGGCATGTCAGGATGTTGAATGGTATAGGGCACCTCTCCTTCCAAAACTGGCTCTTTGATCACGGGGAGAACATGAGGATATGGCATCACCAGCTTCTGGGAGCGGGCTCGTACCCACTTGAGATAAGGCTCCATGGGGATGGAGTTCTTGTGCCCCAGTGTCTTACTATCTACCCTGTTGGGCATCCTCCAAGCTCTGATGAATCTCTGGCGAAGTCCTTGTGCATCATTGTCGAAGTCAAAAACTATGTCAGGAATCAACATATCATGAGGGCCATCTCTCTGAGCATATCCAAACTGTCTCAAAGCCAGACATGGGTTGTAAGTAATGCCCCCCCTAATTCCAAGTAAAGGAACATTAGGGAACTCTCCGCAACGATCAATGATAGTGACATTTTCTCTGGACCGAGAACACCAATGTATATCAGCATGTATAAGAGTCATTAACCGTTGTGACCATCTCAAACCCCGCTCGTTCTTCAAAACTGATTATGGAAGGTGCGAAATAAACCACCTTGCCAGGAGAGGAGTGCAGCACATGAGAACACCTCTTTTTCTCATGGTTCGAGTGTAACATGAGTGAAGGATGTCCCCAAGCAACATAGGTATAGGATTCCTGGATATGAAGATCTTGACAGCATTGATATCTATAAGCTGATCCGGATTCGGGAACAACACCAACCCATAAGCAAGGAGTGCCACAACTTCTTCAAAGGCTTGTAGGTCAAGGGAATTCCAACATTCTTGTGCCTTCTCAAACAGGAACTTTGCCAAGAATCCTTTGATACCACTTCTAACTTCCCAATGTCCCTTGATGTCAGATGGTTGTAGGTGTAATGCTTTAGCAACCTCTTCAAGTTTTGGTTCCCTTTCCATACCGTTGTAGGGTAGTTGACTAAGGATAGGAATCTTCAGAAGTTGAGAAAACTCTTCCAAAGTAGGCACCAATTGATAATCCGGGAAAGTAAAATAGTGGTGCAAAGGGTCAAAGAACTGGAACAACACTTTCACCATATCCTCTTCAATGTTGGTATTGACCAAGCTGATGAGTCTACCATGCCTTTCACTGAAGGAAGAGTTCTCGAGAATCCTGGATGTAAGCTCCTTAAGCTGAGGAGGGACCCTTACAAGGTTGATCTGAATTGTCTTTCTGCAGATAGTTTCCATGTCCTAAAAAACAAGAACAAAGATGAAGATTCAAACCCTTGAAGTGGTTAGTAAATGCATATGATGCTTTATGATGTTATGATGCTATGATAAACGCACACCACAAGTATTCACAAAAAGCAAACGTGATAAGGCACACAAGTCACACCAGACATCCCTTAGAGTTTAGGCCAGCATGGGGTCTAGGTATTACCCTCTTGAAGTTGGCGGGTTCAAAACCTGTCCTATCAAAAGTAACCGGGTTCTAAGGATCTCAATATCATTGGGTTGTTTTCTGTGTTTATTATTTTGATTTAGCCACTGAACTGGCGATCAAAATATTCCAAGAAAACAACTCTCAATGAGTGTAGTATCGAGTATCTACCAACTTCGGACTGCACCAAAGTCGGTCATCTCACTACCCTAAAGAGGCCAGGATGGTCGAGTAAGGTTCCTAAGGTCAGTTGATGCTTCACGACACCACGCGGCAGCCCCGTACTCTCCTTGACTTGACTCAAGGGTTCCCGGTACTCACCAAAGTGCCACATCAACGTAGCAAACTGCTTCAACCGTGTCGGTATACCCCGCACAGTTCCCTCACAGTTTGTTGCTACTTTCTAAAAAGGTATCCCCCAGATCCGGGTTAGGATCTATGAAACTCCCAAGACAGACCCACAATATTAAATCAAGCAAAGCAAGCAATTGAAAACATAAGAGTGGTCTAATCCTAAGGCACACCTCACTTATAAATGTCCCCAGCAGAGTCGCCAGTTCTGTGATCGGTGGAAATAGAACTGACTGTTTTAAAGCTGGTTCGCGAAATGTCGCGGTAAGCAAGAGTCGCCACCGTCTTTTATGTTCTCCAACAAGGAAATGACAAAAGCACAACAAAATTCCTTTTTCGAGATGTCTCTCGGTTCGGGAGGTAGATTTATAGAAAGGGAAGGTGTTATCACCCTTTCTATCCGTGGTTATCCACAGGCTCTTAGATACTTGCTCTTATGTTTTCAAAATTAGTTTGCTTTTCAAGTGTGTGTGGGTTTGAAAAAGTTTTGTTTGAAAAATTTCTAGGTGACTCTTGTATCTGTCCTCAAGAGTGTATGAAATATTTGTTTGAAAGACTTTTTGAAAGTGTAGGTGCGAAAAGTTGTTTTTTTGTTTTTTTAGAAAGAGCAAGTACCCAGGAGAAATCTACCTACTCTAAGGAATTAGGCTGCGTAAGAGTCCTTTAGATAGTGCTATCCCACCATTGAGAGGTAGGTAGCACCATCATTGGAGTTATTCAGGTCAATTCGATTATGAGGGACATGTGTGGTCACGAAAGCAATAGTAGAACACCTTAGCGGTAACCCTAATGTCCTAGATCCTTTTTATCCGAGGCAACTGTTTCGAGGAAACTGGATCTTAGACAGGAGGGCGACCTCTAAAACACCCTATACTTGATGACCACGTCGAGGAAACCAGTAGGGCGTACCCTAAGAGTGGCATGTGCATGTGTGTTGTTTTTCAGTTAAGCTTATCTTGTACATGTTATTGGTGAGCTACGCTTCGATTTTATTTTTTGTGCAAGTCTTTCATGCATTTTTTAACAGTTAAGAGTGCGGAAAATAAAGTGCGGAAAAGGTAAATCTAGCTATTACAAGGCGCAGGTATATACATCGCCAAAAACATAACCCGTTTGGAAAATAAAAATGCAAGAAATTAAAAGAAAGCAATAAAGTTCTAATTAACTATTACATTTTTGAGCAGATACATAAATAATCAAAATAACGAATTAAAAAAATAATATGCGCGCGAAAGATTGAATCGGGATGTCCTTAGGTTTTTGACCCTTTTTTGAGAAAGAATTGAATTTTGTCCCTTTTTGCAATTAATTAAAAATTAAGCCTAATTACTAATTAATTAATTAAAAGAAAAAAAATGTTTTTGTGTTTTTTAAGTTTTTAATGAAATAAAATAAAAAAAGAAATTAAAAGTGTCAAAAAACCCTAAGTCTAATTCATTTTTATTTATTGTAAAAGAAAATTAAAATTAAACCTAATTAAACTAGATTAATTTAAATTAGTGTTTATTTACAAAAAAAAAGTAACTGAAATTAATAAAAATGTTTTTTTTTTTGGTTTTCTGAATTTTATTATGAAAAATATTAATCTGTTAATTAAATAATTAATAAAACTAATAATTAATAAAAAGGAAATTATAAAAGAAAAGAAAATAAAAAGAGTAACAAAACCAGGGGGTGCTGGGCCCAATATGAGGTGTTATGCTAGAAATCTGAGGCCCAAGAATATCAAGCCTACGTTGACTTTCTGGATCAAGTGCCTGTTGGTTGACTGGAGAATATGGTGTGCTTCCATCCTAACCCTTGGATTGATGATGATGGCCACATGGCATGCTGATTGCTTGAAGCACATGGTGGGACATTGTTGGAACGCTGCATATGATTGCATTAGAAAAAATATGAAACAAATATTGGGGGACCTGGGATTCGAACCCAGGTCCCAACGTTCCATACCTGCACGCCTTAGCCACTGAGCCAATTGTTTCAATTGAAATAATAATAATAAGCAAATAATATATTGGTGAATCAAACAATGCCCTGGAAAAAAAATATAACGCGCGTTATTTTAAAAAGAGCCAATCACGCTGCAACACATAATCATCTTCTTCATCAAAATTGCAGGTTTTTTACCTGCGGATTTTATCCGCAGGAAGTTTCATAGGCCTTTCCTAAAATCATCCCTAGGCTTCCAAAACTCATTCCAAGACCATGGTTAGTCTCGTCCATGTCTCCTGAGTTCATCCCTACTCCTGATTTGTTCCAATTGTACCTGGAAATAAAATACCTAAAACGCAAAAGGATGAACCCTAGAATCGGGCATCACGATTCAGGGCCTAAAAATGCAATTGGATATTACAGTTATGTTAGAAATCAAGTAAGGAACACAAATATGCCAATATTTTTTGAGGAAAAATGCAAGAATGGAGAATTTAGGTTTCGTGTTCAAGGGCCTGTTTTTGAGAACTTACAGCGCTATTCAATGGATCTTAGGACGTGATATTGGTCTCTTTAGCTTCAGGGTATGGCAAAGAAGAAGACTACGTGCTTCTTTTGATCTCAAAATGCCTGCAACCTTGTTCTAGATCTCTCACTTTTCCAACAATTTTTGAGTTTTGATTTTGCCGTTTATGCAATGCTTAGGTCTTGGATTAGGTTTGTAATGCTTGCTTATGTATGTGTGAACGAAATTAGGTCAGCAGCTGAGCCTTAACCTTGTGTATTGAAGTCTTGAGATATTGGTTGACCACCATTAAAGAACTTTCCATTTTTGGTTCAAATTCAAGATTTTATGCACAAAAAGGCTTGGCACGAATTTGGTAGCTGGCATGTGGTATATGAAAGTTGTTCAAATCCAAAAGATGCCATTCCATTAATTTTTAGATTTTATTTGAATTATTATGGATTTAAAATGAATTAAATCAATAAAAATTAAATAAAATGGAAAAATAAATGTTTGATCTTGAAATTAATCATGGGACACGTGGGTGGCATGACAAGGCTGAATCAAGTGGAAGAAAGTGGGCCCTTTTGTCAAAAATTGAAGTTTTAAGGATAGTTGACTTTTGCCATTTCACAAAAATTTCCCAACTTCTCCAATGCATATCTTGCTCAATTTTGATCATATGAACA
Source organism: Vicia faba (assembly GCA_948472305.1). Lineage (NCBI taxonomy): Eukaryota > Viridiplantae > Streptophyta > Magnoliopsida > Fabales > Fabaceae > Vicia > Vicia faba. The sequence goes on from OX451738.1 coordinate 1,511,737,579, forward strand.
TGTTCTTGGACATTTTGGAAAGGTCTTGAAGTCCTCTAACCAATGCTATTGGTCCCATGTCATTTGGATTTACCAATCTCAAGTTATGGTCTTTGACTTAAAGTGCATTTTTGTTGACTTTTGAAATTGACCTATAATGTAGAAATTGATAACTTTTTGTGAGAGCATTTCTTGGACTTGGAATGTGAAGATGAGTTGTAGGAAATGTCATCCCCTTCAAAATGAGCATTGGATGGGATTTTTCTGATGAACCCTGAAAAAGTTATGCCCTGGTCAAGTTACAGTTGACTTTTCTACTGTCCCAAAATAGAAAATTTTTGCACCTTGATGATTTTTGAGCCATGCTTGTGGAATCATGATCAAGATTTGATCAAATGATGATTGTGTGCTCAAAATAATATGTTGACCAAAATTTCTGACGTTTGACTGCAAAAATGACCATTTTGCCCCTGTAGTTGGTTGTGGAGCAACTAGGGCTTTTGACTGTGCAACTTGATGCTGTGAGTCTTGAAACTTGACATGTAGATGCTTGACAATGTATATATGCATATGGGACTTGATTGAGCCATTGAAAACCTCAACTTCATTGAGAGAAACAAAACCCTAATTTTGACTGGCTTAGGAGGATGTTTGACTGTGCAACCCTTGAGAGATTTTGAACCATTTGGAGATTGATCTTGACAAATCTTGAAGAATATGGGAGGGCAAATTTTGGGGTACAACACTATGGTAGCTTTGTTTCATGATATGATCCATCATGAAATAGAGGTATATGTGGATGATATGATTTCAAGATCACAAACTGAAGAAGAACATCTCGATCACCTGTACAAGATATTCGAGAGGTTGAAAAAGTACAAGTTGAGGTTCAACCCTAATAAGTGCACATTCGGCGTATGATATAGAAAGCTTCTAGGTTTTGTTGTCAGTGGTAAAGGCATCAAAGTCGATCCTGCCAAGGTAAAGGCCATCCAAGAAATGCCAGTCCCCCACTCTGAAAAGGAAGTTAGAGGATTCTTGGGTCGTCTTAACTACATCGCCCGCTTCATATCTCACTTAACTGCTACTTGTGAGCCAATCTTCAAACTCTTGAAGAAAGATCAAGTAGTCATATGGAATGATGAATGTCAAGCTGCCTTCGACAAAATCAAAGAATATTTGTAAGAACCTCCTATTCTCATGCCTCTAGTTGAAGGAAGACCCTTGATCATGTACTTGACAGTGCTAGAGAATTCTATGGGGTATGCTTTGCGCAAACATGACGAGTCTGGCCGAAAAGAGCATGCTATTTACTACCTGAGCAAAAAGTTTACCGACTGTGAAACCAGATATTCACTGCTCGAGAAAACTTGCTGCGCTCTGGCATGGGCTTCTCGCCGGCTAAGACAATATATGTTGACTTATACCACTCTACTGATTTCTAAGATAGACCCTATCAAGTACATCTTCGAGAAACCCGCTCTTTCTGGACGGATAGCTAGATGGCAAATGATCTTGACTGAGTACGACACTCAATACACAACATAAAAGGCCATCAAAGGAAGTGTATTAGCAGATCATTTGGCCCATCAAGCTGTTGATGATTATCAGTCTATGAACTTTGACTTCCCAGATGAGAACATCATGTTAGTGACCGACTGCGCGAAACCTGGACCGTATGACGAACCTGAACAAGGATCATGATGGACTATGGTGTTCGATGGAGCTTCCAACACTTTGGGTAACATAATTGGTGATGTGATCATATCCCCTGAAGGTTGCCACACTTCTTTCACTGCCAGACTATGCTTTGACTATACGAATAACATGGCTGATTACGAAGCATGAATTTTAGGTCTGAAGGCTGCCATTGATTTGAGGATCCAGCATTTGAATGTGTTTGGGGATTCTTCTCTAGTGATTATCCAAGTAAAAGGATATTGGGACACTAAGCACCCTAGTCTCATCCCTTACAAGGAGCTTGTGCTATCTATGATTCCTTACTTTGAAGAGGTCACATTTGAACACTTCCCTACGGAAGAAAATCAGCTGGCTGATTTTTTGGCCACCATGTCTTCTATGTTCAAGGTCAAATGGGACAACTAAGCTCCTATGATTATAATTGAGAGATTCGACGAACCTGCACACTGCTATGAGCTCTACACTGACACAGAAAAGCCATGGTACCATGAGGTGAAGAGATACCTTGAAGCGTAAGAGTACCCTGAAGGAGCTTCCATCAATGACAAAAAGTTCTTATGAAGATTCTCAGCCAAATTCTTCCTAAGTAATGGAATCTTGTACAAACGCAACCATGACTCTACTCTACTCCGATGTGTGGACAAGAAGGAGGCAGAGGAAATTATGTAAGACATGCATGATGGTCTCTTTGGGACTCACTCTAGCGTACATACTATGGCCAAGAAAATCCTGAGAGCTGGTTACTATTGGTCAACAATGGAGATTGATTGCCATCACCACTCAAGAACTTGCCACAAATGCCAAATCTATGCTGACAAGGCCCATGTGCCTCCTATCCCTATGAACGTCATGACGGCTCTGTGGCCATTTGCAATGTGGGGCATTGAAATGATTGGAGAGATCAAACCCACTGCTTCCAATGGACATCGCTTCATTCTTGTCGCTATCGATTATTTCAACAAATGGGTCGAAGCCGCCTCATTTGCCTCAGTCACAAAGAGCATGGTAGCCAGATTCATCAAACCCAACTTCATCTGCCGCTATGGTATCCCCGAAAGGATCATCACCGATAATGGGACTAACCTCAACAATGCTATGATTACAAAACTTTGCACTCAGTTCAAAATCAAGCATCACGATTCTTCTCCTTATAGACCTAAAATGAATGGTGCAGTGGAATCGGCCAACAAAAACATTAAGAAGATTATGCAGAAGATGGTAGTGACCTACAAGGATTGGCATGAGATGTTACCGTTTGCTCTTCATGGCTATCGTACTTCAACTCAGACATCAACTGGGGAAACTCCCTTTTCTTTGGTCTATCGCATGGAAGTTGTTTTTCCAGTGGAAGTTCAGATTCCCTCATTAAGGATTATGAATGAGGCAGGCCTAGGCGAAGACGAATGGATTCAAACAAGATTGGATCAGTTGAACTTGATCAATGAAAAGCGACTGGCTGCCGTTTGTCATGGTCAGATGTACCAAAAACGTATGATCAAGGCTTTCAACAAAAAGATCAAGCCTCGAGTATATCAAGCAGGCGACTTGGTAATAAAGTGCATCATTCTTCCACAAGGCGACCCCAGGGGAAAATGGACTCCCACTTACGAAGGGCCATTAGTTGTCAAGAGAGTTTTCTCTGGTGGTGCCATGAAGCTGACTACCATGGACGGTGAAGACTTCCCACATCCTGTGAACTTGGATATAGTTAAAAAATACTATGCATAAGAAACCCGCTAGATTGACACACCTAGACAAGATAAGGGCATCTCGGCAAACCAAAAGGTTTAGGCAAAAATTAGGGATATATGAAAAAGATTGTACACCCAGAAAGTTGAAAACCCGAAAGGGCGACTTAGGCAAAAAAGGGTATCCTGTTGGGATGAAAACCCGAAAGGGCGGTACAGGTAAAAGTTAAGGATTAAAAGCGTATGACTATGTCCTGTGGAATCACCACAGTCGACTTTATTACCAAGGTCCGAGTTCAATCGGTCCAAGATCAACCCAATCAACTTTTATCAACGACAAGGGGCATTCGAAGACATTGGGGAAATAGTAGAGTTGGAACGCAATGAGATCACTTCCACATGGCTATTATATTTGTTTTAAATTTTGTTTTCCTTTCGACGATTTCCTCTTACTAGGATCTCCGTCTCTTTGTACAAAAACGCCTATTCATGGGCAAAATATCAACACAAATATACTTTGAAGTGCAAACTTTCTATTTTTGTTTTGAATGCAAAAATATCCAATGACTAAAATTGAACGAACATATGCATGTGAACATGATTAAAACAATTTGGCACATGTGTCCTGCTAAGCAGCAGCAAGCATCTCTTTAATGTATATGGAATATCCCCACAAAGTTATTTCATTATCATTATCCCCACAAGACCGACTACAATAAACCTTTCCCCCAACAGAGTTGCCCACAAAGTCTCTTTGCATAGGTTGATCCCCAGCCAGAGTCTCAATCTCTTAACAGCTCTCTCCCCAACTAAGTTGATCCTAAAAGAAGAAGCCTTGTGGATCTCTTCCTAAAAGAACTCACCTTGTCAGCAGTTCATCAAGTATTCCTCAACAAGATTTATTTCTTCAACATGGTTTATTTCCCCAGCATGGTTTATTTCCCCAGCCAAATCTGTCTGCCCCGGCTGAGTCTATCCTCTCCAGCTTGAGTTTTCCTCTCAGACTATTACAAATCAGAGGGCCACAACCCCTAATCCCTAGTGGAGTCGCCAACAAAGTCATCTCTATCTCCAAAAAGTTATTATGGAGCCTGGAATTTGACCAGATAACAACTTTAACTTCAGTAAGTTGTTGTGAAGCCTGGATCCGACCAGATAATAGTCAACTTCATTCGTTCAAAATACTATGAAGCCTGGACCCGACCAGATAATAGTACAACTTTCAGTCACTATGAAGCCTGGACCCGACAAGATAATAGTGTAACCTTTCAAATACTATGAAGCCTGGACCCAACCAGATAATAATACAACTTTCAAACACTACGGAGCCTGAACCCGACTAGATAATGGCGTAACTTTTCAAATACTATGAAGCCTGGACCCGACCAGATAATAATATAACTTTCAGTCACTATGAAGCCTGGACCTGACCAGATAATAGTGTAACCTTTCAAATACTATAAAGCCTGGACCGACCAGATAATAGTACAACTTTCAAACACTATGAAGCATGAACCCGACCGGATAATAGTGTAACTTTTCAAATACTATGAAGCCTGGACCCGACCAGATAATAGTACAATTTTCAGTTACTATGAAGCCTGAATCCGACCAAATAATAGTTAACTTCTCAAGATACTATGAAGCCTGGACCCGAATAGATAATAGTATAATTTTTAGTTACTATTAAGCCTGGATCTGACCAGATAATAGTTAACTTTTCAAATACTATGAAGCCTGGACCTGACCAGATAATAGTACAATTTTTAGTTACTATGAAGCCTGGATCCGACCAGATAATAGTTAACTTCTCAAGACACTATGAAGCCTGGACCCGACCAGATAATAGTTTAACTCTTTGAGATATTGAAGAACCTGGACTCAACCAGATAAGGGTTTGACTTCTTTCCCTAGTAGAGTTTGCCTCTATCCCAGTAAGTTACTGTAAAGCCTAGACTCGACCAGATATCAGTTTAACTTTATCTCTTCAAACAAGTTACTGTGAAGCCTGGATCCGACCAGATATCAGTTTAACTTTATCTTTCCAAGTAAGTTATTGTGAAGCCTGGATCCGACCAGATATCAATTAACTTTATTCCCTCAAAAATTCGTTGTGAAGCCTGGAATCCGACCAGATAACAACTAGTTTCAAAGCAAGTTACTGTGTAGCCTGGACCCGATCGAATATCAGTTCAACTTTATCTCTTCAAGCAAGTTACTATGAATCCTGGATCCGACCAGATATCAGTTCAACTTCATCCACCTCAAAAATCTGTGAAGCCTAGATCCGACCAGATAATAGTTCAACTTCAAGAAATTTTCTGTGAAGCCTGGATCCGACCAGATTACAATTCAACTTCAAGAGATTTTCTGTGAAGCATGGATCCGACCAGATAACCGTTAATTTATTCTTCCCTAGTAAGTTACTGTGAAGCCTAGAATCCGACCAGATAACAGTTTACTTCCTCATCGTCAGCAAGTTGTTATGAAGCCTGGATCCGACCAGATAACAGCTAAAATTCAAGAGATAATCCCCGACGGAAGCATTCTTTTAACAAAATTCAAAGATATGTATATTCTTCATCCCCAACAGCAATCCAGGATTCAGCTTCCCAGAACTCCTCAACAGTAGTCGGGGATTTATTTTCTTGGACATATATGCATCCCACATTCATACATTATAGCATATACATATGAAACACATTTAGCATAATCTCATTCATCTTGAGAACGCCATGCATACATCTGCATTTAACTAACCCTTTTTCCACAGGTAAAACATCAAGTTTTAGTATAAATAGACCAAATATTTATGCTAATACTTCTTCCAGTATTTACCATCATTCCTCCAAATGCCATCTATAAGCCCATTCCCAATATATCTTCAAGTGTAAATTTCTGGGCACTTTAGTGTTCAATCATCTTTCACCTTCAAGTCACAAATGGCGGATCCGCCAATCTAACTCTTCAGGTTTAAGAAGATTGAACAGGGGCAGTTGTTGTACCCCAAAATTTTCTATCTCATTTCTCAAGAAATCTCTCATAAGATCTCCATTGATTCAAGACTACACAAGGTTTGATCAGCTCAAGACACCTCCTCAACACTTACAACTCAAAATTAGGGTTTGAATTTTCACAAGGACAATTGGACTTTCAAGGCCTCAAATTACTTTCATGGATCATTAGGAACCCTCAAGATAGCTCATGTCAAGTTTCAAGTCTTGGATCACAAAATTGCTCAGTCATTTGATCAGATGACCTAAAATCAACTGTATTGGATAAAAAGTCAACTGTGGTTAATTTATAGTCAAACTTCATAACTTTTGATCCATATTAATATTATGAACTCATATATGTCAGTTGATCAAGTTTAGATCACAAATTCCTCAAAGAAATTTGATCAGAACACCAAAAGGGCAAAATGGTCAAAATTAGGGTTTTGATTGAGAATGCTCAGTTCTTGACTTTTGACCAAGAAATGACTTATTGGTTCAAGACATGATCTCAAGGATTCAAATTCACCATATTGACCTAATTTCATAGTTCAAATCACCTCTCAAGATCATTGGATTGACAGGTGAATTTCAGTCAACTGATGAAAAGTTAACTGTACACTAAAAGTCAAACTTTGACTTTTTGATCAAAATCAAGTTTCAAAAATCATATTTCATCAAGACATGTCAAAATATGAAGTTTGTTTATCAAGAAATCAAAAAGTCAAATTTATCTTTGAAAAGTCAATATTCTAAGACTTAGAATTTTTTCTAAGTGTTAGAAAGTTAACATTTTTACATAACTTTGTGCCAAATTTCCACCATGATGCAAGATGATTCAAGGAAAACTTCCAACATGAAAGTTGTAGATATCAATGAGATCTAAAACATTGTAGGGCATAAATTTTCTAGAAATTCTTGGATTTCAAGTTATGAATTTATGAAGACATGTTCATGAAACTAAAAAGACAGTGAAATTTTGCCCTAGTTAGTCAGGATTTTGACCTAACTTCATGGTAACTTTTCACCTAGTTCCAATTTGAATCTTTAAAAATGTCCAACATGAAGGTTGTAGGGGATGTTACAGGCTTTCCAAAATGTCTAAGAACTGATTGAGATCATACTTTATCTAAGAGAATCGAAGGCAAGAAGTTAGGGTTTCAAACTTGTTTTTCAAGTCATTTTCATGATGAACATTTGATCCAATTCCAAGAAATGCTGCATAATCCCACTTTTCAGGCCCTCTAACTTGTGTATCTATCCTTAATCAGAATATTGCACAAGATTTTGAGCTATGAACCACTTGATTTAAGCTTTATCCAATACACCTTGCCATTTAAGGAAGAAAGTCACCACTTCCATTTTGAGAAACAAGCTTTATCAAAGTCAACTTGTTTTGAGCTTTGCACTTGTTTCCTTTACACACACAACATCTATAAGTCAGAAGCAAGCTTGTTTAAAGTTCAACCACTCTACAATAGCATGGTACAAGCTTTGCGAAGATGTTTGTCATGGTTGCTTCAAAAACAAGTAAAGGTTTTACAACTTGATATTTCAAACTGTGACTTGTTGTAGCATACAAAACCTATTGCCTATAAATACATACACTATATGCAAGCTAACACACGAATGCTAAGGCCATGAAACTCCCTCAAACATTAACAAACCAGAAATTGCTAAAAAAACACCATTGATACATAGTTCTGACCTTGAACTTGTATCTTCCATTTCCCTCATGCGTTTCTTGGCCTTTCACTTCCAAAAGTTCCTAAACATCATCTACAAACAATCCCACACCCTGTTACACGACTGTAACATCTCCATCACCTTCCTCCATAACCAAAAACAGAGCTTGCCTCTTGACTTCTCCAGACCATTCCAGCCATCCATAGCTCAATCTAAGCATTGCATTAGCTTCCTGGGAACTTGAGGAAGCTAACCTGATCATCACCATCACTTGAAAGAAGCTCAAACTCATTTCACGATTTTCAATTTTTGAGGTATTTTTCTGAACTCTCATCTCTTCATTTAGGCATTGTTAGGCGTGCATTTTCAAAGATAAAATGTAGATATCATTGCCCTGAAACTGCCCATGTCCATAGTTTTCATTTACATTGATTGAGTAGGGAGAATTTTGAAGTTGAGGTTTCTGAAAATATTAGGTTAGATTTGGTACCAACAGAAATTCATGCTCATCTTTGAGAATTAGTTTAAGTTATTTACATATTTAGAATCGTGGTGAAATTTCTAACAAGTTTGGTGTTTGAAGTTTTGAAAGTGATTCAGAAATGAACAAGTTCACAAATTCAAAAAATGTTGTTGTTCTCACTGTAAACGCGCGCAGGGAAGAAGATGAAGTGCATGCCTAGAATTTGTTTTATAATATAATAACACGGTTTCAGTTTAATACATGGATGTATAGCCACCCCAGTGGTAAGGCAACACGCGTATCATGTGAAGGGCGTGGGTTTAAGCCCCAGCGCTGCCACTTTTTCATTTTTCCAACATTTTCTTCCTTTTTGCAAGCAACCAGCATGCCTTGGGCCATCCCTCACCAGGCCTTGCATTTTTTTAATTTCTTTTCTGATTCCAAAAATAGGCCATTGGGCCTAACAAAACAAAAACTGTTTTACACAAACAAACACCCAAATCTAATTTTTACCCCTTGATTTTATTTCTTTATTTTATATTATTTTATTATTTTCTTTTATTTAAAAATTATTATTATTATTAATATTATCATGAATATTATTTTTATTAATAAAAAACACAAAAATATTTTCTTATTGCAAATTTAATTTCTTTTCCTAAACAAATTACTATTAGACTTAGGTTTTAATTTCCTTTATTTAAATTAACTTAGAATTTAGTTTTTCTTTTAATTAATTTTTATTTTAGTTTAATTAAATAAAAAACTTTTTCATAAAAAAACCTAAAAATGCTTTCTTAATTAAATTAAATTAAATTTCTTAATTAATTTAGGTTTAATTTTCTTAATTTAATTAATTATTTCTTTTAGTTAATTAGGTCAAAGCCAAACCCTTTCCTAAAAAAAACCAAACAAAAATCCATTTCTTTTCCATTTACATCCTTGCACATTATATTTTCATTTCTTGTACATTATTCAAGTTTCAATATGGTTGTACTAGATAATTAGGTTTAATTTCTTGCAATCCCCATTTGTAAATTTGTATACCCCATCCCCAATAATGTAATAGTGTAGTAAATTTACTTTCTGCAATTTATCGCTTTCATATAAATGCTAGTAATTAGGGTTTGTATGGAAAGATAAAATCAATGCTTAGAGAACCCTAATTCAAGATAAACCAAGAATGAAAAATAAACACTTGCACACTTGCACCCCTAAGTTTAACTCCACTTGTTGCCTAAAAAATGGTCATGTTATGCATGTGGGATGTCTTAGTAAAAACAATAAAAAATACAAGATCATAGTCCCTCGAAGACGCTACAAATGGTGCCATTCAAATGATCTTAGTCCCTCAAAGAGAAATGTTCAGATATCTCACAACATTGCTATCATGACTATACGATGACCCACGCCCGTCCCTTTACATCCAAAGATAAGGCTTCTTACCAATCAATCGTAAGATAGCAATATCAAAGGAAAGGAGAGAAATGAATAAAAGACTTTTGAGTAGGTAGAAACATTCTTAGTTGCTTGCTCACTTTCAAAACAAACATCCTTGCAAACACACACCAAACACTTTCAAAACAAACACCAAACACTTTCAAAACATGAAATATTTTCAAAAGTCCAACACTTTGTATACATTCTTGACGAAATGAGAATCATTACAAAGTTCGCCTAAACGAAGGCGCCTTTTCAAAAATAATTTCAAAAACCACCACAAAGCATATTTTCAAACAAAGCAAGTGATCTAGAAAGAAACTAAGAGCCCATAGATAACTATGGATGAAAAGGGTGCTAATACCTCCCCTTTTCATAATCCACCCCCTAACTCAAGAAATAATCTCAAAGGTCTTTCCTGTTCTTTTCCACCTTTCCTTTTGGATAAAAGAAAAGTCGGCAACGACTATTGCTAACCGCAACAATTGCGATCAAACACAAAACATCCCAAGCCAATTCTCCCACTGTGTAACAGTTTGCATATATTTTCATGACTTAAATGCAACAACTCCTAAAGATGAGTATCCAATGCCTGTGGCAGAAATGCTAATAGATGCAGCCGCAGGATTTGAGTACCTTAGTATGCTTGATGGATACTCTGGATACAACCAAATTTTCATTGCTGAGGAAGATGTGTCCAAAATAGCTTTTCGTTGCCCTGGGGAAATAGGTACCTATGAGTGGGTAGTTATGCCTTTTGGCCTAAAAAATGCCGGAGCAACTTATCAAAGGGCAATGAATATGATATTTCATGATTATATAGAAACTTTTATGCAGGTTTATATAGATGACATTGTGATAAAGTCTGTATCAGACTAAAGTCATCTGAATCATCTTCGCCAATCGTTCGAAAGGATGAGAAAACATGGCTTGAAGATGAATCGCCTTAAGTGTGCCTTCTTTGTGCAGGCTGGATACTTCTTGTGCTTTTTGGTTCACAAGAAGGGAATAGAAATCAATCGGAACAAGACAAAGGCTATCATTGAAGCGAAAGTGCCATCAACTAAAAAGGAGTTACAATCACTTTTAGGGAAGATAAATTTCCTGAGAAGGTTCATTTCAAACCTAAGTGGTTGAACTCAAGCCTTTTCTCCCCTCCTTCATTTAAAACAAGAAAAGCACAAATGGAACAAAGAACATCAAGAAGCTTTTAATAAAATCAAGCAATATCTGATGAATCCTCCCATCATGTCACCACCTTCTAGAAGGAAACCAATGAGATTATACATATCTGCTTTTGATGTTACTATTGGTAGTATGCTAGCACAAGAAGACGAAAATGGCATCGAAAGAGCCATTTACTATCTAAGTAGAGTTTTAAATGATGCAGAGATAAGATATACTACTATAGAAAAGCTTTGTCTTTGTTTTTACTTCTCTTATACAAAACTCAAATATTATATAAAGCCTTTTGATGTATATGTGTTTTCACATTCGACATTATCAAACATATGTTGTCAAATCCAATACTACATAGTCGAATCGGAAAGTAGGCCTTGGCCCTTACTGAATATTCTTTAGCCTTCATGCCTTTAAAAGCAATGAATGGTAAAGTAGTATCAGATTTCATTGTGGACCACGCAGTGGTCGAAAACCCTCAACATTATGTTGAGTTAAAGCCTTGGAGATTATTCTTTGATGGCTCTACCCACCAAAAAGGAAGTGGAGTTGGAATTCTAATAATTTCTCCTGATGGAATCCCAACGAAACTGAAGTACAGGATCGAAGGACTCCTTTGTTCAAACAACTAAGCAGAGTATGAGGCTTTCATTGCAGGACTTGAAGCCTTGCTGGAGTTGGGGGCAACAAGAGTCGAAATCAAAGGAGATTCTGAGCTAGTAATAAAGCAATTGAAAAAGGAGTACAAGTGCATAAAAGAAAATTTGATTATATATTTTGTTATGGAAAACAAATTGCTAAAAAGATTCGAATATGCAGATATAAAGCATGTCCCTAGAATAAAAAATCAAGAGGCAAACGACTTAGCACAAATAACATCAGGGTATAAAGTGACTAAATAGAAACTAAAAAAGTTGGTCAAAGTTAGAGGGAAAGGAGTGACTACATGATTGTCTCCAATAGATATGGAAAATACCCAATTATGTTACGCTAATGTAGACACATTCGAAGTATTTGTCACTAACACTTTAGAAGATACAGATTGGAGAAATCCAATTGTTAATTACCTCAGAGATCCTTCGATAGATACGAAAAGAAAGATTAAATACAAAGCTTTATCTTATATCTTAATGGGGAATGAGTTGTTCAACAAAACCCCTGAAGGAGTTTTGCTAAAATGTTTATGAGAAAGTGAAGCATATTTGGCACTATCTAGTGTTCACAGTGGAGCATGTGGAGCCCATCAAGCAGGCCATAAATTGAAGTGGTTGCTATTTCGATATGGAATGTATTGGCCTACTATGCTCAAAGAATGTATAGAATTTGCTAAGGGATGTCAAGAATACTAAAATCATGCTGGTATTCAACATGCGCCTGCAAGTGAACTTCATGCAATTATTAAACCTTGGCCTTTCAGAGGTTGGGCACTAGATCTAATTGGAGAAATGCGACCTGCTTCATCTAAAAACCACAGGTACATTTTGGTAGGTATATATTACTTTACAAAATGGGTTGAGGCCATACCTTTAGTGAATATGGATCAAGAAATTATTATCGAATTTATTCAGAAACATATAGTCTATAGATTTGGCATCCCAGAGAGTATCACAACAGACCAAGGATCAATTTTCACTGGTCAAAAGATGCAGGAGTTCGCCAAGGAAACAAGTTTCAAACTATTGACATCCACACCTTATTATGCTCAAGTGAATGGACAAGTCGAAGCAACCAACAAGGTGATAATTGGGTTGGTAAAGAAGCATGTAGGAAAAAATCCAAAAAATTGGAACAAAACTTTGGACCAATCATTACGGGCTTGTCGAACTTCCCCTAAAGAAGCAACTAATACCACACCTTTCTAACTCACGTTTGGGTTTGATGCAGTATTACCATTCGAAATCTTCTTACAATCAGTTAGAATTCAAAGACAAGAGGAAATTCCTTCTGACCTTTATTAGGAAATGATGATGAATGAATTAGTAGATTTAGATGAAAAAAGGTTACATGCTTTAGAAAGATTGGGAAGACAAAAGGAAAGAGTGGCAAGAGAGTACAATAAGAGGTTCAAAGGCAAGACGTTTACTCTAAATGACTTAGTATGGAAAGTCATTTTACCTATGGATCAAAAGAATAAAGCGTTAGGAAAATGGTCCCCACATTAGGAAGGAACTTTTCGAGTCTTAAAGGAATTCTCAAACAACGCTTATGAAGTAGAGGAGTTAGCTGAGGATCGAAGAATCCTAAAAGTAAATGGGAAGTACTTAAAGAAGTATAAACCATTTTTGTAGGAAGTAAAAATTATGGCAAGGGAATAAGCAACAAAAGTATGTATAGCCAAAATGGTGATCCAATTAATTGCCAAAATGGATTTGCCTAAAATATTTACCTTCAGAGTCAACATCTAATTTTGACTCATCTTCTGAAACTTCATATTCATCTTCTGATTCTGACTCATATTCAAACATTCCAAAGTCAGAAAGTTTCTGAAGTTGTCATCAGAAGTTGTTATTAGTCAGAAGTGGTTATTATGAATATATCAAAATTCAAAGTTATTATTAAAAAATGACTATTTCTCTATGTAACAAAATACACATTTTTGAGGGGGCAATTTGTTAGCCGGGAATTTTGATTATACAAGTTTTGAATAATTAAGGCTTTTTGATCGAAGAAAGAGTTGTTCGAAGGAAAGTATAAGAAGGTTTTTATGGAGTCTTCGATTGATGAAGAGCTAGTAAAGAGTTTTACTATATTTAACCATTATCGAAGGGTTCGTCTTCGAACTGTGGAAATATAAGTTATTCGAAGCATTACAAAGAAAGATATTTCGACCGTCATGTTGTTTGAATTGGCGCTTCAAAAAGAAGAAGATTTCAAATTAAAAAGCTTCGATCTTACCCAAAGAGACACATGGAAGTCTAATAGTTCGAAAGACATGCAATCTTCGAACGTGGCGTGTTTTCGTAGAAGGACCGTTAGGGTTAAATCGGTATAAATAAAAGTCTTAGTTGTTAGAAAAAAGTGGTGTTCGAATTGTATACAAAATCATATTATACTCAAAGTACCGGAGCGAGAGAAACGAGTTTGTTGATAATGTATGTGTAAGAACACCACTAGTTTTATTCAGAATTAATTTCTCAGTACAAAGTCTTTAATCACTGTTATTCCTTTTTCGTTTCCAGTCTAGTCTTTTAACAATTTTATTAACCTTTTCTTATTAGGCATTGTCTTTATATTTTAACAAATTCCCAAATTATTCCCTTTAAAGTCATATTTAAGATTCATAGTCAAACCTTAAACATCTTGAGATAATTGTAACCATAGAAAAACCTTGTTATTATCCGTACAATGTTTTATTTCGAATCAGACTATAGGAACACTAAGACTATGTCCTAGGATCAATCTAGTCGATCCTGTAAGTTACCAAAGCATAATATTTGGAAGACAACATTTGTTTGTCAGAAATCACTGGTAAACACACACATAGTTTCGACATTATGAATTACAATTTAACAAAAAAACTTGCTGATAATAGTTCATTGCAAGAAGAATATACTGGCGACATACTCTTTCAAATGAGCAATGGAGTAAAAGTTATGATTAAACACGTGATATATGTACCTGGAATAAAGTGTAACTTGCTAAGTGTTGGACAACTAGTCGAAAAGAGTTTCTCAGTTGCCATGAAAGATGGAGTTTTGAGATTGTTCGACACCAAGAACAATTTAGCCTTAAAACCTCCTTTATCGAAAAATAGGACATTTAAGACAATAATCAATTCGATAGAAGTTCAACATTTGAAAATTGTTCGACCACAAGGGTAGTTGGTTATGGCATTTGAAGTTTGAACATTTGAACTTTCGACCACTTAATCAACTGATTACTCAAGATATAGTTACTGGTATTCCAAGTCTTGAGATGCCTGAAAAACTTTGTGAAGTTTGTTTAGTAGGAAAGCAATCCAGAAATTCTTTGGTTTCGACTATGCCAATGAGATCATCTTGCATACTCAAAGTGGTACATTCATATGAATGTGGTCCATTCGAAGAACATACTATTGGTGGAAACAAAAATTGTTTTGTCTGTTGATGAGTTTGGTCGAAGTTTGTGGATCTATGTGATCAAAATGAAAGGACGAAGAAAGTGGTACATTCAGATGAATGTGGTCCATTCGAAGAACATACAATTGGTGGAAACAAATATTGTTTTATCTATTGATGAGTTTGGTCGAAGGTTGTGGATCTATGTGATCAAAAAGAAAGGACGAAGTAAGTGGTACATTCAAATAAATGTGGTCCATTCGAAGAACATACAATTGGTGAAAACAAATATTGTTTTATCTATTGATGAGTTTGGTAGAAGGTTGTTGATCTATGTGATCAAAATGAAAGGACGGAGTATTCTACATCTTTAAGAGATTCAATATGCTTATCAAAAATGAGAGTAAGAAAAAGATCAAAGTTCTATAGAGATTCAAGATCTTTGTAGAAGGAATCAAGTTGGAGACAAAATTTTGAAGGCCATTGATCAAACCCATAGGCTATACTGCCTAATCTTGTGTTGCAAGCCTTCTAACTTGAAAATCTCACCATAATTTACTGCTTAAACCTACTCTTGAGCTATTACCCAAGTGCTTGAGCTATTATCAAAAAGATCTTTCCATTTATGGCATAAAGGCACCATTGCTATTCTTGAAAAGAAATCTTTTTGGTACAAAATTTGTCTTGAGCCCATACCTTGCTTACTTTTGATTATACTCCACCATAAATCATGGAAAGTAGCCCTTTTATACCAACAACTTTGGTACTTCATCTTGGGATCATGGAATACTTGACATAACTTGATATTTGCATTCCAACTAAACCATAACATGTTATCTCAAGATTCTGGTTACTACAAGATGTCAAACCTCTTCCCTTTAAATAGAGACATTATTTGCAACATAAAGGAGGGGATTACCAGCCTTAGAACACTCCCAAAAACTCTCAAAAACTCAGAACCTGCACACAAGCACAAAACATGGCACATTCTAACTTTACACATAAAATCTCAAATCCCTTTTGTGCGTTTTTTGGCCTTTCGATTCACTAAGCTTCCATACGCCACATAGAAACTATCCCAGCCCTTAAACCACTTCTGTAACTCCTCCTCCCTTATCCACCATTTTCGAAATCTACCATTGCAGCTTGACTTGTTCAGAGTAGTTGGGAAACCTATAAGACATTCTAACAATTGGAATAGCTTCAGGGAGGTCCAGGCAAGCTTAATCCATCATCAAACCATTTCTGGAAGTCGTGTAGAAGTCATTCGAGTTTCACTCCAAGAGGTAAGTTTTTCAAACTTGGAACTCTTCATTCAAGCATCATTTGTATATACATTGTGAAGAAAAAATGTAGATATCATGTCTAGGAAACTGACTATGTCCATAGTTATGATTATCATTGCTTATACATTGAGAATTTCAACTCTGACCAATTAGGTTTTGATTTTGGTACCAAATAAATTCGTGCTAGCCTCTGATCCATAACTTTTAAAAGTTACATGGTTAGATTCGTATTAAAATTTTGAGCAGGTTTGATGTTTACAATTTTTGATTTTGATGAGAAATGAAATTTTTAGAAGGTTAACAATGGTGATGTGCATCCCTGTGCGTGCGAAGGAAGAAGATGAAGCCATCTTCAAATTTTCAGAAATGAGTTCATTTTATATTTAGTGCAAGTTGTATAACTAATGGATGAAACAGGCCACTCCAGTGGTACACGAAGTGCACGCGTATTAGAAGGTCCTGGGTTCGAGCCCCATCGAGCCCTTTTGCAATTTTCACATTTTTTTCCATTTCTTTTTTGTTTGAATCAGGCAGCGCTTAGGTTCTATTGTTGGGTTTTGGAATATTTTTCTCAGCCATACCCCCCCCCCCCCCCCCCCCCCCCCCGTTCATGTTTTAACTATGCATCCCATTAACTCTTTTTATTTTCTTTGTTTTCTGACTACAAAAATATATATTGGGCCAGGCTTAACTAAAAACTGTTCACACAAAAAACACCCCCGTTCTATTTTTTTCACCCCCTGACTTTATTTCTTTATTTTAATTTATTTTCTTATATTCTTTTCTTTAAATATTATTATTATTAATATTATTATAAATATTTTTTTAGTATTAAAAAAAAAAGACAAAAACATTTGTTCTCTTCCTTTCTACATCACATTTATTTCCTTGTACATTTATTCATTCTTGTATATTTATTCAAATTCAATATGGTTGTAATAGATAATTAAGATTTAATTTCTTGCAATCCCCATTTGTAAATTTGTATCCCCCATCCCCAAATGATGTAATATCATAAAACATTTATTTTCCACAATTTATCATTTTCATATAAATGCTAGTAATTAGGGTTTGTATGGAAAGATAAAATCAATGCTTAGAGAACCCTAATTCAAGATAAACCAAGCATGAAATACAAACACTTTCACACTTTGCACCTCTAGGTTTAACTCCACTTGTTTCCTTGAGAAAGTGATCATGTTATGCATGTGAGATGCCTTAGCAAAAAATGATCGAAAAATACAAGATCATAGTCCCTCGATGACACTACGAATGTTGCCTTACAAATGATCTTAGTCCCTCAAGAGAAATGCTAAGATATCTCACAACATTACTATTCATGACCATAGGATGACCCACACCCGTCCCTTTACATCCAAAGATAAAGCTTCTTACCAATCAATGGTAAGATAGCAATGTCAAAGGAAGAGAGAAATAAACAAAAGACCTTTGAGTAGGTAGAACTTTCTTAGTTTCTTGCTCACAATCCATATTCAAAACAAATATCTTTTCAAACACACTAAACACTTTCAAAAACATGAAATATTTTCAAAAGTCCAACACTTTGTATGCATTCTTATAGAGACGAAAAACATTACAAAGTTTGCCTAAATGAAGGCGCTTTTCAAAAATACTTAAAAAAACCCACCACAAACACATTTCAAGCAAAGCAACTTCAAAAGTGATCTAGCAAGCAACTAAGAGCCCGTAGATAACTATGAATGAAAATGGTGCTAACACCTTCCCTTTTCATAACCTACCCCCCGAACTCAAGAAAAATTCTCAAAGGTCTTTCCTGTTCTTTTTACCCTTTCCTTATTGGATAAAAGAAAAGTTGGTGGCGACTCTTACTATCCGCAACAATTGCGGTAAGACGTAAAACAAACCAAGTCAGTTCTCCCACCATATTACAGAATTGGCGACTTTGCTGGGGATATATACTTAAAAATAGGGTTACCTTAGAGTTAGATCACATTTAATTGTTTTCATTGTTTGATTTGTTTGCTTTACATTTATGGGTATTTGTTTGGGTTTGTATTGATCCTCTACCCGGATCTGGGAACATCATTAGGTAAGTAGCAATAGATTGTGGAAACTGTACGGCATAGACCAATATGGTTAAAGAAATGGCTATGTTAGCGTGAAGAATTTATTGGTACTGGTATCCATTATGTTGAATCGAGGAGAATACGGGGCCTCTGAGAGGTGTCATGAAACACTAACTGACCTTATAACCTTTAATTGAACAACTTGGCCATTAGGAAGTAGTGAGATAGCCGGTTTCGATGGAAAGCTGAAAATTGGTTGATACTCGATACTACGCTCGTTGAGATTAGACTTTTGGGATATTTTGGCTGCAAGAAAAGATTGATTGTGCTAAAATAATGCCTAATGATGAAAGATCAATGATATTGAGATTCCTTAAAACCCGGTTACTTTGTAGGACAGGTTGAACCAACTAAACTTCAAGAGGGTACTTACCTATGAACTCCATGCAAGCCTAAACCTAAGGTCTTTATGTGCTTTGTTTGTGATTATTATTCATGTCATCATAAACATCATAACATAATAAAGCATTCTCACTAACCATTTCAAGGATTTAGGAATTTATGTTTGTTCTGTTTTGTAGGTCATGACTTCCACTCATAGGAATACCATCCGAATTAACTTCGTGAAAGTGCATCCTCAACTTCAAGAATTAGCATAAAGAGTTCCTGGAGATTCTCCCTTCACCAAGAAATATGGTCGACTTCTCAACTTGGCTACCTCAAACTTCCAAGAAGAAATGATGTGTGTGCTTTTCCAATTCTTTGATCATGTACATCATTGCTTCACATTTCCCGACTACCAATTGGTGCCTACATTAGAAAAATTCTCTCAATTGCTAGGAGTGCCTGTGCTTGATCAAATGCCATTCACCGGTTTAGAAGAGACTCCAAAACCTGAAGTTATTGCCAAAGCTTTACATTTGAAGAGATCCGACATTGTGGAAAGTTAGGAGACAAGAAGTGGAGTTAAGGGTTTCTTAGCCAAATTTCTATTGGAGAAGGCTTGTTTTTTTGGGAAGATATGGATTTTCAAGCTTTTGAGGATGTCTTGGACCTTATAATATATCGTTTGGTTCTATTTCCCAATCTGGACCAACTCATAGATGTGAATGCCATAAAGGTTTTTCTCTCTCGTAATCCCATACCTACTTTGCTTGGAGACATTCTACATTGTTTCCACACTCGCACCATGAAAAAAAGGGGTACTCTTTTGTGTTGAATTCCATTACTCTATAGGTGGTTTATTTTGCACCTACCTCGATCAACATTGAAGAATGAGCAAGGCTTGATATGGGCTCAAAGGTTAATGTCACTCACACATTCTGATATTCATTGGTGTTCTCGATCCTTGGAGGATATTACCATCATTGACCGTTGTGGGGAATTCCATAATGTCCCACTCTTAGGCATTATGGGTGGTATCACCTATAACCCTTCTCTTGCATTACGACAGTTTGGGTACGCACGAAGAGATGGTCCCCATGATGCACTCATCCAAGGTTTGGTATTTGATTACGAGGGCGATGACCAAGGTTATCGTCAAAGGTTCATACGAGCTTGGAGAATGATAAACAAAGTGGATAGCAAGACATTGGGACATAATAATTCCATCCCCTTGAGCCTTACCTTAAGTGGGTATGAACTCGTGCTCAAAGTCTCGTGATGCCTTACCCCGCCATCTTAACAATCATCATGGAGCCTATTGCCGAAGGAGATGTTCCATATATTGTCCTTTATCCTGATATTCCTGCTTCTCTTGAAGATTTGCAAAGAGCTTGGATTCAGATAAAGGGGGAGCAAAACACCTTTGAATCCCAGTTTTATGCAAGCGAGAAGAAGACATTGGAGCTCACGAGACAACTTCATGAAGAGAGGAGCCTGAATACCTATATTGCTCCAAAGAGGAAGCATCCATAGGAAATTTGAGCCATTGTTATTGTATTTTAGTTTATTTTGTTTCTTCTGTTTCAATGTAAGCCCAAGAGGCATGTTGTAATCAATTTTAACTTATTAATACAATTAATGTTTGTTCCCTTTTGTCTAAACAAATTTAAATCTTCTAAGTCCTTGAAATAATTTGCATACGCATTTTCATACATCATAACATAAACAGGTTTATCACAAAAGATTTCCTTATCTTTCTACTGTTTATTTCAATAAGATGGATATCGCACAAACAGTGAAGGACTTGCAAGCACAGAATTCCAAGTTCCAAGAGACCTTGATGGCCCTGGCTAAGGGGAAACAAGAACTGATGGCTATGCTAGTAGCCAAGAAGAAAACTAAAAATAAGGCCTTCATCAACATGGGTAAGATATTCAAAGGTCCAGTTCGTCAGGTACAAATAGTCGAAGAGTCGTCTAAGGAGGACGAAAATAAAGACGAAGAGGCAAGAAGAACCCGTGCTAGGGGTGCCAATAATCTACCTTCCGATGATGAAGATTATTTTGATGAGCAATATCCTCTGGCTGAGGATAAATACAAGCAGTTGGAGGATAGACTAAAAGCTGTTGAAATTCAAGCCATACATGGCTTAGATTTTGGTGAGTTGGGTTTAGCACCCGGGGTTGTCATCCCCCATAAGTTCAAAATACCGATCTTATCCAAGTATGACAGGGTTTCCTACCTGAAACTTCATCTAAGGTCTTACGTGCGCAAGATACAGCCACACACTACCGACAAAAAGCTCTGGATCCATTTCTTCCAAGAGAGTCTGGCTGGGACTCAACTAGAATGGTTCTATCAATTGGAGGGTTCCCTCATCCATACATGGGATGATCTAGCCATTGATTTTTATCATAAGTATCAATACAATGCTTACCTCGCTCCAACCCGTACACAACTTCAAAGCATGTCTATGGGTTCTGGTAAGGGCTTCAAAGAGTATGCCCAGAAGTGGAGAGATCTTGCAGGAAGAGTCCAGCCTCCTTTGTCTGATAGAGAGCTGGTAGATATGTTCTTGGGTACTTTGTCAGGCCCATTTTTCAACCATCTGATCGGAAGCTCTTCAGCTGGGTTCATCGAACTAATATTGACAGGTGAAAGAGTAGAAGTTGGTATCAAGAGGGTAAGATTCAAAGGGATGCATCCTCAAGTAATGTAAAGAATCCTTTCTCTAGAAAGAAGGAAACAAATGTTGTGTATGGGGAAAGGGCCCATACCAAGAAGGATCATCGATCCTCTATTAAGGTCGTGTTAATCTCCAAACCTCCATCTGCTTAAAGGCAACCATCCAACAATCAATGATCTGAAGTTCCTCGAAGACAGTTCACGAGAATAAACATGTCACTGTCCCAAGCCTTACAACATCTGTTGAAGGCCAACTTAGTGACACTGCACAATCCACCATCTAATCCTGACATTTCATCACCTAAGTACAATCCAAATGCCAAGTGCGCATATCATTCCAACATCCATGGGCATGTAATTGATCAATGTTGGGCTTTGAAGAATAAGATTCAAGATCTGATAGATAATAAAACAATTGAATTTAATCCACCTGCTACTCCAAATGTGATAACCGCGCCAATGCCGAATCATGGAAAAGCTGTTACTGCAATTGATGATACTACTTTTGTCTCCTCCATTGAAGATTTAACAACTCCATTAACTACTGTGAAGGTTAATTTGCTGAGAGCCGGGGTGTTCCCTGGCTGTTCTAAAGATTGTGTCTGCTGTGATCAACAAGTAAATGGGTGCAAGTGGCTGAAGGAAGGTGTGCAACACATGATAAATAGCCACGAGATTCTGTTTGAGAAGATTCCTACCATCAAAAGTTTAACCAAAAAAGCTGAAGACCTGTCCATAATAACCATTTCCAACAAGCCTCTTAGGATCCCCTCAAAGGTTCCTATTAGAATTTCAAATGAACCAACCATTGCTCCTGTAATAATCACTGCCACTGGGCCTATTCCCTACTCCTCTGAAAAAGCGGTTCCATGGAACTATAATGTCGAGGTTTATTATCATAGGATAAACCAAGATTCTTGGATCAACGAAAACGAAGCCGATGTTACTAATATTGCAGGTTCTAGTAAAGTAACAAGATCAGGGATGATCTTTTCCCCTGATATTTCACCGCCCATTACTACAACAAATCCCGTCCGTATAACCAATTACAAGTCTAGTGCTAACACTAAAGGCAAAGAGAAAGAAGGTGAGCCTGCTGGGATAGATGCACCTACCAAAGATACTGATGCTGAAGAACCCCCCACTCGAGAGATGGAGGAAATCCTGAAAATCATAAAGAAGAGCGACTTCAAAATAGTGGAGCAACTAGGGAAAACCCCCTCCAAAATTTCCATGCTGTCATTATTACTGTGTTCAGACGTTCATGCCCAGGCTCTCTAATCAAGTTCTTGAAGAAAGCCCATGTGCCCCAAGAAACCATCGCTGACCAGTTCGGGAATTGTGTAGAAAGTTTAACGACTGACAATGGATTAGGGTTCTCCAACACTGATTTGACTCCTATGGGAAGGAACCACAACAAAGCCTTGCATATCTCTATTGAGTGCAAGGGGACCACCCTGGCCCATGTCCTAATTGATACTTGCTCATCTTTAAATGTGTTACCCAAAGGTGCTTTGGACTGGCTAGATTGTGAAGGACTGATATTAAAGCCAAGCGATATTGTTGTAAGGACTTTCAATGGGTCTAAAAGGATGGTTCATGGAGAGGTGGATATCCCAATTAAAGTTGGATCACAAATTTCCAACTCTACATTTTATATAATGGACATACGCCCCGCCTATTATTGTTTGCTTGGACTCTCTTGGATCCATGAGGCAGGGACAATAACATCCACCCTTCATCAAAAATTAAAGTATCCAGTCAAAGGGAAGATCGTTACTGTTAGTGGCGAAGAAGAATTTATGGTGAGACATCTTAATTCCTTCAAGTATGTGGAAATGGATGGTGAATTCATAGAGACTCTGTGCCAGGCCTTCAAAATTGTTCCTCCTATGGTTGCCGCCACCAAAATCTCCTCCAACATATCAAAAGCTGATGAAGTTATACCAAGAATGGTTTTGCTTAAGGATGCCCATGCCATGGTCAAAGATGGTAACTGTACTATCTGGGGACAACTTCCCGACATTCCATTTAAAGCAGATAAATTTGGGCTGGGTTTCACCATCAAAGCTCATAAAGAAGTCAGGCGCACTCGCGTGGGAAAGCCATCTCTCCGCATCGGGAATCATTAAGTGAACGCTGTGCAAGACTCTGATGGTGAAAATACTTTTGAAGATTGGATCTACCCTACTATTGAAGGAAAGCTCAACAGTTGGCATGAAAAGGATTTCACCCCCATCTCCTTCATTGAGGAGTAATTACTATTTACTGTTTTCTGTCAATTCAAGAACTTTTGTCTATAATCTTAATTTCCATACAATGACTTTTAAGCCATGTGCCTTGCCCGAGGCATTATGGTCCATTTGTTAAGGGTTTTGTTCATGTTCATTTATCATGTGATTATTTAACATAAACCATTGGACCTTTTGCATTCAAACTTTTGTGTTCATTGTCTTTATTTTACTTTATTGCATTTCTTCAATAGCCATGTATCTTACATGCACACACACATACACACACACACACACACACACACACACACTTGCAGATCTCCATCCACTCTGGATCTCATTGCCAAAAACTCTACTATTGCCAGTTATGACTTTGAACATCCAATTAACTAAGCCGAAGACGAAGGCGAGGAAGATTGTGAAATACCAGGGAACTAGCCAGGCTGTTGATGCAAGAGGAGAAAGCTATTCAACCCCATGAAGAATCAGTTGAAATCATCAACCTAGGAACCGAGACAGACAAGAAAGAAGTCAAGATCGGCGCCAACCTAGAAGATGGTATCAAGAGAAGATTGGTTCAGATGTTACATGAATACATGGAAGTGTTTTCTTGGTCGTATGAAGATATGCCATGATTGGATACGAACATTGTGGTTCATCATCTGCCAATGAAGGAAGATTATCCTCCTGTTAAGAAAAAGGTTCGTCACATGTGGCCTGACATGTCTGAAAAGATAAAAGCTGAAGTGATGAAGCAATTTGATGTGGGGTTTTTAGCTGTCACATCTTGTCCTCAATGCGTTTCAAACGTGGTCCCCGTGCCAAAGAAAGATGGAAAGGTTCGCATGTGTGTAGATTATAGGGATCTGAATAGGGCAAGCCCCAAAGATGATTTCCCTCTACCCCATATTGATGTCTTGGTTGATAACACCGCTCAACACAAAGTATTATCCTTCATGGATGGATTTTCTGGCTACAACCAAATCAAGATGGCTTCCGAAGACATGGAAAAGACCATATTTGTTACACAATGGGGCACCTTTAGCTACAAAGTCGAGCCATTCAGACTGAAGAATGCCGGGGTAACATATCAAAGAGCTATGGTAGCTTTATTTCATGATATAATTCATCATGAAATAGAATTCTATGTGGATGATATGATTGCAAGATCGCAAACCGAAGAAGAGCATCTTGATCACCTACACAAGCTATTTGAGAGGCTGAAGAAGTACAAGTTGAGGTTGAACCCTAATAAGTGCACATTTGGAGTACGATATGGAAAGCTTCTAGGTTTTATCGTCAGTAGTAAAGGCATCGAGGTTGATCCTGAAAAGGTAAAAGCCATTCAAGAAATGCTGGTTCCCCGCTCTGAAAAAGAGTTTAGAGGATTCTTGGGTCGTCTTAATGACATTGCTCGCTTAATCTCTCACTTAACTGCTACTTGTGAACCAATCTTCAAACTCTTGAAGAAAGATCGAGTAGTCAGATGGAACAATGATTGTCAAGCCTCCTTTGACAAGATCAAAGAATATTTGCAAGAACCTATTATCCTTATGCTTCCAGTGGAAGGAAGACCATTAATCATGTACTTGACTATTCTAGAGAATTCTATGGGGTGTGTGTTGGGCCAACATGACGAGTCTGGTCGAAAAGAGCATGCAATTTACTACCTGAGTAAAAAGTTTACCGACTGTGAAACCAGATATTCACTACTCGAGAAAACTTGCCGCGCTCTGGTATGAGCTGCTCGCTGGCTAAGACAATATATGTTGACTCACATCACTCTATTGATTTCTAAGATGGACCCTATCAAGTACATCTTTGAGAAACCCGCTCTCTCCGGACAGATAGCTAGATGGAAAATGATTCTGACTGAATACGATATTCAATATACAACACAAAAAGCCATCAAAGGAAGTGTATTGGCAGATCATTTGGCCCATGAAGCCGGTGATGATTATCAATCTATGAATTTTGACTTCCTGGATGAGAATATCATGTTAGTGAGTGACTGCGCAAAACCTGGACCGTATGATGGACCTAAACAAGGATCTCGATGGACTATGGTTTTTGATGGAGTTTCCAACGCTTTGGGTAATGAAATTGGTGTTGTGATAATTTCTCCTGAAGGTTGCCACACTCCTCTCACTGCTAGATTATGCTTCGATTATAAGAACAACATGGCTAAGTATGAAGCATGCATCTTAGGTCTGAAGGCTGCCATTGACTTGAGGATCAAACATTTGGATATACTCGGAGACTCTACTATAGTGATTAGCCAAGTGAAGAGGGAATGAAACACTAAGCATCCTAACCTGATTCCTTACAAGGAGCTTGTGTTAACTCTGATTCCATGCTTCGAGGAGATCACCTTTGAGCATTTACCTAGGGAGGAAAATCAGTTAGCCGACGCTTTGGCCACAATGTCTTCCATGTTCAAAGTCAAATGGGACAACGAATCTCCTATGATTACAAATGAGAGATTTGACGAACCTGCACACTGCTATGAGCTTGATACTGACAAAGAGAAACCATGGTACCATGAGGTAAAGAGATATCTTGAGGCACAAGAATATCCTGAAGATGCTTCCGTCAATAATAAGAAATTCTTGTGAAGATTTTCAACCAAATTCTTTCTAAGAAACAGAATCCTATACAAGCGCAACAATGATTCTACGCTACTGCGTTGTATGGACAAGAAGGAGGCCGAGAAAATTATGGAAGATATGCATGATGGCCTCTTTGGGACCCACTCTAGTGGACACACTATGGCCAAGAAGATCCTGAGGGTTGGTTACTATTGGTCCATAATGGAAACTGATTGTCATCATCACTCAAGGACTTGCCACAAGTGTCAAATTTATGCTGACAAGGTCCATTTACCTCCTATTCATCTAAATGTCATGACTGCTCCATGGTCGTTCGCAATGTGGGGCATTGATATGATTGGAGAGATCAGACCTACGGCCTCAAATGGACACCGTTTCATCCTTGTTGCCATTGATTACTTTACCAAGTGGGTCGAAGCTGCCTCATATGCCTCTGTTACCAAGAACGTAATAGCCAGGTGTGATACGGTGAGAGAACTGACTTGGGTGTTTTGTGTTTGATTACAAATTTTGTGGTTAGCAAGAGTCACCACCGACTTTTCTTTTATCCAAAAGGAAAGGTGAAAAAGCACAGGAAAGAAATTTGAGATTGTTTCTTGAGTTCGGGGGGTAGATTATGAAGAGGGAAGGTATTAGCACCCTTTTCATCCATGGTTTTCCATGGGCTCTTAGTTACTTGCTAGATCACTTTCTTTTTGTTTGAAAATGTGCTTTGTGTAGTTTTTGAAAGTATTTTTGAAAAGAGGACATTGCTTAGGCAAACTTTGTAATGATTCTTGTTCATAAGAATGTATACAAAGGTGTTGATCTTTTGAAAATGTTTTCAAGTTTGAAAGGCGTTTTGAAAGTGTAGGTGTTTGTTTTTTTTGAAAATAGAAAGAATGTTTTTGTTTTGAAATGGAGCAAGTAACTAGGAACATTCTACCTATTCAAAAGTCTTTCATGTTCATTTCCTCTTTCCTTTAACATTGTTATCTTACCATTGATTTGGTAAGTAACCCTATCTTTGGATGTAAACGGGACGGGTGTGGGTCATAGTATAACCATGATTAGCAATGTTGCAAGGTATCTTAGCATTTTTCTTTAGGGACTAAGATCATTTTGAAAGGCAACTTTTGATAGCGTCATCGAGGGACTATGATCTTGTATTTTGCTTGTCTTTGCTAAGATATCTCGCATGCGTAATATGGTCATTTTTGTAAGGCAACCAAGTGGATTTACCCTAGGGGTGCTTGTGTGCAAGTGTATTGATTTTTCATGCTTGATTTGTCTTTGATTAGGGTTTGCTAATTGATTGGTTTTAGTCTTTCCATACAAAACCCTAATTACTAGCATTTGTATATAAAGCGATAAATTGCGGAAATTAAAATTACTACGCTATTACAATACTTAGGGGAGAGGGTGTACAAATTACAAATAGGGATTTTGCAAGAAAGTTAAACTTAAATAATTATTACAACCATATTGAATATGTACAAATAATTAAATAAAGTGCAAGAATGCAAATATAAAAAAAGAAAATATGATTTAAGTTTTTTTTATTTTTTATGAAAAGGGGTTTCTAACCTAATTTGAAGAAGATGATTAATTAAAAATAAAAAAAATTAAGTTTAAACTAATTAAGGAAGAAATTAAGTTAAAAAATGTTTTTAGGGTTTTTTATAAAAAAAGGTTTTAAATGAAACAATAATAAAAAATGAAAATTAAATAA
Organism: Vicia faba; assembly: GCA_948472305.1. Classification (NCBI taxonomy): domain Eukaryota; kingdom Viridiplantae; phylum Streptophyta; class Magnoliopsida; order Fabales; family Fabaceae; genus Vicia; species Vicia faba. The sequence goes on from OX451738.1 coordinate 1,511,765,699, forward strand.
TAAATAAAAACTAAACTCTAAGTTAAATTTAATTAAAAAAATAAAATAAAATAATTATTAAACCTAAGTATAAATATTTAATTATTTAAAAGAGAAATTAATTTGTTAAAAGAAAATGTTTTTAATATTTTTTGTTTCATAGTAAAATAAATAAGTGTAAAATAATAAATAAAATATTTTTGGTTTTTTTTATGATTAATGAAAATAATAATAATAATAATAATAATAGTATTAATAATAATAATAAATAAAAGATAAAAAAGTTAAAATAAATTAATAAAATAAAAATAAGTCAAAAGGGTTGATAAGTGAACTAAGGGGTATGGTGAGAAAAAAAGAGTCAGGCCCAAATGATGGCCCAGGCGCTGCAAAAAAACACAAAAATGTCAAAAAAGTGGAAAAAATGGAAAAAAGGTCACGCTGGGGCTTGAACCCAGGACCTCATAGTGCAGACGCGCGCTTTAACCACTGGAGTGGTGATACATCCATTAACTTGTATGAAATGATAAATACATAACACAAAAGCTGCCCTGACTGTACTTCATCTTCAACCTCCCACCAAAGGATCTGTAACTTGCTCATTTCTCAACTCAAAACTGGAAATCGTGAAATGAAAATTGTGATGCGGTGGGAGAACTGACTTGATGTTTTGCGTTTGTGTTCACAAATGTTGCGGTTTAGCAAGAGTCGCCACCGACTTTTATTTTATCCAAAAGGAAAGGTAAAAAAGCACAGGAAAGACCTTTGAGATTTTTGGGTTTGGGGGGTAGATTATGAAAAGGGAAGGTGCTAGCACCCTTTTCATCCATGGTTTTCCATGGGCTCTTAGTTACTTGTTTTAGATCACTTGCTTTTGCTTTTCAATTGTTTGAAATGGTGCTTTGTGTGGTTTTGAAAGTATTTTTGAAATGAGGCCTTTGTTTAGGCAATCTTTTTAATGATTCTTGTTTGTAAGAATGTATACAAAGATGTTTGTCTTTTGAAAGATGTTTCAATGTTTGAAAGTTGTTTGGAAATTGTTTTGAAATTGTGTGTGTGCGTTTGAAAATAGCAAGGATTGTTTGAAAGAGATCAAGTAACTAGGAGTTATCTACCCTCCTCAAAAGTCTTTCCTATACATTTTTATTCCTTTGACATTGTTAATCTACCATTGTTTTGGTAGATAACCCTATCTTTAGATGTTAAACGGGACGGGCGTGGGTCATCGTATGATCATGATAGCAATATTGCCAAGTATCTTTAGCATTTTGAGGGACCAAGATCATTTTTTTAGGCAACCTTTTGATAGCGTCATCGAGGGACTATGATCTTTTATTTTGTTTTGTTTTGTTTCGCCAAGATACTTTGCGTGCATACCATGGCCATTTTATTTAGGCAACCAAGTGGAGATACCTTAAGGGTGTTTGTGTGCAAGTGTGTTTTATTTCATGCATGATTTTATCTTGAATTAGGATTTTCTATTTCATTGATTTTATCTTGCCATACATATCTTAATTACTAGCATTTACATTTTTGATAGCAATAAAAATGCAGAAATGTGAAATCCTACGCTATTATAATATTTAGGGGGTGGGGGATACACATTTATACATGGGGGTGGTTCAATGAGAAAAATAAATAAAAAAAGAAAATAACAAGGGGAAGAAAAAGAGAAAGAGAGAGGGGGCTAGCGCGCTGCTGAGAGGAAGTCAGAAGTTCTGACCCAGGCCTGCTGCAGGATATCAACCTGTTAGTGAAAATGTATGAGTCAGAACTTTTAACTCTGGTGCGCTGCAAAACAGAAACCTGTTAGTGGGAAGGTCAAAAGTTCTGACTCCCATGCGCTGCAAAACAAAAATATGTTAGTGGGGAAGTCAGAAGTTTTGACTCTGCTGGAAGCACAATAATTTTCTGAAGTTCTGATATTATTGATAGCAAAACAGGCCTCAGAAGTGCTGGCGTCAAAGTCAGAGCTTGGTTTCCCCCTGTGCTAGTCAGAACATCTGCAGTTTGATTATTTTTCCACAAAACAGAAGGCATGCCTAGGGCAGTCTCAGCAAGTGTCATGGCGCTTTCAGAAGACAGAAACAAAAAGGTCACAGGTAGGTTCTACACTGATTCACTTCTCAAAACATGTACAACAGCAACATGATATCTACATTATCTTTATTGAACATGCAAAGCTGATGATGCTTAGTAGCGTGGTGAGAGTCAGCATGTGCTTACCTTGCTGTTGGAAGGAAATCTGTGAATTGGAGCTAGCTTTAACTCTGATGGTGTTCTGGACATGTTCTTCTTTGAATGGGTGGATGGAGAATATATATATGTATGGTCAATGAAGCAATTTAGGTATCAATGAAGTTTGGAGGCAGGGAGTTCAAAGTTATGAAACACTAGGAATTTTGGCAGAGTTTCACAATGTTTTCTTGCTAGAGTTTTTTTCTGGATTTTGGACCCCCCCTTTCAATGGACAATGGTGCCCTATTTATAGGCAAGGCTTTGTGAATTTTAAACGTTAAATGGCGCCAATACCATGCAGTAGGTGTTAACTTGTTCTTGAAGGAAGTTTATGGAAAGTTGTGATAATGGACAGTTTTTCAGCCTAGACTGGAGCAGTAGGCGAAAATTAAGGGAAAGTGACACCCCTAGGCGAAAAGTGGCACATAGATCCAAACTTATCCTTGCACGAGGGTGTTGTTATGCTGCGCGTCGAAAGGCCCTTTGGACAAATGTTCAAAAGTAGTTGTGAGCATTAATGGGCATTAAATGGTGATGAGATTGGTCAAGACTTAAGAGATCTTAGTGTGGTATTTGCATCATTACCTATAACCTGAGCCATCAGTTCTGCTTTACCAAAAAACAACGCAAACCAAACTCTGACCTTGGCCTCTTGCTGTCCCAGTAAATTCTGAGAGTTTTCTAGATTTTCCAGCATGTTCTTTTGATCTGCCTCTGAAAACTCTGAATTTAGAGATTCTGCTTCAGTATTATACCCACTCTTCTGACCTCTTCATCTTCTGATTCCAGTAGGTTCTGAAGGAGTTTCAGGCTTTGTTGCCTTCTTTGCATTCTTCTAGCAAATTCTGGCTGAACTTGCGTAATTGCTGAAAGAGCCATGTTCTGTTTAAAGATTACATGTTGAACCATGTTTACAACTTCTGACTGAGTTGGTGTAACTGCTGAAGAACCACCTTCTGACTGAATGTTATATGCTGAGCCAAGTTTGCAACTTCTGACCATTTTTGCCTGGAGGTTGGTTCAGAGGTTCTGAAGTGCCATTTTTCTTAAATACTTAGAAAATCTCAAGTACTTAGAAATTTGAATTTTGAACCTTAGCTGAAATACACTTCTCATTTCAAGCATGTTTTGCTGAAATAAGATTTTTTTGGGACTTGATTTTAATCAAGAGGTCAAGGTTTGGCCTTTCAGTGCAGATGACTATTTTGCCCTTGGGAGCGATCTTCATGAAAAATTTGTAATCCAAAGCTTGGGATTTGATGGGGAGTAAACCTGAGAAAAATGAGAGGGAAAATTTTGGAGTACAACACAAATGAGCTTGATTCAAGGTGTTGCAATGATCAGGTTAGCTTCATCAAGTTCCCAGGAAGCTAATGCAATGGTTTGCTTGAGCAATGGATGGCTAGAATGGTATGGAGAAGTCAAGTTGCAGACCTCTGTTTTTGGTTATGGAGGATGATGAAGATGGAGTTACAGTTCAAAACCAAGGATATGGATGGACTATATTTGATGTAAGGAAGCTTTAGGAATGAATTTGAGGGAAAACACACGAGGGAAATGAGAGATACAAGTTTAAGGTCAGAACTGTGTACCAATGAAATTTTTTGTGCAATTTCTGGCTAAAGGGAGTTTGGGAGTGTTTCAGGGTGCTTAAGCTCTTGTCCTAGCTCACAAATAATGACTCTATTTATAAGCAACAAGTTTGGAGACTTGCTGTTGGTCAGAATTCAAAATCACAAGCTTATGCATAACATGTGATCTTTTGAGAAATTCAAGTTTCCATGCCTTGTACTTGGTTCATAGAGTTGTTAACCACTTTAAACACAATACCTCTGACTTTGTAGATGGAGTTTAATCAAGGAAAACAATTTAGAGGCTCAAGAATGGACTTTATGCAAAAACCTTGCTTTACAAGAATGGCAATGTTAACTTTGTGCCATTAATGGAAATGCAACTTGGATAATAGCTCAATTGCTTGGATCAAAGCTCTAACAGCTGTGTAAACATTTAATTATGGAGTGACAAATAATTTTGAGGCCTGCAAAGCAAAGGTTATGCAGCCTAGTATGGATTTGGTTCACGTGTTCATAAAAAATGACTTGTAATTCAAGTTTGAAAACCCTAACTTCCTCTCTTCGATTCTCCCTGCTCAAGAATGATCTCAAGGAGTTATTTGACATTTTGGAAAGCTTGTAATGTTATCTACAACCCCTCTTTGAATCAATTTTGAAAAATACCCATAGAACTATATGAAAAAGTGCCATGAAGTTAGGTCAAAATCCTGCCTAAACTAGGGCAAAATTTCACTAAGTGTTTAGTTTCAAGACTATGACTTCATGAATTAATAACTTGAGATCCAAGAACTTTTAAAAGAAGTTGTGTAAAGCAATGTTATAGATATCATGTATATATACAACTTTCATGTTGAAAGTTTCTTTTGAATCATCTTGCATCATGGTGAAAAATTGGCTCAAAGTTGTGAAAAACATGAAGTTTTAAACACTTAGAAAAATTTCTAATTTAGAAAACTTTGACTTTTCAAAATGAAATCTTGACATTTTGATTTCTTGATGAATAAGTTTCATATTTTGACATGTTTTGATGAATTGTGATCTTTGATATTTGATTTTGACCAAAAAGTCAAAGTTTGACTTTTTAGTGTACAATTGACTTTTGATCAGTTGATTGAAAATTCACTATCAATCCAATTGATCTTGAGCAATGTTTTGGGTCATGCCATTAGGTAAAAATGATGAAATTGAACTCTTGAGATCAATACTCAAACCAATTAACCATTTTCTAGGTCAAAAATCAGAAATTGCCCTTTCTCAGTCAAAACCGTTATTTTGACCATTTTGCCCTTTTGATGATTTTATCAAATTTCTTGAGAAATTGTGGTCCAAACTTAATCAAATGATACATATGAGTTTATAATGCTGCTATGGATAAAAAATTATGAAGTTTGACTGTAAATTGGCCACAATTGACTTTTTCCCTAATACAACTGATTTTTAGGTCAAATGCTCAATTGACTGAGCAAAAGTGTGATCCAAGGATTGAAACTTGACATGAGTAAATTTGGGGGTAAAAAATGATCCATGAAAGTCACATGAAGAATTGAAAGTTCAATTATCCTTGTGAAATCTCAAACCCTAATTTTGATCATCAGTGCTTAAGGAGGTGTCTTGAGTTGATCAACCCTAGTGCAGTCTTAAACCAAGAGAGATCTTTGTGAAAAAATATTTGATAAATGAGAGGGAAAATTTTGGGGTACAATAGCTGCCCCTGTTCAATCTTCTTTAACTTGGAGAGTTAGATTGGCAGATTTTCCATTCGTGACTTGAAGGTGGAAGATGATTGGACACTAGAGTGCCCAGAAATTTGCACTCGAGGATGTGGTGGTTGATGGTGTAGGGAATGGGATTAAAGATGCCATTTGGAGGGGAGATGAAAAGTTGTTGGAGATGGGCTTGCAGATGCCATCCAAAATGATTGCTGGATTGTATCTAAAAGAGAATCTGAATGAGTATCAGAATGGCATCCATGTCTGGAGCGTATCTGAACTATATCTGAAGGTGAACCCAAATGAGTATCAGGACGACATCCATATCTGGAGCGTATATGAACCATATTTGAAGGCTGAATCTAAATGAGTATCAGAATGGCATCCGTGTCTAGAGCGTATCTGAACTATATCTGAAAGTTGAATCTGAATGAGTATCAGAATGGCGTCCGTGTTTGGAGCGTATCTGAACTGTATCTAAAAGCTGAATCTGAATGAGTATCAGAATGGAGTCCATGTCTGGAGCGTATCTGAACTGTATCTGAAAGCTAAATCTGAATGAGTATTAGAATGGTGTCCGTGTCTGTAGCGTATCTGAACTGTATCTGAAAGCTGAATCTGAATGAGTATCAAAATGGCGTCCGTGTCTGGAGTGTATCTGAATTGTATCTGAATGTTCAGCTTATCGTCTAGATAATTGTCCCGACTTGTTTCAGGTATCAATCTTTGACCTTTTTGTAAATTTTTGATGATAGCCATCAGTTGACTGATCTTTCCTGAAGAGATGAAAGATTAGTTGTATGCAATGTCATGATGTATGAAAAGCATTGTATGATGATGTTCTCAATAAATTGAATGAGATTATGTTGTATGCGTTCGTGTTGTCAATGCCATGACATATGGATGCGATGTACGGGCATGTAAGCTGTGCTGCTGTAACACTGTTGGATTAGGGAAAATAAATCCCTGACTGCTATTGGGGACGTGAAGCGTAAGTCTTCATGTTTTGAAGTGTTGATGAGTTGATGAACTTTTATTTAGAGAAATAAACTCTGTTGTAAGGGAAACATCGTGTGTTTCTTGTGAAATCCTGTTGGGGAATCCTGAGAAATTTGGCGACTTCTACCGGGGAGTGATAACTGGAAGTTTTGTTCCGCTGGGGATGTGAGAGAGCTTGACATCATTAAGCTGCACACTGTGGGGAATTTTATGGAATAGTCTAAAGATATTATCTTATTTCTTAAAGCCATTAGCGACTGTCTTTCTATTTTTGTTCCTTTTTGTTCATTTGTAACCACTAGTTACGTTCAAATGCATATATTCAAAAATAAATCATTGGATGTTTTTGTGAACAAAACACAGGAATAAAGAAAAAACAGATAGTTTTGCACTTTCAAAGGGGTATCTTTGTATTAACTTGAACAAGTGTTTTTGTACAATGAGACGAACATCCTAGTAAGAGAATTTCATCGTAAAAAATGGAAAATTGATATAAAGAAAAGATATATATGTGTAATAACCCCATGGGGTTCCCATTCTACTATAGCCTTCGTGTCTCTGAGCATCTTGTCCATTTGCTTCTTTGTCCGAAGTTTATTGGATTGATCAGAACCGCTAAGTTTGTCAGTTGAAGCCAAAGGTTGTCCGTAAAGTCATCCAAACGGGACATAGTCGTACGCCTTAAATCCCTAACTTTTGCCTGGACCGCCCTTTCGGGTTTTCAGTCCACCGGGATACCCTTTTTTGTCCAAGTCGCCCTTTCGAGTTTTCGACTTGCCGGGTGTACAAATTTTTTTGATCCCTAATTTTTGCCCGAACCTCTTTTGTTCGCCGGGATGCCCTTATTTTTCCTAGGTGTGTCAACCTAGCGGGTCTCTTATGTGTAGTATCTTTTGACTATGCTTTTGATCACAAATGGCCCTTCGTATGTAGGAGTCCATTTTCCCCTAGGATCACCTTGCGGCAGTATGATCCGCTTGATCACCAAATCCCAGACTTGATACACTTGGTGTCTGACCTTTTTGTTGAAAGCCTTGATCATCCATTTTTGATACATTTGACCATGACATACATCAGTAAGCCTTTTCTCGTCAATCAAGTTCAGTTGATCAAGCCGAGTTTGGATCCAATCGTCTTCATTCAACCCTGCATCCTTCATGATTCTCAGAGAAGGGATCTGGACCTCAATAGGCAATACAACCTCCATTCCATATACCAGAGAGTAAGGTGTTACCCCAGTGGATGTGCGCGCCATGGTACAGTAACCATGGAGAGCAAATGGTAGCATCTCATGCAAGTCCTTGTAGGTTAATGTCATTTTCTGTATGATCTTTTTAATGTTCTTATTTGCGGCTTCGACAACACCATTCATCTTTGGCCGGTAAGGGGAAGAATTATGGTGCTGGATCTTGAATTGCGCATATAATGCAATGATCATAGTATTGTTGATATTTGTACCATTGTCTATGATGATCCTTTCTGGGATACCATACCGACAGATAAGATTCTGTGTGATGAACCAGACGACAACATTCTTGGTGATGGAAGCGAAAGAAGCTACCTCAACCCACTTTATGAAATAGTCAATGGCCACCAAGATGAAGTGGTGTCCATTAGAGGCCGTAGGCTTGATTTCTCCAATCATATCAATGCCCCACATCGCGAATGGCCAGGGAGAAGTCAGGACATTCAAAGGAACTGGATGTACATGCACTTTGTCAGCATAGCTCTGACACTTATGACAAGTTTGAAAGTGCTAATAGCAATCTGCTTCCATGGTAGACCAGTAATAACCTGCCTATAGGATCTTCTTTGCCATCATATGCCCACTGGAATGGGTGCTAAAAGTGCCTTCATGTAGGTCAGCCATGATCTTTTCTGCCTTAACCTTGTCTACACAATGAAGCAACACAGGTTCATGGTTGCATTTGTAGAGGATGCCATTACTAAGGAAGAACTTAGAAGAGAGTCTCCTTAAGAACTTCTTATCATTGACTCAAGCTCCTTCCGAATACTCTTGAGCCTCGAGATAACTTTTGACTTCGTGGAACCAAGGCCGGTCCACTACTTCTTCAACATTGATCTCGTGACAATGAGATGGTGCATCCATTCGTTCAATGGTGATGTAGGGAGCCTCGTTATCCTATTTCAGTTTAACCATGGAAGACATTGTGGCTAGCACATCTGCTAGCTGATTTTCTTCTCGCGGGAAATGCTCGATGGTAATCTTCTCAAAATGTGGGATTAATGTCAACACATGTTCTTTATAGGGGATGAGGTTAGGGTGTTTAGTGTCCCATTCTCCTTTGATCTGACTGATGACCAAGGCTGAATCTCCGAATACGCTTAAGGACTTGATCCCCAAATCTATGGCAGCTTTGAGACCAAAAATGCACGCTTCGTATTCTGCCATGTTATTTGTACAATTGAAACAAAGTCTTGCGGTGAAAGGAGTGTGACATCCTTCAGGGGATATGAGTACAACACCTATACCATTTCCGAGTGCGTTGGATGCCCCATCAAAAAGCAGGATCCATCGGGATCCTTGTTCAGGTCCGTCATATGGTCTGAATTCTTCATAGTTGTTTACCATCATGATGTCTTCATCTGGGAATTTGAACTTCATGGACTGGTAGTCATCCACAGCTTGATGAGCAAGGTGATCGGCTAGTATACTGCCCTTTATTGCTTTTTGGGTAGTATACTGAATGTCATATTCCGTCAGGATCATCTTCCATCTTGCTATTCTCCCAGAGAGGGCAGGCTTCTTGAATATGTATTTTATTGGATCCATCTTAGATATCAATAAGGTAGTATGTGTCAGCATACACTGTCTTAGCCGGCGAGAAGCCCATGCCAGAGCGCAACAAGTTTTCTCGAGAAGTGAATATCTTGTTTCATAGTCGGTAAACTTTTTGCTCAGGTAATAAATAACATGCTCTTTCGGCCAGACTCGTCATGCTGCCCCAACACACACCCCATTGAATTTTCCAAAACAGTTAGATACATGATCAAGGGTCTTCCCTCGACTGGTGGCATCAAGACAGGAGGCTCTTGGAGGTACTCTTTGATCTTATAGAAGGCAGTTTGGCACTCATCATTCCATTTGACTACTTGATCTTTCTTCAATAATTTGAAGATTGGTTCACAAGTAGCTGTCAGGTGAGAAATGAATATGGAAATATAGTTTAAATGTCCCAAAAATTCTCTGACTTCCTTCTCGGTACGAGGAGCAGGCATTTCTTGTATCACTCTGACCTTGGCAGGGTCCACTTCGATACCTTTACCACTGACGACAAAGCCTAGGAGTTTACTGGACCTCACCCCAAATATGCATTTATTCGGGTTCAACCTCAACTTATATTTCTCTAGTCTCTCAAACAGTTTCTGTAAATGATCAAGATGTTCCTCTTCAGTTTGAGATCTGACTATCATGTCGTCCACATAGACCTCTATTTCGTGATGTATCATGTCGTGAAATAAAGCTACCATGGCACACTGATAGGTTACCCCAGTGTTCTTCAACCCGAATGACATAACCTTGTAACAGAATGTGCCCCATTGTGTGACAAAAGTTGTTTTATCCATGTCCTCAGGTTCCATTTTGATTTGATTGTAACCTGAGAAACCATCCATGAAGGAAAACACCTTATGTTATGCTGTATTGTCAACCAAAATATCGATGTGGGGAATTGGGAAATCATTCTTAGGGCTTGCCCTATTCAAATCTCTATAGTCCACACACATTCGTACATTGCTGTCATTTTTAGGCACGGGAACAACATTGGCACCCATTGCAGATAGGAGGTGACAACCAAGAATCCGATGTTGAATTGTTTCATGACTTCCGCTTTGATATTCTCTGACATGTCTGGCCGCATGCGACGAACTTTCTGCTTTACCGGAGGGCAGTATTCTTTTATTGGTAGACGATGGACCATGATATCAGCATCCAATCCTTGCATGTCTTTGTACGACCAGGAAAAGACCTCGACATAATCATGTAGCAACTGAGTCAGACACTTCTTGACGCTGGGTTCCAGATTGGCACCCACCTTGACTTCTTTCTTGTCCTTCTTGGTTCCTAGGTTAACTGTATCCTGGTTCTTCGTGGGGCTGTATGGTCCTCTCTTCTTGTTGTAGTAACCTAGCTAATTCCCCTGGTACTTCACAATCATCCTCACCTTCGTCTTCGGCTTGGTAGATTAGATTTTCAGAGTCATAAAAAGCCATAGTAGAATCGTTACCCATGGGATCCCGAATGGATGTAGATATGCATTTTGAATATGAGTGTGTGTAAGAGTATAAATATCTTTGAAAGCAAATAAAAATGTAAAAAATAAATACAAAGAGCACAAATTTTGTATGCAAAAACGTCCATGATTCATTGATGACATATGAAAATGATGTAACAACCCTTACAGATGGACCATTGTGCCTCGGGCAAGACACAAGGTTTTAAAAGTCTGAATTGTTTAATTATTATAGGTCCGACAAAATTTAAAGACAATTACTATTGGATAAAAGTAATTGGGACAAAATCTTTAGCTTCCCAGTTCCTGAGTTCTCCATTTCCAGTTCGGAAAATCCATTCTTCTAGGTCGTAGATATCCTCATCATCCTCCAATGCGTTGATTCCGTGGTTGCTGATCTTCAAGGGTGGTCCCCCGGCACGAGCACGGCGCACAGCTTCCTGGGCTCCTGAAGTGAAACTGAAACCAAATTTGTCAGACTTGTATGGGATATCCGGGGGTTGGCCCCAAATAGTACACCCACCTTCTTTGATCACCTCCTTGGCATCTTTCAGAGAAGACATCTTTAGTGGAGGCCTTGTAATCTTTGGAACTTGGGAAACAGCCTTGGTTTTTTGCCACGGTTTGTAGGACTTCCTCGAAATGCTGAAATGGAGTTTCAATGAATTCACCATCCGATTCCACGTATCTGAAGGAGTTTAAGTGACTGACCATATATTCCTCTTCTCCATGGACAATAATAATTTTCCCCTCGGTCATATATTTCAGCATTTGATGTAATGTAGAGGTAACGACACCGGCGTTGTGAATCCATGGTCGGCCTAATAAGCAGGAATAGGAAGGGCGAATGTCCACCATGTAAAAAGTTGAATCAAAGGTTTGGGTTCCAACTTTTATTGAGATGTCCACCTCCCCCTGCACCATCCTCTTTGAACCGTCGAAGGCCCTTACCACTATATTGCTGGGCTTTAAGGTCAAACCTTCACAGTCGAGTCTATCAAGAGCCTTCTTAGGCATCACATTCAAAGAAGAACCGGTATCAACCAAGACATGGGACAAGGTTGTGCCCCTGCACTCGGAAGAGACATGCAATGCCTATTTGTGCTTCCTCCCTCTAGGTGTCAAATCAACATTAGAAAAGCCTAAACCATTATCTGCCGTCAAGGTGGCCACACAGTCTTGGAACTGATCAGTAGAGGTTTCTTGTGGTACATGGGCAGTTGTAAGGAATTTCACCAAGGCCTTCGCATGAGCCTCAGAGCACAACAATAAAGCCAGCATGGAAATCTTTGACGGAGTCTGCCCTAGATGTTCGACAATGTTGTAGTCGCTTCTCTTTATAATTTTCAGAATTTCTTCCATCTATTTTTGGGAGGCCTCAGGGATAGATACTGATTATGCCTTCATTCGGACAGGCTCAACCAGAATGCCTTTTCCCCGAGTCTCGGTCGACTCGGTGGTAGGAGTATCAGCAGGTGTGGCTATAGGAATTGTAGTTGTAGTAGTGTCAATGGGAACAACAATAGGGATGATCACAAGACTGATAACAGTCTTCGGAGGAGAAATCTCTAGGGAGAACACTCTGCCACTTTAGGGTATCTTGCTGGTTCTCGCAATGTTGCTGATGTCGGGGTCAACCTTCTCAGAAATTGAGTCTTCAACAGCCGACCAATCCTGCTTGACACCGTGATAGTAAACATCGCCACCATAATTCCATGGGACAATCTTATCTGATGAGTACGAGATTGGTCTAGGCATAGTAATTATTAGTGGAGCTACTTTAGGAACTGATGTAATCCTAACGAGTATTTTGGTGGAGACCCTGGAAGAATTGGTGGAAATGGTTACTATTGAAACGTCATTGTAAGAAATGGTTGGAACAGGAGTCTTCTCAAACAAAATCTCTTTGTCATCTATTAGGCATTGAACACCTGCTTTCAATAAATGACAGCTAGTTGTTAGGGAGGAACAGAGGTGGCAACTTTCTTCACAGCCTGTAAATAAACCAGCCTTCAATAGGTTCTTCTTGATGGTCAAGAGAGGAGTAACAAGTTCATTAACAACAGTAACAAACATATTATCTTCGACATCGTTAACACCACGATCGTGCTTGGGCATAGGAGCGGTGATAACATTTGGGATCTCAGGAGCATCAAATTCAATTTCTTTGGCTTCAAGAAGGTCTTCCACCTTGTTTTTCAAAGCCCAACAGTTATTAGTATCATGGCCCGGGCTTTCTGAATGGTAAGTACAACGAGCATTAGGATGGTAGTGAGGAGAGGTTGTGTTAGGATTCTTTGGAGCTTCTTTCAAAGTTACCAGATTAGATCTCAACAAATGTGGCAGGACTTGAGATAGTTCCATATTAATCCGGGTAAATTGTCTTACTGGTCTTTCTGTTCTAGGCTGATCATTTCTTTGTTGAGTAGGTGCAGGCTTAGGGATCATGATAGCCCCTACCATTGGACGGAGTTCAGTTCTTTATTGATTCCTTTGAGGATACATAACACCAACCTCTTTATTCCTAATAAATGGTTTTCTCACAGCAGCAGAGGATGCGTCTTTTTGAATCTTCCCACTCTTAATCCCAACTTCCACTCTTTCTCCGGTCAAGATTAATTCAGTGAAGCCTACTGAGGAGCTTCCAATTAAATGATTAAAGAAAGGACCAGACAGGGTACCCAGAAACATGTCTACTAGCTCTCTTTCAGAAAAGGGAGGTTGGACTCTCCCTGCTAAGTCCCTCCATTTCTGAGCGTAGTCCTTGAAACCTTCACTTGAAACCATAGCCATACTCCGGAGTTGAGTACAAGTAGGAGCAAGGTCTGCATTGTATTGATATTGTTTATTGAAAGCAGCGACAATGTCTTCCCAATTATGGATATTGGCCCTTTCCAGTTGATAGAACTAATCAAGCCGAGTTCTAGATAGACTGTCTTGAAAGAAGTGTACCCATATATCTCTGTCAACAGTGTGAGGATGTATCTTCCTCACATAGGATCGGAGATGCATCTTGGGACACGAAGCTCCGTCGTACTTAGCAAATATTGGTGCCTTAAATTTTGGTGGAATGACAATCCCAGACACCAAACCTAACTCTTAAAAGTCTAGCCCGGACACTTTCTGAATTTCCATTGCGCTTAGTCGTTCTTCCAGATGTTTGTATTTTTCATCGGCCGGGATACTGCTCTTCAGAGTAGTCTTCTTCTTCCTCTTCAGATTCTAGCTGGATGACCACTTCCTTGCCTTTCACTTCTTGATTATCCTTTTCACCAGATGACGTTGCAAAGTCTAGGGTCTGTCTGGCTTGTCCTTGGAACCTTCTTCCCATATTCAGAACTCTGGGTATTTTCTTTGCTTTCTTCTTCTTTTCTTCAACCAGCAAAGTTTTCAGATCCTCTTGTCCTTTGGCTAGAGTCAATGTAGGTGTTTAGGTATTGGCTTGCATTTTTGGTAAATCCCAAGTGTATGTGTGAATGTCATGACTGATGTCATAACATTCTAGTTCAGGTTGTACTAACTCAATAGGTACATGTGCAGAAAAATATTGTAATTCAAATACTGATGTTTATAAGTGTGTATCTGAGCATGTTTGCAAAATGATCACATTTTGCTAAATCAGTAGACAGGTTTTCTCAGATGTCATAACAGATGTTATGACATCCTGTTCTGAACTAACAGGATTGCAGGATTGGATAAGTCTGAGTTTTTTCAGGAAATAACTCAGTCCCTTCTAAACAGAATCCTGCATTTTCTGAGGAGTAACCTAGCTCAATCCTAACCTGATCAATAAAGTACTGTGACCTGGTCTTTAGGTCAAACGGAATCAACCCTAGGTTTTTGGAAACCCTAACTGAAGTTGCAGCTGCTATATATTCAACAGAGCTGCGGTTTTTCAAGACATCCCTGCTGATTGATTAGAAGATCAATTTTGTAATCTGTATAGATTTGTTTATTGTACTCCAAGCAATTATCATTGTGATAAGTGCCTTGGAATAGGTTTCAATTGTAAGGGTTGTGTAGCACTCAAAGCTTTGAAGCAAGAGTGTTTGAATGTTACTTGACTAAAGCTGTGAAGCAGAGTCAAGTTAGTTGTGTACATCACTCAAAGCTGTGAAGCACGAGTGATTGTGTTACTTGATTAAAAAGCTGTGAAGCTTAATCAAGTGTGTGTTTTGAAGAGTGTCTTCATCAATTCTCAAGTCAAATTGGTTTATGTATCACTGCTGTGATTGAGGGGGAGTGAGTAGGAACTCAGGTTTAAGTTGTTACTTAGATTAGAATTGCATTGGGTAGGTCTTAAGTGAAGGAGATAAACTGGTTGGTTTATTCCTGAATTAACATCTCTTATAGTGGATTCTCTCCCTGGCTTGGTAGCCCCCAGAGTAGGTGTTGTTGCACACTGAACTGGGTAAACAATTGACTGTGTTATTTACTGCTTTTGTATTTACTGTCATATAGTAAGTCAGATACGGTGTCATAACATTGGACGTGACATTGAGTATCTGTAGCCAGAATTTCAATTGGCATCAGAGCAGGCACCCTGCCTGTATTACTGGGTGAGATCTAGGGATATCACTTTCTGGCACTATGGACAAAGAAGGAGTTTTTGGAAATAGACCACCCATTCTGGATGGAACTAATTATGACTACTGGAAACCTCGTATGATTGCCTTCCTAAAATCTCTGGACAAAAAGGCTTGGAGAGCTGCTGATAAAGGATGGATACATCCCACCATAACTGAAAGAGATGGGACAATCAGTCTGAAGCCTGAGGAAGATTGGAGTAAAGAAGAAGATGAGTTAGCTCTGGGAAATTCAAAAGCCTTAAATGCCTTGTTCAATGGAATTGATAGAAACATCTTCAGACTAGTACATCAATATGAACTGGCCAAGGAAGTTTGGGACACCCTCAAAACCACTCATGAGGGCACTTCCAAAGTAAAGATGTCAAGGCTTCAGATGTTGACCACTAAGTTTGAGAATCTAAAAATGATGGAAGATGAAACCATTCATGAGTTTCACATGAACATCTTGGAGATTGCCAACACCTCAGGAGCACTGGGAGAAAAAATGTCAGAAGAAAAACTGGTGAGGAAGATTCTCAGATCCTTGCCTAAAAGATTTGCAATGAAGGTAACTGCCATAGAGGAAGCCCAGGACATTAGCAAGTTAAAAGTGGATGAACTTATTGGGTCTTTTGAGATGGGGATCACTGATAATGGTGACAAGAAGAACAAAAGCATAGCACTTGTATCCAACACTGATGTTGAATACAAGGAGGATGAAGAAGAAAACATATCATAAGCCATTGCCATGCTTGGAAGACAGTTCAACAGGCTCATCAAAAGAATGGACCCAAAGTCAAGGTCTAATGTTCATAACATTCCTTCTGACATTGACAGTTCCAGCAGAAGACCAAGGTCAGAAGATAAGGAAAACCAAGGCAGAGGTATTCAATGCCATGGATGTGAAGGATATGGACATATTCGAGCTGAATGTCCTACCTTTCTTAAGAAGAAAAAGAAAGGAATGACTGTTACTTGGTCTGACTATGATTCAGAAAGCAATTCTGAAGAAGAATCTGCCAAACTAGTTACTGCCCTAACTAGTGTTTGTACTTCTGAAAGTGACACCAGTGATGAAGAAGTAACATTTGAAGAACTGGCTGATACCTACAAGAAATTGTGTATCAGAAGTGGTGAAGTCTGTGTGCAAAATGAGAAACAATAAAAACTCATTGTAAAGCTGGAGGCTGAAAAGAGGGCAAATCTTGAAACTATAAGTCATTTAGAAGGAGAAGTTCAACTGCTGAACTCACAATTGAATCAAATGACCAAATCTGTCAAGATGTTGACCAATGGAACAGACAAATTGGAAGAGATCCTTCAGGCTGGTCAAAATATGGGAAATAAATCTGGCCTAGGATTTGTGGAAACAAAGAAATTTGGTACCGGGAAGCAAATGTCAAAACGGATGTCTCAACATTACTCTCAACATCAGGGACAGAAACATATGGAGAAAAGGTACCAAAGATGGAGATGTCATCATTGTGGGAAATATGGTCACATAAAGCCCTTCTGCTTCAGATTACATGGATATCCTAATCAGAACTCAGATGTCAAACCTAAGTCTAAAAAGGTGCCACACGCTCCTCAATGGAAGAAAAAGGCTACTGCACTGATAGCACACACTTCCCTGAAGATCTCTGCAAAGGAAGATTGGTACTTTGACAGTGGATGTTCCAGACACATGACTGGATTCAAAAATCTCCTCAATAATGTTATGCCTCACACCACCAGTTTTGTGACCTTTGGAGATGGTGCTAAAGGAGAAATCAAAGGAGTTGGTAATTTGGACTACCCTGGAGTTCCAAGTCTGAATAAGGTACTGCTGGTAAAAGGGTTGACTACTAATCTCATCGGCATCAGTCAATTATGTGATCTAGGATTCATGGTCAACTTCTCAAGATCTGAATGTCTAGTGTTTAATGAAAAACTAGATGTTGTAATGAGAGGAATCAAATCCAAAAATAACTGTTATGTGTGGCAGCCTGAGAACACTGATATCTCCACTATGAGTCAAATCATCAAAGAAGAAAAAGAGATGAAACAGTGGCAGCATAAGCTTGAAGGAATGAAAAGAGCTATTCCTATGGAAGATGTCAGAAGAACTCCTAAACTACAGGCTGATAATATATGTGATGTGGCAAAGAACAAGTCTCATAAATTCTGTTCTCAAAAATTCTGGTCAAAACAGATGCTACCTGAGGACAATGTTACACAAGATGTTGTGACATTGTGGTGTGATAATCTGAAAACATTCAACATTTCCTTGAACCCTATTGACTTTGGAGAGAAGAAGTCATTTGAACTGGAACATAGTTTCTCTAAGCTTCAGCTAACTGATTCTTCTACCAAGGCGCTTGTTGGAAATAAATTTGAAAATTTAAGGGGCAGATTGGGTATTCACCAACATGACAAATTATAGCAATTAGTTTTGCTGAAAACAAGGGTTGAAGGGATTAATTTTATTAAGTCTATATTTAGTGGGTTAATCATATTCATTCACAATTCCTTCAAAAGCCTTAAGAAGTTGAAGAGACTCCCTTGTACTCCCTACCTCTCTCATCCTTGCAACCTGTTTCCTCCTCCCAATCAAAGAGTTTTCTCAAACTGCTACTATCACTCAACGTTAAACACAATGTCTCAGACATCGTCTTCCACCATGGTGGCTTCGTCTCACTCATCATCGTCATCATCTGATCAAGATTCTAGGGCAATCACTACATGCATAGAATCTGAAGTTCTTGAGGTCACTCCTCTCAGGGAGATGGCAACTGACCCAGCCAGAGTCAAAAAGCTCAGGACCAGACATGCAGGAAGAGCTCAAGCTACAATCTCTGGTAATTCTTCTCTTCCTTCGTCTTCTACACCTAATAAAGAAGGATCAGTTTAAGTACACCAAGCTATTGCTAGACTGGTTTCTAGCATTCTGAGTGGCAACCAATCTGTACCGGGGATTTCTATCCCTTTGAATCAATCAGAAAGTCCAAATGTGGAAGGTTCTGAAAATATAGATGTCACTGAGGATGTTGTGACACCAAAAGACAACATTCAGAATCCCTCTGAAAAGGCTGCTGATCCACCTATCATTGATGTGGATGAAGATTACTCAGATAATGAACTGATTGCTAATGTGAACCCTAGCATTGCTAGGAGATTGATGAAAAGAAAGAGTAGTGAGACTGTTAAACCTGATGCTAAGAAATCCAACGCTGAAGGGATGGCTGAGAAAATTCAGACAAAAGGGAAGAAGGCACAGGTGCAGACTGCTAGACAACCAATCTCCAAGAAAAGTAAAGAACCTGAAACTTCTGACTCTGATGATGAATCAGAATTTGAGATTGACATTGACAATACTCCCATCAGAAGGAAGCTCCCCTCCAGCAAGATTGCTAGAGTGCCTGAAGTGCCAACAGACAACATCTCCTTTCATCATCCTGATAATGCAAACAGATGGAAGTATGTTTGCTTGAAGAGAATAGCCTTGGAGAGAGAACTCAACAATGATGCCTTGGAGTGCAAAGACATCATGGAGCTGATCAGGAATGCTGGGCTAATGAAGACAGTGATGAAGTTTAGCAAATGTTATGAAAATCTGGTTAAAGAGTTTGTAGTGAACTTGTCCAATGATTGTGCTGATGGGAGGTCAGCTGACTTTGAGAGTGTGTTTGTTAGAGGAAGAAGGGTCAAGTTCTCTCCATCAGAAATCAACAAGTTTCTTGGAAGAACAAATAAGGACTGTCCTGATCTAGAGGCAACTGACAATGAAGTATGTTTGACCATCACTGCCAGGCAAGTAAAGTGCTGGCCATTGAAAGGGAAGTTGAATGCTAGTAAACTCAGCATGAAATTTGCCATCTTGCATAAAATAGGTGCAGCAAACTGGGTGCCTACAAATCACAAATCAACCATCTCCACAGGATTGGGGAGATTCATCTATGCTGTAGGAACCAAGACTGCCTTTGACTATGGAAGGTACATCTTTGAACAAACCTTGAAGCATGCTGGCAGTTATGCTGTCAAAGGACCAATTGCTTTTCCCTCCCTCCTTTGTGGAATCATCCTTGCACAATACCCTGACATCCTTGTAGCAAGAGATACAGTCTGCAAAAGAGCCCCTGCCCTTGGCCTGCACTACAAACTGTTTCAGGGATCCCATGCTCCAGACATTGTCATAACATCAGCTGAGACATCGTCTCCAAAGATCCAGTCCAAAACATCAGATGTCATAGCTGTTTTAAAAGAAACTTGCAAAGATCTGGATGCTAGAAAAAGGACCCTAGAAGCTCTAATTGCCAGGCTAGAAAAGAAAGAAGCTGAAGAAAGCAGAAGGGAAGAAGATGAAGGACAGCTCAACATTCAAGAAATTGGCTCCTCTGAGTCTGATGACAGTGCTTGAAGGTTGATTGCTGCTTGGTGGTGTTGCTGGTGGAGTTTGGAAGTGTGTTCTACTGTTGTCTGCTGCTGATCTCATTATTTTGTTTTGGATAACTGTATAAACATGTAATCTTTGGCCCATTTGTGGCTAAAGTGGGGGAGAATATTTTTGGTACTGCTTAATTAGTACTTGACACTATATTTTTCTGCTGTCACTTATTTCTGCTGCTATCTATCTATCTCTGATTGTTGAGGGACTTTAGCCAAAAATATGCCAAAGGGGGAGTTTGTAGGTGTTTAGGTATTGGCTTGCATTTTTGGTAAATCCCAAGTGTATGTGTGAATGTCATGACTGATGTCATAACATTCTAGTTCAGGTTGTACTAACTCAATAGGTACATGTGCAGAAAAATATTGTAATTCAAATACTGATGTTTATAAGTGTGTATCTGAGCATGTTTGCAAAATGATCACATTTTGCTAAATCAGTAGACAGGTTTTCTCAGATGTCATAACAGATGTTATGACATCCTGTTCTGAACTAACAGGATTGCAGGATTGGATAAGTCTGAGTTTTTTCAGGAAATAACTCAGTCCCTTCTAAACAGAATCCTGCGTTTTCTGAGGAGTAACCTAGCTCAATCCTAACCTGATCAATAAAGTACTGTGACCTGGTCTTTAGGTCAAACGGAATCAACCCTAGGTTTTTGGAAACCCTAACTGAAGTTGCAGCTGCTATATATTCAACAGAGCTGCGGTTTTTCAAGACATCCCTGCTGATTGATTAGAAGATCAATTTTGTAATCTGTATAGATTTGTTTATTGTACTCCAAGCAATTATCATTGTGATAAGTGCCTTGGAATAGGTTTCAATTGTAAGGGTTGTGTAGCACTCAAAGCTTTGAAGCAAGAGTGTTTGAATGTTACTTGACTAAAGCTGTGAAGTAGAGTCAAGTTAGTTGTGTACATCACTCAAAGCTGTGAAGCACGAGTGATTGTGTTACTTGATTAAAAAGCTGTGAAGCTTAATCAAGTGTGTGTTTTGAAGAGTGTCTTCATCAATTCTCAAGTCAAATTGGTTTATGTATCACTGCTGTGATTGAGGGGGAGTGAGTAGGAACTCAGGTTTAAGTTGTTACTTAGATTAGAATTGCATTGGGTAGGTCTTAAGTGAAGGAGATAAACTGGTTGGTTTATTCCTGAATTAACATCTCTTATAGTGGATTCTCTCCCTGGCTTGGTAGCCCCCAGAGTAGGTGTTGTTGCACACTGAACTGGGTAAACAATTGACTGTGTTATTTACTGCTTTTGTATTTACTGTCATATAGTAAGTCAGATACGGTGTCATAACATTGGACGTGACATTGAGTATCTGTAGCCAGAATTTCAGTCAAGAACATCTATTGAAACTGAGCATTCTGCGCCTGGAGGTCTTTCACTGTCTGCTCGAGATCCATCTTACTGAAATAAACAATAGAAAGATGAGGAGACTTGTCGTAAGAAACCTTCTTATGTTATGATGAATGGTAAATGTATATGCAATTATTTCAAGGAAATTAGAGATTTAAATTTGCTTTAGACCAAAAAGGAACACACGTTATATTAATAAGTTAAAGCTTTAAGTACATCATGCCTCTTTTGGGCTTACAAAGAAAATACAAAAACTCTAAGATAAAAAAGTTGTACGCATCCTCTTTGGTGTGATGTAGGCTTTTAGATTCCACTCCTCATGAAGTTGCTTAGTGAGTTCCAAAACCTTCTTCTTGCTGGCGTAGAATTGGGCCTCGAAAGTGTCTCTCTACCCCTTAAGCTGTATCCAATCCCTTTGCAAGTCTTCAAGAGAGGTGGGCATGTCAGGATGTAGAATAATGTATGGAACATCTCCTTCCACAACAGGCTCTGTGATAACCGAGAGAATGGAGGGGTAAGGCATTATAAGACTCTGAGCACGAGCTCGTACCCATTTGAGGTAAGGCTCAAGAGGGATGGAATTCTTATGCCCCAATGTCTTGCTATCTACCTTGTTCAACATCCTCTAAGCTCGGATAAATCTCTGGCGATGAACTTGATCGTTGTTCTCGTAGTCAAATACCAAACCTTGAATAAACATCTCATGTGGGCCATCTCTTCAGTTGTAACCAAACTGTCTTAAGGCTAAACAGGGGCTTTAGGTGATACCTCCCCTAATGCCAAGTAAGGGGACATTAGGGAATTCTCCATAACGGTCGATGATAGTTACATTCTCTATAGATCGGGAACACCAATGAATGTCTGAATGCTTGAGCGTCATCAACTTATGTGACCACCTTGAACCTTGCTCGTTTTTCAATACAGATTAGGGAAGATGCGAAATAAACCATCTTGCCAAGAGAGGAGTACAACACATAAGGATACCTCTCTTCCTCATAGTGCGAGTGTGAAAAGAATGTAGGATGTCTCCTAGAAAGGTAGGTACCGAGTTACGAGACATGAAGATTTTGACGGCGTTTAATCTATGAGTTGGTCAGGATTTGGAAACAAAACCATCCCATAGATGAGGAGAGCCACAATTTCCTCAAAAGCTTGCAAATCAAAAGAGTTCCAACATTTTTGGGCTTTCTCAAACAAGAATTTTGCTAGGAAACCCTTGACACCACTCCTTGTTTCCCAATTAGTCGTGATATCAGATGATTGAAAGTGTAGAGCTTGAGCAATATCTTCTGGCTTTGGCTCCATTTCTGTACTGTTGAAAGGTAGTTGATTGAGAATGGGAATCCTCAAGAGTCGGGAGAATTCTTCCAAAGTTGGCACAAGTTGATAATCGGGAAATGTGAAGCAATGGTGTAAAGGATCAAAGAACTGAAAGAGCACCTTCATCATGTCCTCATCAGTGTTAGAGGTGACCAAGTTTAGCAGACGACCATGTCTTTCGGTAAATGGAGACTTTTCAGGAATCCTTGCTGCTAGCTATTTAAGTTGAGGAGGGATCCTTACAAGGTTGACTTGAATGGTTTTCCTGCGAATAGAATCCATGTCCTACAAAACAGAACAAAGATAAATCCCAAGATCCTTGAAATGGTTAGTAAACATGAGTATGATGTTATGATGTTTATGATGTTATGTACAAGTATATATACACAAACAAAGCAAACAAATCCTTAGGTTTAGGCTTGCATGGATTCTCATAGGTAAGTACCGTCTTGAAATTTAGTTGGCTCAAACTTGTCCTAGTAATAGTAACTGGGTTCTAAGGAGCTCAATATCACTGATTTGTTTCCTTGGACAATGTTTCAGCACAATCCTCTTTAATGGCGACCGAAATATCCCAAAAAACCAAACCTCAATGAGTGTAGTATCGAGTATCTACCAACTTTGGACTGCACCAAAGCCGGTCATCTCACTATGTCCTAAAGGCCAAGTTGGTCAAGTAAAGGTTCTAAAAGTTCATTAGTGCTTCATGACATCACTCAGTGGCCCCGTATTCTCCTTGACTACTCAAGGGCTACCGGTACCCACAAATATGTCGCACTAATGTAGTTATTGCTTAAACCATGTCGGTATACTCCACAAAGTTTCCACAACGTATTGCTACTTACCTATAAGGTATCCCAAATCCAGGTAGAGGATTCAAACCCAAACAAAGAACCATAATGTAAAGCATACAAGTCAAACAATGAAAGCAAGTAAATATGATCTAACCCTAAGGTAACCCCACTTTTAAAATTTTCCCCAGCAGAGTCGCCAGTTCTGTGATACGGTGGGTGAACTAACTTGGGTGTTTTGCGTTTGATCGCAAATGTTGCGGTCAGCAAGAGTCGCCACCGACTTTTCTTTTATCCAAAAGGAAAGGTGAAAAAGCACAGGAAAGACCTTTGAGATTGTTTCTTGAGTTCGGGGGGTATATTATAAAAAGGGAAGGTATTAGCACCCTTTTCATCCATGGTTTTCCAAGGGCTCTTAGTTACTTGCTAGATCACTTGCTTTTTATTTGAAAATATGCTTTGTGTGATTTTGAAAGTATTTTTGAAAAGAGGCCATTGTTTAGGCAAACTTTGTAATGATTCTTGTTCGTAAGAATGTATACAAAGGTGATGTTCTTTTGAAAATGTTTTCAAGTTTGAAAGGTGTTTTGAAAGTGTAGGTGTTTGTTTTTTTGAAAATAGAAAGTATGTTTTTGTTTTGAAATGGAGCAAGTAACTAGGAACATTCTACCTATTCAAGAGTCTTTCATGTTCATTTCCTTTTTCCTTTGACATTGTTATCTTACCATTGATTTGGTAAGTAACCCTATCTTTGGATGTAAACGGGACAGACGTGGGTCATCGTATAACCATGATTAGCAATGTTGCAAGGTATCTTAGCATTTTTCTTTAGGAACTAAGATCATTTTGAAAGGCAACTTTTGATAGCGTCATCGAGGGACTATGATCTTGTATTTTGCTTGTCTTTGCTAAGATACCTCGCATGCGTAATATGGCTATTTTTGTAAGGCAACCAAGTGGATTTACCCTAGGGGTGCTTGTGTGCAAGCGTATTGATTTTTCATGCTTGATTTGTCTTTGATTAGGGTTTGCTAATTGATTGGTTTTAGTCTTTTCATACAAAACTCTAATTACTAGCATTTGGATATGAAGCGATAAATTGCGGAAATTAAAATTACTACACTATTACAATACTTAGGGGACGGGGGTGTACAAATTACAAATGGAGATTTTTCAAGAAAATTAAACCTAAATAATTATTACAACTATATTGAATATGTACAAATAATTGAATAAAGTGCAAGAATGCAAATATAAAATAAAAGAAAAAAATTATTTAAGTTTGTTTTTTTTTATGAAAAGGGGTTTCTAATCTAATTTGAAGAAGATGATTAATTATAAATAAAAAAAAATTAAGTTTAAGCTAATTAAGGAAGAAATTAAGTTAAAAAATGTTTTTAGGGTTTTTTATAAAAAAGGTTTTAAATTAAATAATAATAAAAAATGAAAATTAAATAATAAAAAAAAAACTAAATTCTAAGTTAATTTTAATTAAAAAATAAAAATAAAATAATTATTAAATCTAAGTCTAAATATTTAATTATTTAAAAGAGAAATTAATTTGTTAAAAGAAAATGTTTTTAATATTTTTTGTTTCATAATAAAATAAATAAGTGTAAAATAATGAATAAAAGATTTTTGGTTTTTTATTTTATGATTAATGAAAATAATAATAATAATAATAATAATAATAATAATAATAATAATAATAATAATAGTATTAATAATAATAAATAAAAGATAAAAAGTAAAAATAAATTAATAAAATAAAAATAAGTCAAAGGGGTTGATAAGTAAAATAAGGGGTATGGTGAGAAAAAAAGAGTCAGGCCTAAAGGATGGCCCAGGCGCTGCAAAAAAACACAAAAATGTCAAAAAAGTGGAAAAAAGGTCACATTGGGGCTTGAACCCAGGACCTCATAGTGACAGACGCGCGCTTTAACCACTAGAGTGGTGATACATCCATTAACTTGTATGAAATGATAAATACATAACACAAAAGCTGCCCTGACTGTACTTCATCTTCAACCTCCCACCAAAGGATCTGTAACTTGCTCATTTCTCAACTCAAAACTGGAAATCATGAAATGCAAATGAGCTTGATTCAAGGTGCTGCAATGATCAGGTTAGCTTCCTCAAGTTCCCAGGAAGCTAATGCAATGGTTTGCTTGAGCAATGGATGGCTAGAATGATCTGGAGAAGTCAAGTTGCAGACCTCTATTTTTGGTTATGGAGGATGATGAAGATGGAGTTACAGCTCCAAACCAAGGACAGGGATGGACTGTATTTGATGTAAGGAAGCTTTAGGAATGAATTTTAGGGAAAACACACGAGGGAAATGAGAGATAAAAGTTTAAGGTTAGAGCTTTGTATCAATGGAATTTTTTGTGCAATTTCTGGCTAGAGGGAGTTTGGGAGTGTTTTAGGGTGCTTAAGCTCTTGTCTTAGCTCACAAATATTGACTCTATTTATAAGCAACAAGTTTGGAGACTTCTTATTGGTCAGAATTTAAAATCACAAGCTTATGCATAACATGTGATCTTTTGAGAAATTCAAGTTTCCATGCCTTGTACTTGGTTCATAGAGTTGTTAACCACTTTAAACACAATACCTATGACTTTGTGGATGGAGTGTAATCAAGGAAAACAAGTTAGAGGCTTAAGAATGGACTTTATGCAAAAAGATTGTTTTACAAGAATGGCAATGTTAACTTTGTGCCATTAATGGAAATGCAACTTGGATAATAGCTCAATTGCTTGGATCAAAGCTCTAACAACTGTGTAAACATTTAATTATGGAGTGAAAAACAAGTTTGAGGCATGCAAAGCAAAGGTTATGCAGCCTAGCATGGATTTGGTTCATGTGTTCATAAAAAATGACTTGTAATTCAAGTTTGAAAACCCTAACTTCCTCTCTTCGATTCTCCCTACTCAAGAATGATCTCAAGGAGTTCTTTGACATTTTGGAAAGCTTGTAATGTGATCTACAAACCCTCCTTTAATCACTTTTGAAAATTACCCTTGTAACTATATGAAAAAGTGCCATGAAGTTAGGTCAAAATCCTGCCTAACCTAGGGCAAAATTTCAATAAGTATTTAGTTTCAAGACTATGACTTCATGAATTAATAACTTGAGATCCAAGAACTTTTAGAAGAAGTTGTGTAAAGCAATGTTGTAGATAACATGGAGATATACAACTTTCATGTTGAAAGTGTCTTTTGAATCATCTTGCATCATGGTGAAAAATTGGCTCAAAGTTGTAAAAAAACATGAAGTTTTAAACACTTAGAAAAATTTCTAAGTTAGAAAACTTTGACTTTTCAAAATGAAATCTTTAATTTTTGATTTCTTGATGAATAAGTTTCATATTTTGACATTTTTTGATGAATTGTGATCTTTGACATTTGATTTTGACCAAAAAGTCAAAGTTTGACTTTTCAGTGTACAATTGACTTTTGATCAGTTGACTGAAAATTCACTATCAATCCAATTGATCTTGAGCAATGTTTTGGGTCATGCCATTAGGTAAAAATGATGCAATTGAACTCTTGAGATCCATCCTCAAACCAATTAACCATTTGCTAGGTCAAAAATAAAAAATTTCCCTTTCTCAATCAAAACCCTAATTTTGACCATTTTGCCCTTTTGATGATTTGATCAAATTTCTTGAGGAATTATGGTCCAAACTTGATAAAATGATAAAAATGAGTTTATAATGTTGCTATGGATAAAAAATTATGAAGTTTGACTGTAAATTGGCCACAGTTGACTTTTTCCCTAATAAACTTGATTTTTAGGTCAACTGCTCAATTGACTGAGCAAAAGTGTGATCCAAGGATTGAAACTTGACATGAGTAATATTAGGGGTCCAAAATGATCCATGAAAGTCACATGAAGCATTGAAAGTTCAATTATCCTTGTGCAATCTCAAATCCTAATTTTGGTCATCAGTGCTTAAGGAGGTGTCTTGAGTTGATCAACCCTAGTGCAGTCTTGAACCAAGAGAGATCTTTGTGAGAAAATATTTGATAAATGAGAGGGAAAATTTTGGGGTACAACACCAGGTTTATCAAGCATAACCTCATCTTCCGTTACGGTATCCCCGAAAGGAGCATCACTAACAATGGAACCAACCTTAACAATGCTATGATTATAGAACTTTGTACTCAGTTCAAAATCAAGCATCACAATTCTTCTCCGTACAGACCCAAGATGAATGGCGCAGTAGAAGCTTCCAACAAAAATATCAAGAAGATTGTGCAAAAGATGGCGGTGACATATAAAGACTGGCATGAGATGTTACTGTTTGCTCACCATGGCTACCGTACTTCAACTTGAACATCAATTGGGGCAACCCCGTTCTCTTTGGTCTATGGCATGGAAGCTGTCATCCCTGTCGAAGTTCAGATTCCCTCTCTAAGGATAATGAAGGAAGAAGATTTAGGTGAAGAAGAATAGATTCAGACTAGGTTAGATCAGTTGAACTTAATTGACGAGAAGCGACTGGCTGCTGTTTGTCATGGTCAGATGTATCAAAAATGTATGATCAAGGCATTCAATAAAAAGATCAAGCCTCGAGTATATCAGACTTACGACTTGGTAATAAAGCGCACCATTCTTCCATAAGGCAACCCCAGGGGCAAATGGACTCCCACTTATGAAGGACCATTTGTTGTAAAGAAAGTTTTCTCTAGTGGTGCCATGATGCTGACTACTATGGATGGAAAAGACTTCCCACATCATGTGAACGTGGACATAGTTAAAAAATACTACACATAAAATGACCTGCTAGGTTGACATACCTAGGCAAAAAAAATGGGTATCCTGATAAATGGTTTTCTCACAGCAGCAGAGGATGCATCTTTTTGAATCTTCCCATTCTTAATCCCAACTTCCACTCTTTCTCCGGTCAAGATTAATTCAGTGAAGCCTACTGAGGAGCTTCCAATTAAATGATTAAAGAAAGGACCAGATAGGGTACTAAGAAACATGTCTACTAGCTCTCTTTCAGAAAGGGGAGGTTGGACTCTCCCTGCTAAGTCCCTCGATTTCTGAGCGTAGTCTTTGAAACCTTCACTTGAAACCATAGCCATACTCCGGAGTTGAGTACGAGTAGGAGCAAGGTCTGCATTGTATTGATATTGTTTATTGAAAGCAGCAGCATTGTCTTCCCAATTATGGATATTGGCCATTTCCAGTTGATAGAACCAATCAAGCCGAGTTCTAGATAGACTGTCTTGAAAAAAGTGTACCCACAAATCTCTGTCAACAGTGTGAGGATGTATCTTCCTCACATAGGATCGGAGATGCATCTTGGGACACGGAACTCTGTCGTACTTAGCAAATATTGGTGCCTTGAATTTTGGTGGAATGACAATCCCAGACACCAAACCCAACTCTTCAAGGTCTAGCCCGGAGACTTTCTGAATTTCCATTGCGCTTAGTCGTTCTTCCAGATGTTTGTATTTGTCATCGGCCGGGATACTGCTCTTCAGAGTAGTCTTCTTCTTCTTCCTCTTCAGATTCTAGCTGGACGACCGCTTCCTTGCCTTTCACTTCTTGATTATCCTTTTCAATAGATGACGTTGCAAAGTCTAGGGTCTGTCTGGCTTGTCCTTGGAACCTTCTTCCCATATTCAGAACTCTGGGTATTTTCTTTGCTTTCTTCTTATTTTCTTCAACCAGCAAAGTTTTCAGATTCTCTTGACCTTTGGCTAGAGTCAAGAACATCTATTGAAACTGAGCATTCTGCGCCTGGAGGTCTTTCATTGTCTGCTTGAGATCCAT
Source organism: Vicia faba (assembly GCA_948472305.1). Classification (NCBI taxonomy): domain Eukaryota; kingdom Viridiplantae; phylum Streptophyta; class Magnoliopsida; order Fabales; family Fabaceae; genus Vicia; species Vicia faba. The sequence goes on from OX451738.1 coordinate 1,511,794,701, forward strand.
CTTACTGAAATAAACAGTAGAAAGATGAGGAGACTTGTCGTAAGAAACCTTCTTATGTTATGATGAATGGTAAATGCATATGCAATGATTTCAAGGAAATTAGAGATTTAAATTTGCTTTAGACCAAAAAGGAACAGACATTATATTAATAAGTTAAAGCTTTGAGTACATCATGCCTCTTTTGGGCTTACAAAGAAAATACAAAAACTCTAAGATAAAAAAGTTGTACGCAACCTCTTTGGTGTGATGTAGGCTTTTAGATTCCACTCCTCATGAAGTTGCTTAGTGAGTTCCAAAACCTTCTTCTTGCTGGCATAGAATTGGGCCTCGAAAGTGTCTCTCTCCCCCTTAAGCTGTATCCAATCCCTTTGCAAGTCTTCAAGAGAGGTGGGCATGTCAGGATGTAGAATAGTGTATGGAACATCTCCTTCCGCAACATGCTCTGTGATAACCGGGAGAATTGAAGGGTAAGGCATTATAAGACTCTGAGCACGAGCTCGTACCCATTTGAGGTAAGGCTCAAGAGGGATGGAATTCTTATGCCCCAATGTCTTGCTATCTACCTTGTTCAACATCCTCTAGTCAAATACCAAACCTTGAATAAGCATCTCATGTGGGTCATCTCTTCAGGCGTAACCAAACTGTCTTAAGGCTAAACAGGGGTTGTAGGTGATACCTCCCCTAATGCCAAGTAAGGGGACATTAGGGAATTCTCCACAACGGTCGATGATAGTTACATTCTCTATAGATCGGGAACACCAATGAATGTCTGAATGCTTGAGCGTCATCAACCTATATGACCACCTTGAACCTTTCTCGTTTTTCAATACAGATTGGGGAAGATGCGAAATAAACCATCTTGCCAAGAGAGGAGTACAACACATAAGGATACCTCTTTTCCTCATAGTGCGAGTGTGAAAAGAATGTAGGATGTCTCCTAGAAAGGTAGGCACTGAGTTACGGGACATGAAGATTTTGACGGTGTTTAATCTATGAGTTGGTCAGGATTTGGAAACAAAACCATCCCATATATGAGGAGAGCCATAATTTCCTCAAAAGCTTGCAAATCCAAAGAGTTCCAACATTTTTGGGCTTTCTCAAACAAGAATTTTGCTAGGAAACCCTTGACACCACTCCTTGTTTCCCAATTAGTCGTGATATCAGATGATTGAAAGTGTAGAGCTTGAGCAATATCTTCTGGCTTTGGCTCTATTTCTGTACCGTTGAAAGGTAGTTGATTGAGAATGGGAATCCTAAAGAGTCGGGAGAATTCTTCCAAAGTTGGCACAAGTTAATAATCGGGAAATATGAAGCAATGGTGTAAAGGATCAAAGAACTGAAAGAGCACCTTCATCATGTCCTCATCAGTGTTAGAGGTGACCAAGTTTAGCAGACGACCATGTCTTTCGGTAAATGGAGTGTTTTCAGGAATCCTTGATGCTAGCTATTTAAGTTGAGGAGGGATCCTTACAAGGTTGACTTGAATGGTTTTCCTGCGAATAAAATCCATGTCCTATAAAACAGAACAAAGATAAATCCCAAGATCCTTGAAATGGTTAGTGAACATGAGTATGATGTTATGATGTTTATGATGTTATGTACAAGTATATATACACAAACAAAGCAAACAAATCCTTAGGTTTAGGCTTGCATGGATTCTCATAGGTAAGTACCGTTTTGAAGTTTAGTTGGCTCAAACTTGTCCTAGTAATAGTAATCGGGTTCTAAGGAGCTCAATATCACTAATTTGTTTCCTTGGACAATGTTTCAGCACAATCCTCTTTAATGGCGACCGAAATATCCCAAAAAACCAAACCTCAATGAGTGTAGTATCGAGTATCTACCAACTTTGGACTGCACCAAAGCCGGTCATCTCACTATGTCCTAAAGGCCAAGTTGGTCAAGTAAAGGTTCTAAAAGTTCATTAGTGCTTCATGACATCACTCAGTGGCCCTGTATTCTCCTTGACTACTCAAGGGCTACCGGTACCCACAAATATGTCGCACTAATGTAGTTATTGCTTAGACCATGTCGGTATACTCCACATAGTTTCCACAATGTATTGCTACTTACCTATAAGGTATCCCAAATCCAGGTAGAGGATTCAAAACCAAACAAAGAACCATAATGTAAAGCATACAAGTCAAACAATGAAAGCAAGTAAATATGATATAACCCTAAGGTAACCCCACTTTTAAAATTTTCCCCAGCAGAGTCGCCAGTTCTGTGATACGGTGGGTGAACTAACTTAGGTGTTTTGCGTTTGATCGCAAATGTTGCGGTCAGCAAGAGTCGCCACCGACTTTTCTTTTATCCAAAAGTAAAGGTGAAAAAGCACAGGAAAGACCTTTGAGATTGTTTCTTGAGTTCGGGGGTTAGATTATGAAAAGCGAAGGTATTAACACCCTTTTCATCCATGGTTTTCCAAGGGCTCTTAGTTACTTGCTAGATCACTTGCTTTTTATTTGAAAATGTGCTTTGTGTGGTTTTTGAAAGTATTTTTGAAAAGAGGTCATTGTTTAGGCAAACTTTGTAATGATTCTTGTTCGTAAGAATGTATACAAAGGTGATGATCTTTTGAAAATGTTTTCAAGTTTGAAAGGTGTTTTGAAAGTGTAGGTGTTTATTTTTTTGAAAACAGAAAGTATGTTTTTGTTTTGAAATGGAGCAAGTAACTAGGAACATTCTACCTATTCAAGAGTCTTTCATGTTCATTTCCTTTTTCCTTTGACATTGTTATCTTACCATTGATTTGGTAAGTAACCCTATCTTTGGATATAAACGGGACAGGCGTGGGTCATCGTATAACCATGATTAGCAATGTTGCAAGGTATCTTAGCATTTTTCTTTAGGGACTAAGATCATTTTGAAAGGCAACTTTTGATAGCGTCATCGAGGGACTATGATCTTGTATCTTGCTTGTCTTTGCTAAGATACCTCGCATGCGTAATATGGCTATTTTTATAAGGCAACCAAGTGGATTTACCCTAGGGGTGCTTGTGTGCAAGTGTATTGATTTTTCATGCTTGATTTGTCTTTGATTAGGGTTTGCTAATTGATTGGTTTTAGTCTTTTCATACAAAACTCTAATTACTAGCATTTGGATATGAAGCGATAAATTGCGGAAATTAAAATTACTACACTATTACAATACATAGGGGAGGGGGGGTGTACAAATTACAAATGGGGATTTTTCAAGAAAATTAAACCTAAATAATTATTACAACCATATTGAATATGTATAAATAATTGAATAAAGTGCAAGAATGCAAATATAAAAAAAAGAAAAAAATTATTTAAGTTTGTTTTTTTTTTATGAAAAGGGGTTTCTAATCTAATTTGAAGAAGATGATTAATTAAAAATAAAAAAAATTAAGTTTAAGCTAATTAAGGAAGAAATTAAGTTAAAAAATGTTTTTAGGGTTTTTTTATAAAAAAGGTTTTAAATTAAATAATAATAAAAAATGAAAATTAAATAATAAAAAAAAACTAAATTCTAAGTTAATTTTAATTAAAAAATAAAAATAAAATAATTATTAACCTAAGTCTAAATATTTAATTATTTAAAAGAGAAATTAATTTGTTAAAAGAAAATGTTTTTAATACTTTTTGTTTCATAATAAAATAAATAAGTGTAAAATAATGAATAAAAGATTTTTGGTTTTTTTTATGATTAATGAAAATAATAATAATAATAATAATATTATTAATAATAATAATAAATAAAATATAAAAAAGTAAAAATAAATTAATAAAATAAAAATAAGTTAAAGGGGTTGATAAGTGAAATAAGGGGTATGGTGAGGAAAAAAGAGTCAGGCCCAAAGGATGGCCCAGGCGCTGCAAAAAAACACAAAAATGTCAAAAAAGTGGAAAAAGGTCACACTGGGGCTTGAACCCAGGACCTCATAGTGACAGACGCGCGCTTTAACCACTGGAGTGGTGATACATCCATTAACTTGTATGAAATGATAAATACATAACACAAAAGCTGCCCTGATTGTTGTAGCGGTAGAAATGTGCAAGACTAAGCCATTGGATTGACTAGACTTTATACAAATCAAAATAAAATTCGCCATCGCGCTTTATTGTTTCCAAAGGAATGGGAAAAGAGCGAATAACCCAAAAAAGGGGGTAAGATTCAAGGTAAGGGGGTTGGTTATGCAAAGGGAAGGTATTAGCACCCTAAACAACTACGGTACTCCGCAGGAACCTCTTTGAAAAAATCTGTATATTTTGGCTATAAAAATTTGTTGTATATAAAATGGATGGTGGAGGTGAGAAAAGAAATATTTTTTTATGATTTTTGCACCCGCCACGGTTGCGAACCTTTAGTGCCTACGTACCACCTTTCGTGTAATAGGGGATCAGGGTACACATAGTTCCTCTTTTAAAAATTTGAAACACAAGTGTGTTGGTTGATTTTATGAGATAAGACATCGTCGCAATTGTCCGTGTGAAAAACATACTTACTACCCACAATCATGAGAAAGGAGAATTTGCATCATCTCAAAGTGGAGGATATGGCTTGGATTTTAAAATCAACAATGCCTCACTCAACACCCAAGTGGAAAATATCTCACTTTACTACATATTGTAGAAGTATAGTTGTTTGCATCACTACAAGGATTGACAAGAGTCTAATCTTTTGAGAAAAGTTTAAAGATAAAAGCCAAAGTGGCAAAATGGTTTGAAATGAGATTGATTGACTTTAGTCTTCTCACAAAAAAAGGTCAAGGTATTATTAAATTGATTGAAATTTATTTATGAAAGTGTTTCGAAGATGCATGGACCTAAGTCAAAGTTTATTATGAAAATGTTTCAAGTTTCAAAACAAGAAGAGTTTTTTAAAAAAAAAAACGGAGGGAGAAGATTTTTGAAATTAAAGAAGATGGGAGGAGAAGAAGAGGCTATCCTAAAGCATAAGGTAAAAGCTAGGGATAAGAACCATTTAACCAACAAGAAGCCAATACTTGACATTATGAGTCAATATAGAATTCCCATTCTTTGGATTGAAACCAAGCAAGCAAATATACTAGACCTCTTGAGAGAACCAAACTTCAAGTGTTTTAAGTCTTCGCAAAAATTGGGCAGAGTAACGGCTGTATACGGGTGAATTCCAGATTACAAACAAAGATCGTAATCTCAATAACTTGCACACAAAACAAACAAACAACCCAATGTCTTGAGGTAAACCTCAAGAACTCCAGACAAAATATAAAATAAAGTCACAAAGTCTCCAAGATAGGCCAAGGTCTCTAATCCTAAGTCCAAGAAGTCCATCACTCCATAATGCAAAGGATAGTAACCATGTAGTCCAAGTATCATTAATGATTTTTATGGTTCATGTTGATTATTAGGTGTCTTTAAAAAGAAAGAAAAGCTCAAGTGAGCAAAATAAAAATTTCATAAAAGTAAATGCTCAAGTGAGCAAAGATGAAAATAGCATGAAATGTAAAAATGCTAAAAGTAAATGGTACATAAAGCATGAAAATAAAAGCGTAAAGTAAAGTTAATTGTTAGTAATTAGTGGTTAGTTGGATGACTATCTTGAAACTTGCATTTGGAACTCATTAGGGGATTGGTAGAACCAAAGCCTCTACACAACAAGTTGCATTTGCTTTTTGTCAAGTATATCATCCATTTTGGAATTCTCACAAGGCAACATGTAATGATCAACAATGTTTAAGTGATCCGCGTTGACCAAAGGTGTTGTAGATCCATCAGAGGATTGGTAGAACCAAAGCCTCTACACAATGAATCTCAAGGTTATTGGATCAAAGAGATCAAATTAACATACTTGGGCTTGCAATCATAAGTTTGGGCCACGAATGATCATTTATTCGAATCGGGACAAAATTTAGCGCTATGTTAAGCAATCGTAAGTGGACTTATGTAGAAGTCGCACCTATTTTGAGTCCGGTCAATAGCAATCTATGTACTTCATGTTTGGATAAATGATATAAAGATCACCATCCCTTAACATGTAGAACAATTAAAAAAGAAAGGGATAAGATGAAGAGGGAGGGAAATGATAAGCTAATTTGGATCACCATTTCAAAATTCTTTCATCTTTAAATTCAACCACTCCTCTAGATGGATTAAAGCACTAAACATATCATTAATCCAAAGCACCAAAAATGAATTAAATAATTCACTCTTAGGTAGATTTGAATTGATGAACATTTATCCAACTTCATCTACATCACAAAGTCCATTGAGTTTAAAGACAAATTGGACATTTAAAATTGCAATCCAAACCAACAATCAAAAGGAGTGAGTAGCAAAAGTATTTTGGATCAAAGCTGCCCCAAAACAAGGCAAAAAATACATTTTGTTCAGGTGTAAATCGATTTACACTACTATGTAAATCGATTTACACAGTATAATTTTCAAAAATTCATGCAAAATTGTGCTGTGTAAATCGATTTACACTTAGTGCAAATCGATTGCACACAGTAAAAACAGCAAAAACAACATTTTAGAAGGGAAATTTCTTGTTCAAACTTTCCATCAAACACCTTATGATCATGGATCCACTTGAGCACAAAAATTCCATCAAATTATGAGAAAATAACACCATTGAAATCACAAAATAATGCTCAAAGAATCAATCCCAAAGATCACCAAGAGATCACATTGTGAAAGATGAATTATCCAACTACAAAGGTAGATCTAGAGAATTATCAAAACAACTTCAAGAATTTGCTTCAATTCAACCACAAGAATCAATTGACCAAGCTTGGATGTAGAGAGTTGATGGAGAAAAAGTGTTTGGATGAAGGTTTAGCTCAAAGATTAGTAAGCTTCAATGCAAAGCTTACTAACTTTTTGAAAATGGAGCTTTGAGTGAATTTGGTAGATGGAGAGAATTGAGAGATTTTTTAGCAAGGTGGATTTGACTATCAAAAGCTTGAATTTTGAATGAAATGAGGGCTCTATTTATAGAGTTTTAGGATTGGGATTAGTGGTAATTTGGTAATTGATTCTTGGAGCCAAAATTTGAATTAATGACAACTCTTTCAAAAATTAGAGCCAAAATTTGAATTAATGATAATTCTTTCAAATATTAGAGCCAAAATTTGAATTAATGATAATTCTTTTTTAAAAAATGAAAGATTGGCACTAAAATTTGAATTAATGATACATCTTTCAAAAGTGAAGGAAAATTGGAGCCAAAATTTGACAAGTTTAAAATGCTGATTTTTTATAAAATTTTTACGCTGTGCAATCGATTGCACTACAGTGCAAATCGATTACACAGTGTATTTTTTTCAAAAGTGGCGCAAAATACACTATGTTCAATCGATTGCACTTTAAGAGAAATCGATTGCATCAGTGAAAAAAATGAAATTTTTTAATTCTTTTTCTTTGCAAATAGAGATTTTAGGAAAATAATACCAGAAATCCTTATTTGTCAGATGCTTCGACTTGGTACCTACAAAAAAAAAATACAAAGACAAAGACAAATATTTTTTGTATTTTGATTAGAAGTTAGTCAACAACACATATACAAAATACACAACCAAGGTGCTTGGAGATTCCTCAAGAGCAAACTTAAAGATAGGAAAAAAGAGGAAGAACCAACCCTAATGTGATCTTGTTATGATCGAGTTGATATGATATGATAGAGGAATCTTAGGGGAAAAATTGGGGTACAACAGCTGCCCTTATTTAAGTGTCTTCTATCCGGAGATACGAAGGTTATAAATCTTCGTGTCAACGCGATTGAAGATACTTAAATATAAAACAAGCCCTATTTTTGTCTCTAAGATACCATGCAATGCTTATGATTATGGATGCATATGAACAGAACAAAAGAGACGCAAAGTAACACTGGGGATGCCACAAAAATGAAGAAACAAAGGAGCAACCCCACCAGGAAAATAAATCACTGGTGGACCAAAAGAATAGAACCAGAGAGGAGGATAACAAGCATCGACGTTCACTGCCGATGTCTACCAACATTCACTGAAGGTAGAGAGAAGAAGATATATCGAATCACAGATGACGGTAAACTACCAACTCAATAGTTGAAGGTAGAAGAGAAAATATATCATGTCACCGTCGTTCACTAACGATTAACTATCAACGTTCACTAAAGATAGCAAAAAGATAACAAACGCCGACGTTCACTGCCGATGTACTACCAACGTTCACTGATGATAGCAAAAAATAAGAAATACTGATGTTCACTGCCGATGCACTACCAACGTTCACTGAAGGTAGATTTTGAAAATATCATACCATCGTCGTTCACTGACAAGGAACCACCACCGTTCACTTGCGAGGAACCACCACCGTTCACTTGCGAGGAACCACCACCTTCAAAATTGGGAGTCCACTTGCCCCTAGAATCAGTGTTAAAAGACACAATCTTCCTGAGCACGAGGTCGCCTTCTCTGAATTCACGAGGTTTGACCTTTTTATCAAATGCTTTCTTCATTCTTTTCTGATATAACTGCCCATGACATAAAGCTGTCATCCTCTTCTCTTCAATCAAATTTAATTGGTCAAACCTATTCTGGACCCATTCAGCCTCTGTCAACTTGGCTTCCATTATCATACACAACGAGGGAATCTCTACCTCAACAGGGAGTACAACTTCCATTCCATATACCAGAGAGAACGCGGTTGCTCCTGTTGAAGTGCGGACAAATGTTCGATATCCATGCAGAGAAAAAGGGAGCATTTCATGCCAATCCTTATAAGTAATAACCATTTTCTGGATAATTCTCTTGATATTCTTATTAGCAGCCTCAACAGCCCCATTCATCTTTGGCCTGTATGGAGACGAATTATGATGGACAATCTTGAATTCTTCACACAGTTCTGTCATCATTTTGTTGTTCAAATTTGAGCCATTGTCAGTGATGATTCTACTCGGCACACCATACCGGCATATCAGATTGTTTTTGATGAAACGCACAACCACTTGTTTAGTAACATTGGCATAAGAAGTAGCCTCTACCCATTTGGTAAAGTAGTCAATTGCTACCAAAATGAAACGGTGTCCATTTGAAGCTTTAGGTTCTATCATCCCGATCATGTCAATACCCCACATAGAGAAAGGCCATGGGGAGGAAATTACATTGAGAAGTGTTGGAGGCACATGGATATTATCTGCATAAATCTGGCATTTATGGCACTTCTTTGCAAATTTGCAACAATCAGATTCCATTGTCAACCAATAGTAACCTGCCCTTAGTATCTTTTTAGCCATCGAATGTCCATTAGCATGAGTGCCAAATGAACCTTCATGAATCTCATGCATCAACATGTCTGCTTCGTGTCTATCCACGCATCTGAGCAAGACCATGTCATAATTTCTCTTGTATAGCACATTTTCACTGAGGAAGAAACTGCCTGCCAATCTTCTCAATGTCTTTCTATCTTTCCTTGATGCACCAATCGGGTATTCCTGAGTCTGAAGAAAATGCTTGATATCATAATACCAAGGTTTTTCATCTGCTACCTCCTCTGTCGCAAACACATGAGCGGGCCTATCCAGCTGTCGAACTGTAATACAGGGTATATCATTCCAAGAATTCACTTGATACATGGAAGCCAGAGTTGCCAGAGCATCCGCCATTTGATTTTCATCTCTAGGGATGTGATGGAATTTAACTTTATTGAAGAAGGGTAGCAATCTTCTAGCATAATCTTTGTAAGGGATCAAGCCAGGGTGACGAGTATTCCATTCTCCTTTAATCTGATTTATTACCAAAGTTGAATCACCATACACATCTAGAATTTTGATTCTGAGATCAATAGCTTCCTCAAGACCCATGATGCAAGCCTCATATTCCTCCATATTATTAGTGCAATCAAATGTTAGCCTCGCAGTAAAAGGAATATGCGATCCATGAGGAGTGACAATCACAACACCAATTCCTTTACCATAAGCATTCACCGCTCCATCAAAAATCATACTCCAATGAGATTCAGGGTCAGGGCCTTCCTCAGGCAATGGTTCTTCACAATCTTTCACTTTCAAGAACATCACATCCTCATCAGGGAATTCAAATTCTACAGACTGATGATCTTCCACCGGTTGGTGAGCAAGGTAATCCGCCAACACACTACTTTTAATAGCTTTTTGAGTGCGGTACTCAATATCATATTCAGACAACAACATCTGCCAGCGGGCAATTCTCCCTGTAAGAGCAGGCTTCTCAAAAATATACTTGATTGGATCCATTTTGGAGATCAACCAAGTGGTATAATTCAACATATACTGCCGCAAACGCTTTGCCGCCCAGGCCAAAGCACAACATGTCTTTTCTAGCGTGGAATACCGCAACTCACAATCAGTGAACTTTTTGCTGAGATAATAGATGGCGAACTCTTTCTTTCCCGTTTCATCCTGTTGTCCCAGAATACAACCCATGGATTTATCTAACACCGTTAGATACATAATCAGCGGTCTTCCTTCTACGGGAGGGAGCAAGATAGGAGGTTCATGCAGATACTCTTTAATACTCTCAAATTCCCTTTGGCAGTCATCCGTCCACACACAACCTTGATCTTTCTTTAACAACTTAAAGATCGGTTCACACTTTGCAGTCATGTGGGAAATGAATCTAGAAATATAATTCAAACGCCCGAGGAAACCCCTGACTTGCTTTTCAGTTCTTGGTGCTGGCATTTCTTGAATTGCTCTGACTTTATCAGGATCAACTTCAATTCCTTTCTGGCTAACAATAAAACCCAACAATTTCCCCGATCTAACTCCGAAGGTGCATTTATTTGGATTCAAGCGGAGACAAAACTTCCTCAAACGCCGAAACAACTTCAATAAATATTTTATATGCCCTTCTTCAGTTTGGGATTTGGCAATCATATCATCAACATATACTTCAATTTCCTTGTGCATCAGATCATGGAATAGGGTTGTCATATCCCTCTGGTACGTTGCACCAACGTTCTTCAACCCGAAGGGCATCACTCTGTAACAGAATGTTCCCCAGGGTGTGATAAACGTTATTTTTTCCATGTCCTCTGAAGCCATTCTTATTTGATTATACCCGGAAAATCCGTCCATGAACGAGAATACTTTGAATTTTGTTGTGCTATCCACTAACATATCAATGCGAGGCAATGGAAAATCATCTTTTGGACTAGCTTTATTTAGATCTCTGTAATCTACGCACATGCGGACTTTTCCGTCTTTTTTCGGTACTGTGACAATATTGGCAATCCATTGAGGATACACTGACGTCATAAGAAAACCAGCATTAGTCTGCTTTAGGACCTCCTCTTTGATCTTTACTGCCATATCTGGGTGAGTTCTTCTCAACTTTTGTTTAACTGGCGGACACTCTGGCTTTAATGGCAAATGATGCTCAACAATGTCTGTATCTAGACCAGGCATGTCTTGATAAGACCAAGCAAAAATATCCACATACTCTTTCAACAGCCCAATCAACCCGCTCTTCATATCAAGATGCAACGATGCTCCAATCTTAATCTCTTTCGGATCTTCTTCTGAACCCAAATTAATCACTTCCGAAGGCTCCTTATATGGATGAATGGTATTATCCTCTTGCTCAAGCAACCGTGAGACCTCTTCTGGAATCTCATCATAATCTTCTACTTCAGCCCCAAACACAGGACATTCAAAGTTGGGAGAGGGTGCAGGGTCATTGTATTCAACAATTTTTTTAATTAATCTGCACATATGATTTATGATTGCTTTTAGAAACTGACACATATAACAAGTGATCATGCAGATTAATTTTCAGTTATCATTTATTTTGAAAGGGTTTTTTATTTGATTACCATTTCCCAAGAAAAAGCAGAAAATAAAGACATATTTTTGGAAGCAAAGACAACTTTTATTAATGATCTTAAAAATCAAAGCAAACGGATAAGCCCATACAATACTTTCACCTTGGGAAGAGTGAAAGCTTTTCAAAGAAAGAACAAATTAACAAAACAAATTACTTTGAAATATGTATGCAAGAAGGAACATCAATGGTGACCCAGTTCTGAACTCGGACTCCATGCGTCACAAAATTCGGTACTTCCTGCTCTGCTTCATCTTCTTCAACAGCATTGATTCCAGAACCAATCGGATGGAGGTAGCCTCCGTTGCGGAAAACATCATGATAACTGTTCACAGGAGACTTTGACTTCAAACTTTCTCTTTTTCCATTCTTCGAAGAAAAACCCAAACCATCTCTGTTCTTGTTCACGGGTGGATCCACCAGTCGTCCCCAAACTACATTATGACCATTGCGCACAACCTGTTGCGCGTCCTTCAGGGAAACTACAGAATTCTCATTCCTCCTTATGTTGTCAATGGATAGGGCTTGGAACTGGGTTCCAATAGCAGCCTCATCCGCCTCTACAATACTGAAAGAGGATAGATGGGATATCAACAACGCCTACTCCCCATTTATGATCACTACCTTCCCTTCACGCACAAATTTTAGCTTCTGATGCAGAGTTGAAGTGACAGCCCCTGCTTCGTGTATCCATGGTCGTCCAAGCAAACAACTATATGCGGGAATAATATCCATAACCTGGAAGGTTATCAAGAACAAATGTGGTCCTACATGGATGGGCAGGTCCACTTCACCGACGACAGATTTCCTCGACCCATCAAAAGCCTTCGCAATGATGCCACTCGGGCGCATAGATGTTCCTTGATACTTTAGCTTCAAGAGGGTACTTCTCGGTATGACATTCAACGCGGATCCATCATCAATTAGCACATTGGACAGCGAATCATTCTTACAGTTCATGGATATATGGAGGGCCAGGTTGTGATTCCTCCCTTCATCTGGTAACTCATCATCACAGAAGCTCAAATTGTTACATGATGTAATGTTTCCAATTACGCTGCTGAATTGATCTAATGGCATGTCATTCTCTACAAAAGCTTGGTCTAGTACTCTCATCAGCGATTCTCTATGAGCAGAGGAATTCATCAATAAGGCTAGAATAGATATCTTTGAAGGAGTCTGCAATAGCTGATCTACAATTCTGTAATCGCTCATCTTAATTATCTTCAAGATATCATCCACTTCTTTCTCTAATGTAGCTCCACTAGTCTCTCCTGCAGACTTCTTAGGCTCATTATTCTCAGCAATCTTCTTTCCATCAACAACATCTCTTCGAATGACCGGTGCAAATACACGACCACTACGGGTCACTCTGCTATTATCAGCTATATTTCCAACATCTGGCATCGGCTGGATGGGAATCTCCACCCCATCTTCTAAGATCATAACATTGTATTTGTAAGGCACAACCTTATCTGATTCATAGGGAACAGGACCTGGAAGACTAATTACCAATGGGGCAACAACTAGTTTGCTATGGTACTCCACCTCAATATGAGTGGGTGCACCAAAACAAGGTACAATGACATTCACCCCTTCCTCAACACAATCAGCCATCAAAAATTCATTTCCGGCAAACAAATCTTCGTCTGAAGAGAAATACTCATCTGCGGAGGCATACTCTTCCTCTGACTCTTCCATCAAACAGACTTCAACCATATCAATCTCATGATAATCATCTCTCTGACCTGTGATCTTGATGGTTCCATTGTCTAACAGCAACTGAACACCTTCCCTCACAACAGAACATCCTCGTGGATTTCGACAACAAATTATGCAAGATCCATATTGGTGTTCCACCTGACCAGCAGTATGGAAGAAGGTAGCATGTAACTGCACTAGATCCTCATTCAAATGATCCACATCAAAAATTATGAATTCACCCAGACATCCAGAAACCATATTCACTTCCTCTTCATATTCCACCCTAGGCCTGATTATATGGATTAAACCTTCATCCATTATCTCCTGTAAATCAGCCTTTATCTTCTCGCAACCTTGTATGTTCATACTGCGAACAGCACAACCAACGTGGTCATGCGTATAATAACTGAATTCACAGAGGTCTGCATGCATCTTCACCAAATCCCCTCTAACCAGATTAATGTCAAAAATTCGAAAGTCGCCTGGACAACCGCCCACCATATTCACAACATTCACTCCCCCGTGCTTGGGTAGAGGATTGTCTTTCACATTAGGTCCCACGTCTTTGAAAGATAAAATTCCAGACTTCAACAACCTTTGCACTTCATTCCTCAAAGGATAACAATTTTCAACACTATGCCCTGGTGCTCCCTGATGAAAGGCACACGTCTGGTCTGCTTTGTAATACCACGGTCATGGTGATGGTATAGCGGGAGATGGTCGTGTCTGGACCAACTTCTTCTGAACCAATGCTGGTAATAGCTCTGCATAGCTCATGAGAATAGGACCATAGTTCTCCTTTCTCTGATTATACCCTTGATTCCTCTGCTGGGATGGTCTCTGATAAGCAACGGTAGTTGGAGCGGCATTCATAACAGGAGTAACTGAGGCGACTTGCTGATGACGCTGATAATTCCTTCTAGGAGCATTTACCTTTCTCTCTTGCATAACAACATTTGTATCCCCCTCTTTCTTCTTTGTAAACCCATAAGATGGCTTCTTCACACCTCCAGATCCTTCACCCTTTATCAAACGGCCTTCTCTTACTGCCTCTTCTAGGCGGACACCCATTCCTACCATCTCTGTAAAATCACTTGGGGCACTTGCTACCATTCTTTCGTAGTAGAAAGCTCCTAGCGTCTTTAGAAAAATCTTGGTCATTTCTTTCTCTTCCATGGGCGGAATCACTTGTGCAGCCACTTCGCGCCATCTCTGTGCATACTCTTTGAATGATTCTCTGTCTTTCTGAACCATGGCCCTAAGCTGGTCACAGTCAGGCGCCATGTCCACATTGTACTTGTATTTTTTAATGAATGCTTCTCCCAAATCATTAAAAGTATGGATGTTGACGCTGTCTAAACTCATGTACCATTTCAACGCAGCACCGATCAGACTATCCTGGAAAAAATGAATCAGCAGACGCTGATCATCAGTATGGGTAGACATCCTTCTCACATACATCACCAAATGAGCACGAGGGCAAGTGTTGCCCTTGTACTTCTCAAATTCCAGGACTTTGAACTTAGCAGGCACTTTAACATTTGGGACCAAACACAGCTCATTCACATTCTGCCCGAACAACTCTTTCCCCTAAGAGCCTTCATCTCTCTTTGCATTCTATCAAACTGCTCTTGGAAATCATCCATTCTGTCATAAAGACCCAAGTCTTCACTCGGTGGAGGGAAAGGACGACACACATCTTCATTAACAAACAGAATCAAATTCACCGAAGGAGGTGCATCAGGAACAGTATGCACCACAGGAGGTGCATGAGTAACAACATTTGGAACCACTGGAGCATCTTGAGGACCCAAATTGAAATCTTCAGGTGCAAAATTCTCTGGCATTCCCCACGGATAACCCTGAGGCATACGGTTTTGAACAACAGCCGGAGTAGCGGATACGGGAACAGTCAGAACTTCAGAACTTTCCCTTGTTGGTTGAGGTTGAACACTCGGTGGATGATTCTGAGCAACCACCAGAGCTTCCATCAGAGTAGTCAAGTTGGCCAAGCCAGCCTTCAAAGCAGAAACTTCTTTGCGCAGCTCGCGATTCTCCTGTTCTAAGTTGTCCATCTTCTTTTTGAAATTAGCCCGAGTGTTGTAGTGATGAGTCAGCTTGCTGAATGAAGTAAAGAAGCTGGGTAAGGCACCTGGATATGCATAACAAATGCAAAAACATGTGCAATATGATGCATGATATGCAATGTATATGATTATTTTTGCTTTATCATTTAATATTTCAAGGGATCTAAGATTTATAGACATATTGCAAACATCAAAATAACAACGCATTTAAAATACTGAAAACTTTTATTATAATAACCTCGAAATGGTTACAAGTTTCAATGACCCCAAGTACAGGATGAAAATACAATCTAAAATCCTGAGAAAAGGAACTGATAGAGATTAATCTGTATGAATGCGCTTCCCTGTGAGCCTGGCAATATGAGCTCTCAACCTCTGGTTTCCTTCCACATGTCTGATGGCAACCTCCTTCCAATCATCTGAATCAGGAAGTGAACAAACAACACCTGTTTGAGGCTTAGGAGAAAATAAATCTCCTTGCCTCTCCATAGACTCTACTGCTCGACTCTCAAGGATCTCGATCAAATCATCTCTCTCCTTCAGGTCTGCTCTGTAGGAACTCTCTAAAGTCTGGAACTTGTTCTTCCAAGCATCCCTTTCCCGTTGCATCCTAACCAAAGCAAGCTGTAGCTCTTCTAGATCATCTAATAAGGGAGGAGTGGTCTTCACAAACAAATCAGGCATGGGTGTCTCCCGAGTATACGACATCTTCAACTGAATGGCTCTCGATCAGACCCACTGAAGATATGGCTCCAAAGAAACAACACCCCTAGGTCCCAAATCCTTCCTACTCTTCTTATGAATGTGACGCCAAGCCTTCGCAATCTGCTCCCTAGCTTCCCTGTGGTCTTCTCTTTCCTTCAGAAAGAAACTACTCAGATGAATATTGTTCGGTTTATCCCTCATCGGATAACCAAGCTGTCGCCGTGCAAGAACAGGGTTATAGTTAATTCCCCCCTTTGTACCAAGAAGAGGCACATTGGGGAAACTACCACAACTGTCAATAATCTCCGCATCCTGGTAAGCTCGATGATACCAATCAATATCCGAGTGAGTAAGTGCCATGATCTTAGGAGCCCAACGGGGTTCCTTCTTGACATCCCAAAAAGCGTCAGACCGAGGCATATGAGAGGTAAACCACCGATACAACAAAGGCGTGCAACAGATAATCATTCCCCCATGATAAGAATTCCGAAGATGAACAGAGTAATAAGCATCACCCAACAGTGTAGGAACCGGGTTTCCAATCATGAAAATCTTGATAGCGTTAATGTCGACAAACTTGTCCACATTAGGAAATAAGAATAATCCATAGGCGAGTAAAGCAAAGATGGCCTCAAAAGCAACCGTACTCTTCATCCTGGCAAAGTAATGAGCTTTCTCCAATAAGAACTGAGCTGGTAATCCTCTAATCCCTCCTTTGGTAGTCATATGAGCTTCCACCTCAGACTTCCCCAGATGAATCAAAGCAGCAATCTCATGTGGTTTTGGCTCACCCTCCAAACCAGTAAAAGGAACGCGATCGGTAACAGGTAAATCCAATAGATAGGAATACTCTTCCAGTGTTGGCATCAACTGATAATCGGGAAAAGTTGAGAGAAAACCCTCCTTCATCTTCAGCTTCATGAGAGGAATAATGGATCCATACTTCTTCCGAAAGTCTGCAGAACACTCGATCTCGGGAATTAGACTGATCAACTCATCTATCTTAGGATCCTTGAAACTGTATTTCCCGGTCTTTCTCTTTCCAGAATCCATGGTTTAAAAGTACCTGAGATATTCACAAATAGTCAACCTTTAAATCCCTTGAAATATTGTTTTTTTCAAAAGATGCTTATGAGTGCATGGATGCATGATGCAATAATCACACACAAGATCACACATATAGGGTTCATAGGTTCAACATCACGAGTATGAGGTCGAAGGTACTACCCATAAGGTATTGGTCTAAAAAGTTATCACCTGCCGAACAAGGTTCTAAGAGGTTCCCAGAGTCTACATCCTTCCTTCAGATATTACCAACTTCCCGATTAACTCGGTAATTAGTAATATTCTCAAGAAAGACTCGTCCGAGCGTAGTATCGCGTGACAACTACTTCGGGATTACTCCGTCATAGCTTCCGCACTACACCTAAAAGGCCAAGATGGGTTAGGTAATCTATGATCCTCAGCTTCAGCAGGCTCCCAGGTAGAAAGCAGTACGTCTTCCCGATTACTCGGTAAACGACGCTACAATCAAAGGGGCCTCCACTGAGTGGGAGATCTCTGCCTCCTTTTTTGGGATTACTCCCTCAAAGTTAACATGACTATACCGCCCGTCCTATCTTAAAGTTTGCCCAAGTCCGGGTATAGGACTTATGAGTAATCACCAAGCACCCTGTAAACCAGGAAAATCCAGACAAACATATATACAAAATATAACACATAAACAACAATAGTACATATACGGATATAAACAAAGATAGGTTTAACCTACTTAGGGATGGACCAGCAAGAGGTCAATCTTTCCCCAGTGAAGTCGCCATTTTTTCTGTAGCGGTAGAAATGTGTACGACTAAGCCATTGGATTGACTAGACTTTATACAAATCAAAATAAAAATCGCCACCGCGCTTTATTGTTTCCAAAGGAATGGGAAAAGAGCGAATAACCCAAAAAGGGGGAAAGATTCAAGGTAAGGGGGTTGGTTATGCAAAGGGAAGGTATTAACACCCTAAACATCTACAGTACTCCGCATGAACCTCTTTGAAAAAATTTGTATATTTTGGCTATAAAAATGTGTTGTATATAAAATGGATGGTGGAGGTGAGAAAAGAAATATTTTTTTATGATTTTTTCACCCGCCGCGGTTGCGAACCTTTAGTGCCTACGTACCACCTTTCGTGCAATAGGGGATCAGGGTACATGTAGTTCCTCTTTTAAAAATTTGAAACACAAGTGTGTTGGTTGATTTTATGAGATAAGACATCGTCGCAATTGTCCGTGTGAAAAACATACTTACTACCCACAATCATGAGAAAGGAGAATTTGCATCATCTCAAAGTGGAGGATATGGCTTGGATTTTAAAATCAATAATGCCTCACTCAACACCCAAGTGGAAAATATCTCACTTTACTATATATTGTAGAAGTATAGTTGTTTGCATCACTACAAGGATTGACAAGAGTCTAATCTTTTGAGAAAAGTTTAAAGATAAAAACCAAAGTGGCAAAATGGTTTGAAATGAGATTGATTGACTTTAGTCTTCTCACAAAAAAAGGTCAAGGTATTATTAAATTTATTTATGAAAATGTTTCGAAGATGCATGGACCTAAGTCCAAGTTTATTATGAAAGTGTTTCAAGTTTCAAAACAAGAAGAGTTTTTTTTTAAAAAAATGGAGGGAGAAGATTTTTGAAATTAAAGAAGATGGGAGGAGAAGAAGAGGCTATCCTAAAGCATAAGGTAAAAGCTAGGGATAAGAACCATCTAACCAACAAGAAGCCAATACTTGACATTATGAGTCAATATAGAATTCACATTCTTTGGATTGAAACCAAGCAAGCAAAGATACTAGACCTCTTGAGAGAACCAAACTTCAAGTGTTTTAAGTCTTCGCAAAAATTGGGCAGAGTAACAGCTGTATACGGGTGAATTCCAGATTTCTAACAAAGATCGTAATCTCAATAACCTGCACACAAAACAAACAAACAACCCAATGTCTTGAGGTAAACCTCAAAAACTCCAGACAAAATATCAAATAAAGTCACAAAGTCTCCAAGATAGGCCAAGGTCTCTAATCCTAAGTCCAAGAAGTCCATCACTCCATAATGCAAAGGATAGTAACCATGTAGTCCAAGTATCATTAATGATTTTTATGGTTCATGTTGATTATTAGGTGTCTTTAAAAAGAAAGAAAAGCTCAAGTGAGCAAAATAAAAATTGCATAAAAGTAAATGCTCAAGTGAGAAAAGATGAAAATAGCATGAAATGTGAAAATTCTAAAAGTAAATGGTACATAAAGCATGAAAATAAAAGTGTAAAGTAAAGTTAATTGTTAGTAATTAGTGGTTAGTTGGATGACTATCTTGAAACTTTCATTTGGAACTCATTAGGGGATTGGTAGAACCAAAGCCTCTACACAACAAGTTGCATTTGCTTTTTGTCAAGTATATCATCCATTTTGGAATTCTCACAAGGCAACATGTAATGATCAACGATGTTTAAGTGATCCGCGTTGACCAAAGGTGTTGCAGATCCATCAGAGGATTGGTAGAACCAAAGCCTCTACACAATGAATCTCAAGGTTATTGGATCAAAGAGATCAAATTAACATACTTGGGATTGCAATCATAAGTTTGGGCCACGAATGATCATTTATTCGAATCGGGACAAAATTTAGCGCTATGTTAAGCAATCGTAAGTGGACTTATGTAGAAGTCGCACCTATTTTGAGGCCGGTCAATAGCAATCTATGTACTTCATGTTTGGATAAATGATATAGAGATCACCATCCCTTAACATGTAGCACAATTAAAAAAGAAAGGGATAAGATGAAGAGGGAGGGAAATGATAAGCTAATTTGGATCACCATTTCAAAATTCTTTCATCGTTAAATTCAACCACTCCTCTAGATGGATTAAAGCACTAAACATATCATTAATCCAAAGCACCAAAATGAATTAAATAATTCACTCTTAGGTAGATTTTAATTGATGAACATTTATCCAACTTCATCTACATCACAAAGTCCATTGAGTTTAAAGACAAATTGGACATTTAAAATTGCAATCCAAACCAACAATCAAAAGGAGTGAGTAGCAAAAGCATTTTGGATCAAAGCTGCCCCAAAACAAGGCAAAAAATACATTCTGTTCAGGTGTAAATCGATTTACACTACTATGTAAATCGATTTATACAGTATAATTTTCAAAAATTCGTGCAAAATTGTGCTGTGTAAATCGATTTACACTTAGTGCAAATCGATTGCACACAGTAAAAACAGCAAAAACAACATTTTAGAAGGGAAATTTCTTGTTCAAACTTTCCATCAAACACCTTATGATCATGGATCCACTTGAGCACGAAAATTCCATCAAATTATGAGAAAATAACACCATTGAAATCACAAAATAATGCTCAAAGAATCAATCCCAAAGATCACCAAGAGATCACATTGTGAAAGATGAATTATCCAACTTACCAAAGGTAGATCTAGAGAATTATCAAAACAACTTCAAGAAGTTGCTTCAATTCAACCACAAGAATCAATTGACCAAGCTTGGATGTAGAGAATTGATGGAGAAAAAGTGTTTGGATGAAGGTTTAGCTCAAAGATTAGTAAGCTTCAATGCAAAGCTTACTAACTTTTTGAAAATAGAGCTTTGAGTGAATTTGGTAGATGGAGAGAATTGAGAGATTTTTTAGCAAGGTGGATTTGGCTATCAAAAGCTTGAATTTTGAATGAAATGAGGGCTCTATTTATAGAGTTTTAGGATTGGGATTAGTGGCAATTTGGTAATTGATTCTTGGAGCCAAAATTTGAATTAATGATAACTCTTTCAAAAATTAGAGCCAAAATTTGAATTAATGATAATTATTTCAAATATTAGAGCCAAAATTTGAATTAATGATAATTCTTTTTTTAAAAATGAAAGATTGGCACTAAAATTTGAATTAATGATACATCTTTCAAAAGTGAAGGAAAATTGGAGCCAAAATTTGACAAGTTTAAAATGCTGATTTTTTTTTTAATAATTCTCACGCTGTGCAATCGATTGCACTACAGTGCAAATCGATTACACAGTGTATTTTTTTCAAAAATGGCGTAAAATACACTATGTGCAATCGATTTCACTTTAAGAGCAATCAATTGCATCAGTGAAAAACATGAAAATTTTTAATTCTTTTTCTTTGCAAATAGAGATTTTAGGAAAATAATATCAGAAATTCTTATTTGTCAGATGCTTCGACTTGGTACCTATAAAAAAAATATACAAAGACAAATATTTTTTTATTTTGATTAGAATTTAGTCAACAACACATATACAAAATACACAACCAAGGTGCTTGGAGATTCCTCAAGAGCAAACTTAAAGATAGGAAAAAAGAGGAAGAACCAACCCTAATGTGATCTTGTTATGATCGAGTTGATATGATATGATAGAGGAATCTTAGGGGCAAAAATTGGGGTACAACAATTGTACTTCATCTTCAACCTCCCACCAAAGGATCTGTAACTTGCTCATTTCTCAACTCAAAACTGGAAATCATGAAATGCAAATGAGCTTGATTCAAGGTGCTGCAATGATCAGGTTAGCTTCCTCAAGTTCCCAGGAAGCTAATGCAATGGTTTGCTTGAGTAATGGATGGCTAGAATGGTCTGGAGAAGTCAAGTTGCAGACCTCTATTTTTGGTTATGGAGGATGATGAAGATGGAGTTACAGTTCTAAACCAAGGATAGGGATGGACTATATTTGATGTAAGGAAGCTTTAGGAATGAATTTTAGGGAAAACGCACGAGGGAAATGAGAGATACAAGTTTAAGGTCAGAATTGTGTATCAATGGAATTTTTTGTGCAATTTCTGGCTAGAGGGAGTTTGGGAGTGTTTCAGGGTGCTTAAGCTCTTGTCTTAGCTCACAAATATTGACTCTATTTATAAGAAACAAGTTTGGAGACTTCTTATTGGTCAGAATTCAAAATCATAAGCTTATGCATAACATGTGATCTTTTGAGAAATTCAAGTTTCCATGCCTTGTACTTGGTTCATAGAGTTGTTAACCACTTTAAACACAATACCTATGACTTTGTGGATGGAGTGTAATCAAGGAAAACAAGTTAGAGGCTTAAGAATGGACTTTATGCAAAAAGATTGTTTTTCAAGAATGGCAATGTTAACTTTGTGCCATTAATGAAAATGCAACTTGGATAATAGCTCAATTGCTTGGATCAAAGCTCTAACAACTGTGTAAACATTTAATTATGGAGTGAAAAACAAGTTTGAGGCCTGCAAAGCAAAGGTTATGCAGCCTAGCATGGATTTGGTTCATGTGTTCATAAAAAATGACTTGTAATTCAAGTTTGAAAACCCTAACTTCCTCTCTTCGATTCTCCCTGCTCAAGAATGATCTCAAGGAGTTCTTTTACATTTTGGAAAGCTTGTAATGTGTTCTACAAACCCTCATTTATTCACTTTTTAAAATTACCTTTGTAACTATATGAAAAAGTGCCATGAAGTTAGGTCAAAATCCTGCCTAAACTAGGGCAAAATTTCAATAAGTATTTAGTTTCAAGACTATGACTTCATGAATTAATAACTTGAGATCCAAGAACTTTTAGAAGAAGCTGTGTAAAGCAATGTTGTAGATAACATGGAGATATACAACTTTCATGTTGAAAGTTTCTTTTGAATCATCTTGCATCATGGTGAAAAATTGGCTCAAAGTTGTGAAAAAACATGAAGTTTTAAACACTTAGAAAAATTTCTAAGTTAGAAAACTTTGACTTTTCAAAATGAAATCTTTAATTTTTGATTTCTTGATGAATAAGTTTCATATTTTGACATGTTTTGATGAATTGTGATCTTTGACATTTGATTTTGACCAAAAAGTCAAAGTTTGACTTTTCAGTGTACAGTTGACTTTTGATCATTTGACTGAAAATTCACTATCAATCCAATTGATCTTGAGCAATGTTTTGGGTCATGCCATTAGGTAAAAATGATGCAATTGAACTCTTGAGATCCAGACTCAAACCAATTAACCATTTGCTAGGTCAAAAATCAAAAATTGCCCTTTCTCAATCGAAACCCTAATTTTGACCATTTTGCCCTTTTGATGATTTAATCAAATTTCTTGAGGAATTATGGTCCAAACTTGATCAAATGATAAAAATGAGTTTATAATGTTGCTATGGATAAAAAATTATGAAGTTTGACTGTAAGTTGGCCAAAATTGACATTTTCCCTAATGCAATTGATTTTTAGGTCAACTGCTCAATTGATTGAGCAAAAGTGTGATCCAAGGATTGAAACTTGACATGAGAAATATTGGGGGTCCAAAATGATCCATGAAAGTCACACGAAGCATTGAAAGCTCAATTATCCTTGTGCAATCTCAAATCCTAATTTTGGTCATCAGTGCTTAAGGAGGTGTCTTGAATTGATCAACCCTAGTGCAGTCTTGAACCAAGAGAGATCTTTGTGAGAAAATATTTGATAAATGAGAGGGAAAATTTTGGGGTGCAACACCAGGTTTATCAAGCATAACCTCATCTTCCGTTACGGTATCCCCGAAAGGAGCATCACTAACAATGGAACCAACCTCAACAATGCTATGATTATAGAACTTTGTACTCAGTTCAAAATCAAGCATCACAATTCTTCTCCGTACAGACCCAAGATGAATGGCGCAGTAGAAGCTTCCAACAAAAATATCAAGAAGATTGTGCAAAAGATGGTGGTGACATATAAAGACTGGCATGAGATGTTACTGTTTGCTCTCCATGGCTACCGTACTTCAGCTTGAACATCAATTGGGGCAACCCCGTTCTCTTTGGTCTATGGCATGGAAGTTGTCCTCCCTGTCGAAGTTCAGATTCCCTCTCTAAGGATAATGAAGGAAGAAGATTTAGGTGAAGAAGAATAGATTCAGACTAGGTTAGATCAGTTGAACTTAATTAACGAGAAGCGACTGGTTGCTGTTTGTCATGGTCAGATGTATCAAAAATGTATGATCAAGGCATTCAACAAAAAGATCAAGCCTCGAGTATATCAGACTGACGACTTGGTAATAAAGCGCATCATTCTCCCACAAGGCAACCTCAGGGGAAAATGGACTCCCACTTACGAAGGATCATTTGTGTAAAGAAAGTTTTCTCTAGTGGTGCCATGATGCTGACTACTATGGATGGCAAAGACTTCCCACATCCTGTGAACGTGGACATAGTTAAAAAATACTACGCATAAAATGACCTGCTAGGTTGACATACCTAGGCAAAAAAAATGGGTATCCTGATAAATGGTTTTCTCACAGCAGCAGAGGATGCGTCTTTTTGAATCTTCCCACTCTTAATCCCAACTTCCACTCTTTCTCCGGTCAAGATTAATTCAGTGAAGCCTGCGGAGGAGCTTCCAATTAAATGATTAAAGAAAGGACCAGACAGGGTACCCAGAAACATGTCTACTAGCTCTCTTTCAGAAAGGGGAGGTTGGACTCTCCCTGCTAAGTCCCTCCATTTCTGAGCGTAGTCTTTGAAACCTTCACTTGAAACCAAAACCATACTCCGGAGTTGAGTACGAGTAGGAGCAAGGTCCGCATTGTATTGATATTGTTTATTGAAAGCAGCGACAATGTTTTCCCAATTATGGATATTGGCCCTTTCCAGCTGATAGAACCAATCAAGCCGAGTTCTAGATAGACTGTCTTGAAAGAAGTGTACCCATAAATCTCTGTCAACAATGTGAGGATGTATCTTCCTCACATAGGATCGGAGATGCATCTTGGGACACGGAACTACGTCGTACTTAGCAAATATTGGTGCCTTGAATTTTGGTGGAATGAAAATCCCAGACACCAAACCCAACTCTTCAAAGTCTAGCCTGGACACTTTCTAAATTTCCATTGCGCTTAGTCATTCTTCCAGATGTTTGTATTTGTCATCGGCCGAGATATTGCTCTTCAGAGTAGTCTTCTTTTTCTTCCTCTTCAGATTCTAGCTGGACGACCGCTTCCTTGCCTTTCACTTCTTGATTATCCTTTTCACCAGATGACGTTGTAAAGTCCAGGGTCTGTCTGGCTTGTCCTTGGAACCTTCTTCCCATATTCAGAACTCTGGGTATTTTCTTTGCTTTCTTCTTCTTTTCTTCAACCAACAAAGTTTTCAGATCCTCTTGTCCTTTGGCTAGAGTCAAGAACATCTATTGAAACTAAGCATTCTGCGCCTGGAGGTATTTCACTGTCTGCTTGAGATCCATCTTACTGAAATAAACAGTAGAAAGATGAGGATACTTGTCGTAAGAAACCTTCTTATGTTATGATGAATGGTAAATGCATATGCAATGATTTCAAGGAAATTAGAGATTTAAATTTGCTTTAGACCAAAAAGGAACACATGTTATATTAATAAGTTAAAGCTTTGAGTACATCATGCCTCTTTTGGGCTTACAAAGAAAATACAAAAACTCTAAGATAAAAAAGTTGTACGCATCCTCTTTGGTGTGATGTAGGCTTTTAGATTCCACTCCTCATGAAGTTTCTTAGTGAGTTCCAAAACCTTCTTCTTACTGGCCTAGAATTGGGCCTCGAAAGTTTCTCTCTCCCCCTTAAGCTGTATCCAATCCCTTTGCAAGTCTTCAAGAGAGGTGGGCATGTCAGGATGTAGAATAGTGTATGGAACATCTCCTTCCACAACAGGCTCTGTGATAACCGGGACAATGGAGGGGTAATGCATTGTAAGACTCTGAGCACGAGCTCGTACCCATTTGAGGTAAGGCTCAAGAGGGATGGAATTCTTATGCCCCAATGTCTTGCTATCTACCTTGTTCAACATCCTCTAAGATCGGATAAATCTTTGACGATGAACTTGTATGTTGTTCTCGTAGTCAAATACCAAACCTTGAATAAGCATCTCATGTGGGCCATCTCTTTAGGCATAACCAAACTGTCTTAAGGCTAAACAGGGGCAGTAGGTGATACCTCCCCTAATGCCAAGTAAGGGGACATTAGGGAATTCTCCATAACGGTCGATGATAGTTACATTCTCTATAGATCGGGAACACTAATGAATGTCTGAATGCTTGAGCATCATCAACCTATGTGACCACCTTGAACCTTGCTCGTTTTTCAATACAGATTGGGGAAGATGCGAAATAAACCATCTTGCCAAGAGAGGAGTACAACACATAAGGATACCTCTTTTCCTCATAGTGCGAGTGTGAAAAGAATGTAGGATGTCTCCTAGAAAGGTAGGCACCGGGTTACGAGACATGAAGATTTTGACGGCGTTTAATCTATGAGTTGGTCAGGATTTGGAAACAAAACCATCCCATAGATGAGGAGAGCCACAATTTCCTCAAAAGCTTGCAAATCCAAAGAGTTCCAACATTTTTGGGCTTTCTCAAAGAAGAATTTTGCTAGGAAACCCTTGACACCACTCCTTCTTTCCCAATTAGCCGTGATATCAGATGATTGAAAGTGTAGAGCTTGAGCAATATCTTCTGGCTTTGGCTCTATTTCTATACCTTTGAAAGGTAGTTGATTGAGAATTGGAATCATCAAGAGTCGGGAGAATTCTTCCAAAGTTAGCACAAGTTGATAATCGGGAAATGTGAAGCAATGGTGTAAAGGATCAAAGAACTGAAAGAGCACCTTCATCATGTCCTCATCAGTGTTAGAGCTGACCAAGTTTAGCAGACGACCATGTCTTTCCGTAAATGGAGAGTTTTCAAGAATCCTTGATGCTAGCTATTTAAGTTGAGGAGAGATCCTTATAAGGTTGACTTGAATGGTTTTCCTGCGAATAGAATCCATGTCCTACAAAACAGAACAAAGATAAATCCCAAGATCCTTGAAATGGTTAGTGAACATGAGTATGATGTTATGATGTTTATGATGTTATGTACAAGTATATATACACAAACAAAGCAAACAAATCCTTAGGTTTAGGCTTGCATGGATTCTCATAGGTAAGTACCGTCTTGAAGTTTAGTTGGCTCAAACTTGTCCTAGTAATAGTAATCGGGTTCTAAGGAGCTCAATATCACTGATTTGTTTCCTTGGACAATGTTTCAGCACAATCCTCTTTAATGGCGACCGAAATATCCCAAAAAACCAAACTTCAATGAGTGTAGTATCGAGTATCTACCAACTTTGGACTGCACCAAAGCCGGTCATCTCACTATGTCCTAAAGGCCAAGTTGGTCAAGTAAAGGTTCTAAAAGTTCATTAGTGCTTCATGACATCACTCAGTGGCCCCGTATTCTCCTTGACTACTCAAGGGCTACCGGTACCCACAAATATGTCGCACTAATGTAGTTATTGCTTAGACCATGTCGGTATACTCCACACAGTTTCCACAACGTATTTCTACTTACCTATAAGGTATCCCAAATCCAGGTAGAGGATTCAAACTCAAACAAAGAACCATAATGTAAAGCATACAAGTCAAACAATGAAAGCAAGTAAATATGATCTAACCCTAAGATAACCCCACTTTTAAAATTTTCCCCAGCAGAGTCGCCAGTTCTGTGATACGGTGGGTGAACTAACTTGGGTGTTTTGCGTTTGATTGCAAATGTTGCGGTCAGCAAGAGTCTCCACCGACTTTTATTTTATCCAAAAGTAAAGGTGAAAAAGCACAGGAAAGACCTTTGAGATTTTTTCTTGAGTTCAGGGGGTAGATTATGAAAAGGGAAGGTATTAGCACCCTTTTCATCCATGGTTTTCCAAGGGCTCTTAGTTACTTGCTAGATCACTTGCTTTTTATTTGAAAATATGCTTTGTGTGGTTTTTGAAAGTATTTTTGAAAAGAGGCCATTGTTTAGGCAAACTTTGTAATGATTCTTGTTCGTAAGAATGTATACAAAGGTGATGATCTTTTGAAAATGTTTTCAAGTTTGAAAGGTGTTTTGAAAGTGTAGGTGTTTGTTTTTTTGAAAATAGAAAGTATGTTTTTGTTTTGAAATAGAGCAAGTAACTAGGAACATTCTACCTATTCAAGAGTCTTTCAAGTTCATTTCCTTTTTCCTTTGACATTGTTATCTTACCATTGATTTGGTAAGTAACCCTATCTTTGGATGTAAACGGGACAGACGTGGGTCATCGTATAACCATGATTAGCAATGTTGCAAGGTATCTTAGCATTTTTCTTTAGCGACTAAGATCATTTTGAAAGGCAACTTTTGATAGCGTCATCGAGGGACTATGATCTTGTATTTTGCTTGTCTTTGCTAAGATACCTCGCATGCGTAATATGGCTATTTTTGTAAGGTAACCAAGTGGATTTATCCTAGGGGTGCTTGTGTGCAAGTGTATTGATTTTTCATGCTTGATTTGTATTTGATTAGGGTTTGCTAATTGATTGGTTTTAGTCTTTCCATACAAAACTCTAATTACTAGCATTTGGATATGAAACGATAAATTGCGGAAATTAAAATTACTACACTATTACAATACTTAGGGGAGGGGGGTGTACAAATTACAAATGGGGATTTTTCAAGAAAATTAAACCTAAATAATTATTACAACCATATTGAATATGTACAAATAATTGAATAAAGTGCAAGAATGCAAATATAAAAAAAAAGAAAAAAATTATTTAAGTTTGTTTTTATTTTATGAAAAGGGGTTTCTAATCTAATTTGAAGAAGATGATTAATTAAAAATAAAAAAAATTAAGTTTAAGCTAATTAAGGAAGAAATTAAGTTAAAAAATGTTTTTAGGGTTTTTTATAAAAAAGGTTTTAAATTAAATAATAATAAAAAATGAAAATTAAATAATAAAAAAAAACTAAATTCTAAGTTAATTTTAATTAAAAAATAAAAATAAAATAATTATTAAACCTAAGTCTAAATATTTAATTATTTAAAAGAGAAATTAATTTGTTAAAAGAAAATGTTTTTAATATTTTTTGTTTCATAATAAAATAAATAAGTGTAAAATAATGAATAAAAGATTTTTGGTTTTTTTTATGATTAATGAAAATAATAATAATAATAATAATAATAATAATAATAATAGTAATAATAATAATAATAATAAATAAAAGATAAAAAAGTAAAAATAAATTAATAAAATAAAAATAAGTCAAAGGGGTTGATAAGTGAAATAAGGGGTATGGCGAGAAAAAAAGAGTCAGGCCCAAAGGATGGCCCAGGTGCTGCAAAAAAACACAAAAATGTCAAAAAAGTGGAAAAAAGGTCACATTGGGGCTTGAACCCATGACCTCATAGTGACAGACACGCGCTTTAACCACTGGAGTGGTGATACATCCATTAACTTGTATGAAATGATAAATACATAACACAAAAGTTGCCCTGATTGTACTTCATCTTCAACCTCCCACCAAAGGATCTGTAACTTGCTCATTTCTCAACTCAAAAATGGAAATCATGAAATGCAAATGAGCTTGATTCAAGGTGCTGCAATGATCAGGTTAGCTTCCTCAAGTTCCCAGGAAGCTAATGCAATGGTTTGCTTAAGCAATGGATGGCTAGAATGGTCTGGAGAAGTCAAGTTGAAGACCTCTATTTTTGGTTATGGAGGATGATGAAGATGGAGTTACAATTCCAAACCAAGGACAGAGATGGACTATATTTGATGTAAGGAAGCTTTAGGAATGAATTTTAGGGAAAACGCACGAGGGAAATGAGAGATACAAGTTTAAGGCCAGAACTGTGTATCAATGGAATTTTTTGTGCAATTTCTGGCTAGAGGGAGTTTGGGAGTGTTTCAGGGTGCTTAAGCTCTTGTCTTAGCTCACAAATATTGACTCTATTTATAAGCAACAAGTTTGGAGACTTCTTATTGGTCAGAATTCAAAATCACAAGCTTATGCATAACATGTGATCTTTTGAGAAATTCAAGTTTCCATGCCTTGTACTTGGTTCATAGAGTTGTTAACCACTTTAAACACAATACCTATGACTTTATGGATGGAGTGTAATCAAGGAAAACAAGTTAGAGGCTTAAGAATGGACTTTATGCAAAAAGATTGTTTTACAAGAATGGCAATGTTAACTTTGTGCCATTAATGGAAATGCAACTTGGATAATAGCTCAATTGCTTGGATCAAAGCTCTAACAACTGTGTAAACATTTAATTATGGAGTGAAAAACAAGTTTGAGGCCTGCAAAGCAAAGGTTATGCAGCCTAGCATGGATTTGGTTCATGTGTTCATAAAAAATGACTTGTAATTCAAGTTTGAAAACCCTAACTTCCTCTCTTCGATTCTCCCTGCTCAAGAATGATCTCAAGGAGTTCTTTTACATTTTGGAAATCTTGTAATGTGCTCTACAAATCCTCCTTTAATCACTTTTTAAAATTACCCTTGTAACTATATGAAAAAGTGCCATGAAGTTAGGTCAAAATCCTGCCTAAACTAGGGCAAAATTTCAATAAGTATTTAGTTTCAAGACTATGACTTCATAAATTAATAACTTGAGATCCAAGAACTTTTAGAAGAAGTTGTGTAAAGCAACGTTGTAGATAACATGGAGATATACAACTTTCATGTTGGAAGTTTCTTTTGAATCATCTTGCATCATGGTGAAAATTTGGCTCAAAGTTGTGAAAAAACAAGAAGTTTTAAACACTTAGAAAAATTTCTAAGTTAGAAAACTTTGACTTTTCAAAATGAAATCTTTAATTTTTGATTTCTTGATGAATAAGTTTCATATTTTGCCATGTTTTGATGAATTGTGATCTTTGACATTTGATTTTGACCAAAAAGTCAAAGTTTGACTTTTCAGTGTACAATTGACTTTTGATCAGTTGACTGAAAATTCACTATCAATCCAATTGATCTTGAGCAATGTTTTGGGTCATGCCATTAGGTAAAAATGATGCAATTGAACTCTTGAGATCCAGACTCAAACCAATTAACCATTTGCTAGGTCAAAAATCAAAAATTATCCTTTCTCAATCAAAACCCTAATTTTGACCATTTTGCCCTTTTGATGATTTGATCAAATTTCTTGAGGAATTATGGTCCAAACTTGATCAAATGATAAAAATGAGTTTATAATTTTGCTATGGAAAAAAAAATTATGAAGTTTGACTGTAAATTGGCCACAATTGACTTTTTCCCTAATACAATTGATTTTTAGGTCAATTGCTCAATTGACTGAGCAAAAGTGTGATCCAAGGATTGAAAATTGACATGAGTAATATTGGGGGTCCAAAATGATCCATGAAAGTCACATGAAGCATTGAAAGTTCAATTATCCTTGTGCAATCTCAAATCCTAATTTTGGTCATCAGTGCTTAAGGAGGTGTCTTGAGTTGATCAACCCTAGTGCAGTCTTGAACCAAGAGAGATCTTTGTGAGAAAATATTTGATAAATGAGAGGGAAAATTTTGGGGTACAACACCAGGTTTATCAAGCATAACCTCATCTTCCGTTACGGTATCCCCGAAAGGAGCATCACTGACAATGGAGCCAACCTCAACAATGCTATGATTATAGAACTTTGTACTCAGTTCAAAATCAAGCATCACAATTCTTCTCCGTACAGACCCAAGATGAATGGCGCAGTAGAAGCTTCCAACAAAAATATCAAGAAGATTGTGCAAAAGATGGTGGTGACATATAAAGACTGGCATGAGATGTTACTGTTTGCTCTCCATGGCTACCGTACTTCAGCTTGAACATCAATTGGGGCAACCCCGTTCTCTTTGGTCTATGGCATGGAAGCTGTCCTCCATGTCGAAGTTCAGATTCCCTCTCTAAGGATAATGAAGGAAGAAGATTTAGGTGAATAAGAATAGATTCAGACTAGGTTAGATCAGTTGAACTTAATTGACGAGAAGCGACTGACTGTTGTTTGTCATGGTCAGATGTATCAAAAATGTATGATCAAGGCATTCAACAAAAAGATCAAGCCCCGAGTATATCAGACTGACGACTTGGTAATAAAGAGCATCATTCTTCCACAAGGCAACCCCAGGGGCAAATGGACTCCCACTTACGAAGGACGATTTGTTGTAAAGAAAGTTTTCTCTAGTGGTGCCATAATGCTGACTACTATGGATGGCAAAGACTTCCCACATCCTGTGAATGTGGACATAGTTAAAAAATACTACGCATAAAATGACCTGCTAGGTTGACATACCTAGGCAAAAAAAATGGGTATCCTGACGAACCAAAGAGGTTTGGGCAAAAATTAGGGATATATGCAAAAGATGGTACACCCGGCAAGTCGAAAACTTGAAAGGGAGATTTGGGAAAAAATAGGTATCCTGGTGGGCTGAAAACCCGAAAGGGCGGTCCAGGAAAACGTTAAGGATTAAAGCGTATGACTATGTCCCGTGGGATCTTTACAGCCAACTTTATTACCAAAGTCCGAAGTTCAAATGGTTCAAGATCAATCCAATCAACTCCTATTCAATGACAAGGGATAATGTTCGAAGACATAGGGGCAATAGTGGAGTTGGAACACAATGAGATTATTTCCACATGGACATTTATTTTTTCCACTTTGTATTCCTTTCGACGATTTCCTCTTACTAGGATCTCCGTCTCTTTGTACAAAAGCGCCTATTCATGGGAAAAACAGCAATACAAATATACTTTGAAGTGCAAACTTTCTATTTTTTCTATTTTGAGTGCAAAAGTGTCCAATGACTAAAATTGAATGAACATGTGCATATAAACATGATTAAACTTTTAAACAATGTATGCTTAAAAATAGTGACAAGCATCTCCTTTAATTCAGTTGAGATATCCCCATAACGTTATCTCATTAACATCATCCCCATAAAGTCGAATTCATAAAACCCCCAACCAGAGTTTTCAATCTCTGGAAAACCCTCTTCCCAGCAGAGTTGGTCTTAAAAGGAAGCCTTATGGAATTCTTCCTAAAAAAAATATCCTCCCCAGAAGTCATCAAATATCCTCTTCAACAAGGTTTATTTCCCCAATAAACTACAAATTCCCCAGCTTGAGTTTACCTCTCAAACTATTACAAATCAAAGGCCCGCAACCACTAATCCCCAATGAGGTTGCCAACAGAGTCGTTATTATCCCCGAAAGTGACCGTGAAGCCTGGAACCTGACTAGATAACAGTTGACTCTATTCCTCCAAAGCAAGTTACTGTGAAGCTTGGACCTGACCAGATAACAATTCAACTTCATACATTCAATAAAATTACTGAATCCTGGATCCGACCAAATAACAGTAAATCTTAATTCAAAGTTACTAAAGCTTTGACCCTACCAGATAATAGTTTAACTTCTTAAGCCTGGACCCGACCAATCAACATCTGCAGAAACCTGGATCCTACCAGATACCAGTTAACCTCAATTATGAATTGCTGAAGCCTGAACCCGACCAATTAACAATTTAAAATTCTAAAGCCTGGACCCGACCAGATAACAATTCCAATTTATGAAACCTGGACCCGACCAGATAACAATAAATCTCAAATTTAGTTGCTGAAGCTTGGACCCGACCAGATATTAGTTTAACTTCTTCAACTGCAGAGCCTGGACCCGACCAGTTAACAGTTCGAGTTACTGAAACATGGACCCGACCAGACAACAGTTGATCTCAAGTTCAAATTGCTGAAGACTGGACCCGAACGGATAACAACAAATTTAATTTCAAGTGGTTAGAGCCTGGACCCGAAAAGATAGTAACTTAATTTCTCCATCTACTGCAAGGCCTGGACCTGACCAGTTAACAGTTCGAGTTGCTGAAACCTGGACCCAACCAGATAACAATTTAATTATTATAAATCACTAACAAAACTCCTCTTCCCTAGTAGAGTTTGCCACCATCCCAATGAGTTGCTGCAAAGCCTAGAATATGACCAGATAACAGTCAACTTTGTTATCCCTAGCAAGTTACTACAAAGCCTGGAATCCGACCAGATAACAATTAATTTCATCTTCCCCAATAAGTTGTTTGTGAATCCTGGACCCGGCAAGATAACAATTAGCTTCCATTCTCTCCAATCAAGAGACAACTCCCCAGTAGAGTAACAAACAACTAAAACTCTTGAACTCTGTCCTCCAACAGAGTTTTCCTCAAACAACAAAATAGGAATCCCCAGCGGAAACATTCTAAACAAGGCCTGAAGATGTGAATACTCTTCATCTCCAATAATAGTCCAGGATTTAACTTCCAAAGGCTCCCCAACATTTGTCAAGGATTTATTTTCCAAGAAAAAAATACATTTCAACAAAATATCACATTCATACATCATATAACATACATAACATATACATACAAAATAATATCATTTATTTTGATAACATCATTACACCATGCATACATTTGCATACAGCTAACCCCTTTTGTTCCTTACAGAAAAAATCATTAATCCAAAGACCTTTTCCAGATCAGAATTGATCTTTCTAGTCAAAGACAAGCAAGAAGTATAATTTTCAGCACAAACCGACTAAAGATTTATGCTGATGTTTCTCCCAGTTTCTATCATCATCTCTCCAAATGGCATCCATAAACCCATTCCCGGATCAATACATCATCGAGTGCAAATTTCTGGGCACTCTAGTGTTCAATCATCTTTCACCTTCGAGTCACGAATGTCGGATCCTCCAATCTAACTCTTCAGGTTCAAGAAGATTGAACAGGGACAGCTGTTGTACCCCAAAATTTACCCTCTCATTTCTCAAGATTTTTCTCACAAGATCTCTATTGATTCAAGACTGTACAAGGTTTTATCAACTCAAGATACCTCCTCAAACACTGATGACTCAAAACTAGGGTTTGAGTTTTCACAAGTACAATTGGACTTTTAATGCCCCATATAGTTTTCATGGATCATATTGGGCTCTCAAGCATCAGGTCGAAGATGGAACTTCGGAATCCTCGAAAGGAGGAAGAGGAAACTGTCGAAAGGGAAAAGCAGATAAAAAAGGTGTGCAGTTGTAGATAACCATGTCGAATTTAAAAATCTGGTCTAGGTTGTTCGAACCACATGACTGATCGAAAGGAGTGATTGGCAGATTTTTGACAAGTCGAAGAAGAGCAGGATTGCTTCGATCCCTAAGCTTCGACTGGGCAATGGCTTCTTCGAGAAACCTGCTTCGATCCACCTCTAAACTCTAGATACATATAGTTTCGACACTATGAATTACAATTTAACACACCACCTAATTCATTGTGTCTAAACAATCTATATTCATCATGGTTCTTAGTCTCCTGAATACTTCGACCTGCACTCCCTTTTTCATGATGTCTATAATCTGATTCTCAGTTTTGCAGTGTTCCAAATTCATCTTTCCATCTGCTACCTGCTCCCGGAGATAATGGAACCTCATTTCGACGTGCTTGCTTCGACCATGTACTATTGGGTTATTCGCCAGATTGATAGCTGACATGTTGTCTATCTTCATTTTTGCTTCGATCCACAAGCTTCGACTGGGCAATGGATTCCTTCGAGCAACCTGCTTCGATCCACCTCTAAACCCTTCGACACACATAGTTTCGACTCTATGAATTAAAATTTAACAAAAAAACTTGCTGATAATAGTTCATTGCAAGAAGAAGGTATTGGCGACATAGTCTTTCAAATGAGCAATGGAGGAAAAGTTATGATTAAAGATGTGCTATATGTACCTGAAATAAAGTGCAACTTGCTAAGTGTTGGACAACTAGTCGAAAAGAGTTTCTCAGTTGTCATGAAAGATGGAGTTTTGAGATTGTTCGATACCAAGAACAATTTAGTCTTAAAATCTCTGTTGTCGAAAAATAGGACATTTAAGACAATGATCAATTCGACAGAAGTTTAATGTTTGAAAACTGTTCAACCACAAGGATAGTTGGTTGTGGCATTTGAAGTTTGGACATTTGAACTTTCGACCACTTAATCAAATGATTACTCAATATATGGTTACTGGTGTTCCAAGTCTTGAGATGCCTGAAAAACTTTGTGAAGTTTGTTTAGTAGGAAACAATCCAGAAATTCTTTCGTTTCGACTATGCCAATGAGATCATCTTGCATACTCAAAGTGGTACATTCAGATGAATGTGGTCCATTTTAAGAACATACAATTGGTGGAAACAAATATTTTTTTGTCTGTTGATGAGTTTGGTTGAAGGTTATGGATCTATGTGATCAAAATGAAAGGAAGAAGAAAGTGGTATATTCAGATGAATGTGGTCCATTCGAAGAACCTACAATTGGTGGAAACAAATATTGTTTTGTCTTTCGATGAGTTGGTCAAAGGTTGTGGATCTATGTGATCAAAATGAAAGGCCGAAGTAAGTGGTACATTCATATGAATATGGTCTATTCGAAGAACATACAATTGGTGGAAACAAAATTTGTTTTGTCTGTTGATGAGTTTGGTCGAAGGTTGTGGATCTATGTGATCAAATAGAAAGGACAAAGTATTTTACATATTTAAGAGATTCAATATGCTTGTCAAAAACGAGAGTAAGAAAAAGATCAAAGTTCTATATAGATTCAAGATCTTTGTAGAAGGAATCAAGTTGAAGACTGAAATTTGAAGGACATTGATCAAATCCATAGGCTTTGCTGCATAACCTTGTGTTGCAGACCTTCTAATTTATAAATATCACCATAATTTAATGCTTACACCTACTATTGAGCTATTACCCAAGTGTTTGAGCTATTGTCCAAAAGATCTTTCTATTTATGGCATAAAGGCACCATTGCTATTCTTGAAAAGCAATATTTTTGGTACAAAATTTGTCTTGAGCCCATACCTTGCTTACTTCTGATTATACTCCACCATAAATCATGGAAAGGAGCCTCTCTATACAAGAAACTTTGGTACTTCATCTTGGGATCATGGAAGACTTGACATAACTTGATATTTGCATTCCAATTAAACTATAACATGTTATCTCAAGATTCTGGTTACTACAAGATGTCAAACCTCTTCCCTATAAATAGAGACATTATTTGCAACATAAAGGAGGGTATTACCAGCCTTAGGACACTCCCAAAAACTCTTAAAAACTCAGAACCTGCACACAAGCACAAAACTTGGCATATTCTAACTTTACACACAAAATCTCAAATCCCTTTTGTGAGTTTTTTGGCCTTTCGATTCACTAAGCTTCCATACGCCACATAGAACCTATCCCAACCCTTAAACCACTTATGTAACTCCTCCTTCATCATCCACCATTTTCTAAATCCACCATTGCAGCTTGACTTGTCTAGAGCAGTTGGGCAACCTACAAGAAATTCTAACAATTGGAATAGCTTCAGCGAGGTCCAGGTAAGCTTAATCCATCATCAAACCATTTATGGAAGTCATGTAGAAGTCATTCGAGTTTCACTCCAAGAGGTAAGTTTTTCAAACTTGGAACTCTTCATTCAAGCATCATTTATATATACATTATGAAAAAAAGATGTAGATATCATGTCTAGGAAGCTGACTATGTCCATAGTTTTGATTATCATTGCTTATACATTGAGAATTTAAACTCTTACCAGTTAGGTTTTGATTTTGGTACCAAACAAATTCGTGCTAACCTTTGATCCATAGCTTTTAATAGTTAGATGGTTAGATTCGTATTAAAATTTTGAGAAGGTTTGATGTTTACAATTTTTGATTTGGATGAGAAATGAAAGTTTTAGAAGGTTAACAATGGTGATGTGCATCTCTGCGCGCGCGAAGGAAGTAGATGAAGCCATGTTCAAATTTTCAGAAAAGAGTTCATTTTTTACTTAGTGAAAGTTGTATAACTAATGGATGAAACAGGTCACCCCAGTGGTACAAGAAGCGCTCGCGTATTAGAAGGTCCTGGGCTCGAGCCCCAGCGAGACCTTTTGCAATTTTCACATTTTTTTCCATTTCTTTTTTGTTTAAATCAGGCAGCACTTGGATTCTTTTGTTGGGTTTTGGAATATTTTTCTCAGCCATACCCCCCCCCCCCCATTCATGTTTTAACTACGCAGCCCATTAACTCTTTTTATTTTCTTTGTTTTCTGACTACAAAAATATATATTGGGCCAGACTTAACTAAAAACTGTTTTCACACAAAAGACACCCCATTATGTTTTTTTCACCCCCTGACTTTATTTCTTTATTTTAATTTATTTTCTTATATTATTTTATTTAAATATTATTATTATTAATAATATTATTATAAATATTATTTTTATTAATAAAAAAAAAGACAAAAACATTTTTTCTCTTCCTTTATACATCACATTTATTTCCTTGTACATTTATTCATTCTTATACATTTATTCAAATTCAATATATATGTA
The DNA here is from genome assembly GCA_948472305.1 of Vicia faba. Classification (NCBI taxonomy): domain Eukaryota; kingdom Viridiplantae; phylum Streptophyta; class Magnoliopsida; order Fabales; family Fabaceae; genus Vicia; species Vicia faba. The sequence goes on from OX451738.1 coordinate 1,511,833,192, forward strand.
ATAGATAATTAGGATTTAATTTCTTGCAATCCCCATTTATAAATTTGTATCCCCCATCCCCAAATGATGTAATAGTGTAGAACATTTATTTTCCACATTTATCGTTTTCATATAAATGCTAGTAATTAGGGTGTGTATGGAAATATAAAATCAATGCTTAGAGAACCCTAATTCAAGATAAATCAAGCATGAAATACAAACAATTGTATACTTTGCACCTCTAGGTTTAACTCCACTTGTCACCTTGAGAAAATGGTCATGTTATGCATGTGAGATACCTTAGCAAAAAATGATCAAAAAATACAAGATCATAGCCCCTCGATGACGCTACGAATGTTGCCTTACAAATGATCTTAGTCCCTCAAGAGAAATGCTAATATATGTCACAAAATTGCTATTCATGACCATACGATGACCCACGCCCATCCCTTTACATCCAAAGATAAGGATTCTTACCAATAAATGGTAATATAGCAATGTCAAAGGAAGAGAGAAATAAACAAAAGACCTTTGAGTAGGTAGAACGTTCTTAGATGCTTGCTCATAATCCATCTTCAAAACAAATATCTTTTCAAACACACTAATAACTTTCAAAAACATGAAATATTTTCAAAAGTCCATCACTTTGTATGCAATCTTATAGAGACGAGAATCATTACAAATTTTTCCTAAATGAAGGCGCTTTTCAAAAATACTTAAAAAACCCTACCACAAACACATTTCAAACAAAGCAACTTCAAAAGTGATCTAGCAAGCAACTAAGAGCCCGTAGATAACTACGGATGAAAAGGGTGCTAACACTTTCCCTTTTCATAACTGTTGTACCCCAAAATTTGCCCTCCCTTTCTTCAGGAAACCATCTTGGATTTTCAAGGTCCCTCTGAAACAAATCCAAGTCCTGAGTTATCCTTTTGCCCAAGCAAGCCACTTACAAGAGCAAGATGATCTCACGAACTCCAAAAACAACGCTTTTATCTTGAGAAAAATCAAATTCTAAGTACTTAGAACGTTTCTCTAAAATGAGTGTTTAAGAAAAAAAATCAGCACTTCAGAACTCTTGGACCCATTCCAGATAAAAACGGTCAGAAGTTGCAAGCTTGGGTCAGCGTGGTCAGAAGTTGGCTTTTCAGCAGCTACATCAGGTCAATCAGAAGTTGTAAACGTGGTTCAGTATGTAAGTCTCAGACAGAACATGCCCCTTTCAGCAGTTATACAAGCTCAGTCAGAATTTGCTAAAGGAATGCAAGAGAAGCAGGGAAGTCTGAAGGCTCTTTCAGAACATGCTGAAATCAGAAGATGAAAAGGTCAGAAGAGTGGGTGTTACACTGATACAGAATCTCTAAACCCGGTAGGTCCAGAAGTAAATCCAAGAAACGTATCAAAAAATCAGGAGAACCTCCAGAACTTACTAAGACAACAGGAAGCCAAGGCCAGAGCATGGTTTACGCTGTTCTTTTTGAAACAGAACTGCTGATTCAACGTTGGTTTCCATTACCAGAATATTGATGTTGATAGGTCTTATCACCATTTAATGCCCATTAATGCTTCCAACCACTCCTGAACATTCACGTGTGGCTTGGAAAACGCTTTTGTGCAGATTCTGGCATGGGTCTACGCGCCACCGCCCACTTCAGAGGTCACTTCTCCCCAATCCACGCCTGCTGCTGCAGCCTAGGCGGAAAGCTATCTGTTATCACAACTTCCCAGGAATTTCTGTCAAAGAACAAATTCAAACTCTGTTGGCGCTTTAATGTTCAAGGCATCCACAAGAACTTTGCCTATAAATAGAGAGTCTGCACCACTGCAAAAGGCGTTCAAGAAAAGAAACAGAAATTGCTAAGTAAGAAACAGAACTCTTAGCAACATAGCGTTCTGAAACTCTGCCAAAATCTCCAGTTTTGTTTCATAACTTTGAGTTTCTCACCTTCAAACTTCATCAAATATCCAGTTTTTTCTGTGAACCAAAAACACCCTTTCCAAACTTCTGACCCTACATACGTATACGCCTTTACCAGCCCTTTCAAAGAAAATCTGTCCAGAACACTACCAGAGCCAAAAGCTAACTTCCACCCACCAACTTTTCCAACAGTCAGGTAAGCACCTGCTGACCCTCATCACGCTGTTAAGCATCATCAGCTGTGCATACTCAAATAAACATAATGTAAATATCATGTTATTGTTGTTTATGTTATGAGGATTTTCATACCTCAGAACGTTCTGAGCCAGTATAAGACTTGCCTGTGACCTTGGTGGTTCTGACCTCTGAAACATTTTTGTATTTGCTGGATCTGTTCCAAATATGTTTCCTGTTTTGTGGAGTAACAACAGAATTGCAGATGTTCTGACTAGTACAGGGAAAAGCCAAGTGCTGACTTTGACGTTAGCACATCTGAAGCCTGTTTTGCTGTCAATGATATCAGAACCTCTGAGAGTTATTGCCTTTTTAGCAGAATCAGAACTTCTGGTTTCTCCACTAACAAACTTCTGTCTTGCAGCGCAGGGGAATCAGAACTTCTGATTTCCCCACTAACAAGGTTCTGTTTTGCAGGTGCCAGAGTCAAAAGTTCTGACTCATACAGTTTAACCAAGAGGTTGATCATCTGGCAGCGGATCTGAGTCAGAACTTCTGATGACCTCCCAGCAGCGCGCGGGCTCCCTCTCTCTCTCTATATCTTGTTTTTTGCTATTTTCTTTTTTGTCTATTTTTCTCGTTGAACCCCCCATGTACAAATGTGTATCCCCCTCCCCTAATTGTTGTAATAGCATAGGATTTTATATTTCCACTTCTTATTACTAGTAATTAGGACATGTATGGCAAGATAAAATCAATGAAATAGAAAAACCTAATTCAAAGAAAAAACTCTTGTATGCAATAAAACACACTCGCACACTAACACCCCTAGGGTTACATCCACTTGTTGCCTTTCAAAATTAGGCCATATTGCATGTTAGGTCTCTTTGGGCAAAGCAAAAAATCAAATGATCATAGTCCCTCGATGACGCTTTCGAAAGTTGCCTAAAATGTTCAAAGTCCCTTTCAAAGGAAAAATTGCCCATGGATACTTAGCACTATTGCAATTATGGTCTAAACGACGACCCGCGCCCGTCCCTTTCACATCCTAATACAAGATTGTCCACCAAATTCAATGGTGGAACAAAATAGTTAAAAGAGTTAAAACATAACAAAAATCTTTGAGAACTTTAGGGTAGATCGCTCTTAAGTACTTGTCAACTTGCAAAACAAAAAACACTTGCCTATTTTTCAAACCACACTTCACAAACACTTTCAAAACAAACTTTCAAAAAACCTTGAAACATCTTTTCAAAAAGACAAACACCTTTTGTAAAACATTCGAGTAAAGAATTGTTACAAGGGTAGCCTATACAAGGCATCTTTTTCAAAACCTTTTCAAAAACCACACATAAAGCACCATTTCAAACAATTGAAAACCAAGGCAAGTTGATCTAAGCAAGTACCTAAGAGCCCATGGATAACCATGGATAGAAAGGGTGCTAATACCTTCCCTTTCTATAATCTACTCCCCGAACCCAAGAAAAATCTCAAAGGTTTTTGCTGTGCTTTTTAAACCTTTCCTTAGGATAAAATAAAAAGTCGGTGGCGACTCTTGCTCAACCGAAACATTTGCGAAAACAAACGCAAAACCATAGTCAGTTCTCCCACCGTATCATAGAATTGGCGACTCTGCTGGGGATAATTTCAAAAGTGGAGTAACCTTAGGGTTTAGATCACCCTCTTGCATGACTAATTGTTGGATTTGATTGCTTTATATTTTTGGCTCTCTTGTTTGGGTTTGCAATCCTACACCCGGATTTTGGGAAACATTCATAGATAGCAATACGTTGTGGAAACTGTGTGGGGTATACCGACACGGTCGAAGCAATAGCTATATTAGTGCGACATATTTGTGAGTACCGGTAACCCTTGAGTTCAATCAAGGAGAGTACGGGGCCGCTGAGTGATGTCACTAAGCACTAATGACCTAGAACCTTACTTGACCATCTTGGCCTTTTATTAGGAGTAGTGAGATGACCGGCTTTGGTGCAGTCCAAAGTTGGTAGATACTCGACACTACACTCATTGAGGGTTGTTTTCTTGGAATATTTTGGTCGCTAGTTAAATGGCTAAACCAAAACAATGAACAATGAAAACAATCCAATGATATTGAGCTCCTTAGAACCCGGTTACTATTTATAGGACAGGTTTTTAAGCCAACTACACTCAAGAGGGTACTTACCTATGAAACCCCATGCAAGCCTGAAACTAGGGTTTGGTGTGATTTGATTGTACATATGTTTTGTGCATACATCATAAACATCATAAAGCATCATATGCATTCACTAACCATTTCAAGGGTATGGATCTTCATCTTTGTTCTTGTTTTGTAGGTCATGGAAATTCCTCGCAGAAAAACCATCCAAGTCAACCTTGTGAGAATCTCTCCTCAACTCAAGGAGCTCACCTCAAGAATTCCGGAAAACTCATCCTTCAGTGAAAGACATGGTAGACTGCTCAGCTTAGTCAACACCAACATTGAAGAAGACATGATGAAAGTGCTATTCCAGTTCTTTGACCCCCTTCACCACTGTTTTACTTTCCCTGATTACCAGTTGGTGCCCACTTTGGAGGAGTTTTCTCAACTCCTGAGAATTCCTATCCTTAATCAACTACCATTCAACGGTACGGAAAAGGAACCAAAGCCGGAAGATGTTGCTCGAGCATTACATCTACAACCATCCGACATCAAGGGGCATTGGGAAACCAGAAGCGGCGTCAAAGGATTCTTAGCAAAATTCTTGTTTGAGAAAGCACAAGAATGTTGGAATTCATTGGACCTTCAAGCCTTTGAAGAAATTGTGGCACTCCTTGTCTATGGATTGATCTTGTTCCCAAATTCAGACCAATTGATAGATGTCAACGCCGCCAAAATCTTCTTGTCCAGAAATCCAATACCAACATTGCTTGGGGACATTCTTCACTCATTTTACACACGAACAATGAGAAAGAGGGGTGTTCTCATGTGCTGTACTCCTCTCCTTGCAAGGTGGTTTATTTCGCACCTTCCACAATCTGTCTTGAAGAATGACCAAGGCTCAAGGTGGTCCCAACAGTTAATGACTCTTACTCACTCTGATGTACATTGGTGTTCTCGGTCCAGAGAAAATGTCATCATCGTCGATCGTTGTGGAGAGTTTCCCAATGTTCCTTTACTTGGAATCAGAGGAGGTATCACCTACAACCCTTGCCTAGCTTTAAGGCAATTTGGATATGCACGGAGGGATGGCCCTCATGACATGTTGATTCCTGACCTAGTTTTTGACTTCGACAACGATGCGCAAGGACTTCGCCAAAGATTCATCAGAGCTTGGGGAAGACCCAACAAGGTTGATAGCAAGACTCTGGGACACAAGAACTCCATCCCCCTTGAGCCTTATCTCAAGTGGGTACGAGCCCGAGCCCAAAGTCTGATGATGACTTATCCTCATGTACTCCCTGTGATTAAAGAGCTCGTCAGTGAAGGAGAGGTTCCCTACACCATCCTACATCCTGACATGCCTACATCGTGGGAAGAAATGCAGAAAAGTTGGATTCAGCTCAAGGAAGAACATAATACTTTTGAAGCTAGCTTCTACGCCAGTGAGAAGAAGGTTCTAGAGCTTACCCGCCGACTCCATGAGCAAGAGACCCTCAACACCTACATTACGCCAAAGAGGATGCGCAATGTCTTTTTACCTTAAGAAGTTTTTGTAATATTTGGCCCATGGGGCATTTATGTACTAACAAATTTCTTCTTATTAATATGACGTGCGTTCTTCTTTGTCTAAAACAATTTTGAATGTCCTAAATCCTTGAATGCATTGCATACATAAGCATACCATTCATCATGTGCATAAGCAGGTCTCACTCCAGGTTTCCTTATCCGTCTGCTGTTTATGTCAGCAGGATGGATCTCGAGCAAACAGTCAAAGACCTACAAGCTCAAAATGCACAGTTTCAGCAACTCCTGATGACCTTGGCTAAAGGTCAGGAGGATATCAAGACTCAATTGGGGAACAAAGACCCAGTGAAAAAAGAAGAAAAAGAGACTCGGGGTGGCTACTTTGGGGAGAAGATTTGACGGAGAAGCTAGGAGAGTGCTGGAATTTCCTCCTATCTCTGATGAAGGAACCAGCAAAGGAGGTGGAGCTGCGGTACCTTCCGAGTCTGATGCGGAAGAAGAGGAGGTCGAAGAGGATGAAGATTACTCTGATCAGCAATATCCTCCAGCTGATGACAAATACAAAGGGCTAGAAGACAGATTGGCCGCCATGGAATTACAAAGAGTACCGGGTTTGGATTTTGAAGACTTGGGTTTGGTTGCCGGGATTGTGATTCCCCCAAAATTCAAAGTGCCAGTGTTTGTGAGGTATGATGGGCTGTCTTGTCCAAAAAATGCATCTCAGATCCTACGTGAGAAAGATTCAACCCTATACGGCAGATAAAAATCTTTGGATTCATTTCTTTCAAGACAGCCTTTCTGGAGCTCAATTGGAGTGGTTTTATCAGCTAGAGGGAACCAGCGTCCGCAATTGGGAAGACTTGGCCACCGCTTTTTACAAACAATATCAGTACAATTCTGACCTTGCCCCTACTCGTACCCAACTTCAGGGTATGTCATTGGGAACAGGCGAAGGTTCAAAGAATATGCACAAAAATGGAGGGATTTGGCTGGCAGGGTGCAGCCTCCTTTAACCGATCGTGAGCTCGTTGATATGTTTTTAGGGACCCTATCTGGGCCATTTTTCAATCATCTAATTGGTAACTCTTCCGCGGGGTTTACCGATTTGATCTTAACAGGCGAAAGAATAGAAGCTGGCATCAAGTCAGGGAAGATTCAAAAGGGTGTTGCTGCAAGTGTTGAGAAGAAGCCTTTTAAGAAGGAGACGACTGTGGTATATTCTCAGAGAAGAGCAGGGAAGATGGAGCGTCGGCCAACTGTGGCGGCCGTAATGATTCAAAATCCTTCAAGTGAGCAACCTCGTTATAACCAGTCCAGACCAAATCAGTAACGGGTGGAACAACCACAACGACAGTTCACCCGCATTAATATGACTCCAGCACAAGTGCTTCCCCATCTATTGAGGTTGAATCTCGCCACCATCAAGGAGGCACCAAAGAATGTGAATACGTCATCTCCGCATTATCATGCTAATGCTAAATGCGCCTACCATTCAGACAGTGTTGGACACGACACCAATTTTTGTTGGGCACTCAAGCATAAAATCCAAGACCTGATAGAGGCAAAGGAAGTGGAGTTTGACGCTCCGGAGAAGCCTAATGTGATATCTGCACCCATGCCGAAGCACGACCGAAATGTCAATGCCATTGAAGAAGATTTGTATGTTGCTGATGTTAATGATCTGATAACTCCTTTGTTAACCATCAAGTTGAATTTGTTAAGGGTCGGGATCTTCCCGGGATGTCTAGAAGACTGCTATTGTTGTTACTCTCTGCCGTTTGATTGTCCGTTACTGAAGAAAGGCATCCAAGGCCTTGTGGATAGTCGACAAATTTTGTTTGAAAAAGTTTCTGCTACTCCAACCCATATTGAAGATATCTCAATCATAACCATTCACGCCAATCTTTCCAAGGCCGTCAAAAAGCCTGTTAAGATTACACCAGCTACGAAATATGTTCCTTTGAAGATAACAATGCCAGGGCCTGTCCCCTATATTTCTGAGAAGTCCATACCATGGAACTATGGCGGTGACGTTTACTACCATGGTATCAAACAAATCGAAATAACTGAAGAAGGTTCGGATGATGAAGAAGCCAGCATTAGCAACATTGCGGGCACTAGCAAAATCACCAAGAGCGGGAGAATATTTTCTCCAGAGATTGCCCCTCCAAGAGCAATCTTTGGACCCTCATCAGCTGACCAAGTCATTCCTGCACCAATAAAACTTTCTGCTAGAACTCCTTTGGTTGAAGACGTTGTTGTTCCTAGTACTGTCCCTCCTACCACTGCTGATAAAGGTAAGGGAATCCAAGATGAGCTCGTCAGGACGAGGGCTCAACCCTTGGTCATCCCGGAGACCTCCAAGAAGGAAATGGATGAGATTTTGAGGATAATCAAAAGGAGTGATTACGATGTGGTAGAATAGCTGGGGCGAACCCCCTCAAAGATCTCCATGCTGGCACTGCTACTTTGCTCAGAAGCGCACGCTAAAGCCCTGATAAAATTCCTGAAGGCAGCCCATGTGCCCCAGGAGACCTCTACAGATCAATTTCAAAATTGCGTGGCTAGCCTGACTGCGGACAATGGATTAGGTTTCTCTGATGCCGACTTAACTCCTGAAGGTAGAAACCACAATGATGCTTTGCACATTTCAGTCGAGTGTCGAGGAACCACTCTCGCACATGTCTTGATCGATACTGGTTCGTCGCTGAATGTACTGCCTAAGAAGGCCTTGGACCGACTAGATTGTGAAGGGTTGGAATTGAAGCCAAGTGATATTGTTGTCAGAGCTTTCGATGGTTCGAAGAGAATGGTCCATGGAGAGGTTGAAATTCCCATCAAAATAGGCACTGAGGTGTTTAAATCTACTTTCTATGTGATGGACATCCGTCCGTCATACTCTTGCTTGCTGGGTAGACCTTGGATACACCATGCTGGGGCAGTCACTTCCTCCTTACATCAGATGTTGAAGTATCCTGTCAAGGGAAAGATCATTACTGTCCATGATGAAGAGGAGTACATTATTAGCCACTTGAATTCTTTCCGGTACGTGGAGGTAGAAGGGGAGTTCATTGAAACACCTTTTCAGCATTTCGAAGGAGTCCTTCCTGAAATAGCAGTAGCAAAGTTGGCAGCTGAGACACCGAGGCAGATGGCCAGGATGGCATCTCTGGAAGACGCAAGGGCCGCAATAAAGGAAGGGAAGAAGTCAGCATGGGGGCAGTTGCCTGATATTCCACATAAGACAGACAAATTTGGATTAGGGTTCACAGCCGCTGGCCAGAAAGTTATGCGTCGTTCGAAGATTGAAAGGGCGCCAGTCAAAATTTCTCCCTACGAAATCAACGCCTTGGAAGATGAAGATAAAGAGAGCAACATCGAAGAGTGGATTTACCCAACTGTCAAAGGAGGATTGAGCAACTGGGAGGCAAAAGACTTTGTCCCCATCACTTTTATTTATCAATAATTTATCTGTTAAACATTTCCTATTTGGTCTGTAATATTTACTTTCAAACCAATCCGTACGCTATCTTTTCACCTCATGCCTTTCCCGGGGCATGTAGGTCCATTTGTAAGGGTTTTGATTATTTTTCATATCCATATGCCATGTTTAATGATTCATTGGACGTTTTTCATTTGATAAACTGCTTGTGTTCATTTTCTTTCCTTTTGCATTTTTAAGGATGGCTATCCCTTACACACACCCACACTCACCAATGCAGGTACCCATCCACTCCGGATTCCATGGGTGATTATTCTGCTGTATCTTTCAATAACTCTGAAGATCTGGTCAATCAAGCCGAGTATGAAGATGACGAAGGTTGTGAAGTACCAGGGGAACTAGCCAGACTTCTACAACAAGAGGAAAGAGCCATCTTACCTCACGAAGAGTCATTGGAAACTGTCAACTTGGGAACCGAGGAAGACCGGAAGGAGGTACAAGTGGGTGCTAATCTGGAATCAAGAGTCAAGGAGCGCCTGGTACAGTTGTTGAATAAGTATGTTGAAATCTTCGCTTGGTCTTATGAAGACATGCCGGGTTTAGACACAGACATCGTGGTTCACCGTCTCCCCACAAGAGAGGATTGTCCATCGATCAAGCAAAAAGTCCTCCAAATGAGGCCTGACATGTCTGAAAAGATCAAGGCAGAAGTAATGAAGCAATTCGACGCTGGCTTTCTGGCTGTTACGTCCTATCCTCAATGGGTCACTAACATCGTGCCGGTACCTAAGAAAGATGGCAAAGTCAGGATGTGTGTGGACTACCGGGATTTGAATAGGGCCAGCCCCAAAGATGATTTTCCGCTGCCACACATCGACATTTTGATCGACAATACAGCTCAGCATAAAGTGTTTTCCTTCATGGATGGATTCTCGGGCTACAATCAAATCAAAATGGCCCCCGAGGACATGGAGAAAACAACTTTTGTCACACAATGGGGCACTTTCTGTTACAAGGTGATGCCGTTCGGGCTGAAGAACGCGGGGCAACTTATCAACGCGCCATGGTAGCTTTATTTCATGATATGATACATCATGAGATTGAAGTTTACGTAGACGATATGATAGCTCGGTCACAAACAGAGGAAGAGCACCTTGAACATCTAGAAAAGCTGTTTGCCAGGTTGAAAGAATACAAACTCAGGCTGAATCCAAGCAAGTGCACTTTTGGAATTAGGTCTGGTAAACTTCTGGGATTCATTGTAAGCGACAAAGGCATTGAAGTCGATCCAGCAAAAGTAAAAGCAATACAAGAGATTCCTGTTCCCCGTACCAAAAAGGAGGTTAGAGGATTCTTGGGGCGCTTGAATTATATTGCCAGATTCATCTCTCATCTGACTTCTACCTTCGAGCCCATTTTCAAACTCTTGAAGAAAGATCAAGTAGTCAAATGGAACGACGATTGCCAAGCTGCTTTTGATAAAATCAAAGAGTATTTGCTAGAACCTCCTATTCTGATACCACCCATCGAAGGAAGACCACTAATCATGTATTTGACCATTTTGAATAACTCAATGGGGTGTGTTTTGGGCCAGCATGACGAGTCTGGTCGAAAAGAGCATGCCATTTATTACCTTAGAAAAAAGTTTACCGACTGTGAGACTCGCTACTCACTGCTCGAGAAAACTTGCTGCGCTTTGGTATGGGCTGCTCGCCGACTAAGACAGTATATGTTTACTCATACTACCTTGTTGATTTCCAAAATGGATCCTATCAAGTACATCTTCGAAAAGCCCGCTTTATCTGGAAGGATAGCCAGATGGAAAATGATCCTAACTGAGTATGACATTCAGTACACCACCCAAAAAGCTATAAAAGGGAGTGTACTAGCTGACCATCTGGCTCATCAAGCTATCGAAGACTATCAACCCATGAGATTTGACTTCCCAGACGAGGACATCATGAATTTGGACAACATTGAAGGTGACGGACCGTATGACGGACCCGAAAAGGGATCCCGATGGACCCTGTACTTCGATGGTGCTTCAAATGCACTTGGAAATGGTATCGGCGTGGTACTCATTTCCTCGGAAGGTTGTCACACACCTTTTACGGCCCGACTTTGCTTTAGCTGCACAAACAACATGGCTGAATACGAAGCTTGCATCTTTGGTCTCAAGGCTGCTATAGACTTGGGGATCAAATCTTTGATCGTATTTGGGGACTCGGCTTTGGTTATCAGTCAAATCAAAGGAGAGTGGGATACCAAGCATCCTAATCTTATCCCATACAAAGAAAATGTCCTGACATTGTTGCCTCATTTCGAGCAAATTACCTTCGAGCATTTCCCGCGAGAAGAGAATCAACTAGCGGATGCTCTGGCTACAATGTCTTCTATGTTTAAACTCAACTGGGATAACGAGGCTCCCCAAATCACCATCAAGCGAATGGATGAACCTGCGCATTGTCATGAGATTAATACCGAAGAAGTAGTGGAACAACCCTGGTTCCATGAAATCAAAAGGTATCTTGAGACTAGAGATTATCCCGAAGGAGCTTCCGTAAATGACAAGAAGTTCTTAAGGAAATTTGCCGCTAAGTTCTTCCTGAGCAACGGCATCCTTTACAAACGAAGCCATGACTGTGTGTTACTCCGATGCGTAGAAAAAGCTGAAGCAGAGTTGATCATGACTGAGATACACAGCGGCACGTTTGGCACTCACTTAAGCGGGCATACAATGGCTAAGAAGATCCTAAGGGCAGGCTATTACTGGTCTACCATGGAAGCTGACTTCCATCAACATTCCCGTACTTGCCACAAATACCAAGTCTACGCTGACAAAGTTCATATCCCTCCGGTTCCTCTCAACGTGCTGACTGCTCCTTGGCCATTTGCAATGTGGGGCATTGACATGATTGGAGAGATCAAGCCCACGGCTTCCAACAGACATCGCTTTATCCTGGTTGCCATTGACTATTTCACCAAATGGGTCGAAGCAGCTTCCTTCGCCTCTGTTACTAAAAATGTGGTTGCCCGCTTTATCAAGCAGAATCTCATATGTCGGTATGGTGTTCCGGACAGGATCATCACAGACAACGGTACAAATCTAAATAACACGATGATCACCGCATTGTGCGAACAGTTCAAGATTTATCATCACAATTCATCTCCCTATCGGCCGAAGATGAACGGTGCTGTTGAAGCTGCGAACAAAAACATTAAGAAGATCATTCATCAAATGACGGTCACTTACAAAGACTGCCATGAGATGTTACCATTTGCTCTGCATGGATACCGTACGACGACACGTACTTCAACTGGGGCAACCCCATTTTCTTTGGTTTACGGCATGGAAGCTGTTTTGCCTATGGAAGTCCAGATTCCTTCTCTAAGGATTATGAAGGATGCAGGTTTGAATGAAGATGATTGGATGCAAACCCGACTTGATCAACTCAATCTGATCGACGAAAAGCGACTCGCTGCTATATGCCATGGTCAAGCGTATCAAAAACGGATGATCAAGGCCTTCAATAAGAAAGTCAGACGTCAAGTGTATCAAGTCGGAGATCTCGTAATCAAGCGGATTATCTTACCGCAAAGTGATCCCAGGGGCAAATGGACTCCTACATATGAAGGACCATTCGTGATCAAGAGCATATTTTCTGGTGGTGCAATGATTCTGACCACCATGGACGGCGACGATTTGCCGCACCCTGCGAATGCAGACATAGTCAAAAGATACTACGCATAAAATAACCCGACAAGTCAAAAACCCGAAAGGGCGGCTTGGGCAAAAATGGGCATCCCGGTGAACCGAAAACCCGAAAGGGCGGTTCAGGCAAAAATTAGGGATAAAAACAAAAAAATTTGTACACCCGGCAAGTCAAAAACCCGAAAGGGCGGCTTGGGCAAAAAGGGGTTTCCCGATGGATTGAAAACCCGAAAGGGCGATTCAGGCAAAAGTTAGGGAATTAAAGCGTATGACTATGACTCGTCGGATCACTTCAAAGACAATCTCTTCATCAACCAGTTCCAGGCTTCTGATCAATCCAGTCATCGGCAAACGAAGCATTGAATGGACAGATATTCAGAGTTGTGAAAGCTATAGCGGAATGGAATCCCATGGAATTATTTCACATAGCCATCTTTTATTTTGAATAAAATATTTCAATATTTACGACAAAATCCTCTTACTAGGATGATTGTCTCCTTTGTACAAATATACTCATAGAAAGTATATACAAATACTTTTCCCAGAAATTTGTGTCTTTTCCTTTCACTTTTTCTCTTGCACTATCTGTTTTATTTTGAGAAACGTCCAATGTTTTGTTAAATAGGCATATGCATTTGAACATGATCATTTCCTTAGGAATCAAGAAAGAGGATTACTGATAGGTTGAAGATATAGTTGGATATCCTGATACCATTTCAAAGGAAGCCCCCAGGAGATTTGGAATCCATATCCTCAACAAGGCTTGAAGCTTATCCCCAGTAGATTCTGGAGGCTTATCCCCTGCAGAGTACGGACGTCTCACCCGAGTTTTATTCAAAATTGTTCCTCACAAGGGCTTATAACTGGGTTATCCTCAGCTTAGTGCCACAGAAGATCGCACTCGCCAAATTTATTCCTATCCCCAGCCAGAGAATCCTCCGAAATTCAATTCCCCTCAGGGTTTAAGTTTCAGTATCCCCAACCGAGCTAAAACTTCAAATTGTCAATCCCCAACGGAGCCAGACTAATGAACCTTCTCCCCACGGAGTTTTGGGAGGGCAAATTTTGAGTTCCCCAGTGAAGTCTCCAGAAATGCTTCCCGCCAAACTGAAGATTCTCAGTCTTGCATCCCCAACATGAGTCTATTGGATCGAAGCTCCCCAGTAGAAGTCATCAGGAACTCTCTTCCCCAGCGACAGCCAAGGAATTATTCTTCCCGGCAGCATTCAAGATACTTTTATCTTCAGCCATCTCAGATTCATATATCCTTTGCAAGACAGCCCTCCAGCTTACATGCACGTCCATTTACATTCATATCATATAACATACATTGCATCATGCATCATGACATTGCATATAACTAACCCTTTACCTTTTCAGGTAAGATCAGTCGACAGACAAAAATCATTATCTCCCGAAATTCTTTTCAGGAATATTTCAGATCTGACCCAGACATGGCAACATTCTAATGCTTATCCCAGATTTATCCAGATGCAGTTCTACGCGAGCTCATCATCAGGGAACCCTACACCGGTTCTTCTTCCAAATTTAAGACTTCTGAAAACAGTTTATGGATTCTTCCCAACAACGGATGCTAATCTACCAACTTGTTCAGATGCAACCTTTGAAAACAGTTTACGGACGCTTCCCAACAACGGATGCTGCTCTATTGCTTATTCAACCTCAAGACTTCTGAAAACAGTTTATGGATTCTTCCCAACAACGGATGCTAATCTACCAACTTGTTCAGATGCAACCTTTGAAAACAGTTTACGGACGCTTCCCAACAACGGATGATGCTCTATTGCTTATTCAACCTCAAGACTTCTGAAAATAGTTTATGGATTCTTCCCAACAACGGATGCTAATCTACCAACTTGTTCAGATGCAACCTTTGAAAACAGTTTACGGACGCTTCCCAACAACAGATGCTGCTCTATTGCTTATTCAACCTCAAGACTTCTGAAAACAGTTTATGGATTCTTCCCAACAACGGATGCTAATCTACCAACTTGTTCAGATGCAACCTTTGAAAACAGTTTACGGACGCTTCCCAATAACGGATGCTGCTCTATTGCTTATTCAACCTCAAGACTTCTGAAAACAGTTTATGGATTCTTCCCAACAACGGATGCTAATCTACCAACTTGTTCAGATGCAACCTTTGAAAACAGTTTACGGACGCTTCCCAACAACGGATGCTGCTCTATTGCTTATTCAACCTCAAGACTTCTGAAAACAGTTTATGGATTCTTCCCAACAACGGATGTTAATCTATCGCTTGTTCAGATGCAACTTTTGAGAACAGTTTACGGATTCTTCCCAACAATGGATGTCAATCTATTGCTTATTCAAGCCCCAGTCCAGAGATGGTTCAAACCATGGACACCTTTCTGATCTTCATTCCAGATGGCATATTTAAGCCCATCCCCGACGAGATTCTGTCACCATTCCAGATGGCATCTTTAAGCCCATCTCCAAATGGCATCTTTAAGCCCATTTCCGCATCCATTGCTTTGACGAGTGCAAATTTAAGGGCACTCTAGTGTCCAATCTTCTTATACCTTCGAGTCATGAAAGGCAAGATTGCCAATCTAACTCTTCAGGTTCAAGAAGATTGAACAGGGGCAACTGTTGTACCCCAAAATTTTCCCTCCCTTTCTTCAGGAAACCATCTTGGATTTTCAAGGTCCCTCTGAAACAAATCCAAGTCCCGAGTTATCCTTTTGCCCAAGCAAGCCACTTACAAGAGCAAGATGATCTCACGAACTCCAAAAACAACGCTTTTATCTTGAGAAAAATCAAATTCTAAGTACTTAGAACGTTTCTCTAAAATGAGTGTTTAAGAAAAAAAATCAGCACTTCAGAACTTCTAGACCCATTCCAGATAAAAACGGTCAGAAGTTGCAAGCTTGGCTCAGCGTGGTCAGAAGTTGGCTTTTCAGCAGCTACATCAGCTCAATTAGAAGTTGTAAACGTGGTTCAGTATGTAAGCCTCAGACAGAACATGCCCCTTTCAACAGTTATACAAGCTCAGTCAGAATTTGCTAAAGGAATGCAAGAGAAGCAGGGAAGTCTGAAGGCTCTTTCAGAACATGCTGAAATCAGAAGATGAAAAGGTCAGAAGAGTGGGTGTTACACTGATACAGAATCTCTAAACCCGGGAGGTCCAGAAGTAAATCCAAGGAACGTATCAAAAACTCAGGAGAACCTCCAGAACTTACTAAGACAACAGGAAGCCAAGGCCAGAGCATGGTTTACGCTGTTCTTTTTGAAACAGAACTGCTGATTCAACGTTGGTTTCCATTACCAGAATATTGATGTTGATAGGTCTTATCACCATTTAATGCCCATTAATGCTTCCAACCACTCCTGAACATTCACGTGTGGCTTGGAAAACGCTTTTGTGCAGATTCTGGCATGGGTCTACGCGCCACCGCCCACTTCAGAGGTCACTTCTCCCCAATCTACGCCTGCTGCTGCAGCCTAGGCTGAAAGCTATCTGTTATCATAACTTCCCAGGAATTTCTGTCAAAGAACAAATTCAAACTCTGTTGGCGCTTTAATGTTCAAGTCATCCACAAGAACTTTGCCTATAAATAGAGAGTCTGCACCACTGCAAAAGGCATTCAAGAAAAGAAACAGAAATTGCTAAGTAAGAAACAGAACTCTTAGCAACATAGCGTTCTGAAACTCTGCCAAAATCTCCAGTTTTGTTTCATAACTTTGAGTTTCTCACCTTCAAACTTCATCAAATATCCAGTTTTTTCTGTGAACCAAAAACACCCTTTCCAAACTTCTGACCCTACATACGTATACACCTTTACCATCCCTTTCAAAGAAAATCTGTCCAGAACACTACCACAGCCAAAAGCTAACTTCCGTCCACCAATTTTTCCAACAGTCAGGTAAGCACCTGCTGACCCTCATCACGCTGTTAAGCATCATCAGTTGTGCATACTCAAATAAACATAATGTAAATATCATGTTATTGCTGTTTATGTTCTGAGGATTTTCATACCTCAGAACGTTCTGAGCCAGTATAGGACTTGCCTGTGACCTTGGTGGTTCTGACCTCCGAAACATTTTTGTATTTGCTGGATCTGTTCCAAATATGTTTCCTGTTTTGTGGAGTAACAACAGAATTGTAGATGTTCTGACTAGTACAGGGAAAAGCCAAGTGCTGACTTTGACGTTAGCACATCTGAAGCTTGTTTTGCTGTCAATGATATCAGAACCTCTGAGAGTTATTGCCTTTTTAGCAGAATCAGAACTTCTGGTTTCTCCACTAACAAACTTCTGTCTTGCAGCGCAGGGGAATCAGAACTTCTGATTTCCCTACTAACAAGGTTCTGTTTTGCAGGTGCCAGAGTCAGAAGTTCTGACTCATACAGTTTAACCAAGAGGTTGATCATCTGGCAGCGGATCTGAGTCAGAACTTCTGATGACCTCCCAGCAGCGCGCGGGCTCCCTCTCTCTCTCTATATCTTGTTTTTTGCTATTTTCTTTTTTGTCTATTTTTCTCGTTGAACCCCCCATGTACAAATGTGTATCCCCCTCCCCTAATTGTTGTAATAGCGTAGGATTTTATATTTCCACTTCTTATTACTAGTAATTAGGACATGTATGGCAAGATAAAATCAATGAAATAGAAAAACCTAATTCAAAGAAAAAACTCTTGTATGCAATAAAACACACTCGCACACTAACACCCCTAGGGTTACATCCACTTGTTGCCTTTCAAAATTAGGCCATATTGCATGTTAGGTCTCTTTGGGAAAAGCAAAAAATCAAATGATCATAGTCCCTCGATGACGCTTTCGAAAGTTGCCTAAAATGATCAAAGTCCCTTTCAAAGGAAAAATTTCCCAAGGATACTTAGCACTATTGCAATTATGGTCTAAACGACGACCCGCGCCCGTCCCTTTCACATCCTAATACAAGATTGTCCACCAAATTCAATGGTGGAACAAAATTGTTAAAAGAGTTAAAACATAACAAAAATCTTTGAGAACTTTAGGGTAGATCGCTCTTAAGTACTTGCCAACTTGCAAAACAAAAAACACTTGCCTATTTTTCAAACCACACTTCACAAACACTTTCAAAACAAACTTTCAAAAAACCTTGAAACATCTTTTCAAAAAGACAAACACCTTTTGTAAAACATTCGAGTAAAGAATTGTTACAAGGGTAGCCTATACAAGGCATCTTTTTCAAAACCTTTTCAAAAACCACACATAAAGCACCATTTCAAACAATTGAAAACCAAGGCAAGTTGATCTAAGCAAGTACCTAAGAGCCCATGGATAACCATGGATAGAAAGGGTGCTAATACCTTCCCTTTCTATAATCTACTCCCCGAACCCAAGAAAAATCTCAAAGGTTTTTGCTGTGCTTTTTAAACCTTTCCTTAGGATAAAATAAAAAGTCGGTGGCGACTCTTGCTCAACCGAAACATTTGCGAAAACAAACGCAAAACCATAGTCAGTTCTCCCACCGTATCACAATAACCTACCCCCAAACCCAAGAAAAATTCCCAAAGGTCTTTCCTATTCTTTTCACCCTTTCCTTATTGGATAAAAGAAATGTCGGCGGCAACTCTTGCTATCCGCAACAATTGCGATAAAACGCAAAACAAACCAAGTCATTTCTCCCACCATATTACAATATCATTTAGAACCTAACCAAAAACCTGTTACACAACTGTAACACCTCCATCACCATCCTTCATTTTCAAAAATAGCACCTTGCACTTTTACTTCTCCACCACAATTTAGGAACTCTCAACTCAAAGTAACTATTGAAATAGCTTCCTGGAGGTTCAATGAAGCTAACCAGATCATTAAAACACCTTGAAGTATGCTCAAACTCAAAACAAGACCTCCATCTGCAAGGTGAATTTCTGAACTTTTATCTCTTCATACAAGCAACATTTGTCTTTCATTTTAAAAGATAAAATGTAGACATCATAGCCCTGGAACTAACCATGTCCTTAGAATTCATTTATATTGCCTGAGCATGGAGAATTTTAAGTATGAACTTTCTGAAAAAATTTAGGTCAGATTTGGTACCAACAGAAATTTGTGCTTATCTTTGATTTGTTGTCTAAGTTATTTACATATTTGAAATTATGGTGAAATTTCTAACAAGTTTGATGTTTACAATTTCTGAAATGGTTGAGAAATGAGTAAGATATGAAATTCAAAAATCTGACTCAAAAGGTTGGCGCGAGGAAGAAGATGAAGTTGTCTTTAGAACTTAGTTTATTTTATATTTATTACAATCTATTTTACAAACGGATGAAACATCCACCCTAGTGGCAGAAAGCGCGCGCGTAAGGCTTTATTATTAAGGGTCATGGGTTCGAGCCCCATCGACACCTTTTGTTATTTTTCACATATTTCTTGTTTCTGTTTTTTTGGAAACGCGCTTGGGCCTCCCATTGTTTGGGCCTGCTTCATTATTTTTCATCATCAACCTCATGCTTCCTAACAACACGCAGCCCATTACATTTTTTATTTTTGTTTTTATTTCAGATTCCAAAAACAATTTTGGGCCTAATAAACTGTTTTTACTTTCAAACATTCCTAATTCCTATTTCTTAACCCCTGGCCCATATTCTTTTATTTTATTTTTATTTTATTTTTATTTTTATTTATTTTCTTTAATATAAAATATATAAAAGTATATTTTTCTAAATAATTATATTAAAAGTTTTCATTTCATTTTTTATTTCTTATTTTTATTTTGTATAGACAAAAGACCTAAAAAATATTTTCTTAACAAATTAATTTCTTTTCTTAATTAAACTAATTTAGACTTAGGTTTTAGTTTAATTTTCTCTTCTAATTAAATTAATTTAAACATTAGGATTTTTATTAACTTCTTTTCAAATTAATTACTTAGGTTAAATCCCTTTTTATCAAAAACTCAAATAACAATAATTTTCTTTTCTCTTCTCGTTATCTCTACATTTTTGTACATTTTATTATTTCATACTACATTTATGTAATTTTCAAATCCTTATAATAGTAATTAGAATTTATTTACTTGTCATTCCCATTTGAAATTTGTACCCCCATCCCCTAAATTATTGTAATAGTGTAGGACTTTTAATTTCTGCAATTTACCGCTTTCCATATTATTGCTAGTAATTAAGGTTTGTATGGAAAGATCTAAAATCAAGCATTAGAACACCCTAATTCAAGACAAATGCATGAAAACAAAAACATTTTGCACACTTACACCTCTAGGGTTAACCCACACTTGTTGCCTTAGATTAAAGCAGTCATGTCCCTCGAATGTGGGATACTTTAGCAAAGACCCTCGATTACAAGATCGTAGTCCCTCGATGACCCTTTGATGTTACCTTCGGTAAACCATCTTAGTCCCTTACGAAAAATTTCTAAGGTATCCTACAATGTTTCCTTCTATGACTATACGATGACCCGCGCCTGTCCTTTCACATCCAATGATAAGGTTTCTTACTAACTAATGGTAAGATAACACTATCTAAAGGAGGAGGTAAAGAATAGAGACTTTGTTTCGAGTAGGTAGAACACTCATAGTTTCTTGCTCATAAACATTTCAAAACAAACATCTTTCAACACACCAACACTTTCATTAAATATTTTCAAAAGTCAACACTTTGTATACATTCTTATAGAGACGGGAATCATTACAAAGTTTGCCTAAACAAAGGCACTTTTTAAAAATACTTTCAAACAAACACGAACATATTTCACAAAAGCATTTCAAAAGTAAACTAGCAACTAAGAGCCCGTAGATAACTACGGATGAAAAGGATGCTAATGTCTTCCCTTTTCATAACCTACCCCCCGAACTCAAGAAAATTCTCAAAAAGGTCTTTCCTGTTCTTTTCACCCTTTCCTTTATTGGATAAAAGAAAAGTCAATGGCGACTCTTGCTATCCGCAACATTTACAATAAAATGCAAAACACCCAAGTCATGTCTCCCATCACATTACAGAACTGACGACTCTGCTGGGGAGATACTTAAAAGTGGGGTTACCTTAGAGATTAGTTCACATTTAAATTCTTTCATTGTTTGACTTGCTTGTTTTACTCTTAAAAAGGTTGTTTTAGTTCTGAATAGTTTCTCTACCTGGATCTGGGGGCATTATTAGGTAAGAAGAAATAAATCATGGAGACTGTACGGCGTAGACCGATATGGTTAAAGCGATGGTTATGTTAGTGTGACACATTTGTTGGTACCGGTATCCTTTGTATTGAATCAAGGAGAATACAGGGCTGCTGTGTAGTGTGATGAAGCACTAACTGACCATAGAACCTTTAGTTGAACAACTTGGCCATTAGGAAGTAGTGAGATAGCCGGCTTCGGTAGAAAACTGAAGATTGGTTGATACTCGATACTACACTCATTGAGATCATACTTTAGGGATATTTCGGCCACATGATTGTGCTGAGACAATGCCCGATGAAGAAAGATAAGTGATATTGAGATTCCCTAAAGGGTACTTACCTATAAACCCCATGAAAGCCTAAACCTAAGGACTTGTTTTCTCTACTTGTATATGATTATTTATATATAACATCATGAGATCATGCCATAACATTTTCACTAACCATTTCAAGGACCTAGGGATTTATCTTTGTCCTGTTTTGTAGGGTATGGCTTCCACTCACAGAAATACCATCTGAATCGGCTTTATAAAGGTGCTTCCTTAACTCAAAGAGTTAGCATCAAGGGTTCCTGAGAATTCTCCGTTCACCAAGAGATATGGCCGAATTCTCAACTTGGCTACTTCAAGCTTTAAAGTGAAAATGATGGGTGTGCTCTTTCAATTCTTTGACCCTAAACATCATTGTTTCACATTTCCTGATTACCAATTGGCGCCTATAATGAATGATTTCTCTCAACTATTGGGAGTGCCTATTCTTGATGAAATGCCTTTCACTGGTCTAGAGAAAGAGCCACGACCTAAGGAGATTGCATCAGCCTTACATTTGCAACGGTCTGACATTGTAGCCAATTGGGAAACAAGGAGCGGAGTCAAGGGTTTCCTAGATAAGTTTCTAATAGAAAAGGATCAACTATTTTAGGATGCTCTGGATTTACAAGCTTTTGAATAAGTCTTGGCTCTTCTAATCTATGGGTTGGTACTGTTCCCTAATCTGGACCAATTTGTAGATGTGAATGTGGTCAAAATTTTCCTCTCTCTCAATACCGTGCCCACTTTGCTCGGAGACATTTTGCACTCTCTTCATACTCGTACCACGAAGAGAAGAGGGATTCTTATGTGTTGTATACCATTGCTGTCTAGGTGGTTTATTTCATACCTTCATCGATCTATTTTGAAGAACGAACAAGGCTTAGGGTGGTCTCAAAGGATGATGTTGCTCTCATATTCGGATATTCACTGATGTTCTCGATCTTTGGAGGATATTACCATCATTGACCATTGTAGGGAATTACCTAATGTCCCACTCCTTGGAATTAGGGGAGGTATCACTTATAACCCTTCTCTTTCATTATGACAGTTTGGGTATTGCCCAAAGAGATTGTCCCTATGATGCGCTTATCCAGGGTTTTATATTCGACTACAAAAGTGATGTCCAAGGTTATCGTAAAAGGTTTGTACGAGCTTGGGGCATGGTAAACAAGGTCGATAGCAAGAATTTGGGGCATAAAAATCTATCCCTCTTGAGCCTTACCTCAAATGGTTACGAACTCGTGCTCAAAGTCTCACGATGCCTTATCCATCCATCCTACCTGTGATTATGGAACCAGTCACCGAAGGAGACGTTCCTTATACCATTCTCCATCCTGACATGCCTACCGACTTTGAGGAATTGCAGAAATTGTGGATTCAACTCAAGGGGGAACGAGACACCTTTGAAGCTCGACTTTATGAAAGCTAGAAGAAAGTGTTAGAGCTCGTAAGGAAACTTCACGAAGAGAAAAGTCTGAATGCCTACATTGCACCAAACAAGATGCGTTCGTGGGAGACTTGAGTCCTTTTGTTTTAGGAGTTTATTTTGTCATATCTTTAAAACCTTTTTTTCTTTTTTCCATTGTAAGCCCAAGAGGCATCTGTAAATCTAGAACTTATTAATGAAATTGATGTTTTTTGTCTTCTTTTTGTCTAGCAAATTTAAATTCCTTAAAGTCCTTGAAAACATTGCATCCACATAACATGCATCATATCATAAGTAGGTTTTCTGAGACAGGTTTCCTCATCTTTCTACCATTTATTTCAGTATAAGATGGATCTTGAGCAAACCGTCAAGGACTTGCAGACTCAACACTCTCAATTCCAAGAGACTCTGCTCAACTTCGCATAAGGTCAGCAAGAAATGATGACGCTTCTTGTCACGAAGAACAAGACCAAGAAGAAAGTTGTAATCAACATGGGGAAGAGGTTCAAAGGCCTTATCCGACAAGTTCAAATTGAAGAGGACTCCTCTTCCGAGGATGATAATCAAGATGAAGATGCTAGAAGCACCCGTGTTGGGGGTGGAAACAATCAAATCTCTAAAGACGAGGATTATTATGATGAGCAATACCCATCGACCGATGACAAATACAAGCATCTAGAAGATAGACTAAAGGCTGTAGAGATCCAAGTTGTGCGTGGCTTGGACTTTGGAGACTTGGGTTTGGTACCTAGGGTAGTCATCCCCCACAAATTCAAGATCCCTGTTTTTGCCAAGTATGATGGGATCTCCTGTCCGAAGCTTCATCTAAGATCCTATGTCTGTAAGATCCAGCTGTATACCGCCGATAGGAAACTATGGGTGCACTTTTTTCAAGAAAGTCTATCTGGAACACATTTAGAGTGGTTTTACCAATTGGAAGGGACCAATATCCATACCTAGGAGGATTTGGTTGCTTCCTTTTACCGCCAATATCAATATAACACTGATCTTGCGCCAACTCGGGTGCAAATGCAAGGGATGACCATGGGTTCAAATTAGAGCTTCAAGGAATATGCTCAAAAATGGAGAGACTTGACTGGAAGGGTGCAACCACCTTTAACTGATAGAGAATTGGTAGACATGTTTATGGGAACACTGACTGGCCCTTTCTTCAACTTACTAATTGGAAGTTCATCATCCGGATTTACTGAATTGATCTTGACCGGTGAAAGGGTCGAAAGTGGGATTAAAAGCAGGAAGATACCCATGACCTCCACCTCGAATACTGTGAAAAAACCATTTACTGGGAAAAAGGAAACTAATGTTGTGTATGGGCAAAAGAGTCAGGCTAAGAAGGACCGTCATCAGTTGGTGAGTGCAGTATTAATTTCTAATCTAACTTCTACTCAACGACCATAATAACAAGCTAATCAGCAAAGGCCGAATGGTCTGCTAAGACAATACACCAAGATTGGTATGTCCTTACCACAAGCGCTATAACATTTACTGAAAGTCGAGCTCATTTCATTAAGGGATCCTCCATAAAATCCTAATACGTCCTCACCAAAATACTATCACAATCCAAGATGCACATACCATTCAAACAGTCCCGAACATGACACCAACAATTGTTGGGCATTGAAGAATAAAATCCAAGACCTGATTGATAACAAGACAATTGAATTCGACCCTCCACTAACTCCCAATGTGATCACCACACTCATGCCTAGTCATGGAAAAGGTGTAAATTCCATTTAAGATGCCTCTTTTGTTTCCTCCATGAATGATTTGACCATTCCTTTGAAGACTGTTAAAAAGAATTTGTTGAAAGCTTGAATATTCCCAGGTTGTTTTAAAGACTCTCACCATTGTACTACACAAATTAATGGTTGTACATGGCTGAAGAAAGGTGTCCAACACTTGATGGATAGCCATGAAATTCTATTTGAGAAAACTCCATATGTGAAAAGTTTGACCCAAAGTATATCTCAAGAGTTTGAAGACATGTCCATCATTACCATTTCAAACACTCCTGTTAGGATCACTTCCAAAGGTCCTATTAGGATTTCCGCCGAACCAAGAATAGCACCACTGATTATCACCACACCGGGGCAAGTCCCCTACTCTTTTGATAAAGTTATGCCCTAGAATTATGAGGCGGAAGTGTATTACCATGGTATCAAACAAGAGATGTGGATCGCCGAGAATGAGAATGCTGAAGTTACAAACATTCCGGGATCAAGTAAAGTTACTAGGACGGGAAGGAGCTTTTCTCCAGAGATCTCACCCCCGACAACCACTACTACACCTATTCGTATTACTGTTGTTAAACCTGTTGCTGATACTCGAGGAAAGGAAAAAATGACTGAGCCTTCCCGGGTGGAGGCACCCTCAAAAGATATCGCAATTGAGGACCCATCTACCCAAGAGATGGAGGAGACTTTAAAAATTATCCGAAAAAGTGACTACAAGATAGTGGAACAGTTGGGGATGACACCCTCAAAGATTTCCATGTTGTCTTTGTTTCTATGCTCCGAGGCACATGCTCAAGCCCTGATAAAATTCTTGAAAAATGCACATGTCCCACAAGAAACTACTGCCGACCAATTTGAAAATTGTGTAGCAAGCCTGACTGCTGACAATGGTTTGGGATTTTCGGATGCATATTTGACTCCAGCGGGGAAGAATCACATTAAAGCCCTCCAAATCTCCATTGAATACAAAGGCACCATCCAGACACATATGCTAGTAGATACTGGATCCTCCCTCAATGTCTTACCTAAAGGAGCTTTGGATAGACTAGACTGTGACAGACTGGTGTTGAAACCCAGTGATATTGTAGTAAGGGCTTTTGATGGCTTGAAAATAATGGTCCATAGAGAGGTTGATCTCTCTATCAAGGTTGGGTCTCAAGTCTTCAATTCAACATACTATGTGATGGATATCCGCCCCGCCTACTCTTACCATCTCGGACGCCCATGGATTTATGGGGCAGATGCGGTTACCTCCATATTACATCAAAAGCTGAAGTACTCGGTCAAAGGGAAAATTATCACTGTCTATGGGGAGGAAGAGTTTATGATCATTCATTTGAATTTGTTCAAATATGTTGAAATGGATGGCAAATTCATTGAGACTCCTTGTCAAGATTTTGAAGTGGTCCCTCCAATGATTGTTGTTGCCAAGGCCACTCCTATCACTCCCAAAGCTGCTAAGGATACATTGAGAATGGCCTCTCTCAAAGATGCTCGTGCTGTTGTTGAAGACAAAGGTTACACCATTTGGGGACAACTTCCTGATATCCCATTCAAGTAAGAAAATTTTTGGTTGGGTTTCACTTCCTAAGCTCAAAAATAGGTTCGACGTGCTCGTACGGGGAAACCACCTCTCCGTATTAGTAACAATGAAGTTAATACTCTTGGAGACTCTGATAGTGACGGTGACTGGGACGACTGGATCTACCCGACTGCTGATGGAGGACTCAACAACTGGAAAACTAAGGACTTCATCTCAATTTCCTTCAGCCAGGAGTAATTTTCATTTCCTGTTTTTATTACTTTGAGAAATTTGTCTGTAATTTCCATTAAAACAATGACTTTAAACCATGTGCCTTTCCCGGGGAACAATGGTCCATTTGTTAAGGGTTTGTCATTTTCATATACCATATGCTCATTTTAATGAAAAACATTAGACTATTTTGCATTCAAACTTTGCGCTCTTTATCTTTCTTTTACTTTACTGCATTTTCAAATAGCCATGTGACCTTATAAGCACGCACACGCATTTGCAGATCCACATCCACTCTGGATCTCATTGACAACAATTATGCTATTGCCATATATGACTTTGAAAATCGAATACCAAGCCGAAGGCGAAGGTGAAGAAGATTTTGAGATACTTGGAGAACTCGCCAGACTCCTGATACAAGAGGAAAATGCCATTCAACCACACGTAGAACCAGTTGAAGTGATAAATTTGGGTACTGAGGCAGATGAGAAGGAAGTCAAGATTGGCACTAACCTAGAAGACAGTGTCAAGGGCAGATTGGTTCAGATGTTGCATGACTA
This sequence comes from Vicia faba, assembly GCA_948472305.1. Taxonomy (NCBI): domain Eukaryota; kingdom Viridiplantae; phylum Streptophyta; class Magnoliopsida; order Fabales; family Fabaceae; genus Vicia; species Vicia faba. Next base: position 1,511,860,050 of record OX451738.1, read on the forward strand.
TGTTGAGGTTTTCCCTTGGTCATACGAAGATATGTCGGGGCTTGATACTGATATTTTAATTTATCGTCTACCAATGAAGGAAGGTTATCCTCCGGTCAAGCAAAAGGTTCGTCGCATGCGGCCAAATATGTATCAGAAGGTCAAGGCTGAGGTAATGAAACAATTCAATGCAGGTTTCTTGGCAGTGACGTCGTATCCCTAATAGGTTGCAAATGTGGTCCCAGTGCCAAAGAAAGACAGTAAAGTCCATATGTGCATAGACTACAAGGATTTAAATAGGGCAAGCCCCAAAGATGATTTCCCACTACCACATATTGATGTCTTGGTTGATAAAACTGCTCAATATAAGTATTCTCCTTCATGAATGGCTTCTCCGGATACAACCAAATCAAAATGGCGCCTGAAGACATGGAGAAAACCACTTTTGTCACGTAGTGGGGCACCTTCTGTTATAAAGTCATGCCTTTTGGTTTGAAGAATGCAGGCGCAACTTATCAACGGGCTATGGTAGCTCAATTTCATGATATGATTCATCCTGAGATAGAAGTCTATGTTGATGACATGATTGCAAGGTCACAAACTGAGGAAGAACACCTAGATCATTTATAAAACTATTGGAAAGGTTGAAGAAATACAAGTTAAGGCTGAATCCCAACAAATGTGCCTTCGGGGTAAGGTCTGGAAAACTTCTAGGGTTCATCGTCTGTGGAAAAGGTATTGAAGTTGATCCTGCAAAACTCAAAGCCATACAAGAAATGCCAGCTCCCTGTACTGAGAAGGAGGTCAGGGGTTTCTTAGGTCGACTCAACTATATTGCCCGATTCATCTCTCACTTAACTGCTACTTGTGAGCCAATCTTCAAAATGCTGAAGAGATATCAAGTAGTCAGATGCAATGACGATTGTCAAACAGATTTCGACAAGATCAAGGAGTACTTACAGGAACCTCCAATCCTAATGCCTCCAGTTGAAGGAAGGCCTCTGATCATGTACTTGACTATGTTAGATAATTCAATGGGGTGTGTGCTGGGCCAACATGACGAGTCTGGTTAAAAAGAGCATGTAATATATTACTTTATCAAAAAGTTTACCAACTGCGAAACAAGATATTCACCGCTCGAGAAAACTTTTCGCACTTTGGCATGGGTTGATCGTCGACTAAGACAATATATGTTTACTCATACTACTCTATTGATTTCTAAGATGGATCCCATTAAGTATACTTTGAGAAGCCATATCTCTCCGAATGAATAGCCAGATGGCAAATGATCTTGACTGAATATGATATCCAGTACACTACACAAAAAGAAATCAAGGGAAGTGTGCTGGCAGATCATTTGGTGTATCAAGCTGTTGATGACTACCAATCCATGAACTTTGAATTCCCAGACGAGAATATCATGCTGATAACCGACTGTGAAAAGCCTGGATCGTATGAAGGACCTGAACAAGGATCCCAATGGACTATGGTTTTTGGTGGAGCTTCCAATACATTGGGTAACAAAATTGGTGATGTGATCATTTCCCTCGAAGGTTGCCATACACCTTTCACTGCCAGACTCTCCTTCGACTTTACAAATAATATGGCTGAGTATGAAGCATGCGTTTTGGGTCTGAAGGCTGCCATTGACTTAATAATCAAGTTATTAAATGTATACAGAGATTCAACCCTGGTGATCAGTCAAGTCAAAGGACAGTGGGATACCAAACATGCAAATTTGATTCCCTACAAAGAGCTTGTGCTAACTTTGATCCCATACTTTGAGGAGGTTAAATTTGAACATATCCCAAGGGAATAAAATCAGCCTACAGATGCCTTAGCAACGATGCCGTCTATGTTCAAGATCAATTGGGATAATGAGGCTCCCAGAATTACTATCGAAATATTTGATGAACCAATGCACTGTTATGAGATTGACACTGATGAGGAAAAGCCTTGGTACCACGAAGGGAAAGGGTACCTTAAAGCACAAGAATATCCCGAGGGAGCTCTAATCAACAACAAGAAATTCCTGCGGAGGTTCTCAACCAAGTTCTTCCTAAGCAATGGGATTTTGTACAAACGCAACCATGATTCAACTCTGCTCTGTTGTGTGGACAAGAAGGAAGTAGAGAAGATCATGGAAGATATGCATGAAGGTATCTTCAGAACTCATTCCAGTGGACACATTATGGACAAGAAGATTCTGAGGGCTGAGTACTATTGGTCGACCATGGAAATTGATTGTTACCACTACTCGAGGACTTGCCATAAGTGTGATATCTATGCTGACAAGCTTCATGTGCCTCTACCTTTAAACATCATGACAGCTCCGTGTCCGTTTGCAATGTGGGGCATCAACATGATTGGAGAAATCAAGCTCACCGCCTCATATGGACATCGTTTCATCCTCGTCACCATTGATTACTTCACCATTGGCTACAAAGACTGGCATGAGATGCTACCGTTTTCCCTCCATGTCTATCGTACCTCGGCGCAAACATCAATTGGGGTAACCCCATTCTCTTTAGTCTATGGCATGGAATCCATATTGCCTGTCAAGGTTCATATTCCTTCCTTAAGGATTATGAAAGAAGTAGACTTAGGCGAGGACAAATGGATTCAGACTAGATTAGATCAGTTAAATTTGATCGATGAAAAGAGACTGGCTGCTGTCTGTCATGGTTAAATGTATCAAAAGCATATGATCAAGGTATTCAACAAGAAGATCAAGCCTCAAATATACCAAGCTGGAGACTTGGTAATAAAACGCATTATTTTTCCACATGGTGATCCTAGGGGCAAATGGACTCCCACCTACGAAGGGCCATTTGTTGTCAAAAAAGTATTCTCGAGCAGTGCCATGATGTTAACCACTATGGACGGTGAAGATTTCCCGCACCCTGTGAACGTGGACATTACAAAAAAATACTACGCATAAAGAATGACCCGCTAGGTTGACACACCTAGGCAAAAATAAGGGCATCCCGATGAACCAAAAGGGTTTGGGCAAAAATTAGGGATATATACGAAATATTGTACACCCGGTAAGTCAAAAACCTGAAAGGGCAATGTGATACGATGGCAGAACCAACTATTTATACTGGTTTTGCGTTTGTATTCGCAAATGTTGCGGTAAGCAATATTTTCCACCGACTTTTCTTTTATCCAAATAAAGGAAAGGGTGAAAAGAACAGAAAAAGACCTTTTCCAGAATTTTCTGGGTAAGGGGGGTAGATTATAGAAAGGGAAGGTGTTAGCACCCTTACCATTCATAGTTTTCTACGGGATCTTAAATGCTAGCTCATGTTTTAAAAATCTCTTGTGCTTTGTGTGTTTTGAAAAATGTTTTGAAATGCCTTAGTGTGACGATTTGCTTTGTGATAACTCTTGTATCAGTCCTCAAGAGTGGTTACAGAGAAAATGTTTTTAAAAGTTATTTTTGAAATGTGTAAGTGTAAAAAGAGTTTATTTTACTTGAGCAAGCATTTAACAGCTATCTACTTGGACTCGAAAAGGTCTGTTCTTTTCCTCTTATTCTTTAGCCAGTGCTATCCTACTATTAGTGAGTAGGTATCCCTATCGTTGGATGTATGAGGGACATTCAAAGGGACGTATAATCAAGAAGGAAACTTGTGGAGAAGCTTTAGCAATCTTTTCTAGGGACTAGATCATTTACTGAAAGGAAACTGTAAGGTCATCGAGGGACTATGATCTTTTTGATTTATGGGTGTTTGCTAAAGCGTCCCTGTTTCAAGGGACATGAATGTTTTATTTATGAAGGAAACCAAAGTAGGAGTACCCTAGAGGTGCATATGTGAAATTGTGTTTGTATTCAGTTATTTGTATCTTTTATGTTAGGTTTGCCAACGTTTGCTTTCAGTCTTGTCATGCATTCCTAGTTACTAGCAGTTAATATGTACAGAAAAACGTAAAAATACGAAAATGTAACCCTGCACTATTACATGGCTTCGGGGAGGGGGATATTAAAATGTACAAAATTGGGGGAAGAAAACTAAATAAAGCGGTAGAAACCCCGATTAGTCTATTACATCCAGTGAGCAGATACGTTCAATAATGAAATAAAAGTAATAATGCTAGAATGGTAAATGCACGTGAATTCGAAAAGACGTCTAAAAATTCTAAGGTAAGAGGAAATATTTTTGTTTTGTTTTTAATTATAAAAGAAAATAAAACTTAAATCTATTTAATTTTAATTTCAAGAAAAGGATAAAATAATTAATTAATTTATTTACAAAATTAATTTGATTAAAAAAAACTAACCTAATGTTTTTTATGATATTTTGATCTAAAGTTAATTCAAATGATAAGGCCAATAAAGAAATAACGAAAACCAAAATAAAAATAAAAAGGGCATCTTTCGATCTAGTGAGAAAAATGGGAAGCTTCGATCCAGAGAAGGTGTCTTTCGATCCAGGAGAAAAATGAGAGGCTTCGATCCAGAGAAGGAAATGTCTCCTTCGATCCAAAGAAGGAGTTGTCTTCTTCGATCCAGGAGGGCAATCTGCTTTTTGATCCAGATCTACAAGACAAGCATTAGGACAATAAAGATGCAGGACCTAGGTGTCAAACCCAGGCCCTTAAATCTTGTGCGTACTGGTCTACTCAAGCTTGATTTACAATACAAACATTAGAAAAAGAAACAAATACAAACATGGGTGTCGAACCCAAGTTCTTATCCTACACATACACCTGCAAGTTTGATCAAATGTTGGATCAAAACAGATCCAAAGACTCTGCCCTACGCATGTTCATTTCCTAAACCCAAATTTTGGGTTAAAAACTAGCACATGATCTTTGTACCACCTAGTTTGAAACCTGGCTGTTTCGAAGCCTTAAAATTGCACCATGTACTTCCACACTTATATTTATATGAATGGTCAATGAGAACACAAACATGCATATAAAAAAAATCAAATAATAATCGAAAGGCCGTGACCTAGAATTTTACCAAGGGCTGGTGGGCTTGATGTGTGGCTTTTGGCTAGTGGTTGGGAACACTTCCTGTAGACTTTAGGGAGTGAATAGAGTGTTGTTGGAGACTCCTTCAATTAGGACTACTTATGAGGATTTTGATAGTTTTAATATGGGTTATGAGGCAACGTGTGCGTGTGTATATGGTCTCCTCCTTTTTTCCTTACTAATGTGCTCCTTATATAGAGGGGTGGAGGGGATAAGAGGGCAAAGGAATAAACAACCATTAAGTTGGTATTTTAAGACCATAAATATAACTTTGAAACTTTACCAAAGACATGGTTTCTTGTCTCTTTTTGAATTTGCTATGAACCTGGACACAATTGGCTCCTTCGAATGACTCTGATTGCCTCCTTCGAATGGTCTAGAGTCTTGATTCGAAGTGTTCAAAAACCTCCTTATTAGAGCTTCTTAGATTGAGTCTATCTACTTTCCCTAGTTGCTTGATTCAAATGAATCAAACAAAAACTTCAATATGGCCAACTGAAAACCTCCTTTGTATCCACCTTCGAATGCTAATGCATAAGAGGCCTGGGCCTGGCCACATGTAGGACCAAGAATGGACCAATGAATGCTCATTTGAAGGGACCTCATGAATGTGTCTTCGAAGGGACTAACATGCATGTTGAAGTATAAGAAGTTGTTTCAAAGGGGACCATTCCCCAATCGAAGCTGGCACAAAGGAAGCCAATGCGTTGTGGGCGTTAGCATGAGGTAGGTCAAAGCAAGCGTGAAAGAGGCCATTTCCTAGTGAATCGAATCAGGCATGGAGGAGGTATTTTCCTTGTGGGTCGAAGGAAGCTTTTTGCCTAGTGGATTGAAGGAAAATATGAAGAAGTCTTGGCCTTGTTTGCTGAAGGCAAGCTGAAAAGGAGCCTTTTCCTTGTCAATCAAAGCATGTCTGAGGTAACCCTTTGTCTTATGAATCGAAGACCAGTAAAAGGGGACTTTTGCCTTATAGATCTAAGGAAAGCTGATGGGCCTTTGCCTTTTGAAACCAAGGCAAGCATGAGGATTTTTTTTGCCTAGTAGACCAAAGACAAGCATGATGAGGCATATGTGTGCTGATGACAAGCTGAAGAGGCCTTTTGCCCGGTGGAAGCTTTGTGAACTAAGCTTGACCGAAGGATACTCAGCGCCTAATCGAAGCTGGTATGCAGGAGTTCACTGCTGGTGAATCGAAACAAACTTGTAGGGGATTCTGGCTTTGTATGCTGAAGGCACGCACAAAGGGAGTATTTTCCTAGTGCGCTGAAGGCATGCACAGAGGGAGTATTTTCCTAGTGCGCTGTAGGAAAGTTGAAGAGGGGGTCTGTGCCTTATGCTTTAAAGGCAATCAAAGATAAGGCCCTTCTGGAATGATACTTGTGGACCAAAGCTTGCTCAAATGGGTCTTTAGATGTTTAATTGAAGCTTGTCTGCAGGGGACTACTACTTTGTAAATCGAAGCAGGCGTGTAGAAAGTTCTTGCATTTTGAATCGAAGGCAAGCCTGAAGCAGCCAATGCACAGTCGAAGCCTTGTGAATTGAACTTGATCTAAGGAGGGCCATCATCCAATCAAAGCTTGTCAATCAGGCCTGTGTCGAAGGAAGTTCAGCGCCCAATCGAAGCTTGCTCAAATACCAATCGAAATACCCTGTTTAGATGCTAATCGAAGGACATTGTTGAATTGCCAATCGAAAGACACTTTGCTAACATTCAAAAATTTCATTTTCTTTAGGCAAGTGTTTGTAACCACCCATATAAGAGAAAAAACCTTGGGAAACATGAGAGGGCAAATTTTAGGGTACAACAGCTGCCCCTGTTCAATCTTCTTAAACTTGAGGATTTAGATTGGCTTGTCTGCCTTTCGTGATATGAAGGTGGAAGATGATTGAACACTAGAGTATCCAGAAATTTGCACTCTCATGAAGTAACACTGTTGGTTGATGGTGTCAAGAATGGGCTTATAGATGCCATTTAGAGAAGATGACAGAGAGTCGTCAGAGATGGGCTTAAAGATGCCATCCAAAGTAGATGCTGATTTCACACATGGTCCCATTGGGGGTTCCTGTTCCAGCTGTCTGAGGAGGAGTCCACTGGGGAATGCGGGTTTCTATTGTTCTCCTACTTGAGGAAAGCTCTTTGGGGAATAGAGTCTAGGAACTCCAGTTGTCCAAGGCTCCGCTGAAGAGTTATCTATGTACTAGAGAGATGAAAGTTTACTATTTTCTTGTTGAAGTCCAGGCTTCACAGTAACTTGCTGGGGATAATGGAGTTAACCGTTACCTGAAGATGTAATCAAGTTTAATTGGTCAAGTCGAGTCTGAACCCATTCGTCTTTGCTCAGCCATGCATCCTTCCTGATTCTCAATGAAGGGATCTGGACTTCTATGGGTAGGACAAATTCCATCCTGTATACCAAAGAGAAAGGAGTTACCCCTGTCAATGTGCGCATTATGGTGAGGTAACCATGAAGAGAAAATGGTAGCATCTCATGCCAGTTTTTGCATGTTACCGTCATCTTTTGTATGATTTACTTGATATTTTTATTAGCAGCTTCTACAACGCCATTCATCTTCGATCGGTAAGGAGAAGAGTTATGATGCTGGATCTTGAATTGTGTGCAAAGCTCGGTGATCATAATATTATTGAGATTGGTACCATTATCTGTAATGATGCTTTCTGGAATACCATACCGACAGATAAGGTGATGTCTGATGAACCAGGCTACGCCGTTCTTGGTAACATAGCAAATAAAGCTGCCTCGACCCATTTTGTGAAGTAATCAATGGCAACCAGAATGAAGCGGTGTCCCTTAGAAGCCATAGGTCTGATTTCCGAAATCATATCGATGCCCCACATTGCGAATGGCCAAGGAGCAGTCAAGACGTTCAGAGGAACCAGAGGCACATGTACCTTGTCAGCATAGATCTGGCATTTGTGACAAGTCCGCGAATATTGATAACAATCTGCCTCTATGGTGGACCAGTAGTATCCTGCCCGTAGGATCTTTTTAGCCATCGTATGTCCACTAGAATAAGTGCCAAAGGTACCTTCATGCAAATCAGCCATAATCTTTTCTTCCTCAATCTTTCATACACACCGAAGCAAGGTAGAGTCGTGGTTGCGCTTGTAGAGGATCCCGTTCCTAAGGAAGAACTTGGTAGAGAACCTTCTTAGGATATCTTTTGACTTCATGGAACCAAGGCTTGTCCACTACTTCTTTAGTACCAATCTCATGACAATATGCTGGTTCATCCATCCTTTCTATATTGATATGAGGATCTTCATTGTCCCACCTAACCTTGAACATGGATGACATGGTAGCTAGCGCGTCCGCTAGTTGATTTTCCTCTCGTGGAAAATGCTCAAATGTAATTTCTTCAAAATGCAGAATCAATGTCAACACATGTTCTTTGTACAGGATGAGATTAGGATGCTTCGTGTCCCATTCTCCTTTGATTTGACTAATTACTAGAGCTGAGTCTCCAAATACACTCAAGAATTTGATCCTCAAATTGATAACGGCTTTGAGACCCATAATGCATGCTTCATATTCAGCCATATTGTTGGTACAATTGAAACATAACCTAGCAGTGAAAGGAGTATGACGGCCTTTAGGAGATATGATCACAGCGCCGATGCCATTGCCAAGAGAGTTGGAAGCTCCGTAAAAAACCATGGTCCATCAGAATCCTTTTTCAGGTCCTTCATCCTGTCCAGGCTCTTCACAATCAGTCACTAACATGATGTTCTCATCCGGGAACTAAAAATTCATGGAATGGTTGTCATCCACAGCCTGTTGAGCCAAATGATCAGCTAGTACACTTCCCTTAATTTCTTTTTGGGTTGTGTACTGAATGTCGTATTCGGTCAGGATCATTTGTCATCTTGCTATTCTTCCGGAGAGAGGGGCTTCTCAAAGATGTACTTGATAGGATCCATTTTAGATATCAACAAGGTAGTGTGAGTCAACATATACTGTCTTAGTCGGCGAGCAACCCATGCCAAAGCGTAACAAGTTTTCTCGAGCAGTGAGTATCTTATTTCACAGTCGGTAAACTTTTTTCTAAGGTAGTATATTGCATGCTCTTTTCGACTAGACTCGTCATGCTGCCCCAGCACACACCCCATTGAGTTTTCTAATACTGTTAAGTACATGATCAAAGGCATTCCTTCAACTGGAGGCATCAAAATTGGAGGCTCTTGAAGATATTCTTTGATTTTGTCAAAGGCGTTCTTGAAATCGTCATTCCACTTCACTGCTTGAGCTTTCTTCAGTAATTTGAAGATTGTCTCACAAGTAACGGTCAAATGTGAAATGAATATGGCAATGTAGTTCAAACGTGCCAAGAATCCCCTAACTTCCTTCTCAGTGCGAGGAGTTTGCATTTCTTGTATAGCTTTGACCTTTGCAGGGTTAACTTCAATGCTTTTGTTGCTGACGATGAACCCTAAAAGCTTACCAGATCTTACTCCAAAGGTGCACTTATTCGGATTCAACCTCAGTTTATATTTCTTCAACCTTTCAAAAAGCTTCTGCAGGTGATCAAGGTGTTCTTCTTCATTCTGAGACTTGGCTATCATATTATCAACGTAGACCTCTATCTCGTGATGGATTTTAGGGAGTGAATAGAGTGTTGCTGAAGACTCCTTCGATTAGGACTACTTATGAGGATTTTGATAGTTTTAATATGGCTTATGAGGCAACGTGTATGTGTGTGTGTATGTGGTCTCCTCCTTTTTTTCTTGCTAGTGTGCTCCTTATATAGAGGGGGTGGAGGGGACAAGAGGGCAAAGGAATAAACAGCCATTAAGTTGGTGTTTTAAGGCCATAAATATCACTTTGAAACTTTTCCAAAGACATGGTTTCTTGTCTCTTTTTGAATTTGCTATGAACCTGGACACAATTGGCTCCTTCGAATGCCCTCCTTCGAATGACTCTGATTGCCTCCTTCGAATGGTCTAGAGTCTTCATTTGAAGTGTTCAGAAACCTCCTTATTATAGCTTCTTCAATTGAGTCTATCTACTTTCCCTAGCTTCTTGATTCAAACATCTCAAATGAAAACTTCAATATGGATAATCGAAAACCTCCTTTGTCACCACCTTTGAATGCTAATGCACAAGAGGCCTAGGCCTAGCCACATGTAGGACCAAGACCCATTGTAAGACAAGCTTGTATTCAGTAACCACGTGTCTTTCGAATGGACCAATGAATGCTCCTCCGAAGGGACCTCATGAATGTGTCTCTGAAGGGACTAACACGCGTGTCGAATTATAAGAAACTAATTCAAAGGGGACCATTTCCCAGTCAAAGATGGCATAAAGGCAGCCAATGCCTTGTGGGCGCTAGCATGAGGCAGGTCAAAGCAAGCGTAAAAGAGGCCATTGCCTAGTGAATTGAATCAGGCATGGAGGAGGTATTTTCCTTGTGGGGTTTTGCCTAGTGGATTGAAGGAAAATCTGAAGAAGTCTTGGCCTTGTGTGCTGAAGACAAGCTGAAAAGGAGCCTTTGCCTTGTGAATCAAAGCATGTCTGAGGAAAATCTTTGTCTTATGAATCGAAGACCACTAAAAGGGGCCTTTTGCCTTGTAGATCAAAGGTAAGCTGATAAGCCTTTGCCTTGTGAAACCAAGTCAAGCATGAGGAAGGTTTTTTACCTAGCAGACCAAAGACAAGCATGAAGAGGCATATGTGTGCTGAAAATAAGCTGAAGGGGCCTTTTTTACAGTGGAAGCTATGTGAACTAAGCCTTATCGAAGGATACTCAGTGCCTAATCGATGTTGGTATGCAGGAGTTCACTGCTGGTGAATCGAAACAAACTTGTAGGGGATTCTTGCTTTGTATGCTGAAGGCACACACAAAGGGAGTATTTTCCTAGTGCGTTGAAGGCACACACAGAGGGAGTATTTGCCTAGTGCGCTGAAGGCAAGTTGAAGAGGGGGTATATGCCTTATGCGTTGAATGAAAGCATAGAGAAGACCCTGCTAGAATGATACTTGTGGACCAAAGCTTTCTCAAATGGGTCTTTAGATGTCCACTCGAAGCTTGTCTGAAGGGGACTACTACTTTGTGAATTGAAGCAGGCGTGTAGGAAGTTCTTGCCTTGTGAATCCAAGGCAAGCCTGAAGTAGCGAATGCACAGTCGAAGCCTTGTGAATTAAACTTGATCAACAGAGAGCCAGCACCCAATCAAAGCTTTTTAATCAGGCCTCCGTCGAAGGAAGTCCAGTGCCCAATCGAAGCTTCCTTAGATGCCAATCGAAATACCCTGTTCAGATGCCAATTGAAGGACATTGTTGAATTTCCAATCGAAAGACACTTTTCTAACATTAAAAAATTTCATTTTCTTCAGGCAAGTGTTTGTAACCACCCATATAAGAGAAAAAACCTTGGGAAACATGAGAGGGAAAATTTTGGGCTGCAACAGGCAACTTGGGCAAAAAAGGGTATTCTGGTTGACTGAAAACCTGAAAAGGCGGTCCAGGAAAAAGTTAGGGATTAAAGCATATGACTATGTCCCGTTGGATCACCACAATCAACTTTATTACCAAGGTCAAAAGTTCAAAGGGTACAAGATCAATTTAATTAGCTTCTTCCGATAGTAAGGGATGATGCTCGAAGATATAGGGGCAATGGCAGAGTTGGAACCCAATGAGATCACTTCCACATGGCTATACATTTTATTTTCACTTTGTATTCTTTTCATTTCACGACGATTTCCTCTTACTAGGATTTCCGTCTCTTTGTACAAAATCGTCTGTTTATAGGAAAATTATCAATACAAATATACTTTGAAGTGTAAACTTTTTGTTTTTTTTATTGTAAAAATGTCCAGTGACTAAAATTGAATGAACATATGCATATGAACATGAGAACAAGAATATGTACTTACTCCAGGAGCCGGGATAACACTCATGCTGTCCATAAATCCCCACAGAGTAAATTCATACATTCTCCACAATCTCCTTTTGAAATTCCAATCAACATGTCTCCTGGAAATTCTCTTCTCCAGCCGAGTTTGGTCTTCCAAAACTGGAAAAGAAACCTTGCAAAAGTTCTTCCCCAGACGAATTCATTTCACCAGTAAGGTCGCCATAATACTTTCCTCAACATGGTTTATTTCCCCAACAGACTACAATCCCCCAACTTAAGTATATTCTTCAGACTACTACAAATCACTGACAAAACTCCTTTTCCCCCATAGAGTTGATACTATCCCCAGAGAGTTACTGTAAAACCTGGAATCTAACCAGATAACCGTTAATTTCATCCTCCCCAGACAAATCAGAAGTTTAATCATCTTTTTTATCCCCAGTCGGGGCATATAAGAATTAAATGCCCCAGTAGAGAAATGGACAACCAAGGTTTCTAAACTCCACTCCCCAAGAATAAATAAAACATCCCCTGCAGAGTTTCCTCAAACAACAAGCAGGAATTCCCAGTGGAAGTATTCTAGAAAAAGATTGGATATGCACATACTCTTCATCCACAACAATAGTCAGGGATTTATTTTCAGACAAAGATACACTTTAATAACATTTCACATTCATACATCCTAGCATATACATGACAAAATGCATATAGTATAATCTCATTTATTTTGAGAACATCATTACGCAATGCATGCATCTGCATGCAACTAATTGTTTATCCTTTTCAGGAAAGATCAATCAAAAGACAAACACAGATTTTCTGCTGGCTCAAATTATGTTTTGATACCTATTTCGATAGATCTTTCTTCGGCTCAGATTCAGTTCGGATACTTCTTTCGATTAAAGACATCCAGATTTTCTGCTGGCTAAGATTAAGTGCTGATACCTCTTTCAGTAGATCTTTCTCCGGCTCAGATTAAGTTCTGATACTTTGTTCGGTTAAAGACATCAAGATTTTATGCTGGCTCATATTAATTTCTGATACCTCTTTTAGTAGATATTTCTCCAGCTCAGATTAAATTCTGATACTTCGTTCAATTAAAGACATCAATATTTTCTGCTGGCTCAGATTAAGTTTTGATACCTCTTTTAGTAGATCTTTCTCCGGCTCAGATTAAGTTATGATACTTCATTCGGTTAAAGACATCAAGATTTTCTATGGCTCAGATTAAGTTTTGATACCTCTTTCAGTAGATCTTTCTCCGACTCAGATTAAGTTCTGATACTTCGTTTGGTTAAATACATCAAGACTTTCTGCTGGCTCAGATTAAGTTCTGATACCACTTTCAATAGTTCTTTCTCTGGCTCAGATTAAGTTCTGATACTTCGTTCGGTTAAAGA